>OY747095.1:26857767-28107767 GCA_963556455.1 Epiblema foenella
TTCAAAAAAGGAGGGGGTCTAAATTCGGTTGTACGGTTGTTACGCAGAACTCCGTCATTTATGAACCGATCTGGAAAATTCTTTCTTTGGTTGAAAGCATGTGCTTCAAGGTTGGTCCCGTTATTACCGGAATCCAGTTCTGATGATGGGGTCCATGAGAAATTGAGGGAACTGCTCAAAAATTCAAAGGAAACATAAAACGATTTTAGTATTTTAGGTAATAATTCGAGCATCTGCATTCAGAAAGTAGCATTTGGTGACCGGGAACTGATGAAGAAGACCACGGATGGTCATCCAAAACTCTTAGTGTTTCACGGTTAGCACTAAGATATTTTTATCAAGATACTGAAGCGATTATGACGAAGCCAATAAGAAGCGTATTAGTCTCATATTGAACTCTTAGAATATAGGCAATTATTTTTTACTTTTAAGTGTTTTTTTGGAGTGTTTTTATTTTTATTCAAAGAACTATTTATCAATCTAGATATTTGACGCTGTGGTAAGTGGGGTATTTATATATACCTATAGTGTATGTTCTATATGGAAAAGGTTCTGGGCCCTCAAAGAGGTCATGTAGGGCAAACAATATAACATCCAAATCAAAAGGAAAATATTCAACACGTGTATACTACCGATTCTAACTTACGGCTGCCAGACCTGGGCAAACACACAAAGACATGACCAAAAATTAATCACATGCCAACGAATCATGGAAAGGAGCATACTGAGCTATACAAAGAGAGACAAAAAAAAAACTACATATATAAGACAAACAACAAAAGTAGAAGATGTCACAACTAAAACCAAAATTCATAAATGGAGGTGGGCACGCCACATGTACAGAGAGAATAAGAACAAGATTTAACGGAATGGACCCCTAGATTCCAAACTAAAAGAAAAAGAGGAAGACAAAGAAAACGTTGGTCCGATGATATTAAGAAAGTAGCAGGCCCATTATGGCATTGCATAGCTATAAATAGAGAAGAGTGGAAAAAGCTGGAAGAGGCCTTTGTGTCACAAGGACGCGACAACACCTCATGATACATATTATATTATTACCGTCCAATATAACTTACCTCACCTAAAATGTTGGCAGTAAAGGCTAATAAATAAAAAATAAATAAATAGTGTATGTGGCTAAGTAAGTACAATTTGAATTTTACGCTTTATTGCTAGTCAGTACTAATCGGAGAATATTATTTTCGTTATTAATTTAAGTAAGTAATCATTCGTTATTGACCCTATCTTCTTTGCATGTCCAATTTGTGTCAATGTCGTTATTGGACAACGAGACAACAATAAATTGCAAGCAGACACTTGAGTATTTTTATATCACTACTATATTTAAATCATAAACCAACAATTCTTGCATTACATTTGTTTATAGCGAGTAAATTTGCTATGTAGAGTTTTTTGGGGCGAACAATCGATCTAGCTTTCTCATTACCGGGAAAACACCGAAGCTCCATCTTCCAAGTAGTGCTTACTCGTCATGTGTTCAGAACGAGGCGTTCTGTGAAGATATCTTCACGGCAGTGCCCCCGACAAGTCAAGCAAAACAAAGAGGCACGGCTGAATATGCCAAGCCGTTTACCCATTAAATCCACCATCCAACTATGTAAAAATAGCAGTATGAAACACTGAGATTAACTATTTTAGGCATAACACAATTTTGAATAGGCAATATTAGCAAAAAAACGCTCTGTCACCCTTTATCCTACCACTACACAAAAACTAATAGAGCTGTCGACACACTCGCTTGTGTTGTTAGTTAGACTACTTGTAGCCAGAGATAAAACTGTTGTGGATATATTAAATTTCTACGTCAAAACGCAAAATATAGCGTTACACAGCTGACGTAGTACAACGAACGACATCTTTCCCTGAACTTTAAAAAGATTTTAATACAGTATGTTCGTTCTAGAAACCTGACAAACCATTTTCTAGAATTTCGCTTTGTAAATTATGATTACACAAAAGATATATATATTTGTATGGGACCCGAAATACACTTTTTTCGAATATTAGATTTTTTAATAAATTTATTTATTTTGTACTACAAAACTTTATGAAAACTAAAAAACCGTAAGTTGGACAACGTGAAAACAGAAATGAAAAATGTGCTTATGCTACTCTAATACTTATATGTACATATTTTTACAAATGTTTAGGGTTCCGTACCCGCCGGTCCAAACGGAACCTTATTGTTATCACTCCCGCGTCCGTCCGTCCGTCCGTCCGTCCGTCGTCTGTCACACAGGTTTTCTAGCCAAACGGTTGGAACTACAGTCTTAAAATTTTCTCAGTATACTTAAGCATCTTGTTGACCCAAAGTCATACAAGTAGTAAAAATATTTTTTTGTTATTAAGCGGCGTCCTCATACAAAAAATTTTTTGGCCTACCCTGCCCCATCGAGTGGGGTATCGCTGTTTAGAGCTATTGAATAGATAAATACCATATTTTTATTTTTAAAAATATTGTAAAAAGGAATGAGAAGCCATTTTTTTTTACAGAAAATTGATCCGATAAATTTTTTTACCAAAAAATACTAATATGTTGAGAAATCAGATTGTTTTTCATTGAAATTTCCTTACAGGTCGTTTTATTTTTTGGAATGTATTATTTTTCATTGACCGAGTGAAACGAAGGTCTCTGCTTCAGCTTCGACAAAAATGCTTTCGTATGTCCGGATTTCCGTTTGTTGTGTCTACAGGTCGCAATTCTCAACCGATTCTTGTGAAATTTCGTGAGCAGGTTTAATAGTTAAGTATATAGATTTTTTTGTCGAGACGGTTTTTGGAAATTTCTAAAAACAATTTTTATTTCAAAGATTTGTATGTTTCTGCGTCCGAATTACGGTTTGTTCTCCTCTATAGGTCGCATTTCTCAATTGATTCTCGTGAAATTTTGTGAGCAGGTTGGATAAATATACAATTTTTTTTGTCAAATAAGTTTTTGGAAATTATAAAAAAACTCACTCACGAGGTCTACAGCTCACAGAGCCACTAATATGGATAATTTATTATTTTCTGTGAAAAATTACCGATATAAGGGGGAAAAAGTCTAGTTTATGAATCGGTACATGTGTTGATGAGAGGTAATGAGGGTGAGGCAATCTGTTACTGTTATTGGGCTGTAAGATAAGATTATATAAACTATTCCGCAGCCGCTGCGCCATGCTTCAATTTCCCATTGCGTGCGTACAAAGGTATAACGCAAATGCCGCCATCTATTGCCGGTTCACGGAGTAACGTGGCGGGTGGATATTTCACAGGTTTATGCGGCGGAGTCCACAGTGGCGTAGCTCGACGCATCCGTCGTGAATTGACTGAGAAAAAGACAGAGGGCACTACTCACAAGATAATGGCCATAGGGGACAAATCTCGCGCCATGCTGCGACGTCAATTTGCTGCCAATATGATCGTCTCCATCAAAGACGTATGACTTTTTTTAATTGCATTATTTGTACAATCAGTGTTATATAGTACGTAGCAGTCAAAGTGGCCAAATAGTTCGGTACGCCATAGGTATATATATTTGGCTGCTACATTCTATATGATGCTAACTGAACATACTAGCGACCCGCCCCGGCTTCGCACGGGCAGCCCATAATTGGACGCTGTTATGCAATAATGTGTCAACCTACTATAGGTTTTCCTACTAGGTTGACACATTATTGCATAACAGCATCCAGTAATACTTAAGTCGTTATCATCACTATCATCAGCATATATGTGGTTTAAGAACTTTATGCTTCTCATAAAGAATTACAAATTCACTTACATGAGATATATATATATATATATATATATATATATAACATTTCCTGTAGTAAATGCAAAAAAATACAAAACTAAAAACTAACGCGCAGACGATGCTAATTTTATACACAGTTACTTGTTGCAGATAAGAAAGAGTACAATAAATAAAAAGGTAGTGAGTAGAACTATGTTGTTTAGGCGACTAATGCAGCGCGATCGTATACATTATCAAATGCATGCGTACACTAAATGTTTGCGAGCTACGAATTAAATAGACCCTGGGAAACATAGATGCGGCAGTAGGTGCGTGTGTGCACAGCAAGGTGCCTTATGCTATGAAATTATATTTTAATATATTATAATTTTAATTTAGCTACTATATTGATTGTAGATGAATTTAAATTATTTAGATATTTAATTTAGTTGTTAATATTTTGGTAGGACTTACAAAATATAAGAGATGTAAATTGTATATTTAAATACCTACAGTTCGTTCTGTACCTACATTCATGCATGCAAGTGTGTAAATCACTCAACTATTAATTAAATATTATTATCAGTAGAGTTCGTTTATATAGTAGAGCTGGCAGCTTCCTCGCTCAACGCAACAGCATAACGATTTAGCGAGGAAATTCTGCCCCTGTGAGTTCTGTGACCCAATGTTTTAGATGTATTTTAGTTTACATTTTTTGTCATATATATTGTATCACATGGAACTATTAATTAATTAATATTATTATTTACATTTTATTTATTAAGTAAAATAATAACATGTTTAAGATAATGTATATGTATTTACATATAACAATACATGTTTTTTGTTTGTTTAAATCATAAGGAACATATTATTTATAACATGGAATTTCATTAATTTTTTGAAACTAGTCATGGATTTGGCGTCTTTCACATCTTTGGGTAGTTTATTGTATAATTTAGCACCTTCATAGATAATGCTCTTTCTGCCGTATTTTGTTCTAGGTGGCCGTAATACTAAGTGATCAGCGTTTCTTAGTTTTATCTTTTGCGCTTGTTGTTTTTTTGTGAAACAGATGTGCGATTTTATGTCCTTTTGAAGGATTGCGGATTAATAGGCATGTATAATATACGTATGATTGAGAAATACTTATTATTTTTAAATCGTTGTAAAGTTTACGAGTATGAGTTCTAAATTTATAGCAAAACATGACTTTTAGGAGTTTATTCTATGCGATTTGAATTTTATTTAGGCTAGTCTTTGTTGCCGCTCCCCATATTTTTACTAAATAGTCAATATGAGGTTTTACCAAGGAATTATATATTAAATATTTTACTTTCCGCGGTAGGCAGTGAAAGATACTGTGGATAGCACCCATAAGCGACGTTAATATAGATTTTACTTTATCGATATGAGGTTTCCACGTAAAATGACTATCAATAATCAAACCAAGATATTTTTCCTTTGTTTTTCTATTAATGTTTTGATTATTAACACGTTCACTGCGGCTTGAGGCAAATCCGCCCCACGCTCGACTATACGCTGGTGCGGGGCTAAAAGTTCGTGTTATCTCTCTCGTGCGGGAGCTGTCGCCGTTTACTTACAAGGCGTACGATAAAGTCAAATATACATTTCTTTATGTTATTCAAACCCGGACTCGTTGGTACAAAAAAAACGTTTGAGGTCAAAATAAGCCTCGAACGCACTGGGTAGATATTTTATCCACACAGTGCGGGTTGAGGTTTATTTACACCTCAAGAAAGTGACCTCAAGGCCGCACTGAGCGGGACGCGGGCGGCGCGGGAGTCGACCGCTTAACGTTAGTGCGGCCATAGTTGTCGATACAGAACCAGCGTGTTTCACGTGAATAATAGGTACTTATAACCTAAATACGAAAACAATCGTGACCGATCGTACATATAATTACCTAAATACTTAAAAATTCGTCTAGTATGTTAAAGAATAAAAACAACACGAAAAGGTAAATAACATAAAAATGAGTTTTCCCTTCGTATGTTATCGAAATTGTTCGTACTTTTTCAACTAGCTTACGGCGAGTACTAAAACAAATAGAGATAAAAGGATAAATATCAACCGTTTTCTTCAAAATACGGTGGGAAAGCATTATTCACTACATATCATCACTATATATCAGGTAAACGGCATAGCATGCGGAAAGAAGTGGTTTACATATTTGCACAGAAATGCAGTCGGTATGTTTGATGGTTCAGAAGTTATTTGTAAAAATGTGTGAATTCCCTCCTTATAGTGTCATCCACTGGGCCGCTAACCTTATTTACTCGACCTCGAAATAATAAATCTAAATATACAAAAGAAGAAACTGACTGACTGACTGACTGACTGACTGACATATCAACGCACAGCCCAAACCGCTGGTTCTAGAGATTCCAAATTTGGCACGTAGGTTCCTTATAAGATCTAGGGGTGCACTAAGAAAGTATTTTTCAAAATTCACCCCCTAAAGAGGTGAAACGGGGGTCCAAAGTTTGTATGAAAAACCGTATTTATTAAAGTGAGAGACATGAAACTTTGTAAATAGAGTCTGTGTTTAAATATATTAATGGCGTATTTCAGCGTTTTTCTAAATTGCTCCACTAAAGGGGTAAAAAGGGGGTTCAAAGTTTGTACGGGGAGAAAATCTTTTTTAAAGTGAGATATTTGAAACTTCGTATATAGACTCTCTGTTTAAATACAACAAAACATATATAAGCGTCTTTCAAAATTGCTCCCCTAAAAGGGTGAAAAGGGGGTTCCAAGTATGTACGGGGAGCAAATCTTTTTTGAAGTGAGAGATTTAAAACTTCGTACATAGACTCTATGTTTAAATACAACAAAACATATTTAGCCGTTTTTTGAAATTGCTCCCCTAAAGGGTTCAAAAGGGGGTTCCAAGTTTGTACGGAGAGCAAATCTTTTTTGAAGTGAGAGATTTAAAACTTCGTATATAGACTCTTTGTTTAAATACAACAAACGTGTTTCAGCGTTATTCGAAATTGCTCCCTTTAAGAGGTGAAAAGAGGGTTCCAAGTTTGAGCGAGGAGCAAATTTTTCCTTTTCTTAAAGATCGATATGGGTGTCATTTTCGAGATTCCTCAGGGTGCCGATTACGAAAATGACATTCATTTTCAAATTAAAGATGGCGGACATTTATTTTTCTTAAAAAACAATATGGGTGTCATCTTCGAGGTTCCTCGGGGTGCAAATTACAAAAATGACATCCATTTTGAAATCCAAGATAGCGGACATTTATTTTTCTTAAAAATCAATATGGGTGTCATTTTCGAGGTTCCTCCGGGTGCCGATTACGAAAATGACATTCATTTTCAAATTAAAGATGGCGGACATTTATTTTTCTAAAAAATCAATATGGGTGTCATCTTCGAGGTTCCTCGGGGTGCAAATCACAAAAATGAAATCCATTTTAAAATCCAAGATGGCGGAGATTTATTTTTCTTAAAAATCAATATGGGTGTCATATTCGAGGTTCCTCGGGGTGCAGATTACAAAAATGACATCCATTTTCAAATCCAAGATGGCGGACATTTATTTTTCTTAAAAATCAATATGGGTGTCGATCATTATCAGCACTTCCAGTTCATTAAATGCGCCAGTTTTTAATGAAAATGCTTGATTTTCTGATGTAAATACAAAAATCTCTATAGGTACGCATAATAATACACATGCCTTTAAGATTTGAGAAGTTTCCTCGATTCCTCTTGGATCCCATCATCAGAACTGGGTTTTGACAAAAACGGAACTAATCTGTACGCATATAGATCCAATCAAAAAAACATTTATAAAATCGGTCCAGTAATAACGGAGATATGGTGTAACAAACATAAAAAAAAATAATAAAAAAAAACATACAACCGAATTAATAGCCTACCTTTTAGATTTGGAAGTCAGTTAAAAATGGCGTCTGAGACATTGTATCGAAGATGGTCGACGAGATCATGATTTTTCATCGATAATTTAGCGATAACTGCCATTCCCTTCACTAGGCTTAGATAAAATTTAGTGCGTTTTGAGGCCTGATAGACCTCAAAAATTCTTTAGGTATTTTTTCTTTAACCAGAGGTCAGAACCAAGGGCGAAGCTAAGTGTATTTTAAACATTTACTGACAAATGAAGACCACAAAAAAGAAAATACCTAATCCTTGTCTAGGCAAAATTATGAAGGATGTAAGTAACTACTGAAATTTGAGGTCCATAAGGCCTCACCCGCACTGTAAATGAGCTTAGGTTTGGGCTGATTCGATCTCAACCGCACTAGATTATAGTACACCAAGATTTGTCCCGCAGTGAACGTGTTAATTGATGGCGGTATAAAATCAGGGACCTTTTTATTCGTTGCGGTAAATATAACATAGTTTGTTTTTGTCTCTTTGTATATCTGACATGATATTTTCAATATATTTATAAGAGTAAAATAGACTAGTATCACCAGCGTAGAGTGTCAATTGTCCTTTTAATCCAATGTCTTGTATGTCATTGCTATAGACAAGGAACATCAGTGGCCCGAGGATTGAACCTTGAGGTACGCCGTACGTAATTGGTCGTGGGCTACTCTGTTGTTCGCCTATTTTTACGACCTGTTTGCGATTCATTAAGTAAAATTTCAGAATTTTTTGTGCATTTTCAGTGGCTCCAATGTTATAAAATTTTTGTAGTAATTTTTGTGACAAACTGTGTCGAAGGCCTTTTTAAGATCAATGAAAACGCCTAACGCTATTTGTTTTTGGTCTATTTAGACTTTGAGTGACGTAATTAGGTCAATCGTTGCTGATAGCGTGTTGGATTCAAGTCGGATATATTGATGCTGCGAAAGGACATTATTGGTAGTCGAAAATGTATGCAGACGATTATAGATTACCTTCTCGTAGATTTTAGAGATAACAGGCAGAATTGAGATAGGCCGATAGTTCTCAGGGTCTGTTTTACATCCGGATTTATAGATAGGTGTTACTTTGGCAACCTTTAAACTATCGGGGGAAAAGCCCTTTGCTAAACATTTGTTGATACACTTTGTGAGCTCTTCAGTAACAAGATAGGTACTTTATGGATTTAATTAATTTAGCTGTAATACCGTCGAGGCCTCAGCTGGTATTTGCTTTTAAATTTGTAATTATCTTACTTATTTTTTCAGACGTGGTTGGTTGAAGCTCACTGAGATACTCTGTTTGTTTCGCGTAGGCCGATGCACGAATCTGAGTGTTATTTTGTTGAGTTAGTTAGATTTCTTCAGCCAACGTCGATCCGATTGTAGGTAAATAAGTATTGAACTGCTCACAAATACTCGCTATGTCTGTTGAAACCTCCTGATCTACTTCTGATTTCATCGGTATATAAGTTTCCTTAACTTTATTAAGGGCTAAATCGTTGATAAGGTTCCACATCTTTCGCGGCTTATTTATTTTGTTTTCTTTGCATTTTGGATGTTATCAGCGACAATTTTTTTCTGTTTATTTATATACTAGCTGACCCGGCGAACTTTGTACCGCCTGAAAGTCTATATATAGATAGCTTTTATTTAGCTAAAATATATTTATGGTTTCAATTTAAGTAATTAAAAAATACACAAACATTATTAAGACATATAATTTATTAATTTCAGTAAAGAACCTTATGATATACGACATTTTTAGTTTTTTTTCGGGCGCAAAAACAAATAAGGCTGATGGTTTGCCAACACGTGATCATGCCACGTACAATTGACCGTGTGAAAAGCATGCATGTTCTAAATTTAGACCACAAATGGTCAAGGATTGATTTGCACTTGCTAATTCGTGCGGCAGAGAGGGAGATATTCGAACTTCGTTCGTTTTCAGGAGCGCTACCGCGAACAGCAAACGAAGTTTTCCCTCTCTGTCGCACTTGCAAGTTTGCATATAAGTGAGACAGAGAGGGAAAACCTCGTTTGTGGTTCGCGGTAGCCCCTCAGGGCCACGAAAACGAAAATTCGAAGTCCGCATAGAATACCTCTCTACCGCACTTTCACATTCGAGCGATAGATATGACGAACTTCGAACGAAGGTGTTCGTGGTTATAACCCTGGGGCGTTACCGCGAACAGCAAACGAAGTTTTCCCTCTCTGTCGGACTTGCAAGTTTGCATATAAGTGAGACAGAGAGGGAAAACTTCGTTTGTGGTTCGCGGTAGCCCCTCAGAGGGACTACTCCGAACTTCGTATCGTGCCGTCCCTTTCACTCATATAGTGTATAACACGAAAGTGAAAGGGATGGCACGATACGAAGTTCGGAGTACAGGGCCAGAGGGGCTACCGCGACCACAAACGAAGTTTTCCCTCTCAGTCTCACTTATATGCAAACTTGCAAGTCCGACAGAGAGGGAAAACTTCGTTTGCTGTCGCGGTAGCGCCCCTGGGCCTATACCACAAAATCGCACTTCGTATATTTGCCTCTCTACCGCTCTTGCCAATTAGAGCAATAAAGATTGAGATATGATGAACTTCGAACAAAGGTGTACGTGGTTTTAGCCCTGAAGTTTGTATGTGTCACGGCCCTTATATTGAGCCAAGCTCGAAAAGACTTAAAAAGAAGAGATTCAAAAAGCCTTTGTTAAAATTTAACAAACAAAAGCTGTTAAAATGTTAACATATTTTAAGTTCTATTTTTATGAACATTCCTTTCCATTCCAATTCTTCAATCATTTAGAAAAATTTGGGGGTATGGTAATGAAGGTAGTTGAAATGCTTGGAGAAATAATCATAACACCTAACTTTTGATCAGTTTGAATTATTTATTGCACCATATTAGTCTATCACAGTTATAATTATTTATTGCACCGTATTAGGCAATCACAGTTATTTATTATTATCAATCATAGTTTTTAAAATCACAAAATATTCAATATTTCCCTATTTGGTCCACCAGCCATCTTCATTATCCTCTTCCTCTCTCTCTCCATTTTCTCTATGTTGGGAATTAAACATGGTACAATAATATACTTCGCCAGGTATGGCAAACGGAAACATCGGTTAGTAGTGTGGGTGACACGACCTTCGGACTCCCTGCTATCGATGGTTCTCAAACTTTGTATTTTGGGGAAAATAGTTGTCTTACTTAAAAAATAGGATATAAATTATATTAAACGACTGTATAAAAAACAAAATTACAACCATTACAAAAAAGGTATGGCATCTGGCGTTAATTGTCTTGCATGTCGTCCATTGTGATTAAGGAGAATTTGCGACAGTGGCTCGTAATAGTCAGAAGGTAAAAAATGCTTTGAACATACTCTCCCTGCCAAATAATATGAATTCTAATCATCTATACCAAAGTATAGACCCAGCTATATTCAATCAGTATAACAACATGACACAACGATTGCGGTTTTTTGCAAATAATAGGTTGATATTCCAATTGTCAAGTATCGGCTTAGCCACATCACTATTCTTATCATTTAGTGTCAAAATTATATTTTGACTGAATAAAAAGGACCCCAACAACATTAAAACGCACAAATTAAGAAAACAAATAACTTTACGTAGTACGGTGTACCATTTTTTTCATTCCACAATAGTGAAGCCATTCGTTGCCTACTGACTCGTTTTGTGGAAGTGTAGAAAAACAATAAGGTTCCGCCTTTAACACTTCTACTCTTACAGTTTCGAATAGAACAGCCAACCATTTTAAAATCTGGCCTACATCAATTCTTATTAGCAACCGCACCGCAAAAAAGTTTGGCAATTACTGCTTAAACTGACACGGACCGAGAGCGATATATGCAAATCACTACATCCGAGCGAGATCGCGGTTAACGTCAAAGAGACTGACATGACGCTCATATGTGTGAGTAAGCAGTGTTGCCAGTAGTGTATTATGATACTCCATGACTTTCATGTATTCTGTGAGTATTTCATTAAATTATTAGGTACATTCATGTTCAACTTGACCTATTTTGTGTGTTTAAATAAGTAAATGCCAATTTTGATGCGTAAACAATTTATTTTGCATGATAACGGTCGATTTTTTTTCCTTAATTATCCTTTTTGTTTCTATAAAGCGGCAACTCGACCTCGTGTCACGATCCTTATTGTCAGACCTTGTTTTCTTAGACCATGGGAATTAAATAATGACTCCTCTAACTGCTCAATATCACAATCACAACAAACACGAAATAAAAAAAGTCCAGAAAACGTTTGGGTTTATTTGAAACTGGTAACTTACAAACTCGGCTACCGGCGTTTATGTATTGATCTTGAACAGACTCGTGCCAATGCTACGAATACGTCAATTCAATTTCATTATGTTGGCCGCATTGGACCATGGCGGACTATTCAACTCATAATTTGCAAATCGCAACTACGGGGTCTTTTTTGTGAATCTATTCCTTTTTTTAAAGCATAGTATTAAACTTCTGGCCGAGACGATCACAACGAACCCAAAATCGTTAAAATCGGTTCAGCCGTTCTCGAGTTATAAGTGCCGGAACTAACTCGACTTTCTTTTATTAATATAGATATGCGTCCCACTGCTGTGCATATAGGCCTCATTGATGAGCGGGATCGGGCATATAGGTAGGTATACCTTTCACACATCATTATTGGGAAACGGGACTTAATCGCGTACAATCGTAAATTATTAAAAAAAAATATTTATACCTTTTTTGACAACCCTGTTATAAAAGTGGTTAATAAAGACCAAGTGCGGGTAGTTCGAAGTTCGAAAAACCCGTGCAGCTAGAAGATGTCGATCTGTTCACGCCAGTCCGATCGCGACCACAAATGTTATGATAAATTCGAAACGTCGGGCGAACTTAAACAGAATTATAAAATTGTACGAAGAGTATTGTGATAGCCAACGATTAAATATAACTTTATGAGGTCAATGTTTACTCTTCACGTAGATAAATAAAATGCTCGTTTGAAGGTTTTTAGATAAGCAGGCATCACGTTTTTTCTCGGAGAGTACTAAAGCTGTAAGTTTTTTGAATCGTTATTTATTTAGAAGATTTCGTTAAAACGTTACGTCTTACTCTCTTGGTTAGCCTGAATATAAGGCGATTGGCTCACGTGCTGACTATTAACACGATCAGACTCCTTACTCAAGTCTACACTGGATAAGACAGCATCCCGGTACTTACTCATAGTGACAACTTCCCTGGAAGACGAAGGCTTTATTTTAGATACAAGAATCAGCAGGCACTGGTCTCTTGCTGCCTTGAAGGCATAACCACAAGGCTTCCTTATTCGGCCGCCATAATTTTACGGATCTCCTTCTCTTTTAGGAAAGCATGACAGGACTTATTCAAAACCATGTGCTGGGCGCCTTTGCAATTTAAACATTTAAAAGCCGTTGTTTGTCAATTATCGTGCTCACCTCCACACCATCATTTTGGATATAGAATTTTCCCCCTTGGACAGAATCTACTTTAAATATCCAGACTTCTAGCACCTAGAGTATTGGTTAACAAGGAAATTATAGGATTTAAACCGACATCCGTAAGCACAGATGTAAGGAGGCAGTGTTGGCCCTTTAAAGCACAAACGGATCACTTCGGATTTAACACAATGACCTTCATCGTCTAAGCGGTTCAACCGACGTACTGCAAGAATGTCTTGGGGAACTTTGACATTTTTCTGAAACTCATCTTCATCCACCTCTTATTCTAATCCTCTCACAATGCCATACGGACAACATGCTGTAAGTTAGACATAGAGAAGTAAGATAGCCATATTTGAATAGATGACTTATTTTTTAGATTGGCCGCCAAACACCTGTGTTTGCAGACGCGTCGCGGATGGCTGCTGCTTTATCCGACTCTGGATTTGTTTATGACCAGGGGGATATTTACTACAACAAATTCTTTAGCGCTGTCAAATACGAATTAAGTGTTATTCCGTTTTTCAACAAAGATAGCATTGAGGTAAGGTATTCTGGAAATATTAGTAGATATCTATAAAGACATTTAAGGTCACAGTGTCCCCGTTGAAATTTGTTGTTTGCTTTGTTGAAAGTGGTGCGGTTCTCACACAACTATTTTACAAGACCTGTGCCCATTAAACAGCAACGCCGCCCTAGCGATGCATCATCATCGAAATCGATAGCATGATCATTAAAACATATCGCGAGCGAGCTATCGAATTGACTAATGTCGTTGCACTAAAATACATCCCAAGACGCTTCGGTTATTTCTGCGCAAAACGGCGTCGTCGTCCTTCAAATGAAACTACCGCAATGTTCGATAATACTTCAATAAGTATTTACTGATAGTCTTAAAAGTACCTATAGAATGTGAATCTTGTTTTATTAAAATAAATCTCGGCTGTTTAGCTTAGTAAGTAGATACCAGGTATAAACTCTGCCTACAAAGTTCGAATTAGAATTCTGCTTACTACCATTTGTCATCCAACCTAATATACTAGCTTTTATAAGGATCCGTTACATCTAACCTCAGTTCTAAATTTAATAATTTTGACATACCTGGCACTAACCACAATTAGAACCTATAGAAAATTACATAATGTTTTACATTTTTAAAACAAAATAAATTCACAAAGGAATCATCAATAGGTACAATAACAATGACAGAAATACTTATAATTCAAATCAAATACCAACAGTAAAAATGTAACGGATAAAAAATAAATAGAAATGTTAAATTTGTATACACGGCTAGGATAACCTATAGGTAATGTCTAATAAATTTGTAATACAGGCTGCGCCGAACATGAACTCGTTCGACGACGTGGACGCGGACACGCTGGAGTGCTTCACGGAGTGGACGCTGGCCGCTCTGCTGTACTACGCGCTCAAGGAGAGCGCCGCGTCCGAGCAGTCCGCGCGCATGTCCGCCATGGACAACGCCACCAAGAACGCCAGCGAGATGATCAAGAAGCTCACGCTGCTGTTCAACAGGACCCGCCAGTCCGTAATCACCAGGGAACTCATCGAGATCATATCCGGCGCTTCCGCGTTAGAGTAGGCTGCAAAGTTTTATGAAAAAATGTGTATTAAATTTTGTCTGGTACCTTATTAGTTTTTTTGTTTTGAACCTGACTGTGGCTTTATAGGCCGGGCCCAATAAAGCGATAGGAGTGCGCGGTTGGAGAGTAGTCTGGGGAAAATCCAGGGGAAAACCTCCGGCACGACCACGCGTGTGGTTTGGAACATTAGAATACTCTAAGAGTTTGCGCTCCAGTGAGATTGGTTGAGCGGTTTCAACTGAATCTGAAGTGTGAGTGGAATCGAGCTACTGAGAGTTATGTCGCTGGTTCACTAAACCTAGCCTAACTGAGAGGAGTCCAGCAAGAAACTCAGCTAGGCCCGACCTGGGTCGGACTGACTCTACCCGGTGTGCGGCGGTACCGGGACGAATAGGGACTATATGTGTCAGTGTTGTCGCGATCGCGCGGTGGACGTCCCCGCCGGCGGGAATGCCTGTACGCGTCGTGTCTGAGTTGGACGCCGTAAGCGCAGCGTCCCATCTTTCGATGGACGCTGTGATTACGTCGTCCGGGTAACCTTATTAGTGCGAATTCTTCTACTTTATCTTTAACACATCTCACAAAGCTCCTGTTTTCGTAAGATTGCATATTCTAATCAGTTGGGAGCGCTCACTGGTAAATCTAACTAGATAATGGGGATTTTACTGGTTTAGCTTAGCTAGGTATATATTATGACGCTGCATGATAGAAGTAGTTAATTCACCATCCAAATGCAGTGTCATACTCGTAAACGATCAACCATTATAAAAATATATAGGTACAATGCACACGCGAAGAAAAAAATAGAGCTTCCTGTCAATTGAATTTCATATAAGGTAGGTATACTGCCTTTTCGGCGAAAAACGTTTCGCCAAATTTCACTTCGCAACCAACTTTTTGCAGAAGTTTCATTTGGCAAACCAACCGTTGGCATAACTTTACTTAGCACTTTTCTTATTTGGCAACATTCTTATAATGCCAAATTTCACTTCAACAAACTTTTATGTGTCAAAAAATTATGAAGCAAATGATTTGCTTGGTATAATGACTTTTCGGCGAAATAGGTTTCGCCAAATTTCACTTCGCACCCAACTTTTATGCAGAAGTTTCATTTGGCAAATCAACTGTTGGCATTACTTTACTTCGCACTATTCTTATTAGGCAACATTTTTATAATACAATCAAATAAGCGTGTTTTATAAGAATAACTTTTCTTTAAAATCAAAAATACCTCAGGACATCGGATTACCTACCTATTGTGCTTTGAACAGGGACTTAGTGGCAAAACCGACTCGGATCGCGGATAGGTTAGAAGACGGAAGCGGGAGCAAAGCTCCCGCTTCCGTCTTCGAGGTTATTTTTTTTATGAAAGAGCGGAAAAACTTGTTATTAACACTTACAACAAATGGCAATTGGACAATTTACTACTAAGATAAACATAGGCTCAGCTATATGGTGCATCACCCTACTCACTTAAATAAAATACAATCATACTGCAACTTGAACCATCTATTCTATCGAACTAGGTACCTATTGTTTATCAAATAATTACTTAGTTGGGAAATGATATCAGTGCTAAAAGTATGTATGTTGCTAAAAGTATGGTATGCCAATGAATACATTTGACGAATACATAAATGACATCTTAAACAAATCCCAGGTAATATTTTGCCTAACAATAATTTATCAAATCATTAGTTGGGAAATGATATCGTTGCTAAACGTTGAGTTGGGAAATAAAACTTCGCCCAAATCAAAATATGGGATACAAAGTTTGCGAGTTAAAAATTTGCTAAATAATTTTCGCCGAAACATTAGTGAACCTATAAGGTAGTGCGGGAAATCCCGGTTTGGGCTTGATAACCTAGGCGGTTGTCTGGTACAGTCTACACATTTATATTTTTCCTAGTTCCTACTCGTGAGTGTAATACCATTTATAAATATGGCCCGCGTGCACGACCTTTTTTCCGGGGTAGTACCAAAGAGTACAATAAGTATATGATTTTACTATATGCACTTACCTAGTGAAAATTAAGTTATGACTATTATATAGAATAAAAAAAAAACTTTACAATTTATTTTTATTAGGTATAGGGATTTGTAGATTTAGAAAATGTACGATACAAATTGTATTAATCGGCGGCTTACATTAATAGAAACTCCTCTCAAGTGCAATAACCTGAAAATCTTAATTAAAAAAGTTTAAGTACTAGTAATTATTGTCATGTATTTATGATAAGGCTCGAAGTGTCAACTAAATACTTTACTACAAAATTCTATTTAACTATGCTTAAAGTTAAGAATTAATTATGATACTTCATTGAGCTTATCGTCCAAGCTAATCTCAATGAATTAAGTATCTTAAATAAAGGATTTCACCTATACATAGATCCTACCTACAGTAATTGAAATTGTGCATTACTAAAGGTAGGCCGTACCATTGAGCAAGAAGAAGATGTAATCCCCCTGGTCTGTACTGCCGGCGGTACATACAATGTTTTCATTACATTTGCAAGGAAATAAATTCATACCAGGCACTACAGGCAGGCAGGCTATTGCGTGGAATGAGATACCTACGAATGAACGGTATATATTTTAAAACTAAACCTATATACTCGTCCCTTGGGAATTGGAAATACAATAAAGCCATCCTCCCGTGGGATTAATTAGGCTATTGTCCTTCAGTATGCCTGTGTGCGATAATAGACCCTTTACCAGCAAGTGCGATGAAAAAGCGGATTGTTTACATATATATTATTTAAAATGCGGATTACTTAGTTGTGTATTCAGTCCTGTCCTCTACCACAAAATAATGAATAGTACTAAAGTACCTGTACCATCACTATCAGGCAATGGCAGGTGTAGGTATCTACATCGTAACCTTGTACCTAGTTTTTGATCGTAACTGAAAAGGTATTCAAATTCTGCAAGATTGAATACAGATGTTTATATGTCTGGTACAAAGTTCGCGATGCCGACTTTACCAAATACATATACAGGTAACGAATTAAGGACGCTTTTCTATCAACCACAGGCAGCGCTCAATCAAGTTCTCGAAATCATCGTGAAATTATCGAGTAGTACCTAACTTTCACGAAGAACTGCGCATTGGTTCGCTGATCCACTGAAATAATTTAAATAAATTTCTCACAGGCATTTGTCCTTTAATCACCGAGGTCTAATTAGATCAGAATGGGATAATGATTTCGAGATGTGATGTCCCCACACACTGCACTATATATACGAATACGAAAAAAAAAAGTTGCTCTAGTCAAGGTTATACCTACTTAGTGCTGTATTACATTTTAGTTTTTTTACATAAAATTAATAGTGAAGTTGGAACAGTTTGTGAATGTTAGGGAAAGGTTTTCCAGGAATATTTACATTAGATATCTTTTGGGAAAGGCGAGCATCATGTAAAGGCTCCGTAAACGTTGGAGATGTCCTCATCTCATTGGTAGAAGAAGAAACCGGCAGGCCATCGACAGAAATATTCATCTCTTCACCACCGAGGTCTGGATTATGAATTGCTGAATCTTTCGAAGATCCTGGCTTAGGCGAATTGTCATTACAGTGCAAATGTATGGCGTTTGTAATTTTGCTCGATATTTTTGTCTTATTCTGCACGGAGTCTTCTATAACCCTTCGACAACAGTACTTGATTTCCATCCTCCATACCATTTGAGCATAGACAAATCTCCTCCAGCGGCTGCTAAAAGTGTTGCAGACTTTCTATGGAAGCAATGCCCAGAGTAAAGATCGGCATTTGACAAGATTAATAATAATAATAATAATAGGCGTAGGGATGTGACGACCCCATCGCCCACTGGTTTTCCAGTGCAATCAGTCAACGTAAGGCGGCTTGTGGCGAGCTGTTAGGGAGTAGCGGCCCTACGTACCTGAGTCCTCCTGGGGGTGGCCTGTGGTTGGTGGGACAGGCCCCCCCGCCTCTGGCTTGCCTTAACCGGCCGTCCAGAGTGGAGTCGCAAGAGCTGATGCTCGAGGGTGGATGTGGTCACCTAAGTGGCGAGTTGGCTATATGTTTAAAGTCCAGTGCCACCTCTCCACCCCCAGCTCTCTGACCGGTGTTGCCCTTAGGCCATTTTATAATGTCGCTATTTTATGGGGGCCCATCTAGCAGAGAGCGAGTCACCGTCTGCCGGAAATAAATATCTGAGACAGTTTTATTAGGCAGGCGTCCGTTGTCTCACGCAATAGCCCAGCCATTAATTCATCATTTTCACCCAATAACCCAGTTCATTTAGGCTACATCAACCAGAAATAGTCCCTGTACACCCTGGCGGGTGCTGTCTCTGTGTGCGTCCCATGACACGGGCAGGGACAGCATCCGCTCGGTGTATCCCTTGCATTTCATTAAAGTGTCAAAAGGGCCTCTACGTGTTGGCTATGTGGTACTCGTTTGGTACTTCGGTGCCTCGGTACTTCGGCTCCGCGCACGCCTCCCAAAGGTCCGGGATACCATTGTCCCGTGAACGGGAAAGACATACAAATAATAATAATAAATCATTTATTTCGGATAACATGGATCCATACACAGACAAATATGTTGCTATTAGTTTCGGCATGCTTGCGATTGTATTTTTTCCAATCACCTGTCTAAGACATTTGCCTCGTTGGTATTTTAGGAAAAAACGATTGGTTTCAATATTGTCTGGGCGTAGTCCCTAGTACCTACTTCCGCACTATTCGCGTAAATTCTTCCCGGATTACAAATGTACGATCAATTTTCGTTTTAGTATTCGACAATTTTACTTGGCCGTGTATTTCTACGTTTTCCAATGTAATGTTTGCAAGCTCAACACCTCTGCATGCGCCGCTTATACCGAAAATTAGTGCCATCTGTAAAAATAATATAAAATTATCAAAGAAATTCATACATTGCTCACCGATGTACACAATAGGCAGGTAGGTACTATAAAAATGATATTTTTGCGTACCTTAACTGCCAAATATCGTCTAGGAAGTGGTTTAGGAAGGTTTTTACCTCCTGTGCAGTAAAAACCTTCGATTTTTAACATTTGTAGCCATCCGACGTCCTTTTTAAGAATGACGTTCGTATAATTTTTCAAACTGACCTCATGTTTTGTATGAACTGTGGTCTTCAGCATCGAATGTCGAAGTGTCGAAGGCTGATAATTATTTCTTAGACAGTTCACCAAAATACCCAAGAAACACGCTTTCTGACAACGATTTAACTTTTTTATCAGACCGCCACTTTTTAAAATAGTTGTACGATTTTAAGTATCTCTCCTTTGAAACTGCCAGTAAAAGATTTCCCAAAACAGCCTCAGCCTCTTGTCTTATTATAACCGGCGTTAAATCCATATCTGAATCGCTAGCTGAACTCATTTTCACAGAAAACAATTACTAGTAAGTAAATTTATTAACTACGTTTTCACTTATCGCGCTTTCCCGCCTTTTTAGGGTTCCGTACCAAAATGGTAAAAAAGGAACCCTTATGGTTTCACTTTGTCTGTCTGTCTGTCTGTTTGTCTGTCACATCGCTAAATATCTCAAGAACTACTTATGCTATCGATTTGAAATTTAGAATAGTTATAAAAAAGGCTTACCTACATACATAGAACATGACTTAGTTTAATTTTTTTTTTTAATTTCTGTGAAAAATGACAGATACCGTTCCCCCCCCCCTTATCTCCGAAATTTACCAAGGAAAAAATATAAAATTATTACATAGCATTGATATTAATGTAGGTATATTTTACAGGAAAAATATAACTGTAGCTCTATCTAGTTTTTCTTTTTTTATCGTCAAATAACATTTCTATACTAAACAACTAAAAAGTTTGTAAAAAAGCAAAGTTATACGATTCTACGGTACATACTTAACTTTAAAAAATCATTTGAAAGAATGATTGGACCAAATACTAAAGCGTAACTAGTGCGGTTTGGGTCATACGCGGATTTAGGTTCGCGTCTTTTCTGTGGACATACCAAAAGTTAAGGGCTACAAAGCTTTAATTATGGATTGGACCAGTAACCCGCATAAACAGTGTCTCCGTTTCTATAAATCCCTGTAATGAAAGCATAGCTAACATGCACATAAGCCGTTAACTATTGACCACAGGAGGGACGACTTTTGTTTTTTCAACTAGGTATGGCCCGTTTATTTTTTTGCTAACTAGCAAAAGTAGGGTTAGGTATAGAATTAGCATTTATCTTCCTCTACTCCTACACAAACTCCAGATTAGGTATACTGAATCAGTTGGTAACTGGAATAACAACAACACTTTTGAAGAAAAGTATTTTTAATCTTCATCAATTAAACTAGGATTATTATAAGTGAAACACAAAACAAATATTTCGTTTGTTAAAAAATTACATTCCAACTCTTTATACCTATTGTAATCAGTGGTGCAGTCTGATATTTAGATATTAAATATTACATAGACTGACTGTTTAAGAAGTATTATTAAGTTTAATCATCGTACAGTCGCCATAATATTGTGTTTTCCCTGTAATTATTAATGTTAATAGTACCAACATTATTGTCGAGGCCGGGAAGGAGGCAATGCAGGTTTTAGTATTAATTTTAAAACGACGAACTTACAAGTCCGACGAATCCTGCAATTACCATTCCGGCCGAGGCTAATATGTAGTGCTTTTCTCAAAAATGGGGGAAATAAGACAAAATTTTAATCAAGACTTAATCGCGTACAATACTAATTTAATTACCTTCTTAAAAGTTTGCCCGACGTTTCGAACGTATCACAACATCCGTGGTCGCGAGCTGACTGGCGTGAGCGGGTATCAACATTTAGCCTTACTGTTTTTTCGAAATATTAATAGTAATGTGTGAAAACCGTGCAAGTTTAAATCAATATAAAAAATTAATCAAGATTATATACCTAAACTTAACGTTAAAACGTCCAAAAAAGTAATTCTTTCACGCCGTTTATTTTTCTAAACAGATTTCGAATCGGCCGTATATGACTTGTGCACTCACTTTAGAGCCTAAAGTTCAGACTACCTTAACTTTTATAAAAGTTAGGAACTCGACATTTAATAGAATTTACATGTAAAAATTCACGTTTTTTTACGTTTTAATCGTTATTTCACCTTAAACTATCCGCTTTACCTTCCAATGTGTAGCGAACTAGCGAAAAACGTTCACTTTACCAGTCATTTTTGAGAAAAAGCATTTATAGGTATGCATCGGCAGGAGAAAAGCGCCCAATAATATGCTGAATCCACGAGCGTCATCTTTGTTAATTACTAACAAAAGTTACAATGGCTAAATATATGGCGTATATAGATGGTTCAGTCGATGAATTAGCACTCTTTCCTACACTATGAACAAAACACAAAATTATTAGATTCGTATTGGCAAGGAAAGGAGCTCCTTCAAGGATTGAAATTTGGAGGACCTACAGAACAATAGGTTTATTATCGCAAGTAGCAAGGAATGGCCTGCGCCGTGCTGAAAATGGCGCTGACGGCGCTGTAGGTGGCAATGACGCCGCCCACCACGCCCACGCCGATCACCTGCCAACACGCCATCTTCATCCATCCCGTCTGGCTACTACAAAACAAAACACTTCAATTAATGACACAAATAACACTATTTTAGGTACTTAAATCCATTTTTTACGACATACGCGTTACTAATAAAGTTATGTTCAAGCTCAAGCGTTATACAGACAGCATCATAACACTATACACTGATTTCTAATTAAATTCCAAAAAGTTTACCATAACATAATTAAGCTACCAAATAAACCTTAATGCTAAAATGACAAGCGTCATTGTCAATTCGGCATTACAGATATCGCCAAATTTTTATGGATTTTTAATGTTAGACCGGTAGTTATTTCTGAAAATCGCTCTCCTTTTCGATGTCAACGGCATTTTGTCAGCCATTTTAGCAATATGACTTTACCAAAGTAACAATACCCGCTGAATCCGATTCTGAATGTTGCCAAGCTGAATTTTGGCTAAGGTACTCGCGCCAATGATGGCCCGGTTCCTAATATAGCCCATTTTAAAAATGTCATACTTCTAAACGTTCGAATGAATTTAAACTTCGTGCCCATGTTCGTCTAGTACCATGGACAAAACTGCAAGTTCACACCAAAGCGTAGGAGCTGCCATTCTTGTAGTCGCTGACAGTTTGTCAGTCAAGTCGCAAACGGCTTACCAGTTATAACCTCACATTATCAAACTTTTCGGTGTTTCCTTAAAAAAACAACAGATTTCGTATATTTCTTTTGTATAAAAAGTTACTCAAATTAAAAGGGCATTATCTAGGGAAGGAAGGATGGATTTCATGTTGTGAATGTAGTTAGAGCCTACGGAGTTTTGTTAGTTGCGTTTAACTAATAAGTTTTTATTGCTTTTGATTTCTGATTTAGCGAAAATCCTAATAAGGCCCACCAAAGTTGGTGGATATTTTTATGTTTATTTGTTAAAATTATGTTCGTTAACCTTCAACAATTATTATAATAGGAAGAGGAAATAATGTTGTTTATTGATTATACAAAGAGGTTTTTGTTTTGTTCGTAAAGTTTTGATAAGTTTAATATGACCCACCGTCCAATTACGACTAAAATATACAATGTAAGACTATTACTTCAGAAACTAATATTTTAGGTAAGTCGTATCACGTATAAACGTGATTGTTGTATTCCCAGCATTTAGAAATTGAGTGATAATTAGATATTAAATGCCACGATGAGTACCCAAATCCTAAAAAGCCCATAGAAAAGGTTTTAAAAATGATAAGTTTTTTAAGAGTACCTAGTTTAATTTAATCTGTTGATTTTATTTACAAATAAATGATAAATATATTGATGAAGTTTGATTTTATAAATTATTTCATATTTTTTATTTATTTAAATTTTGCAAATAATGGGCCTTAAAAGGTGCAATTTATCTTATTTTGCTTCAAATACAAAATGACGAGCATAGCGGCGAAAAGACCTAAAAATCCATATTCTAACTCGAATCTGGCCATGTGAGGTGTCCTAGAGTGGGCTCGAGTCGTTTGATAACAAGAAGCTAGTCCGGATACCGGAAGTGGATGTAAACAAGATGGCGGCAAAAATCGGGTCTAAGCTTAAAAAACTGAATTATAACTACACAAATTGATCAAAATCATAAAAGACATGGTTATAGCCCCATGATTCGCAATTTTTTTTTAATTTCGAAAGTTACCAATAGAATTTTTCAATAAATGTCCCAAAACGCATTATTTCAAGACCAAAATGGCAATTTAAGTACTCGTTATTCTTCATCTTGGGTTTGGGATAGAGAGCTATTGAGAGAGGAATGGGCACCGCTGTCCCGCCGAGGTTAGGAAACCACAAAGAACTTACGCAGGCTGTTGTCCCTCCGCCGGGGCTTGGTCAACGAGCTTGAGGTAACAGTAGGCGGGCAGGACGAAGGTGAGCAGCGCCACGCTGGTGCCGCCCACCAGCGCCAGGATCGTGTAGAAACGCGGGATGCTCTCGCCGATGAACAGGATCGCCCCCATTATCGACAGACGCACTATAGTACGCCAACCGACTGAGTCTGGAAAATGAACAAGTCATTATTACCTATTGCAGAACTTATCAACGGGAAACTATTATCAGCGGAATTTTATTTTATTTATTTATTTTTATTTATTATTTATACAGCATGATAACACTACACGAGGATCCGTAATCGACGGTCATTTTTAATTTAGTCTCAAATTGTATGGCAACGAGAACAGGGCCTATGGTGATACCTGACTATTTTTTACCATACAAATTGAGACAAAACGCAAACGCGTTCGTTTGTTTTTAGTTTCAAAAAATCTTATACTAGAGGTACATAAGACTACGTACGCTCACCAGCAAGTTTGTCCATTGTCTTTAATCTGTACTTATTGGATAAAGACGTGATACAATGAATTAAGACGTTTTTGAAACTGATACTTCACCTCTGGGCACTTCATACAGTTCCTCCACCTCCTGACAGACGGGGTTGATGATGATGATGAAGGCGAACACGAGGTGGACGGCCATGAGCACGTTGGCCACGAGCGTGAGCGGGGTCGCCGACAGCGACGTCGCGATGTTGGGCGACACAATCTCGCCGTACACCGCGTAACCGGCGATGGCGATCGGGAGATACAGGAGCAATATCGCTGAAAATGTAACAACTATAAAATACTGCATTCGGAAAAATACCACTGTATTATACAGTGTGGAAAGATAAGTCGGGCCCTGGAGGGAAACTACCTTAAATCCTTAAACTGGCTCATTTTACTTAAAGGAGACATTCCTTTATTTTTAAAAAGAAAACAAAACTGCATTCTATGATTTTCTAAAACTCGCTTGCCTCACCTGGCACTCGAACCAACTAAAATTAAAAAAACAAACATCCTATTTTTTTATACTAATCGATAGTATTATTACTCAGGATAAAATTTCTCTAACAAACTTTTGGTCTTACTCTGTAAAGTGAACATCTAGTACTTACCGTTCACTTTCAACAAGTAAAAGACACGTAACAGTTATTTTATCTCTCCAACATTCAAAGACTTCGTATGAAGTACATACACGCTTGCTAATTTATGAAACTTGCTATGAAACCGTTCAAGAGCTAAGGGTTGCGGCAGAAAATATTATTAGGGGCATACACTACAACACTTTGCCGAAGACTTACAAGAAATTAATTTCAACGGCGACTAACTTTGTGTAGCTAGAACGAGGGGGCTCATTTCGAACAATTTATCAGTTAAATAATTCAAGTGTAACAAATTAATAGTAAAATAAAGTTAATGTTAGATTTAACGATCATTCTGATTTTTAAGACCAAATGTTTGTTAGAGAAATTATATGCTAAATAATAATACTATCGATTAGTATAATAAAACAGGGACTGTTTGTTTTTGTTTTTTTAATTTTAGTTGGTTCGTGTCCCGGGCGAGGCATGCGAGTTTAAAAAAAATTAGAATGCAGTTTTGTTTCTTTTTAAAAATAAAGACATGTCTCCTTTAAGTAAAATGAGCCAGCTTAAAAATTTAAGGTAGTTTCCCTCCAGGGCCCGACTTATCTTTAAACATTGTATATGTTATTATTAAGGACGGTTAAGCAGTTTGATATCAATACTGTAGTCGGCTGCAGCACATTTACTTTGCTCATAACTGCCCTAAAGTATAGACGTGATGCATCTTCTAGTCCGGCATTAAAACGCTTTAAGTAAATTTAAATACTTAGACGTCTGCCGACGGCGCCGACTTTATTGGTCATGCGACACAGCTATAGCATGTAGGTGTACATTTAGCTTTAGAATTATACCTAAATCGTTAGCGAAACAGGATTATCTATACTAAGTTAAGAGGATTACTTTTAATAGCATTAACTTACCTCCGAAACTGTACTGGATAGTCTTGCTGAACTTCGATCTATCAGCCATGTCATTTTGAATTGTTGGGAAGGTAGAGGCCCCTCCAAAAGCGAACATGATAGTGCCAAGAGCGAGGAAGAATTCTTGGAATCCATGTAGACCGTATCGAAAGACGAAGGGCCTAACATCGTTCATCATCTGGATGAAGTAAAGAACGCAGGCTATTACGGTCGACCCGAAAGCAATTACGCCCGTAAAACTGAAAATAAAGTAAAACTTATTATGGAACATATTATTTTTTATCATGTCTCTATAGTCCAGGACTAACTCTGATAGAGTCCTGTAGGGAAGTTCGCGCATAGAGATTTTTTTTCAGGTAAGTGTACTTAGGAGTAGGAGTCTTACTAAGTATTTTAATTAGACTTGGGTGGACAGTCGTCTGCTAGTGTATTTTGCAGCTATGATAGTTATCATTTTTTTTTGTATAAAAATAACAATGAAATTGCTTCATACTCCGTATCAACCAGTGGTTACGTAAAACATAAAAAAACCGGTCAGGTGCGTGTCCGACGTTTACCGGTTCCAACCCTATTAATTTAGGAAAATCTCAACAACGTGGTGTAGAAATTAAACGCCATGGGTACAGCGCCACTTATCGGCGAATTTTGTTACAAAATTTGAGCGTCTGAATCTATTAAAAATAGTACGTATGATAGTTTTTTTCAAGGATAATTCTTTATCACGTGATCATTTTTATCTGTATTAGAAAGAAGATACTTTCAGCATAATCGTGTAGTAATTTATAAACGAAAAATACTTGCAAAGGTGATTAAATTACAAACTTAGTATAAATAGAAATGTTTTTTGATAAATAAAAGAAAATCTAGATCGAGCTACGTTATATTTTTTCTGTAAAATATATATTGATATCAATGAGATGTAAAAATTTCATATTTTTTTTACATTTTCCGCCATAATTCGAAAATGACTCAAAAAAAGTAAGAAATAGTTTCAGAATGTGCAACTTAAGCCCGTTCATATGACACCCCACTTGACATATTCACTTGACTTTCAAGTTTTGAACCACCTGTTATCTGTCATTTTTCACAGATAAAAATATATTTAAAAAAAATGGTCTATGCATCTAGGTTACCCTTCTTAGTAATAGTTCCAAATTTCAAATAGGTAGCGTAAGTTACTACTGTTCTTGAGATATTTAGCGATGTGACAGACAGACAGACAAAGTGAAACCATTAAGGGTTCCTTTTTACCATTTTGGTACGGAACCCTAAAAAGGAAATTAGCACTTGTTTTGTTTTGTTAATTGTGTTGTTTTGTGTTGTAAAGTATTTAATACTAACTACTAAATAACTTCGCCCAGGATCCGGACAGTCTACACCCCTGTACGCCAGCCTCAGTTTAATTCGGCATTAGTCGTTTCGGTTTATTTTATATCATGCCGTAACAGAACTACGTCGGTAGATATACATATAAATATAGATAATTTATTGAACATACTGAGACAATATGAACATAGTAAGCTTCCTGTTTTCAGCATCATACATACTGGAAGTCCTTGGGCGTAGCGAAGAGCAGCAACGGCGTCATGGCGCCGCCTACGATGAGGTACCAGATGCAGATGGTGACGGTGGGCAGCAGCGTTAGAAATACGTGCTCGATGATCTGCGCCGCGAGCAGCAGGTACACCACCGACGCGCCAAACAAGGTCACCATCATGGCGCATGACACCATCACGCTGCACAACACACATTTTCAATAGGTACCGTCTTTAATCTTGGAGGCATCAGTTAAAAAAAGCTCTTATTACACACACATAAAGCTGTCGTATTTACCTACATCATTCATTGCCTTACAGCCCAGCTAGCATCATAGCTTTTATGGTCATGTTTTACGGCGAAAACCGGGCGGATTTGTTACAGTACTGTACCTAGTACTAGTAGCATCAGTTACTGTATCTCCTACTCGTAGGTACTTATACATTACATAGAAATTGGAACATCGTAATCGCAGACACACCTTAGTATGTCCCTTTCATGGTATACTGTGTGCTGAGATCAATAATAATAAATAATGACGAGAACCTCGTGAAGGCCGAGAAGGACAAAGTCAGCAAGTACCTAGACTTGGCACACGAGTTGACCGCCATGTGGGATGTTGATTCCACGATCATTGTCCCGATAGTCGTTTCCGCGAACGGTCTTATAGCAAAGAGTCTCGACCCACACCTCAAGAGACTCTCGCTAGATGGCTGGGTCAAGGGTCAGACACAGAAGGCGGTTCTCCTGGACACGGGGTGGCTAGTCAGGAGGTTCCTCTCTCTGTCGCCCTAACCACAGGTAGCTTAGGCCCCGCCTCGCTGCCGGCGGCACCCTAGGTTAGGATTTTATAATATTTTTATGTCTTGTAAGCGTATTTTTATATTTTAATTTTTATAAAGATATTGTAAAAACCTAGCCTAAGAAGGAAAATAAATAAAGATAAATAATAATAATAATTAATATCAGCGTCTATTTACGAAATTGCCTAATGCCATATTCATCGCTTATACGTGTAATTAATTTCAAGTTATTTCGATCAATTATAAAATAATTAACATTTGTTAGTTATTTTCCACTAAGTAGCCTACCGTTTTAATGTGCAACTATTAAATGTGGCATTTCCATAAAAAGCTACCAAAAAACAAGGCTATGTTGTAACCGATTCTATACCGAGTTTTAAACCGGTTGCATTGGCCGGGCGCATTGACCATTATCGAGCTCGATTGGATAAACTATGAGCGACAGCGACGTGACCTTTTTACTAGAATTTGTAGGTAGTTTTTATTATTTCATAATAAGGATTGTTATTCATATCAAGCAATATTTGTAACAACAATATTTCCAAGTTCGGAGAAATTCGGTTTCCGGTCTAGCGGATACGTTTTGAAATTACCCAAAATTGCAACGTAGCACCGGAATTCTCTATCTGTCCCGATAGACCCGATAGAATGATAGCACAATATACAATGTACCACCGGGTACACTAACGCTAGTATAGTTAGCATACACCGGCATACTAACTGCACGCATCAGCTACTTGTGCTTGTAACGACGACAGAAACACTCGTTAAGTGTATCGTCATTGAATTTAATAGGTATTGCATTGGCTGACTGAGTGACAACCTTTTCATTAAGATGACACTATCATAACGATCATGCATTAGAATAAAATAAAAACCTATTAATGAATTTAATTAACTTCATTTATAATATATATTCTAACTAGTCTATTTTGTCCGGCTAAGAACTCTTTCATCGAGTTAGAATTTAATTGCTATGTTATTTTTACAGACCCTTAAGGAATGATTTCCGGAATAAAAAGTATCCTGTGTCCTTCCCCGGGACTGAAACAACCTCCGTACCAAATTTCATCTAAATCGATTCAGCGATTTAAGCGTGAAGAGGTAACAGACAGACAGACAGACACACTTTCGCAATTTATAACATTATATGTAAGTAAGTATGGATATTTATGTACCTCCAAGTTTTTCCCAGTGACTGCTCTGCAATGATGGCGTAAGGGTTGCGCTGCCTGCTGCGCATCTTCGGGTCGCGGGCCTCGATCATGGTCCAGCAGTCGCCGAGCCTCTTGCCGCTGAACGCCGCGATCACGCACATCAGGATGATTACCGGAACACCGAACCAGCCTAAAAGCAACCACAGTGAAAGTATCCACATCCAAATGAATAAGTACCTTTTCAATCGACTTCCAAAAGTTCAGAGTACATAATTAAAACGAATACAAAATTAGTGGCATCAAGCACAAACAAGCAAGTATCAAGATTCGCTTTTAGCTTTAAACTAATTAAGAAAATTATAAACAAATAACGTGAAAATGGGTACATGTATGTATATTACTTTAGGTATGATACTGACATGGTTTTATTCCATTGGACATTCTACTTTAACACTAACGTAATAGAGTTTCTATTACGCAGGTAACACACTGTCTAAAAATCATTATTGTAATAGACACTCTATTACATTAGTGTTAAAGTAGACTATCCAATGGAATAAGAGCATAATGTAAGTGTCAAACTCAAAGTAATCGTACTGTAGTACCTACTTCTTCCCTCATCTGTGTTAAATACATATTGCTTAGTACCTACCATATAGGTAATTCCTACAACAACAATAAACATTGCCTATTGCGCACTCCTGTAAAACACGATGATAACATACTTAAATTATGTCTTCATTTCAAAGTTAAATACACTTATTGTTCGCTGTGCAAGATACGCCAAGTGAGATGTGTTATCAAAATAACGTCACACTAACAAAGAATAAATATTCAGTTAACATATTTCATTATGAACCAAAGCATACAAATTGAAAGGATCCTTTTTTCACGAGCAATTGTTAATTGCACTTGCTGAATAATTAAGAGGGTCGATAGATACAACCATACAAGTAAAAATATAGAATATCCAGATTAACAAACTGTACATTAGGTAAGTAGTCATCAGTCAAAAGTGGTTTACCACTTTAGAAACTAAATTTACGAATAATAGGGTTGAAAGTGGCAAACCACTTTTTTGGACGACTGTAGGCTAGAATTAGATGAAAATTAATTACCGGTTCTGGCGAGCGCTCGTGGCAGAGCCAGCACTCCGCTGCCGGCCATCTCGCCGGCTATTAGAAGAACAGTCTGCTTCATAGATAAGCCGCCGCCCTCTTCGCGGCCTGTTGGATCCTCAGGCCCCTGTACAGATTTCACAATAACAAAAATTATCACTTAACTCTTAATATTAGGGTCAATTTCAACAGTGCACGATTTTTGTATCATTCCGGTGTGATTCTTTGTTTGGGGGTTTTTCGTGGATTTTTTAATATCAAAAGACGCTTCAGACTATATTATGAAAATCTTCTAATAGGGATGTTGATATCTATAACAGTTTTTGAGATAACTGAGATTGAAAATGAAACTCGCAACGGAATGATAAATATACACTGGGGAATATAATAACAGTTCACAGGAATGAACATTAGAGCAAGCGGGATACATCGGAATTTAAAAAAAAACCTCAAAATTATAAAACTATTTATTTTGTACTGTTATTACCTAAAAACAATCATTTTCACTACTCAAGACAGCTTTATAATAAACTGGTGAACCACTTCAATTTAATAATTATACTAATTAAAATAATCAGTCAGTTTTTCTCAAAAAAACGCATTGCAAGCAGCAATGCTACAAACAAGAAATAAAAACTAAAAAAAAAAAAATCTTTCACGTAACCAGTAAAAACCTCTACTGACTGGCCTATTAATACAACGGGACTTATGTTATTTGTGTTATGTGTTATATAAGATTGATAATAAATAATTGCTTCTTAGACTATAGTTTTATGATTTATAGAAAAAGGTACTAGGTGTATGATTTAAAAACACAAGTATTTTGTACATAAGTTAAAAATAATGTAAATGTGCAGAGGTTTGCATCCTGTTTATAAGACACTTCGTAACTAGTTGTAAATTTTGATAGAAAGAAAAAGAAAAATCATGGTTCATGTGGTTTGGAACCCTATACCTTTTTTTTCTAGAAAACACAAATCTATAGTCTAAGAAACATATTTCATTAATGTTAAAATGATATTACGGAAAGTAACTATCTTTTATTTCATCGTATAACTTTTTACATCAATTTTTTAAATATTTTTTTATTAATAAACTTCATATTTAGCACATCCAATCGACGACGCCTGTCTGTGTAATTATTACCATCTTTTATAGTAAAAAGCTTTATCCATTTCGGCAAAACTAATTACGCTAATAAACATGAGGAGAAGTACATTTAAAATCGATAAAATATATTTTTTATATCTTAATGCGCGAATAATCAAGTAAATTGACGAAACATAATACAGTGAAATATATATTTTAATATAAATACTAGGTAATAGGCATATATGACATCAAATAAATATATTATACTCAGTAAAAATAATCATTAATTCCTATATATAGCAAAGTGAACCTACATTTCTTATTATTCCGGTGTTATTTTCATTCCAGTGAGTTATAACGCTATTTAACTACACCGGAAACACCGGAATGAAAACGGCGGAATGATAAACACAGGATAAAATTAATTAAAAAAAAAGATCAAGCCACTTATTCTTAAATAAGCAAGATTCTAGATATCATAAATATATATTACATGTTATATATTAATTTCAATCGAAACAGATAAAAAATAAAAAAGAGCAAACTCCGGAATGATATTATTTTTGTCCCCGTATCACGGCCACGATATACTCATGTGTATAGCAGGCCGACGAATTACCGCACCTTGCCTATTTAGCTGGTCTTAAAATTGAGCTAAAATATTTTTATTATCATACATAGTTTTCGAGTTAGGCGGCATTATGCAAACAAAACCAAGTTAGGGACAACCCACCTTGATCAGAAATTGGTGCTTTATATATTTTTTTAAATTATTAAATACATTATTATTTAAGTTTTAGCTATTGGCCGAGGTAGTTAACTGGGATGTGCTTCCGAAAAAAAATGGTTAATTATTATTTAAACTTTCTGCACCTGCGTTCTCAGTCTTGCCAACAATATTTACTGCTTGGGAAATTGACCCATTACCCAAGCGAATTTCTGAATCAATAAATGTTTTTAGAAACCCCACAATATTTTTGAACGAGCAATCAGACGATCACCCTTGTGCACAGTGGGGTTTCGAAGAAAAAATGCATCCCACTTTACGTACCGCCGTCAAATTTATTGTTAAGTACTATTAACGGAAAATGAACATTTAAGTGACTACCCCAAATTTAGAATGGTATTTCTGAGTCTTGTAATATAGTTTATTCTATTTTTATTTTGCTATAAGATTGAGTATATATAATAGAATTTTTTAAAACCTTATCACAATACAGTATTTTTCTAAAATATTTGATACCAGAATAGACCAATTTGCCCAGAAGTTGAACAGTATGCTCTAATTCTGAACAATTTGACACCAATAGTTGAACCAATATAAATAGCTACATTATATTAGTTCAGGTTTTGGACCCATTCTCTATAATGAACGAAACAAATCAACAACAGGTTCACTTATCGGAATAGAAATCAAAAATGAACTAGTTATTTTAGTGGTTCATTATTTGGGCACAGGTTTTATAGTTGAATGATCCAGGGGAGGCCTGTGTCCAGCAGTGGAACAATATCTATTAGGATAATTAAAATTAAAATCAAAAACGGGGTGCTTTTCCTACAAGCCAAAAGTTGAACTAGTTAATTTTATTGGTTCATGTTCTGGTAACAGGTTTTATTGTTGAACATTTGTGCTTTTCATACTAGAACAAACCCCAGAACAATCAAGTTGGGAATCAAAAGCTACGTTAGGTTCAACTTTTTGTAGAAAATTCAACGGCAAAGAAACGATTAATGTAAGCTATCAACGTTCTATTTACCATTACTAGAATACTTTATATCAGCATTTGATAATTCTATACCTTGCCCGAAATTTTGACGCCGTTCAACTACTGGGTTAGGTGCAGAAATTTTTAACTAAGTATATAACTTGAATAGCAAATATTTGTAAAATTACTATAAAATATACAATTCCTAGTATAGAATATAATAATGGTATTGATCAATAATTCATATCATGCAAAACTATGGAAGTACACGTGTTATCGACTTTAATACGCAATTTAGAGATTAATCTTGGAAGTGCGAATCTTAAGTAGGGGAGACCTAGGAGAGTTGTGACAGAGAAGATTTCTCCTGACCTATAATAGTTACCGAGCTGGAAATAACGCTCGTTTGTCGCTTTAGAGATGTACTACTTGATCTGTTCCCTTCGGCGGCGTACGAGAAACCTTTGCCTAATTACGACGTTTGCATCCAAAAAAACGCGAAAAGTAAGTTCTTCTTCAAAATTTTGGTTGTATTTATATCATTTGTCTTTGTCTGTGAATTTGATCTTTTGTGTTTGCAACGCGCTTAGAAAATATGAATTGTTATTCGAACCAAGTCGTAATTTAGAGTACCTAAAAATCCCTAAGCCTGTCACAACTCTCCTATTTGGCTTCATTTTTCTGCTGGGTTGTTTCTATACTTTTTTTTATTAATTTGCGATGTCTGTATGTGTGCTTGCACATTAGTATATTAAGGTCAAATCTTGCAAGTACAGTCCGCAATAAAAAAATGTCTCAAATGTTCATTTTTGATAAAAAAAATATTTGGTCTTGTGTGTTGTTGCATGCTGGAGAACTACTTTTTTGTTTCGGAATGATGCCTAATAACTAAACACGTAAGACTGATAAAGGCATTGCTAGTGTCGAAATATACAAACTGTCTAAATACAGAGCTGTAACATTTTACCTCAGTACCTGTCACAACTTACCTCGGTTATAGGGGAGTTGTGACAGAGGGAGTAGTCTTACTTTTTGTTGATTTGACTCGGAAAGCGTAAAAGTTTAATTAATTTTGATGATTGTTTTGGAAAGGGAACGAATGGTGCTACATCAGTTCACATAGGTCATAATTTTCGAATGTTTCTTAAGCGAGATATGTCCCTTCAAAATTGTCACAAGTCTCCTAGGTCTCGCCTAGATCTCCATAAAATAGCGTTTTTGGTGCGAAGCCTATACGCGACGACAGCTCACACCCGCATACGTGGCGCAACGCTCAACATTTGGGGCGTGTTCACCTTTTGGTGCCTCTATACCCTACCTAATACTGAGCTAAGCCGCGGACGGAAGGACAAACAGACATGGCCAAACTATAAGGGCTCCTTGTTTACTACGGAACTCTAAAAACATCCAGTTTTGCAGTTATCCCCTGTTCCAGTAATTTACCTACAGGTATATTAATTATTTTGTGAATTCGTTTCCTAAGTCTGTCTTACTTTCCAATAATATCGGCGTGTGAAGCCGAATTCAGAAACTCACCAAAGAATTTCTAACAAACCTTGTAGTGAACAAGTAGGATGATATCCTTGAACTGCTATCTGGGATAGCGTACGTACCTATTGTACGTTGCAATACCATTGGTTGTGTACCCGCAGTACGATCGGGCCACTGATCACAGTAGGTATTAGAAATTAGTAAACAAAATTAAATAATAAATAATAAATGTAGTAGTATATCTACTCCTGTATGTATGTATCTTGTATACCTGTATATATATTATATTTTTATGTTTTATTAGATATTCTGATATACATTTTCATACTCTTTTTCTTTTTTTTCTTTTCTTTGCACCTTTTATAAAATATCTGTTTAGCCTAATGGTTGGCTGGTAGAGAATGCCATTTGGCATTAAGCCCGCCATTTGTACAATTTGTGTATTTTGTGCAATAAAGTATAAATAAATAAAATTGAATCCGCGTAACATAGGTAAGATGAGAACAATGTCGTCCAGACGGCAGGCCACGGCCACATTTCCGCGGTTAGATTGAACGTATTGGAGCGACATTCGATACTGCCCGCTCAGCTATTCGTAACCCGTCTCGATACACTCGCAACCTCATCCCTAACTTAAGTAACTTGGCCCTTGAAATTTGTGATTGCATGAGGCGGTTAGAGCCACTTGTTCAAACCACTGGTATTTAATAGTAAGTTACGTCTGTTAAAACTTGTTTGTTTTTCGAAATAAACATCATTTTGAAAATGGCCTGTATAATGTGGCTGTGGTGCAACCCACCCTAATCAAACGGTATCAGAGTAAAGAATCGTAGAAAACGTTGAACTCGAAGCTTAATAGTATTCAACAGCAGTCATCACCCAGTCTGTAATAGCTTGTAATATCGACATAGGAATCATGGATATTTCTGTAAACCCCGTAAATACGACTCTGCCCCGTATCACTCGGCGGTCCGATACGGCTCTAGGTATTTATGATTTTTATTTTATTTTAGGTTTAAAAATACAAACAAATAAATCGAGCAATTAAAGACTTTCAAATACAATACTAAAATTTAATTCGTTCCACTAGGTGTCTTGAAAATTACCTACCCTCAAATGTATGGATAACTTTCGTGACGTAGTGGAACGAATTAAATTTAGCCAGGTGTAAAGTCCGCTTAACTAGAATCTGGTCGAGTGAGGTGTTCTGGAAAGAGCTTTGGGGGTCGCTGAACTCGATTTTGATAACCAGAATTCGGTCTGGATACCGGAAGTGGATGCAAACAAGACAGCGGCTAAAATCGAGCCTAAACTTAAAAGAACTGTAATTATAACTTGAATGTCGAGTGGGGTGTCCTGGAAAACCACTAATTAAATACAAACACATGATTTTTTAAATGAACTCAACGATTAAAACCCGACCAGAGTGGCTAAGATGATGAGAAATGTATTGGAAATATATGGCCAATGGTCATGCGCCATGTTGCGGAATTTCATTAGAACTAATTTATTACACTGGCAATAATTATAATGATAGGCTAGCTGTAACTGTGGTGGTTTATTTGAACAATAGTAGTGTTAAATATAAATGATTAAAAATGCCCAAAACGATTCATTGTCAAGAGCGGATTATTCGAGAAAAAATCGTACGGGAAATCAAATTATTTCGATACAAAATATTTACAAAGGAAAAGGGACATCAGAACTGACAGGTTAAACAACTCAAAATGTCAATATTCCCATTATACTCGTACTGACATTACTGACCTGTGGTCATATAATTGAGAATATTAGCGCACTCTGGACAATGGTCATATATTTACTTATGGTTGGGCTTTATTTTATTTATATTTTACACAAAGGGTCGCAGTTCTAACCTAACCTACCTCAATTTTCTGGTAGACTTAATGGAATACATACACGTATGGATTTGGGGGTCGCTAAATTCAATTTTAATAACCAGTTATGCGATTTCCCAAGCACCGTTCTTAACCAGTCACCTCACCCCTCGCTCGTTTTTATATGGAAACTGTCAAACGTCATTTGTCACTTTTTGACAGTTTCCATATAAAAATGAGTGAGGGGTGAGGTGACAGGTGAGGACTAGTCGGTTTGTGAATAACAGCCCAGAGGCCACTTTAACCACCCAAACACTAAATTCAATATGATGGATATTTTATACCTAGGCTGGTAAATTCGTAATCATGTTGATATGCAACGAAAATTAATCATAAATGTACAATATATATTACTGTACCTGCTAAAAACCTCCGGTGAGGTAACATCATGAAAGTCAACATGAAGTCTTTAACTCATCCCGTTTTTTGGTGCTGGAATTCGTAAGAAATAACTGAACTTTTGGTGTATACTAAAGGAGTAGTAAGTAATAGGTATGTAACGGAAATCCGTAACATCTCTGGATGGGTTTTTAGGGGGCTATTTTTCTATCAGAGGTTGTATAAAAAATAATGCAATACCTAAATAATAACTTACATTTTTGGAGACGAGCGGGGTGGACTCTGTAGCTTCAGCAGTGCTGGTCGACGACTTCGGTTCAGGAGCCTTCTTCGACATCTTGCCCGGTGCTGAAACTATATACAACTATTAATACTATTAATATTAATAAAAATCTGGGCGACCGAACTCTGCTCGACGTCATGATTGTAAAAACGTAGAAAAGAATTGTCCCAGTAATAATAAATAAATAAAGAAATCAATAAATATTAGAGGACAATCTTACACAACTCGAACTAACCCCACAGTAAGCTCAAGAAGGCTTGTGTTATGGGTACTAGACGACGATATATTTAATAGATATTAATACTTAAATACATAGAAAACACCCAAGACTCAGAAACAAATATTCATGCTCATCACACAAATATTTGCCCTGACCGGGATTCGAACCGTCAGCTTCACAGGCAGGTGCACTACCCACTAGGCTAAACCGGTCGTCAATACCTGGGTAAATGGACATTTCGCCCCTGTAAAACCCCATACCAATATAAATCTGACAAACATAAAATAAACATTTACTAAAACTACGTTGATCTTTTACTAACAGGACGTTTTAATAAGTACTACCTAAATAATATGTGTTCATATAGATATCTAATTATCTACCTAAATTATTTATTTAGGAACCAAGTTCACATTACACATATAAACAAATAAAACAATATGGCTTTAGTATTGTCATAAACACCTCAGCAGTTACATCTGCAACTGCCTAACAAGTGGCTCTGTGAGCTGTAGACCTCGTGAGTGAGTTTTTTTATCATTTCCAAAATCTGACATTATAAAAAAGATCAATTATATATATCGACCCTGCTAACAAAATTTCACGAGAAGCGGTTGAGAAATGCGACCTGTAGAGGACAACAAACCGAAATTCGGACTCAGAAACTTATTAAATCTTTGAAATAAAAATTGTTTCTGAAAATTTCCAAAAACTAACACGACAAAAAAATTGACCTGCTCACAAAATTTCACTAGAATCGTTTGCGAAATGCGACCTGTAGAGGATAACAAACCGTTGAACAAATATATCTTTTTTAATTTCCAAAAACTTATTTGACAAAAAACACTGTATATTTATCCAACCTGCTCACAAAATATCACAAGAATCGGTTGAGAAATGCGACCTGCAGAGGAGTACAAACCGAAATTCGCACGCAGAAACTTACAAAATCATTGACAAAAAAATTGTTTTTGGATACTTCCAAAAACCGTCTCGACAAAAAAATCTATATAACTATCGAACCTCTCACGAAATTTCACGAGAATAGGTTGAGAATTGCGACCTGTACACGAGAACAAACGGAAATCCGGAAATCCGGAATCTGGACATATACGAAAGTAATTTTTTGTCGAAGCCTTCGTTTCACTCAGTCAAATAGGGACCATACTTCGGCGTTTACTAGAAATCAGTTGAAATTCCTCTAAGGAAAGCAAGTTTTTTTTAAATATGCTTTCTAACGAACACCAACAACCGAAACAAGTTACTAATGATAAAGTAAGTATCTACCTAATTTAAATACATTTTGTTAGTATTGGCCTACGCTGGTGAAAGAAAGCCCTACTAAAGCCGATGTCATAATAATAAAAGTACGAGTTACCCAATTTCCTGTTCATCAATAAACGATATAGTTACTTGCCTCTTGAACGGCTTCCCGACTGTACCTCTATTATAATGGTCGGATCCGGCGGGCACAGGCACATCCACTTCGAGCAAGGCTAAATTCGAAACTGGCGCCAACAGCGGTATTTCGGCTTCATCGCAACGTCGCCCACCTATTTCTATGTCATTGATCAAGATTATTAATTGCTCGTAATAGTGAGTGATCTGTAATGTATTATTAATTACCGATACCGAGTACTACAATAACACAGTTTTTTGATAGGTAAGTATTTCACAGGATACAGGATAGGTATTTATCACATTACATTATTAGGCAATTTAAGTACTTAGTACCTACGTACCTAACATACTACACAGTTTAAATTAATTTACATGTGAAAATTTTGAGAAAACACAACATAGGAACTAAGAGATACTACCTACAGGTGCCTATTAAAGGTCCACCCATTCAAATAGTTATAAAATTGTTACGGTAGGTAATAAAAATAAAAATAAAAATAGCCTTTATTACTGACTTACGGTAGGTACCTATGATAAATAACATGTGCGAGTAGGACTCGTGCGCGAAGAGTTCCGTACCTATCATGTTAGTTGTATGGGAGCCAGGGCCGTAGCCACAGTTGAATTTAAGATAGGGCACCGGTAATTACAGGTAGGGCACAACTGGTGCAAGAAAAAAATTAACTGAAAATTAACTTGGTCTCATCTGGTGAATCGATTTTCGAGTTTGAGGCAGTTCTTAATTGTTGGGCCCCGGGGCAAGGAATGAACAAAATCATTTATGTTGATGCCTAGCCTTCTCCAGTCCAGATTCTTGAAAACATCCTCCAGTGCAGCGCGAACAGTTTAGGAGAAATAACATCTCCCTGCCTAACTCCCCGCTGCAGCGGAATAGGCTTCGAGTTCCGGTCCTGGAGTCGGACTGGCATAGTGGCGTTCTCGTACAAACACTTCAGCACTTTGATATAGCGGAAGTCTACTTGGCACCTCTGTAGAAATTGTAATACCGCCCAGGTTTCGATCGAATCGAAGGCTTTTTCATAATCCACAAACGCTAAACAGAGGGGCAGGTTATACTCTTCAGTCTTCTGTATAACCTGACGATTCGTATGTATGTTGTCCATGGTACTAAAGCCTCTTCGGAAACCGGCTTGTTCAGGAGGCTGGAAGTCATCTAGTCTACGTGCGAGACGAGTCGTAATGACTCTTGAAAACAGCTTGTAGACATGGCCCAGAAGCGTGATGGGTGGATAGTTCTTCAGAAGAGTGGTGTCACTCTTCTTAAAGAACAGCACCACCACACCTGTGTTCCATGCCTTTAGCGTTCTCCCTTCCAGTAAGACGGAATCGAATAACTTCTGAAGGGCCAATAGTACTGGTTTTCCACCCGCCTTCAGGAGTTCGGCTGTAATTCCGTCTTCACCGGGTGCCCTGTTGTTTTTGAGCTGTTTAAGAGCCATTCTAATCTCGTATAGGCTGATGTTCAGGATGTCATCGGTATAGTGCCGAGTTAGTCTAGCTCTTGGATATTTTACTAGACCAACTTCGGGTCTGCTATTTGACTTGTATAGCTGTCCATCCTGTGACGATGTGTGATGTGCTATCTCGCTCAGAAGCTCAGGTCTGGATGAGACAGTTCTACCATCCTCTGGTTTTAACTCGGCGAGCTGGCTCTGCCCAATAGACAGATTTCTTGCGAAAACTTTTGAGCCCTTGTTTCGCTCGACGGCCTCTTCAATACGTTTCGAATTGAATTGGCGCAGATCACAGGTCAGAGATTTGGAGATCCGTCTATTGAGCTGCCGATATAATATCGCATCGACTGAAGACTGTAGAACCGTCCTACTCCTTTCCTCAAAGAGCCTCTGAGTGGAGTTAGAGAGCCTATTGGTTCTGTTGCTCCGTTGGGCCTTAAATAACTTAGACCCTGTGGTATGGACAGCTTCCACAAATCCGTCGTTGAATTCGTCCACGTCGCCAATAGGCAATCGAAACGGTTCTGGAATTCCGACTGAAAGCTCTCGGGGTTTTGGAGTTGGGCTGCTACTGGTCGGAGTGTAGACTTCATCAGACGCCCACCCAGTACCCACCAACCCAATAGACACATTCAAATCTCGAAATTTACGTCAGTTTTCATGTCGACTATGCATTGACTATGCGTCTAATATATATCAGTTAAGACTTTTCGTAAACGATACTTTGCTATAACCTGGTCGAGGTAAGTTTGTACCGCGTTTCATGCGACGTCGTCGATACAAGGTTCTCACTTGTCTAAACCGTTCAATAGCAACCAGTAAAGAAACTCTGTCTTTTTTCTTTGCTTACCCATGCTACTTAAATCTGATAATTTAGATGTCGATACACTGCCTACCCTAATATGTCTCAATTTGGTACGCCAATTATAAACAAACAGTTTTCTAGATATCATATGCGATGGGTTAAGGTAGGGCAATAGTATTTTAAGGTAGGGCATTGCCCCATAATGCCCCCCCCCCTAGCTACGGCCCTGATGGGAGCCCCCTTAAATATTTATTTTATTCTGTTTTTTAATAGTTGTTAATGTGTAAACAAATACATCATATGTGAAAATTTCAACTGTTTAACTATCACGGCACAGCAGCAGACTTAGTAATAGGGTCCCTTTGGGTACGGAACCCTAAAAAACCATAAGCACTACAATTATGAAATTTGGTAAGAAGGTGTATTCTATGAACCGCTACATGAAAGTGATGTGATAATACAAAAAATAATTAAATTACACTAATTACATTCCATACATGTAACCGGTGGATGAAAAAAAAAATTCAACGCACATAGTCGTGTGGGGTATCGATGGATAGGCCTTCAAAAATGATATCGAGGTTTCTAAAAAACTTGTCCATTTAAGTCAACCGTTGGTGAGATATTAGCTGTCAAAGTCATAGAAAGTATGTATAATATAGGTTTTACGGTTTTTGTGTTTTCGCTTAAAAACTGTCTTGCCCAAACAAAAGGTCGTAAGTGCCGTGAGTTCCCTATGAAGATACGATACGATACTTTTTTAGATTCAGTGTATTGGATAGTGATTTTAAATGTGGACTAGTAGGTGTTGATACGGAACCCTTCATTGTGCGTGATCCGACACGCACTTGGCGTGATAGTATAGGTAGAAACCGAAATAAGTGATTATGTCTCATGCTGGAGAGTTGTATAAAACTCTTATTTTTTCATATTCTTTAAAGAAAAAGGACTAAAAAATTGATTTTAAAAACTACTGTGCGCTGCTCACGTGTCTTTGGCCGCGTGACGTCACGCGACGTGGCTCCTGTTTTGAATTGACGTAACACAGTAAAAAAATAAACAATAACTGAACTCAAACCCGGAGCGCTCCAATGAGGTTGGTAGATCGGAGCGGCGGAGCGGAATCGAGCTACTTGGAGTTTTGTCGCTGGTTCACTAAACCTAGCCTAGCTGAGAAGAGTCCAGCAAGAAACTCAACTAGGCCCAACCTGGGTCAGACTGACTCTACCCGGTATGCGGTGGTACCGGGACGAATAGGGACTGTACGTGTCTGTGTTGTCGCGATCGCGATAGTAATTATATATCCTTTGGGTCGCCATTAGCTTAGAGTATATATATTTCGCCAGAAATATAGGTATGACCATGATACAATAAATAATATACTGAGGTATGGCAATCCGGTACATCGGTTGGTAATGTGAGTAACACGACCTACGTCATCAGTCTATCGACGGTATGCGGACGTAAGTGTGAGTATGTCACCAGCCTATCATTGAAATTATTGCCAGTGTAATAAATTAGTTCCAATGAAATTCCGCAACATGGCCCATGACCATATATTTCCAATACATTTCTCATCATCTTAGACACTCTGGTTGGGCTTTAATCGTCGAGTTAATTTAAAAAATAATTTGTGTGTATTTATTTAACGTTTTTGCGGGATTTGACTCAGCATCCAGGCTCTAAAAAAAAACAAACTGTCAAGCCGTGGAAATGTCAATGTATAATTTTGTTACCTACGTTCATTTATTAGAATAGAATGTGTGAAGTCTTAGTGCATTTTGCTTTTATTTAATTTATTCTATTACTAATTGAATTACGTTTAGATACGGAGATGAAGCAACTTAGCCGCAATTACTCATCATTTTTACTGCCGATTCGTAAATCGTGAGCAGGTTAGTGATTGTAGCTAGTAAGTTTTTACTTGTGCTGAGCTTTTAAATGTTACTATTGTATTTATTATTTACTTTGTTGTTTTGTTTTACCATCTCATTGTTTTTTCAACACAGTCATAATTATGTCTTATCCGTAGAAATTCATTTTATGTATATGGTCTGTAAATTCGTCTGTAGAAATGGGAAAGCAACTGACTTATAATATAATGATAATCTTCCAATGTGTAATCAGTTCTGTAAAAGCTAATCGTTATTGCATATTATCTATGGCGAGTGTCGTTGTACAACAACTTTTAGCATGTTCCTAGTAAGTCTACTTTATTACAAATTTAAGAATGATACACTTATCTTATTTATGTATTGATATTTGAGTGAGTAATGGATACACACTGATACATATAAAACGTTTTCAGCGAATTTACTGTAATTTAAGCAATTGGGATATCTTTTATTTTGTGAATAATAGTTTTAAACATGTTGAGTTGAAAAAGGCCTATTAACCACCAAATATAAGTAAATGGTATTTGGTGTGTACTTTACACTGAACTAAGGCTTTTTGTTAGTAATAATTGGTTTGATTGTGAAGGTGTAGTTATTGTGTGTCATATTTACCTTTAATTCAACAATAAAAGCAAAATTACTAGAGACACACTGAATATGGGTTTCACCAAATATTCAGTCCGCCGAATATTCAGTCCAGCATTTGCCAAACCCAATATTTGGCCCAAATTATTTGGTTTAACCTAATTCCTGTTATCCATTGATCTATAACTGACTAATTACATGGTCCCCTAGTTTGGGTGTCTCAACCATTCATTAATTTATTTCAGTAACAATATTCATTGTGTTTAAAAACATATAACATCCAAACATTGGAGCATTGAATAGAGGAGAATGTATAATACTAGCACTCAGATATTTGATAGAATAAGGAAACAATTACTGATTTATTTTTCTTCAAATGAATTTCATTTTCATTTTTTTATTTTCATTATCAATGTATTTTACAATAATTTAATTTTTTCAATATAGAATCATTGAATTTAACTTTTTTTAAATTTTCATGTTAACATGTTCACTGCAGCCAGGAGTCTATACAGCCCCATATATGGTTATTTACAGTTTAAGAAGCACTTGCTTACACATTTTCTTGGGCTAACTCATGAGGTTTAATTGGAAAATTAAACACTGAAATGTAAGCCAATGTGATGTAATGAATACTTTTGAAGTTTTCCTATTATAAATAAAACAAATGACAAAGGAATATATATGCCCATCAGAGAATATATGTATAAGGAACCAGAGTAGCGAAGCTGTTAGCGAAGGTTTTTGTTGTCAATATGCACAGCCACTTATTTGCTCACATACCAACCAAAAATATTTTCTAAATGTCCCATACAGCATGGCTACCCTTAGCAATGAGTGACAAATAGAAAAAGTACAGATTGATTTGTTTACCTGATATCTTATTTTGTAATGCTCCCGCGAAAATAAATTCTTTGTATGGAGGTAAGACATAAATGAACTCCATGCAGTTGTAGTCACGGGTAAAAGGTAGTTTCTCTATAATGTAATATGTCCCTGACTATTAGTGATACAGTGTGTGTCATAAGAGTTAATAAAATAGAAATTGAATGCTATAGCATTGTGTCCCTGAATGTGTTAAGATAATAGCAATAGCATAAGTAAGTTGATGTTATCAGTTTGAAATTTTTGCAATTGCAAACCAAAAGTTGGAAAAAGGATAGCGGGCAAACCACTTACAAGATAAGATAAGGACTTAATGGAAAAAATAGGCAGAGGCTGAAGAGAAATAGCAATGGATAGAAAACATGGAAAAAAATACAAAGCAAATATTTAGAAGGAACAGATAATTGCGATCCGAAAGAGACCTTGGTCAATATGACATTCTGAACTTCATACAATGCGGACCCTGGGCACTGAAGCAGTTGCTGAGGATGCAATAAGATGAGAGAGAGAGAGAACATCATACAACTAGAATAAGAAATCATAAAGCAACTATGTAAAAATATTGAGTTTGTATAATAAAGGTTTCAATAAATAAATAACTAGTTTTAACAAAAATGTAAATATGGTTTTTTTATACCTAGCCATTAGCAAACAAGCGTACAGTCCACCTGATGGTAAGTGGACACCGCAGCCTATAGACACCCGCAACTCCAACCGAGTCACGTGCGCGTTTACTCATGTTTGAAAATTACGATTTTACAGGCGCGCTTTTACATCTTCAGACATCTACAGATTATCAGTGACATAAATCTTATTGTCTATATAAGACATCAGGACACTCACTCATATTATACATGTTACTCCCATAATACATAAACGACTTTCGTACGGTTTTATGAGATGCCTCACCAATATTTTCTATTGCAGCACTGAAAAGGCTAAGAAAGCTTTTTCATCATGATGACGTCAGAGGAATCGGATTCTCTTAGTACTGTACCTTCAGACAGTCATGCTGAAGAAATGTCAGGTATGTAATAAAATAATTATACCATAAAATTTACTCTTGAAATTTCGATGATTTCTAAGAAAGATTAAGTGGCTACTGTCTGCTATATTTAATGTTGTTTCTCAGAACTACCAATGGGGCCAATTAACTTGTTTTTTATTATATATTTGAATGCTTACATCCCTAAAGTGTTCTTCTACTGACTGAAACTAGAATGTGATCTTGGTAACCAGGAGTCATCAATGGAACTTCAGATATTAGAAACACACCAATAGCAATTGTGGTTCATCTCCAAAGCATGCATTTGCTTATATTATTCATCACCAAACTTGATCCAACTGGGTTTAACAGTTGGTGTATTTTCCCAGTTTATTTGCAATATTTGAAAAAGATGGTTTACTTCTATATTTCATATTTAATCTGCATGATATGGATCCTTTTTGTTAAATAATATTAAATTATAAGAGGCATATTATACATAGTCCACCTATAGTATACCTATTAATTACAAATAAACTTATGTCAAACAAGGAAAATTGGCAGACTTCCTCAATATTCATTGTTGTATTATTCCATAAACTCACTAGTATGTATAAAATACCCAATTCGAGAATCAGGGTCATGTATCTAAATATAAAAAATAAAAAAGTTATGTTAAGTCATGTCATGTCATTGCAACGTAAATGTTCCTGATGTAGCCGGAGCATGTAATGTTATATATAAAATTTCTGAAATGTTATGGGCTTTTAATGGTTGTTCATCGGTTGGGGCAGCGTCGGGCACGGAAGAAGCACCTTCATCGATGGTCTCGAGCGAGGCGGAGTCGGAGGGCAGCGTGCTGTCGGAGCCGCCGCGGGCCGAGCTCGCGGAGCACACACTGAGCCAGAGCTGCGACGGCGCGCTGCCCGACCACGGCCCGCCCGCCCACGACAAGCAGCCCCAGCCCGTGCCCAGCGACTGGCGCAGCGTCGGCAACACCGTCTCTTCGCTGGTGTCCACTAGAGGTAACTCCCATCGTCGAGTGACAACAAAATCTGACATTACTTTCAGGAACCTGGAACTGGAACGATGCTGAGATACGCTTTATTTTAAGCACTTAGGTATTTGCTACTTAGTGAGTTTTGCTTGTCACCCGACGATATCATCATTCATATGCATATTTGATAAATATGCATACCGACATAAAGGGCTTATTTATAAAATAAGGCACTATGATCCTGTGCGCGTTACAAGGATGAAGACACTATTTATTTATTAAAAAACAAACAGTCTTATATGGTTACATTTGACACAATAAAAGGTATTAAATTGTAGATTTTGTGTACTTGTAACATATTTCTCAAGGATTAGCTATTGCCTTCATAGGTATAATATTTTTAAATACGGCTAAATCAGTGACATGAAACAAAAAGTGAAATGGTGTTTTGGTGTTTATTTCAGGTTCAATGCTGCCTTGGGGTTCACATAAAGGGCCAGTAATGTTGCTTCCAGACTCGGATCTCAGGCCCGGAGAATTTGTTATGAGACTGCTGTTTACTGAATTCACAGTACAAGCTGAAAGAAAGATGGAAGCAGTTATGGCTGAACCATTAGTAAGCAATAAACTTTAATTGTGTTTTCATTATAGAACACATTAGAAATTGCTGTAATCACTAAACTTCTTTTTAGGAGAAACCATTGAACAAAACACTGCAGCGGGGTGAGGATCCACAACTTGATCAAATACTGTGCGCCTTTGGAACCGTAGCCGAACATTGCTTGCCGTCGCTCCTGCGTGCCTTATTCGGTTGGCTGGAGAGGCAAATGGCTGACTCGCCGCAATTAAGTGAGCAAGCCAAGAAACCGCACCAGGACTTACGCAATAAAAGGTACCAATGTTGAATTCATATCATAAGGGTAGTCCTGCAATAAGTGTAGTGTCGTCAGGATGCATATATAAAAAATTGATAACAATATATATACCTAAATTTGCAAGATACACAGACGAAAGGTGGACAATACAGTCGGCAAAATAGTCAGGTCCCATTGGAAAACGGCGGGTGGGTCGCCAGAAGAAATGATGGATCGACGATATAGTACTCATAGCGGGAGAAGATGTATTAAAAACTGCCACCGACAAAAAGAAAAAGGAGAAATATTGAGGAGCATTTACCTCAGGGGGACCACACAGAAAGACAAAGAAATAAACTTAACCTGATTCAACTACCTAAGAATACACAACCTCTCTAAGGATTTTGAAGCTTTAATAATAATAAATACTTAATTGACAAAAAGAAATTAAATTTCCATAACCCAGGAGCAAATAATTGTCGTCTTTAGACATAATACATTTCGGGACTGCTATCATAATAGCAAAGGGACTGGGCCACAAACTGGGTCATAACTGCGTATTTTACGTGCATACATTAATGTATTATTTTCACTTACGAGAGGAGTTATAACGATATGATGTTTTGTAGTATTATCTACATCGTGTCGGGCAGCGGCGCGGGCACAGAGGCGGTGGAGCGCAGTTGCGAGGAGCTGCAGGCGGAGAGGCGCGACCTGGCCGTCGAGTTCTTGTTCTGCCTCGCTCTTATCGAAGTTCTGAAACAACTACCATTTCATCCAGGACATGAAGATTTAGTACAATACATTGAAAATGTGGCCTTTAAACGTTTTAATTACAAAGAAGGGTATGTATTAATTTAAAAAAAATTATGATAATAATTATTATTTAACGAATTCAGTCGAGCTTTTAAGTTTTAACTATTGCAATAATAATATTATAAAAGCTGTCCGTATATTTTCACAGATTGCAATCAAACCCAAATGCCGCAAATGTGCATATAATAGCAGATCTGTACGCGGAAGTGATCGGAGTTCTAGCACAAGCTCGTTTCGCTTCTGTCAAAAAGCGGTTTACAGCCGAACTCAAGGTAACTTAAGTCCCAAACATCGTGAAACTTGTATAACGAATAGGTACACCTTATCCATATTCGATTTCTGTTCTAGGATTTGAAAAGTCGGGAGCCTTCCCCGCACACAACACAAAGTATTATATCGCTTTTGATGGGCATGAAGTTTTTTCGTGTGAAAATGGTCCCCATCGAGGAGTTCGAAGCATCGTTTCAGTTCCTGCAGGAGTGCGCCCAGTACTTCCTCGAAGTAAAGGATAAAGACATCAGACACGCCCTTGCTGGTTTGTTCGTGGAGATCTTAGTTCCTGTCGCTGCTGTAAGTATCCCGCAACTGTATTGTAGTTGGTAGCCATACCGGGACATTATATTATAAAACTGTACAGACAGTGGTTCCTAAAGTTGAGCTGACGCCACCTAACAAAGGAGAAACTGATTTCAGGCTTCACCTCTTGGCTATCACAGAACAAAAGGGCGTAATTTATTGTCCAAATATCTCAGTGCCCAAGCCAATATTTAGTCGCCGCCAACTCATACTTTAGACTAATAGTTTCGAACATTATACTTAAATAGCTACTTATATCAGTCAAAGCCAAGACAATTAATCTTACCTATATGAGACATGAAATCAAATGGCTGCCAGGTGAAGATTGCTTGAATTTAGACATTGTTTTCAACAAAGCGTTATTGTTTGTAGACGGTAAAGAACGAAGTGAACGTACCGTGCCTGAAGAATTTTGTAGAGATGCTGTATAGCCACACGCTGGACGCGAGCACCAAGTCCAAGCATCGGCTGGCGCTCTTCCCGCTCGTCACCTGCCTGCTCTGCGTGTCACAGAAACAGTTCTTCCTCGCTAACTGGCACTGCTTCCTCGCCATGTGCCTCTCACATTTAAAAAACAGAGATCCAAAGATGTGCAGAGTTGCCTTAGGTGAGTGGAAAATCATATGGGTTATCTTGAAAACTTTGTCATCACAATTGATGATTCATTTATATTTTCAGAATCTTTATATCGTCTGCTATGGGTCTACATGATAAGGATCAAATGCGAAAGCAATTCCGCAACGCAGTCTCGACTCCAAAGTATAGTCAATTCTCTATTCCCCAAAGGCTCGAAAGGCGTAGTACCTCGTGATACTCCCTTGAACATCTTCGTCAAGATAATACAATTTATAGCTCAGGAGCGATTAGACTTCGCTATGAGAGAGATCGTCTTCGACTTGCTTATGGTCGGTAGACCTATTAAAATAATTATGACCCCGGAGAGAATGTCCATCGGTCTTCGTGCGTTTCTTGTCGTGGCAGACAGCCTTCAACAGAAGGAAGGAGAGCCGCCCATGCCTCGGACCTCAGGAACGCTGCCCTCGGGAAATACTCTCCGCGTGAAAAAGACATTTCTAAATAAAATGTTGACTGACGAAACGGCGCGATCCATAGGAATGAGTGCATATTTTCCGTATGTACGGAGAGTTTTGGTGGAGATCCTAAGGGCCTTAGATGCCCACTACGGGCGGCCGCTGATGTTAACGAATACTCAGAACGTGACGAAGGAGCAGGAGATAAACACAGGCGAAAGAAAACCCCGGATTGACTTGTTTAGAACCTGCGTCGCTGCTATCCCAAGGTATACCTGACTTACTTATCTTACTTAAAGCTGTTATTAACGTTTTTTACTCCACGATAAATTATATGTACTAAATGCTTTAAGGTTGTGCATTAGTATTTTGATTTACACACGTTAATACACTTGAGGTCAAAACTTCTTGTCACCATAAATTAAATAACCCCAATAGGTTTTTCTACATATTTTATGCTAGTTTTATTTACATGACATATTATTCTTCGCAATACCCAACAGTATTAGCAATTCCCGGGATCCTATCATATAAATATCAATCTCCAAAACTGTTGATTTTTGCGACATCTCGCTCCGTTAACATTGTATAATATATGTTATCTCAGGGGTATTTTTTTTAAATTATATTCTTGCAGGTTAGATGTAAAATTAAATAAAGGTCATGTCACGAGTGTATTATTATTACAATTATCGTATGCTGACTTCGTGGGATGATCGATGTACCTATTGTTTTAATCAGTCATTTGAGTTGTCTTGTGGAATGTTTGTACTTGTAGACTGATACCGGAAGGCATGAGCTCGGGCGAGCTGGTGGAGCTGCTGTGTCGGCTCACGGTGCACATGGACGAGGAGCTGCGCGGTCTCTCCTTCCAGAGCCTGCAGACCCTCATCGTCGACTTCCCCGAGTGGCGGCAGGACGTTCTCGCAGGCTTCACGCAGTTTCTGGCCAAAGAAGTTCAGGTGAATAATAAGTATAATATCCCCATTCCACTCAGCAGGTTGTTTCATGAAGAGAGCGTATATCGAGTTGTATTAAAAGTCTAAAAAAATGCCTCGATATCAGCTGTACTCCTTGACATGCCATGCACACAGAATTCGTTCCATGGATGCTAAACGCTATTTATACGATGTCCTATAACCACAGAACACCTCCCGCTAGAAAGCTAATATTTATCAGTTTGTTCCCGACGCGAGTCACCAAAGTATGAGGAAGCGGTGAGGGGAAGGGCGGGTGCTACCAGCGTTGCGATTGGTCGATGAGCTGGCAAGCGGATTGCGTAGTGATGGGATATGTTCACTACAAACTGGTACCGTAATTTATTATTGGTAAATTACGGTAGGTATTTACTGTATATTAAATTGGTAACAAAACGATCTATCATTACTTGGTTCTAAAAATTATACAACAAATATTTTATAGCTCTTATTATCTCTTTAATCTGTATCATCATGGTGGAAAGGAGAAAGACGATTCTAAAAAGCCCACAAATATATATCTATTTCAAAATTAAAACCAATTCCGAGCTCCCTCGCACTTCATCGAAGTTCATAATCAGGCTCATCTTGTGACACTGGATCCAACTGCTCACCAAGGGGATTCTAAAAAGCCCACACAACATATACCTATCTCAAACCAACTCCGAGCCCCCTCGCTCTTCCTCGAAGTTCATCATCAGGCCCATCTTGTGACACTGGACCCAACTGCTCACCAAGAGGATTCTAAAAAGTCCACACAACATGTCGTACTATTTAATTTACTTAAAAAAACTAACAACTAAACAAAAATAAAATTCTATAGAATAACTAGTAACTAATCAAACTAAAATAAAACAAACGTGAAATCTTTATTTTTTTTATTAGGTATTTTTAAAATCGGCACTAATGACAGCACGTGGAATCGGTTCTTGACCATAACATCATCGGCACATCACTAGTCGTGAGGTGTTTTCGTAAGAAAGGAATAGCATATTGCATTTTCAACTTGAATGAAAGGGATAGACATAGAGCGTTTGTACCGAAGTATTCGCAGCGACCAGTATAAAATGGCCTCCGCTGGCTATAAATATTTTCAAAGAAATAATGAATTTGACTTACCTGTGGAATATAATTCCATCTTTTTTTGTAATTAGAAGTATTTAAAGGTTTCCCACGCCACCTCACACTACAAAATCCCATGTCTAGCAACGAGAATACTATTTTCTAAATTTTTTTAAAGAGACACGTGTACTCTGCACAGGTCGTTGACTTGGACGCTACTGAAAGGCAGGCGGGCGACCGCCGATTATATAAGCCCTATAAATCCTACGAGTGGTGACTCGCATCGGGAACAAAGCGACCAACAGTAGGCTTCTAGGGGGAGGTGTTCTGTGCCTATAACTGACAATATAAGGAAAGCTATGCGAGAAGAGGAGTGTAGGACGCAGAAGTTGTTTGTGGTTGAAAAATCTGCACGACTGATTCAATTTTAGCCCTCGGGGGGTTGTTCCGTAATGCAGTGATTAACATTATAAAGGCCATTATGATGTCTAACCTTCTATTGAAGAGAAGAATGAATATGAGAAACTAGTTTTTCTCAAACATGCAATGTAATATTGAGGTTATGTTCCTTATAATAGGCTTTGAAGTGTCACGTTTCGGATGCAGCTAGACGAGAGGCCTTTAAAGGAATTTCATACAAAGTTGGAGGCCTGCAAGATGCTCTTTTTTAATTTCCATTCCACATTTATTTGTGACACAGCATCACGGCGTTCAGCCATAAGCACTACGATTATTAAAAAAATAAAATAAACGATGTTTGCTATATTTTGCTGTTTCATTTACATATATAAAATCGACATGAACATAATAAATATAACACATTATTAAAACAGTCGAATAATTATAATTGCAAATTTACAAAAGTACACATTTAAAATATTTCATCTAAATATTAGTGGTAAAAATGTCTACTCAAACCGTGAAGGTATTTTTTTAATGATTTTGGAGGCAAAATAGATTTTTTTTCATTCTATAATTGGATTTATGCATTGCTGTATTTGTTGTCTATATGTACTCGGCCGGCAACCCCTTACTTCCCGGCCTCTGTAGTAATGTACTATTATACTAAGCAGTAACGCACGACGATGACGACGAACGACTAACGAGGAACGAGGAGGTACGAGGGAGCGGTTGAGGAATTTGGGGGCCTAGCATTGCTTTCCGATAGCTCAGAGGCTAGAGCGGTTGGTCAGAAAGTCGCAGGTTCGCCTTCTGCTCGGAGCCAAAACTTTAATTTAAATGTTAAAAATTTCTGCATCCATTTACATTTTACTGTCTAGGACACGTCACCGCAACTAGTGGAGAACGGACTGCGCATGCTGCTGCAGCTGATCACCAGTTGGAAGAACGGCGAGCCGGCCCCGGCGCCCGCGGCGCCCAGGCCCGAGTCGCTCGCCGCCGTCGTGCGCGGCGCCGAGGCGCTCGCCCTCGTGATGCTGTGCCAGTGCAAGGCCTACCCGCGCCGCCTCGCCGTGCATATACTGAGGTGACAATGACAACTAGGATATTCGGCGTAGGTTTCATTGCGACTTCAATCAGGCGGGCCGTACGCTTATTTGCCACCGACATTGTATGTATTAATAAATACTTTAATTCCAGCAAACGAAAAAACAGAAGGTTAGACTCCTAAAAAATCCAGTTTAAAACGGGGCAATTATTCCAAATCCGCATGCGCGTTGCGGTACCAACAACAATCGGCTTAAGTATCACTCGATTTTCTATTACCCAAAACAAATGAACGTGATTGCTCTGTTTCAAAATGACTCTCTGTGATTAGCTCCTAGCGCTGACGTTTTATGCGTCAGAATGGCGAACGCTTAGCTGATGGATGGTTGCATGCAGCAAGGAGTAATTTTCGTAGGCGAAATCGTCGTATCACTACATAGTATAAAACAAAGTCGCATTCTCTGTCCCTATATCCCTAAATCCCTATGTATGCTTAAATCTTTAAAACTACGCAACGGATTTTAATGCGGTTTTTTTTAATAGATAGAGTGATTGAAGAGGCAGGTTTATATGTACAATAACATCCATTAAATTGTGCACCCGTGCGAACCCGGGGCGGGTCGCTAGTTATTTATATTTCATTTTAAGCTAGATTTAATTTTTAAATATCATAGAATAACCTGACACAAATCAAACTAGTTCCTAATTAAGCTGTAGTACTATGCGTATTAGACGACCGAATACATAAAATGTATAGCTTGCTAAGTAGAATCATAATTTATACAAATTGAATTTAAACTATGATTCGAGAATGCGTCAAAATGGCATTCTTCTGGAAACAATTGGTTTTCCAGAGACTGGTCTTGACGACACCATCGAGATCACATGTTCTGTAAATCATTTAACAGATTATTGTAAGCATATTTCAGTAACAGTAAGAAATATACTAGTTTCATATGTGCTTCCAGTCCCTTCGGCCGCGTATGTAACCGGAGTTTTGTAACCAGTTACCTAAGAAGAAAAAATGATCCTCACAGGATACTGGTATCCAAGTTATATATTTTTTTCCTTTTCTGATACCTGTATGATTGTTCATAACTAGTATCCAGTAAGGAATGTATAATATTCTTATGAAACCATGAGTGATCCGGACCTACGCTTTACCTAGGACCTATGCCATATAATTTTTTAGTAATTGAAGACATGGTGTGGAATAAGTGACGAATTTCGTGGTGAGAAAAGATTAAAAAGGCTTCCAGTGTTATATTTTAGCTACGATCTCCTCCCAGTACCTCTAAACCCGTACCTCTCGTGCAGCATACCCCAGTATTAATATATATATACCACATTAGTTACCACAGTACCATATACATAGAAAACAGCAAACTCTGGTAATCGTAACTATTAAGGTATATTCGGACAGCGCAAAACTTTAACAAACGTACGTTAGCTCCATTTTTAATGGGCCCGTCAAATATACTTGGTTGAGGCGGCAATACCCCCTGTATATAGCAACAAAAACTAGACCGTTTTCTTAGACCATGTACTAGCGGTACTGATTCGACAATGAATAAGTAATATTATTGTAACTGCAGAGAAACGAAGAGCCTCCTAGAGAAGCTGCAGTTAACTGCGGAGGAGTGCGCGCTGATCGACGCCGCGGACGCCCACGTGCCCGCGCTGGCCGAGCGCTGCCTGCCGCTGCTGCCGCCCGCCGAGCGGCAGGCGCTGCTGGCCGCGCCGCAACCCGACCTCGTATGCGTCGCCGAGCGCAGCCACGCCGTCTGGACCGCTGGTGACTAACCACCTTATTCATAAACCTCAAACAAACCTCTACTAGATAAATAGCCGCTAAAATTCGTTTTCTCAAACATGCTCGGAAAGGGTCGTATTTTGTTTGAAAAACGAACACGGGGAAGTGCCTAGTTTCTATCCGCCTAAATTTAAAAAGTTAAAATTCGTCCCTGTCTAGGCTTTATTATACTCCTATGAGTATAATAATCCTACCAAAACCCATTATTTCCGCTGCGTCATCATCATCCTCCTAGCGTTATCCCGGTACATTTGCATCCTGTAGGATGCCCGGGGTCCGCTACCTAATCCCAAGATTTGGCGTAGGCACTATAGTTTTTAGCCAAAATGGCAAAAACGGAACCCTTATAGATGTTCCGTCCGTCCGTCCGTCCGTCCGTATGTCAGAGCCGATTTACTCGGAGACTAAGCACTACAATTATGAAATTTGGTAGAAAGGTGTATTCTATGAACCGCTACATAAAAGTGAAGTGAAATTCCAAAAAAATATTAAATTACGGGGGGGCAATCCTACATGTATGGAGCAGTATTGAGCGCTTCAAAGCGTTGCTCGAACGAACTAATCACTTTTCTAATTATTGTGAAATAGGGACTACTACAAACTTAATCTTTAGACTCTTTAGAGAAATGAATTTTGTTTTCTGATTGGTCGATTTTTAGTAAAGCTGTATTCTGGTTTGTTAATACCCAATACCAAATATTTTTTAAAGAGATAAATTAGTGTTGTGATTGGTGGATTTAATGGGTGAAGTATTATGATTGGTCTAAATTGAATGTTTTGTAAATCATAAATATGTATTCATATTTTTCCTAGGGGTTAAATGTACTACTTTAGCCCCGCTTGACAAGTCTAATATGACACACTTTTCGAGCATAAGAAGTGAAAAATATATTTTCATTTTAAATTAATTAATTTGGATTATTTCCTCACAATGTTTGAGAAAAGCACTATATATACCTCTTTGGAAACCGGGATTGCCTAACTCGGTCTTTCGTCAGGCAATCCCTTACTTTTCGAGCCCCGGCAATAATATACTATTTATTCAACAACCCTATATTATAACCGACGAGCATTCTTCACTCTTATTAATTTATAACCTCTTGCACTCATACACAACCTATTTTACACAGGTATTCAACATGATGACACGTCCACTAAAAACAGCTGGAGCGGCAGTGCTTCAAACGGAGCGGATCCTTGGGAGGTATAGATTTGAAGACGTCTACTTTTAAATTCTTTATTTACTTCTAAATCATTGTTATGATAGCTCAAATAATAGGTTAGTATGGATACTTATACCCTAGATTTTTAATAACGCGCGTATACTTATTTGACTGGGCAGTTATTGACCTTGAATGTTGCAGGTGATTCTGTTCGGACTCCTGGAGCGGAGCCGCGTGCCGGCGCGCTGCCCCGCCACGGTGTTGCAGGCCTGGCCCATCCTGCACGCTCGTATACAGGCCTTGTACACGATCATAGAGCCTGCGTGAGTTCTTCCTTATTACAACATTCACGCTTCTACGAACAGATTGTTTGTTTAGTTTTAAAATATTCGTCTATTTTCATTGATTACTTTGGATATTGTTTTGTTTAACTACATTTCTTTCGTCTTACAATTGCAGGCCCGTGAATGACAATCGCGCGTCACTGCTGTCACGTAGCCCAGCGTTGCCGAGGAAGCCCGAAAAGGAAAGGGACGGATATATGCAGGTATGTCTAAAACGTGGTACTTTCGTGTTGGACTTTATGCTCCGTATCCGACTCGACTACTATAATTGTGTAATAAATAATATCAACCTAATAATACTAAGAAAAACTTAATTTTAGTGTTTTAAATGTACTGACACTAACAATAGTTATTTGCAACATCCTCTATAACACTCAATGAAGTTAAGAACTGTCACATCGTATCAATAGTAGTAGCCTAAATGAATCCGAACGTTTCAATTGCCGCGTGGAATTTTTATTTCAGTTTTATGGAATCGATGAATACTAAAACAATAAGATTGAAATTTCCAGTGTCCGCTCAAAAACGCGAGCCGCCATTTTTGTGACGTTATACGGCACGTAGTGATTGACAAAATCGCAGTTTAACCGATTCATTTTTATGTCCGGCACTCGTGTCAGTTATCGAGTACTTACAGGTAAATTGCTTTCGAGACGTTTTTGCATTTGTAATTTTGTACGGTCAGCACATAAGGAAATAAACCAATACTTTTATATAATTTTTATAGTCAATTACATCAGTGGAACTAATACTATTAAACATAACATTTAATTCTAATACTCTTCAACTCCAGACATTTCGCACTCATTCTCATCCTCTCTTTCATCCGATGAATCATTTGTGTTAACTATAATTTGTTCTCAGCCTGTACTCCGAACTTCGTGTCGTGCCGTCCGTTTCACTCTCGTGTTATTACACTATATGAGTGAAAGAGACGACATGATACGAAGTTCGGAGTAGCCACACTGATATTATATCTAGAGCCTCATCCGTGCCATTTTTTTTCGGACTGTAGAATGAAATTTAAATGCAAGTTTTTGAATCCCTGTAAATATACAACTACAAATGAAAAAACTTCTCGAAAGTAATTTACCTGTACTATTGCATCTGCCCGTGTGAGTTGTATTTTTGTTAATCCAAATATTTTACAATTGTTTTATGTTAGATTGTTGCTACGTTATTATTGTTTTTTGTTATGTCGATCGATTCGAATCGATTATCTTTCGTTCGTAAAACATATCGATTATCGAAAAAACTGTATGCGATTTTGATTGGCTACAGCACTAACGTTGTCTTTCACAAGTGTCAAATAGAAAGCCGTTAAGTCGGATGCACACAAAAAGCTACATAGAAAGAGAATTATACCCAACGTACAGGACGCAGTTATGCGTTAAAGGGCATATTTTCATGTATGTTGTGCCCTATCGCTCAATGTGTTAATCCGGCATTTTAGTGTCTTATGACGTCACACTTGACATTCGTAATGGCGGCTACCGTTTAGTAAAACTTTAGCACAGATAAAATATGCATGATTTTTAAAAGTAATTGGCAATTATTTTATATTACATATACAATTCGACTTCCTGTAACCAAATTTATCTTATTCTTACAATGTTATTGTTTATTTTTCATACACAATAATACCCTATTGTTATTGCGATATAAAGTTTTAAGTACAGTGGAGCAACCTAATTACGGCGCAGAACAATTTCTGTACAGGCGTTCACGTTTACACACGTTTCTGACGACCCGTTTCTCTTGTCGCTGGCACAAACAAGGCCAAGCTTGCTATAGTACAATGAATAAGGGATTCATAAAACTTAATAAACCTCTGCTAACTAAAATGTGTTTTGTCCCTTTCTCACAAACATAAATGTCAAAGTGACAGGTTAGGACAAACTAATTTTACCGGCAATTTAATTAAAATATGTTTTATGAACGATTATGAATAAGTTGGTACGGCTGTGGATGATTTTTGATATGAATAAAAGTAACTTTGTGCAGGTGTGGAAGTATTACATGACGATGGCGTATCTGGTCGTGCCCGCCGTACCCAGCCCCGTGGTGCGCTGCGCGAGCCCCGACCTCAGCCTCAGGTGCGCCACATTCCTCATTATCCTCTCCTTCCTGCATTACTTACTTATACAAATGAGACATAAAAGAGACGTTTCATTCGTCTTCGACAAACTATATTTGTGTGGACGTATAGCATAGACTAGCCAAATATCGTTTACATATATTTATCACTGCCCTGTTGTTTTTTCCTATTTTTTATGACAACAAAATAAGCAATTTATATAAAATTTGAAGGCATATGCTTCTAATTGTTTTTTTTTTATTTCATTTATTTACTGTTTGCAATTTTAATGTGTAGTTCGAATTACTATTAGGTGAAATGATGATGAGAACATTATTTCATATTTATTTGCATATTTTAACTTTTTTAACTGTATTCAAGTAGTGTAGAGCAGTCAATATACATCTGTGCGATTTTTTGATAAATGTACCTATCTAAACACGTTCCTATGCCCTTGACACACGTATGATTAAATATTTGACCCGATTTTAATGCACGGGATTGTACTATGACAAATGAATATGATAAATCCCTCCTAATTCGTATATGAAAATCATGAATATTATGTACCTATTTATACGCTGAGGCCGGGACTCGGTTTCAGTAATACAGATGTATTGCAAAATGATTTTCCTTCGGGAAAACTCGGATCTCAATCGGAATACGATGGCACCCAAAGTGTCAATCAATGATTGTATTAAATGAGTGACGTTTTTATATCCATTATTATGGAACTTTATTGTTTAATGTCAAAGTGAAAAATGTTATATTATAACATAGAGATGTTACAACCACCTTCAATAACTTTGAAAATATTCTGATATAAACCATTCCTCGTATCACTGCGTAATCAAAATCATCAAGATCTAGATAGAATTTCTTGCGTGGTCTACCCAGCTTAATATTGTTTGTGTTGGTATTTTTATTTTTTCTATATTCTTCTTCCTGGTTCAAAAAATTTCTTATTGTAGGTTTAGGCATGCCCGTTGCGTCCGAAATTCGCTGTTGAACTTTGCCAAAATACTCTGATAAATGAGTTATTGCTATTTTTGAATTTGCTATTTTCTGATATGAAGTGCAGGTATATATGAAATATAGTTCCTTGGACTGGATTTTTTTACCGTTTTTGAGGTTTCGGCATGGTAATACAACTTTTTTATAAGTAAATTTTAAATATAATCAAAACTATCGCGAATATTTGAATTGCTAATTGAGAGAGCACGATAAATACGAACTTTTCCGATAAAGTACGAAGGAAAATCATTTTGCACTACATCTGTACTCATATCTTAGTTTCCAAGTCCAACACGTAAGACAGTGAAATCTACTTTTTAATAATGTTCAATGGGTACTAGTTGAAATCTGGAAGTTGATGGTTATTCGAGTTATTTGTTGTTTTCGAATGGTATTTATGTCTTTGAAAAGCGGCAGAAACGTACACAATAATAATTTTACATAATTGTTTTTTATTTCATCTATCTATTTGAGTTTATTGTAATAATTAAAAAAAAAATCCTGTGACCAGATTTTATTATTAAATATTACTTTATGTACAGTACAGTGGAAGAAACTGAATCTTTGTCACTTTTAATGAACTTTGAAGTAAAGTCCTAATTAAGAAACATTCAGATTCCTCGACCGTACATACTTTTTCTGATTGCAAATCTCACATACGTAAGTTTTGTAGTTAGGGCGCCAAATTCGACTTCTCGTATTGAGCTTATTTACGTTTATGTTTCCTTTTCAATAATCAATACGCCGGCGACAATAAAAGCTTGTGCTGATCGAAACTCTTCACACTATATGATTTCTGTCTGATTCTATTCAACGCCCAATTTAGATTTACGCTGATGAAAACCTTTGTGTAATGTAAATTTATATATACATTTTTGAAATACAGCCACAATGAAACTAAACGAATGAAAAAATGCTGAAATGAATCGCTAATCTGGTGGCATGGTCATGTTCACATCATTTGCCGTGTTTCCTCTACAACTTTCTGTACGCACTTCGAACAAATAAGTTGATAGTTTGAGGTTGACCTAGCCGCTATCACTCGCCATGGCTCATACTAAAACAAGTCGAAATGTGCCCTGGTGATTATGAAATGCAAATGTAGGTTAGAACATCGAAAATTCATGGGAGAAAACGCGAGCTCTTTGTTTTTTTTTGACTGTTATATTTCTGTTGTGTCTATTTCTCATGCCATGATAGCGGTATTTATCACCTTTGAAAGTTTGTAGAGCCTTTAATATTCAAAATAATAGAATATTTTTATTGTTCAACGAATTGTAGACACTCCCCAAAATGGAATTTGTATTTTTTATGTTGCGAAATATGTTATATGATGTTCTGTTGACCTCTATAACTCAAGCTTCTATTGTCGCTTGCATGTCCCTATTCGTCGTCAACAATAATGTATTATGTTGTAATGTATTATGTATACCTTGGGTTAATTAGCAGCTGTGATAGCTTAAAGTACAACTGACATACAATACATTTATAAATATACACATGACCAGTGTACCTGGCATAGAGAGGGATGGCAGTGTGGGGGTAGCGGCGCAAGAGCAGTATGACGGAAGTTAGCGGCGCAACATAATCCTCTGTTCAGTAGCACTGAAGCGGAGACTTGGCTCGGGGGCGCGGCGCTCAGTTCCTCCAGCGAGAGCTTGAACGCGCCGGGCGGCTTCTTCACGCTGCCCTTAAGCTATGCGCGCGGACACAAACATCACAAGCGGACGAGGTGGCCATTTGACGCTCGCTATGTGCACGTCGCATTCGTTCCTTCATTATGTCTTGCGTGCCTCGGTTCCATCTTGTTCCTTGCGCCTATTACCTACCTATTTTACAGTTATACTCGTTTTCGTATATTTAATAATAAAGATGAGTCGTCTTCAAAAAAATGGTATATAGTTAGACTTAATTCGTCTACTTAAATAATTGGTTCTTTGTCATAAAGAAAAAAATCATATAAATGTATGAGCATTTTCGTTACACAAAGGAAGCAATTAAAAAGTACACAAATTAACTATGAACGCTTTTTTCAGTCACGATAAATGTTTGTTAGTAGAGCCCAATTTTGCTGCTATCATTGGCACCGAAAATATACATTTAAGCCAAGGTATGTGTCACTTGTCATAAATATATAATTTACACAAACGTTAAGTCATCTTTTCAACGGTCAAGATGGAACCGACACAATGGAACATTATTATTCGTGCGGGAAATCTTATGACGGTGACCTACTTGTCGCTGTAGTCTGTCATCGCTCATTTCACGCAAACGTTTTGTGCACAGCTAGCGCACATATCATTTACCTTTCGATAAAAGGTACAACATTACAAATAATGTGCTTGTATTATCATACTCTATATGTCCCAGTTAGTAGGCACATACATACCTAAACGACGCATACATGTCACACTCATACTGAATGATCTTAACATAGCAGGCTTTGTTTTATGTTTTGTTTGTAAATGACACATTTTGATATGTTCAATTGAATGAAGTTTAGAATTAGATGCTATGAGTTGCTTGTGTAATGTTATTGGTACTCGGTAGCGTAGGCGTGCGTGTGCACGCGGAGTCGACTGGCAGTAGACATGTCTGGTGATCTGGTCTCACGACAATGTGACATAACATAAAACATTTAACATTCAATTTCATGTCGCTATCCTCAGGATGCTAGAATTGGGAACCTTATGATAGTGCTATATCTACTTCAAACTAAGCTTTAGAATTAGTGATGTGAGTTTAAGCCCGGCCGAGCCTTAAAAATTGGGGATCATAGACCCCCACGTCACGATTATCGCGTTATAGGCGACAAGATAAAGCATCTGCCACTTTATAATACCATTCGTTAGAAAGTGACAGATGCTTTATCTTGTCGTTAATCATGCGATAACTGCGACTATAATACGGGGCATGGAGCTGTAAAAGCCAAGACACGACGTCGTATCGTTTAATTGTGTTTTAACCCTAACGTGACGGCTCGAGTATTTCCCCTCTATTCATAAAAGTTAACAAATCTGCTACTAAAATGTGTTTTGTCCCTTTCTCACAAATATAAAAGTCAAAGTGACACATAGGGACAAACGGATTTTAGCGGCAATATAACTAAAATAGGTTTGATGAACGACTATGAATAGAGGGGGCTCCGCCGATCTCTACCTCACAACACTATTTAGAATTAATTTGTGTAAATATCGTCACGAATATGTTACCAAGTATTGTTGCCCCTGTACTGTCTATGACTTTATTTTTGAACTTTGTCCTCATTGTTAACTTAGTTCGATTAATGTGCACGGACAAAGTGATCCAAAATATGTGTACATGACTTTGTTGTCAAGAGTATAAGCTTGTCCAGATATTTTTGAAACTTTGGGAACGTACATATATTTATGAATTACAGCTCGACTGTAATGTTACTGTACTACTGTACTGTTACCTAACCTAACGCAAATGTTATACTTTCGCTAGACAGTAGATTTCGCACGACGTTCTTATTCTGTTGTATCATAATTAATCATAATGGTACATTTTGATACAAATGCGGAAGGTATGTCAATTCGCGCAAGTCCCTAGTTATCTTGGCCCGAGCCGTGAGGCGAGGGACTTAACTCGGGACGAGTGAAAATGACACTTCCGCACGTATATCAAACGACATTTTTAATACAGTTGCGAAAAAATATCAAAGAAACAAAAATAATAATTAAAAGAGACTAATCAATTGTACATTTTGATGCAAGTGCGGAAGGTTTGTCATTTTGCACGAGTCCCGAGTTGTCTTGGCCCGAGCTGTGAGGCGAGCTCATTGTGCGTGATCCTACACGCCGGTTTTTTCAACATGCCATGGTTGGCAGCATTCAGCCAAATCAAAAACTATTTTGGAAGAGGTTTTATGTCACATGGTTGTTTAATTACATTTTAATCATGAAAAAAAAAATCATATTTGTAATAATATTTGATTTATTGGTAAATAAATGTATTTTGTACAAATTTAGATATAAAGGAAAAATTAAAAAATAGCTCAGTTGGCTAGAGCGACTGGCCGCGAGTGCCGGGAGGTTGCAGGTTCAAATGCTGCTCGGAGCCTAATTTTTTTTAATTTTTCCTTTATTTCAAAATTTGTAGTTTGCGTTAGCAAGCGGTACTGCTTAATACAAAATTAATTTAAATGTATTTTTGGCGGAAAAAACAAGCGTTCATTCAACCGGCGCGGCGGTCTTGCATAACACTCTATTAATCGATGGTCTTACATAATACTCGTTTCCGGTCATTGGGCTACTCAATCAGTTAACTTTTTGATAATAGTTTTATTTCTTTTATTACTTGATAAACCTTTAACTTTTTTAATATGCAATTTTAATGTTTTAAATAGAACAGAAGTGTAGTTTTAATGCCAGATGACTTATCAAATAAGTAAGAAAACCGATTGAACTTAAAACTGTTCGATTGGATGTTTGGCTTGGACAAAGGTAAATTAAAAAAAAATGGAAATGTAAAAAGCATTAGTGCGAGTAATCCAACTTTGCGTGTGATATGTACAGCTTCATAAAGTACCACTTTTAGAGCAACTGTATTAAAAATACATTTATTTGTTTACAGTACTAGTTAGAGAAATATAATGACCTGAAATATGTGTATTAGTGTGAATCCGGAATTTATCAGTCTCTCAGTAGAAAGCATCAATTTTAAATATCATTGGCATGACATGGTTAAGATCATTTGCTTACTGTCTTTCAACGTGTCTGGCCGACGGTCTGTACCGACGGAATAATATTTAACTATGTTAACACGGGTATAAAAGTAAAGAGAAGTTTTTTAGCTTTCATACATTTAGAAAAAGTCATATCATGGGAAAAATCGCCCTTAGCCCTTTCCTCCCAGTACGAGTGAATATATTTTGAGAGGCTAAATTAATTTTCTGTTTGTTATAAAGGGCAGGATAAAGCTAAAAAGTTGAGGGCGAGGGACCTAAATTTGTCCCTTCTGCTGTCAACAAAATGCATCCTCATATTTTATAAAGTATCGGTAACGCGTATGTTACTCCTTTGGAGTTGCGGGCGTCTATAGGCTGCGGTGGCCGCTTACCATCAGGTGGACCGTACGCTTGTTTGCCACCGGCGTTGTATAAAAAAAAAAGCATAGAACACATAGAAGACTGAGATTTATAAAAGTATTTGGTAAGTAATAATTTGGGTAAGATTTATTGTATTTATTCAACGAAGTAAGGGAACCGAATAATAGATATTCTTTATTGTAGTGTCAATGACTAAAAAAAGATTAAAAAAATATCTATCTGAAGGGGGTACGCTCAGGCTCATTAACTGACCGATAAACTAAAACTAGACCCCGAGTTAACTTTAAATGGTTGAGGTAGTCATAACCAAATTTAGGCTCGCGTATATGTCCTGTGGACATTGTTATGGTTAAGGGCTATAAAGCTTCATTAGGGTTCCGTATCAAAATGGTAAAAAAGGAACCCTTATGGTTTCACTTTGACTGTCTGTCACAGCGCTAAAAATCTCAAGAACTACTTATGCTATTGATTTGAAATTTGGAATAGTTATAAAGAAGGCTTACCTACATACATAAAACATGACATTTTAATTTTTTTTTATTTTCTTTGGTGGTTCATAATTTGAAAGTATGTCGAGTGGGGTGTCATATGAAAGGGCTTGGGTTCCACATTCTGAAACATTTTTTTTTACGTTGAGTTATTTTTGTTTTATGAGGGAAAAATGTAAAAAAATAGCCCCCACCCCCCTTAATCTCCGAAGTTTAACAAAAAAAAAACTGGATAACATTCATATCCATGTATATTTTACAGGAAAAATATACCTGTAGCTCTATCTAGTTTTTATTTGTATGTATTTTTATTTTATAAATTCCTGCGAGATTATGCTGAAAGTACCTTCTTTCAAATAAGGAAAAAAAATTGAAATCTGTTTACGTGATAAAGTACGTACGTACGTACATGATACGGTTTATCCTTGAAAAACAACCACCAAGTCGCCGATAGAGGGCGCTGTACCCATAGCGTCCAATATCCACACGATTTTGTTGAGATTTTCCTGATTTAACAGGGTTGGAACCGGTACATATCTGTATACGGAACCCTCGGCACGCGAGTCCGACTCGCACTTGACCGTTTTTTTTTTGGTTGGACTCTTAATCCGCACAAACTAAGTTTCCTCTGTATAATTTTATGCGATAAAACATTTGATATACACACGTAAGCCTGGAGCTTTTGAAACCTTCGAACGTCCCTAGTTGACGTGTGTCATTTGCAGGGACCGATACCGGTATTTTTAAAAAACCCTGAATTAGCCCAATATTTTGGATTATTTTTTTCTCTTTACGTAGGGCTGAATCATGCATTTAGGTAACAACGTCGTATTATTAGATTGTCCCATTAAAAACGAAATAATGAACCGGTGACCGTAATAATACCGGTATTTTTCTATGGAGAAAATACCGGTATCTGATCGCTGGCCATTTGCCACCAAGGCTCACCGTTAGTAGGCAAGTTTGCTTACATTTCTGTTCAAGTAACAGACCAGTGTCTGAATGGTGCATTAAACATAAACATACTTATTCATGGATTAACTATTTTTGTGTGGTCATTTGTGTCTGTTAAAACGTCGCCATTTGCAAAGCTTATTATTATAGTAAGTTTTATGTAATAAAATATGCTTTTTGTAATAATCGAAATGGTGTTTCTGTTAATTGAGCTTTTTAGTGATAATTATTAGTAAGTGTCAAATTAAAGATGTAAAATGTTAACAAGTCTAAAAATTATCGGTTCTGAATTAACGTGAAATAAAATCGTATGAATAGTTGAGTATTACTTAATAATAATTTTCTGAATTAAATAGCAAATAGAGGCGTTTTTATTGCGTAATAGTTTCGATTGAATACAATATGTGTCGATGTAGTTTGGTTCGTAACTGAAGCGACTACCGGTTTACCTTTAATTGAATTTTGAATTTTATTCAGTAAGGCTACTTGGTGAGTTGATAATTACAGATAAAGAGAAAAGTTAAATAACATTGAATTTCACCTGGCTCGTTCTTAGTTACCTTATCGTTTTTTGACATGCGCAACCTCAAATATTGAGTGTTTTTTTTCTTTTCCTGTTGTCCTTCAAAAGTAAATCATATCATAAGATTGTCATCTAGACTAGATACCCAAAGATCAACCAGAAAAATTACTCAAAAGGATGCATACTTTATACTTACTCAATAAGTACATTCGTTAAGCAAGGTTCGTTACCCCTGGAAAGTCATTTAGAAGTTGACAGTCGTTTGTTAACATTTTTTAACTCTAATTCCGGCACCGACCACCTTAAATGTAGTAAATATAATTCAATAGTATGATCGCCATCAAATATTTCTGTAGGTCTCAAAATGTATTCTAACGCTTTAACAATAGAGACGGTTGAGGTATTTGTGAACATCGTTTTCACACCCGATATATCTGACGGCGACTGTACATATTTATAAACATTAACTGCTACAATGTCAAAGCTGTAACTTTACGCCTTATACACAATATACTTTAATAAAAATTTTATTCATAGTTTGTATTAATTTATGTTAGTACTTTACATGTATTATACAATTAGCAGATTAACCTTTTCGGTTTTAAATATTTCCAACAAATCACACAATTCCAAACCGATACCATATCTATATGTTTTTTCGTTTCAAGTATGAAAGCTAACGCGTTGCCGTTACAACACACTAAATTGGTATATAACATTGTGAAGGTTTTAATTAAATTAAAATTGTATAACATATGAGTTCCTGTTTGTATGCGAATGTTGAAGTACGTATTATGTGGTAGTTCATCACCGGACTCGCTGAGCGAGCGCAGCGGCGGCGAAGGGCGCGGCGCGGCGTCCCCGGCTGCGCTGCACAAGCTGGCGGTGCCTCTGGCGCGCTGCGAGGTGCCCGAGGTGCGCGACGCGGCCGTCGCCGCTTGCGGCAACATCAACCCTGATGCGCTAAAGTAAATAACTAGCACTTCTCCTGCCTAACCCTAAACACGGTGATATGCCGTTGACGCCGCACGGCACAACCGTACTCTAATAATAACATGTCACTATATGACTATTGTCATAAAACAGGAAAATAATAAATGGGCAAGGCCGAAAACAAGGTCTTATTTATTTACATACATGTTTGTCTGATGTCTGTCATTGCATCTCATAAAATAGTATTTTGAGCAACTTTGTGGCACCTCAAATATCAACAAAACGTAGATTTACTATTGTTTTGGATTTTATAATCATGAGATCTCGCGGCTCTTTCATACAAATGAAAATGTGATTTCGTGCTCGAAATGAAAAAGATTTTTTCACCGCACTAGCTCGGAAAGTCCTTTTTTATTCTTTAAAAACAGATAGCAAAACTGCGTTTTATCCACAAGAGTGCAAAGAATATTTGAAATCCGAACGCGTTATTTGTAACTTTCTTAAACATAATAACATGTAAAGGCCTGTCCAGACAGTACAAAACGATAATTTTATATTGTGCTGTTGTGTTAAAAACTAGTACCTACGCCAAATCTCGGGATTAGGTAGTGGACAACTATATTTAGGGCGCAACTGTCAACGCTAGGACGAGGAGGAGGAAAAAAATTCCTCGCTCTAGTGAGGTGAAAAGATTTGTGCTATACACGGCTGCAAAGTTATTTTACGTCTCGTGTGTTGCAACACTCGCTACGCTCAGGATTCTATTTATGAACCATTCGCTTCGCTCAGGATTCTATTTCGAACCACTCGCTTCGCTCGCGGTTCAACCATAGAATCCTTTCACTAGCTCGTGGTTCAATCCTAGAATCCATTCGCTAGCTCGTGTTTCAATTCCACACTCGCGGTTAAAATACAACTTTGCACCCTTGTATAACAAATAACTATTTTATGATCCTTTTATCTAGAGCATAGTTCAATGTACTTTTAATTATTTCACTTAGTCTGAGAAGCGGTTTATTACGTTCACAACTTAATTAAGCATAAAAAACTACTTGTTGCATCAAAAAACTTCGCGAAATTGAATCTGTGCTTTTATGGAACACAACTTTGCTACCATATTGTTTAATTAAAATCTACCAATTATTTGGTAGAAATAGATTTAATCACCGGTGGGATTAAATGCATTTCAGGGTATTGTTTTAAGAATTTTTTTGGGGGCTAGAGTCAAACTTTAAATGCAACTACAGACTCCTTGCATCTGACTCCAAAAACTTAGCAGGCCCACTTACATGATGGTTTAAAGTAATGATGGTCTCTCTGAAGCTAGGTATCTAAAAATTCGTAATAGTCATGTTTTAGTAAGTAACTATAGAGTATCCTCTACAATATAGCATTCAATATTTGACTCTGGCCCTCAAAAAAATCCGCTAACAATATTCTCAAAAATGAGCTTCTGATCCCACCGGTGATGCTCAGGGCCACACAGAAAATTACGTGATCATACCGGTGATGCTCATGGTATAGCCAGCGAGTTAACTATAAGAGAGCGAGTCTACACTATACTTGAAAGCGTGAAGGTTACTTTGACAGTGTAAGTCATAATACCCGTAGTCGTTACAATCATGTTCTAAATGACAACATACTTCATCTGTCCTTTCTGTTGTATGGGTTAATTAAATTTACGATTAAGTAAAAAGAAAGAGAGAATTGTATTTTTTGCTAAAGTAGTCCCGATAACGCGTCTGCAAATGTTTACACAAATGTTCTTGTTTATCGGTACAGTGTATGTTGATTACCCAGAGATTTAATGGAAGAGCTAGTGCCGCTCCTGAGGGAGGCCGTGGACCGCAAGCAGGAGAACATGCGCCGGCGGCGACGGCGTGACGCGCTACGGCTCCACCTCAACAAGATGCTGCTACTCATAGCGCAACGGAAAACTTTTGCTAACAGGTTAGCATTCATCTTTTGGGAGTAATAATTAATACAATATTTACAAGTAGAGCCTTACGTCGTGCTGTTAAAAACCAGCGTTTTTAGATGACTCACACAGCTCCCGGTCAATCTATAAGGAATTCCCACTACGTGGCACAGGCCTCCTCTCATTGATGAGAGGGAACACATTATGCAATAACGACATTGGGAATTTAATACTCTATCTACATATGTTAATACCTGAGTATGTCGTACTCGCAAGTAAACGGTTCCTCTTTGTCGATGTCAGTAAAGTAAAGATAATTTTTAATTGCGTCGTTATGAAAATTGCGCCCTGTCATCAAGGCCAAAGACATAAATTTGGCTTGATAATAACACACGTATATAACGTTACAAATATTCATCGAAAATTGTCTCTTCTTCTCTAATCTTTTGTAAATGTTTTCCTAAATTTAAGTTGTTAATTTTATGTATAGGAAATTATTCTTGTGGGGATTTTTTGGGCCCAACTGTAAGCAGCGGTAGGGTTCACTTCAACCGTTTTACATAATAACCTTTATTTTCAGCCCGTTTGCATTAGAAGGAGGCAGCCTACATTCGTCGCTAACGGAATATTTGGATGGGGTACGACAATGTCTGGAAGTGGAGGCCGAGAAAGATGCGCCCGCGGCGAGGGAACAGAGACTTACCTTTGCAGACTTCGTCACAGAACTGATCAAAAGCTTTCCACGTAAGGCTATGTTAACTAATAGTAATTATGGGTACTATTATTGCTAATTACTGTTGCTTCGCTTGGCGATGTTCAAATGAAGGCCTGATACAGTGCGACGCGGAGGATACACACAAATATCCTCTTCGGTTGTTGCTGAATGTGTGAAGTCTTTACAGCGTCCACATTCACGTCGCTCTGAATCAGATCCTCTTCATATTGAGCGACTTATTACTAACAGAAATGCGTGAATTATTTTTTCTGTAATCACTAACGTTATCTTTCGCAGTGGATATGTATGGATCTTTGATGAAAAAGGACTTGTGTCGCAGCCTATTTTCGCTCTACTCCGGCTGGTGTGGGCCCTTGGTGAAGCATTTGGGCGCCCTTGTTCCTCAGCCGCCTACTCAAGAAAACGATGAACGGCTAAACCTATCTGCCTTGAAGGTATACACTGAACTAAATAAATTATCTGTTTAGGAACGCACTATAATCTGTACAACGTTGTTTCTTAACTTAGACTTTCTTCTTACATATTTAATAGTTATTTGTTCAACAAGAGAGCAAAGTAGATTTTTGCTGCAAGTGTTGATATTGAGTCCCGAGCAAGCGAAAGATTCTATAATTGAATCACAAGCGTAGCGAGTGATTCAAAATTAGAATCTTGAGCGTAGCGAGGGACTCAAAGACACGAGATGCAAATATCTTTGCTCTCGTGTGATACATACAACTTTTCACCTCAGCGGCGAGAACATATAACTCAATGGAATAAAACGCCACATAGAATAAATCAAATCATTTTTATGTAATAAAATCAAACAAAAAATACATGTGAAATAACAAACATTAACTACAATTACTCTTTCCCATAACATTCACTTTATATGACGTTAAGAAAAAGCCCACTGACAACCGTTTTAGAAATGCAACTAGTTTTGGGTACGTTTCAATATGTATATTGTGTTTCGTCTTCATCGTCGCTTGAGCATCGAATATTGCTCCACATGGTTTTCGGTTGTTTGTTATGGGATAACCTTACTTACTTGTACTTTTTCCGAGGTAATGGTTGCTCCTTTATCCGATCGTCATTTATTGAATATTTCGTGTCCCTTTAAATACTTCTGTCGAGACTTTTCGGGCATAAAACACAGTTCAGCCTCTTTGACGGCATCTCTCAACCCTTGAGGAGTTAAAACATCGGCTTCGTCAATTTATTCACTCATATTTAGTACAGTTTTTAGTTTAAGTTATGTTTTATATCCAAGAAAACGTAATACGAATAACATTTAAAAAGTTCAATCGCGCTAACTTTTTAAAGAATATAAAATGCGTTCTGAAACTGTATATGAATTTATATTCGTTCACCGTATGAAAAAAACTAAAGACTTATAATAATTAATGTTCGCGATCAATACCGCATTTCTTCATTGTATTTTAAGAATAATGAAATATTAATACGATTATAATAATTAGATTTAATATAGGTTTAATATTTTTATACGACTTTAACACGAGTTCGAATTTTATTTTGTTTCGGAACGAGTTTTTCGTTCCCGGTTTTTAGGGACCTACTACGAAGTATCGAAGTCGAATGACGAATCGACATAGTTTATCTCTCTCTCTTTTTTGCAACGGAGTGAAAGTGACAGAGAAAATGAAGTTTAAATGTTCCAAGTTTGTATTACACCCGCAATATGAAAAGATGACCTGTGACTAACCTACGATATGAAAAATTAAAAAGTTAGTTTTCTTCACGCTCGCAGCAAAATTGCATTTTGCTCACTGGTTTCAAGCAGCAAAACCGCCGTGTTTGAGCCACTGAGGTGAAAAATATATTGTGTTTGTTTTTATACAGGCTATGAGTGCGTTAGTCTGCTGCGGCTCGTGTTTTGCTCCAAACGCTTTGGCTGAAGACGGCTCCCTGTACCCCTGGCTGAGCGAGATGCTTTCATCAACTAACGATAAGGTATGACACAGTATAAATAATAGTAGCTTTGTTTGTTCCAATGTTCAGGGCCCTATTTATTTACACTAGTTGTGTTTACACATTGTCGCTTTAGTATGTGATTGTTTCGTCACCAATACAAAAATCGACGCAATGTATGTTAAGATTTAGATTCAGATTTTTCTAAAATGCACGTCATAATATTATACATAATAAAGATAACCTGTAAATAGCTACGTGTAATTTTTTCACACCTGTTGGTCTAAAACCACTTTGACCTTTTGGTCAAAGTTGCAGTATCCACACATAACGAGACAACGTTTGTCCAGATCTACGAGTTGGCTCGCGAAACAATAGTGCTCCTACTTGACTGCAATCCTGATATTGGCCCACTCCTGGATTGGACCGTGGACAAGTGCTTCACAGGCCCGCCCCGGGTTGCGGACGGATGTTTCATGGCGCTCGCTACTATATTTAGTGCCAGGTATGTACTGCTAGTTTAATTTTCATAGGATTTGTACAGTGAGCAGCAGAAGCAGCTACGAGAATAAAGAGGTTGATATAAGCGCATTTACACACGTGTTACAAGGATGTGCGTATCCATACTAATATTGTAAATGCGAAATTAACTCGGTCTGTTACCTCGTCATTCTTAATACTATTGTGAACCTATCGTGCGGGGCGAGAACGGGCATTTCGGATTATTCTTTCTGTTTCACCCGTCAGGGTCTTGCGCCCGCATCGTGCGATAGAGAGTGACGTATACACACGTATCACATTTGAGGAGTTCCCTCAATTCCTCTTGGATCCCATATCATATTTTGATCGTTTATACGGGTCCACCCTGCAGATACCAGGTTTTGCTTTCAAATAAAAAAAGATTGATCTAAATCGCACAACATGGTAAAAAATAATCGCAGAACATATACCTACAGAAAAAACCGGCCAAGTGCGAGTCGGACTCGCGCTCGACGGGTTCCGTGCCATTATGTATAAAATCGACAAAAAAATCACGGTTGTTGTATGGGATCCCCCTTAAATACGAGGGCTGCTACTTATGTACCCGGAATAGAAAAAATTAACAAACATATATGACTAATTATAGTTTTATTGTTTTAAAAATATTCTCCGTGATGATCGATGCACTTTTGCATACGTTGAAACCAATTTTTAAAACACTTTTTCCATCCTGATTGAGGTATGTCCAAAACGTGTTGTTTGAACGTGTCGACAGCATCTTCACGGGTCGAAAATCGTTGACCGCGTAATTTATTCTTTACATTTGGAAATAAATAAAAACCATTAGGTGCCAAATGAGGGCTGTACGGTGGATGACCCGTCAATTCTATATTTTGACCTTCCAAAAATCGAGTTGTTTCGTGTGACATGATAGCTGGCATTCTCATGGTGAAGAATGATTCTGCGTCGCTGGTTGTTTTTACGTATTTCTTCAAAGACTTCAGGCAAATAAATGGTCGTGTACCACTCCGTATTAACCGTTTTACGATTCTCTAGTGGCACTGTAGCCACATGGCCATTAATACCAAAAAAGCAGGCCACCGTTTGCTTCAAGGTACTTTTTGCACGAGCTACTTTCGTACGGTTCGGCTCATTTTGAAACACCCACACTGTTGATTGTTTGTTAGTTTCGGGATCATACGCATTTATCCAGGATTCGTTACCTGTGTAGATATTATAAACAGCTTTTGAGTGATCTCGGTTATATTCTTTCAACATTTTTTGTACCATTCGACGTCAGCCTCTTTTTGATACATATTTAAATTGTGTGGGATCCAACGCGAACAATTTTTTTTTTACAGCTAAATACTCGTGTAATATCTATAAGAAAAAATATATATAGCGGTGAGTATTAAAAAAGTTCAAATTTAACATAAAGGCATAATACATAGCGTTAAAACTGTTGGAACCGGTTACATAAGTAGCAGCCCTCGTATTTATTTTTTTCTGTTTTTATATCTATCTAAAAAATGCTAAAAATATATTTACTTGAAATGTGTCGTTGATATAGTATTGTATGCAGGGCTTGAAATACCGATATTTTCCGGAACAGGTATCGGGACCTTGAACCAGAAACCGGTATTTGACTAGCTACCGGTACCAGGCAAAGGTACCGCTATTGTAAAAGCAGATAAATTTATGAAATTTACCGGTATATATATAGCAGTTAAAATACAAGTGAAACATAACGCAAACATTCGCATCGCACGCGCGCGACGCTTGTTAATTTAGTAGTAGTTGTGGGTGCCGCCGCCGCGGTGCGCACTCGCACGAAACCGCTACGTAAGCATACATGTGTAGAAACATTTACAGACCCCGATATTTTTCCTTTACCGGTTCTCTGGAACCAAAATAAAGAGAACCTATAAATACCGGTATGTTACAGGTATCTTCGGTACCGATTCCAAACTCTGTATGCAATAATACTTTTGCTACGACTCATTTTCTATTGGACATTTGGTGGGAACTCAAAAGTATGACACTTAGTTCATGATTTTTTGTTTATTTCTATACTTGGCATCCGACCTGAAACGGATTCGAATCCGGGGCGAAACCGAATTGGTTGTTTTCATAGATATGTCCGAAAATAACAGATAGGATGGTAAATAATAATGTATATTTACATTAGTAAATAATATAATACTTACATAAAAATTATGGCTAAGTTGCGTTAAGTTGGTAGCAATGATTTTAATTTTAAAAGTTTCATTTTTACGCATCAAGGAATTACTTCTTAACATAGTATTAGTAGTAGTCTGTGTCAAACAGTGCTTTAATTGGGATGTTTTGCATCTAAAAAAAACATTTATTATGTACTAAACAAACACATAACGTCTCTATATTGAAGAATGCGTATGAAGATACCCTTCAAAACGCTCAAAGCTTACCTTCTTGTCGATAGTTACCTTGTTTTCTTTATGGTTCAGCAGGGATGTCCGCTCGCGCTTGACCAAATACGAGCTGTCATCTTTTTTCTTTCCTGTCATAGCGTCTTCAACCACAAGGCCCTTGCCGAGACGTTATGTGTTTGTTTAGTACATAATATATGTTTTGTTGTAATGCAAATCATTCCAATTATGTACATTGCCAAACACATAACGTCTCTATATTGAAGACGTGTCTGATATCTGCTGGTTGAAAGAAAACACACATACGCTATGTGAAATGTCTATTGAATGAAAGTACACAATATATGAGGTTAATAAGATAAGCTACTCTTCTAGAATAGATTTTAATACTCTGAAAAGGCAACTAATTAACTGTCACAAATAAAATTGAGATCTATAATCACATTAATCAAGGAAACGCTTGAGATCAATTATCATCAATTAACTTGTCACATCAACTGTGATGCAACTAAACATAAATCAATATAAGTATTGTACAAAACAAAACTTTGTCTTCACAACAATTATACTAGAAGGATCTAGCTATCTCCACTATATTTCTCTTAAAGATAATATTAATCATATAATCACAGATTAAGTAATTGTAAAATTCTTATGCAACCTGTCTGTAATTATTTTCTGGAAGTTGCACAGAGCGATAATAATATTTTTTTAAAGTCATGAAGCACCTCCAGTTTCCTCTTAATATCTCGTCCATTGGTCTGTTATCCAGCCATCCTTTAGAAGCAACTGCTGACCGAACACTCGCTGGTGGAGCGTCAATGCCAGCCTCTCTGAATATAGTTTTAATCCAACCTGCAATATTAGTCTTAGATGCTGGCTTAACATTCCCAGAAACAGATATAAATAAGTCATCTAGATTTTTAACCATGGAACGTCTAGGTTCAGATTAGGATATCAATAGTTTTATATGTTTAACTGGACAAATATTTTCTTCGGAATGGGCGGATAGACACCAACCTGACTGTCTTGTGTTTGAGGAATCGGTTTTAGATCCAAAGGATGGCCACAACGTAATATTATCATCTGATTCTACAAGACTTTCTTTGGAAATTTTTAGTAGAGTCAGATCATGAATCCGCCTTCCTGAAGCTAGTAGTAATATTATTGCAGTTCTCTTAGCAGTATCAAATAAGGTGTTCTTAGTTGCAGTTGACAACAGCCTTTCTCTTTGTATCCCGTATGGGAGGCTTTTGAGTTACTTACTGGCTTTGCATTAGAAATAGATCTTAAGTTCTGTTTAACTAGGAAACTTTTCGATAACATTTCTGAGTTAGCACAGTAAGTAGCTATAGCAGATTTGTGTAGTAAAATAGTATTGTATGCCAGATTGTGGGTCAAATGCAAAGTTTCTAGAAATCTAGCCACATCATGATCGCTAGGAGATTTACAGTCCACACTGTATTCAGTACACCATTCTGTATCGACTCGCGGGTCGTAAGTAACCTGCGGAATATGCTCTCCAAGAACAAACCGCGGTCGCTTGTTCGGAGGAGACACCTCCTCCTCCGAGGACGAAGATGTCTCCTCACTAGAGCTCGGTTTCGAACCCGACTTCGTCGACCTGCGCCTCTTGCGAGAGCCCTCTCGACTTGGCGGAGAGGAGTCCGCCTCCTCCGCGTCATGATCGGCATTCATGTTTATCACTTTAACTAGTTTTAAACACTGTTTTTGCGATTAAAGTTAAGAGCACGCGTCACTTTGAGCGCGAAAACATACGCTATGTCAGGAAAGAAAAAAGATGACAGCTCGTATTTGGTCAAGCGCGAGCGGACATCCCTGCTGAACCATAAAGAAAACACGGTAACTATCGACATGAAGGTAAGCTTTGAGCGTTTTAAAGGGTATCTTCATACGCATTCTTCAATATAGAGATGTTATGTGTTTGGCAATGTACATAATTTCTCCTTAAAGTAGGGTAAGGAGTGCGTTAATGGGCAATAGACTACGATAAACTTTACCTATTTATATTAGACTTCGTCATTGCGTAAGAGGCCTTATAAGTTTTAATGTGTAAAAATGTTTTGATTTCAGATTATGACAAAAGTATTGATAATACCATTAAAGTCATTAAAGAGTACGATAATTTTATTAAAGTTTTAGATAGTAACATGGCCATCTTAAAGCTTAAAAATGGTCGATTTGGAGTGATGTTTGAGATGATATTTCTTAAAGAAAAATCCAAAATATACATTTAATATTTATAACATTAGGTCGTAATAGCCCTTTTCTAGATAGTAACACTGAGAAAATGTCAAGATACGTGTTAATTCAATCAGAAAATCCTCTAAATACATGAGCGTTTTTTAACTGATAAGGGCCCTTAAGCCGCGAATAAAGTACAGCAGTAGTAAAAATTACATTACTTCTCAAGCAAGAATGTCATCACATAAAAATTCACAAAAAGAACACTCTGTATGTGCCTACGCGGAATACAAACAGAGGCTAATTTAATTTAAACTCCTTCAAAAGCTTTTATATTGCGATCCGCGTCTTTACGAAGTGACCTATTGAATCTTTCATTAAGAGGGCACCGAGGAAATTATGGAGTAATTGCGTTCGTTTGACGGCTGTATTATTATTACTAAAGCTTTAATTCTGCAATTCCTATGTAAGATATCATACACTCTGTAAATCATACACGTTAGAAACAATTACTTATACTTTCCTCGATAGGAAAAGAAAGTTATATCTAAAAACAAAATACTTCGGGGAAGGTATCCGTTTTTGAATAATTACAATTTTCTATAACATAATTATACACTTAACATTTTGAAAATGTGGAGTTTTAGTAAATTCCATACACTTGCCCTGTCACCATAATTTTCTTGTCGGTAGATGGGCTCTGGCATGCAATTTAGTTTGACATTTATTTTAGCTATGATAATTGACAGCCAGCTCGTATACGAATAAAAAAATTGTACCACACACACACAAAGATCGTATTATTATCGTTTTTTTTACCAGTTCCTTTTGGACGGTTATGAATTGGCGTTTGGACAGTTATGAGGGTAAGACGATTGTCATAATTAGCGATTATTTATGAATGGTGATTGATTATTCAAATCAATTTTATACCATTTTTTTCTTAGTGTATAAATATTTTTATAGAGATCCCTATATGCGTGGCACCAAGAGTGACGGAAAAGGTTTTACGCAGATAAATTGAGAATTTGTTTAAAATGGCTGACGGTTTACCATAAATTATCTCCTTAACTTGTTATTGTACACTATTATTGTACACAATAATAGGTTAAAACAATAACCTAGTCTAGTTTAGTCTTAATAAATAATATATTTCGTAAGATGCGCATTGAAAACGTGAGTTATGAATATATTCGAGGATACTGTTTGGGCCACGCAGTGCACCGCCTATTCTTATTGTACTATTTCCTGCGCGCAAAATATCTCTTTTCATTTTAGAGGCTATATATGTAATCATGTTGATTTTTGGTAAAAGAGATATTCGACAGTACAATTTCGACCTGAATTGTCTTAATCCCCTCATGAATTCCTGATGACAAGAATTGGTAATGTACACGGCCGAAGTCAAAGATATTATGTTTACACTTTCGCAACATATTTCTTTATAAAGCGAAAAATGTATGTATAGGTACATATATATCTTTGATGTCGACTACATATATCCGACTGTACTTTGGGATTGCAATGGGACCCGCTCTCAGCGTGGATTCCAAATACTTTCTTGATTATACCAGGCCGCCTGTTTCAGGATCCGGGCTTGATTGCGCTTAAATTAGAATCGGTTCAGTATTACAACGTATTCCCAATTTAAGTTATTTCACATAAATTCGAGAGAGCGTTGCCTATGCCTATTTATTTAACTATATACATAATTTGTTGTGTAGGGAGTACCCGTGCGACCACTATACGGCGATCATCAACGTGACGCTGATGTGCACCGGATGCCCGCGCGCACCGGTACACGAGAGCGCGCTGCAGCTGCTGCAACTACTGGATAAGCGCTTCTTCGGCACCGTGGGCCCCCTGCCCGCGCCTGACCCGGACAATGGTGAGTTTTTGCCGTACACCGTTATTTTTGTGCGGTTACATACACGTACATATCATTAAGTAAAGTTGTCAACCTTCACTTAGCCTCCTTACGTGCGGGCATCAGCTTCGCGGTCTGCAGGAGCACACTACAAAGGTGTGCGCCTCGCGCGATAGTACGATAGTACGAAATACAGCGAATACTTAAGATACCGAGGGGCGGGTGCAAATTTTACCATGCTACAAGTATGCCGGTGACTGTTGAATGTGGCCCAGCTGCACATACCTGCTCAATAGACGATTGTTCATCAGGAGAGCAGTCCTTCTTTCTGAGCTCGTACCGGCCTGCGCTGAGTTAACCTACAGTGTGCTTGCTCTTCTTGGGAATTTGTTATTAGCCTTGGATCCAAATAACGATAAGCCTGTCATTCCACTACTGCTATAGACATGTTAACAACTTATTTAGTATCGGGGAAAAGCCCAGGGCTAAAGATAATAAAATCGATGAATTCATATCTATTACTCTTGTATTCATCGAGTGATAAAGATGCAGATAACTCAACGTCGATTCAGGTAACATCAGGACCACATACTTGTCGCAGCGCTTATGTTTTTGAAAACCATCCTTAGTGAGTACTCCTGCGCCGTCGTGCAAGCAGCTTTATGTAACGGTAAGCGGTATGGCTCGAAAGTATTTAACTGAAGTAAATAAGTTGAAACCGAATTGCAACAATGTTTTCTTCTCTCAAAATCAAGCAAGCTATGGAGAAAAGGTCTATGTCACACTTAGTGATGTGCCGCCGAGATAATACTGTTACTTACCATAAATTCTCGGTAACGTTTAGTCCGCAAGTATATTTGTTTAGGATGACAAGTCATATTTGAAAACTCGAATTCTTAAACAATGCAGATAACTTAGGATAAATTGATTGTCTTGACTAGGCTAGTTTTTACCAGCAAGCCAAATATTTCTATATTACCTTACAATAGTTACCAAATAGCACAATACAATAGTTACAACTACCTAAGTCACTTATGACAAAGATATGACAAAGATGATAAGTTGATTAGCCAAATTATCTGATACCTTGTATGAATAAACAAGCCCAGTTAAATCTTGAGCATCAATTTATCCTAAGTTAGCTACATTGTGTAAATAATTTGAGTGTTCAAATTGAAGAATTTAATACATTTAGATAGTAAATATTGTTTATAGCAGAGAAAATAAGAGATTGTAGGCTCTTAAAATACAATTTAGGATTGTCCACAAAACGTGGCACCCATTTAGATCTCAATTATTTTGTTGGCGAAGTTGACAATCACTCAATAATAAGGCGAAACCTGTTCGGGGTAGCTGAGCTTTTGAGGGGGGGGGGGGAGTGGCGCAGGGGCGGAGTAGACCCTTTACTTCGAACTTTGTATCGACCGTCCCTTTCACTCTCGAGATTATACACTATATGAGTGAAAGGGACGGCACGATACAAAGTTCGGATTTAGAATCCCGGAGTAGCCCCGCAGATGCTGGGGGCTTGCGCAGCGCGTCCGCTCCTCCTATATTTCAATGAAAGAACTACAAATTTCATACCTTATTACCCTTTGAAGTTACAAGTCTCTGTTTTTTAATGCTACGCTTCGAAAAACGTGTCATTTTCTAGTTTATTCGGCATTTTTCCTCACAAACTCTGTCATACATCGCAAGTATCGCATCGCTTCTGGACAAAAAGTAGTACGTATGTGCTTCCGATGGGCCTCGGCGGCCGACTGAGGGGTAGCGGGCGTGGTTACGATAGACATACAAGCGCGCAAACCGAATGTAATTTGGTATTTAGGTGTTTTAATTAAATGATATATGTTAATATTAGCGGCCGCCTGCGACTTCGTCCGCGTAGATTTTATATGGTAACAATAACAAAGATACAAATGAGGTTTATTTGTTTCTGTCAGTTGTCTGATGCTATTAATCTTTTGTGAAAAATTACTTAAAAGAAAAAATTAATGTCCGCCATCTTGGATTTTAAAATGGATGTCATTTTCGTAATCGGCACCCCGAGGAACCTCGAATATGACACCTATATCGATTTTTCCTAAAAAGTAAAAATTTGCTCCCCGCACAAACTTGGAACCCCCTTTTTACCCCATTAGGGGAACAATTTAGAAAAACGCTGAAACATGTTTTGTTGTATTTAAACAGAGAGTCTGTATACGAAGTTTTAAATCTCGCACTTCAAAACAGATTTGCTCCCCGTACAAACTTGGAACCCCCTTTTCACCCTGTAGGGGAGCAATTTCAAAAAACCCTGAAATGCGTTTTGTTGTATTTAAACAGATAGTTTATATACGAAGTTTTAAATCTCTCACCTCAAAAAAGATTTGCTCCCCGTACAAACTTGGAACCCCCTTTTCACCCCTTTAGGGGAACAATTTAGAAAAATGCTGAAATATGTTTTGTTATATTTAAACATAGAGTCTATTTACGATGTATCAAATCTCTAACTTCAAAAAAGAATTGCACCCCGTTCAAATTATGGACACCCTTTTCACCCCTTTAGGGGATGAATTTAGAAAATCGCTGAATTTAGTTTTTATATATTTAGACAGAGAGTCTACATACAAAATTTGAAGTTTCTAAATCCAAAAAAATTACGTTTTCCATACAAACTTTCATCCCTTGTTTAACCCTCTTAGGAAATGAATAACGACAAATCCTTTCTTATCCCTAGAGTACGTTATAAATGTAACCGACTGTGTAAAAATAAACTCTCTAGCGTTAGTAGTTTCGGCTGTGCGTTGATGAGTCAGTCAGTCAGGACTTCTTCTTTTATATATATAAATTTAAAAGAAGGGGCCAAGGATTAATCACACATAAAATGTTCTTGTAATTTATGTTATGTTTTACTCATGTACAATAAAGAATTTTACATACATACATACATACATAATGAGTAATAAGAGGATATAAACGAAAAAAGGAAATATTGGGTAATAATGAAATGGTACAGGTTTTTAGCCTAAGAAACATGCCTAAACGCAAAATTAGACCTTACTTTACGATGATTTTCTGTCGAGGAAATTTAATCCAAACGTGTTTTGGGCCGCAAGAACTTATAGAAAATATCTTGAAATAATACTGAAAGAAGAAAACGTCTTATATTTTGTAGTTTTCCAATAATAAAGTAGGAAATTCCGAACACTATCCCACTTTTCAAGAGAGGTAGGGCACAGCAAAATGTCATCTTGCTCGAATTTGGAGCAGCCCAACTGGGGAAGTACCTCCACCTTGCAGAAGACCACAGCCATAATAACATTATCTACTATACAAGTATGTAGTGTTGTGTTCCTGGAGGTGGGCAAGGTTGCCAGAGCTCCCGAGGATGCACTGTGTTGAGAGCGAGGGACCTTTTGTCCCTTCTGCTGTCAACACGGTGAATTCTCAAATTTCATAAAAGGTCGGCAACGCGTACGTGACTCCTCTGGAGTTGCGGGCGTTTATAGGCTGCGGTGGCCGCTTACCATCAGGTGGACCGTACGCTTGTTTGCCATTGGCGTTGTATTAAAAAAAAACCTTCGCGCGGTGGATTTTGGGACGGATTTCGCCACTAGGCTCCGATTTTACACATTTATGTTTTTGATGGGGTATCATTATTTTTAAAAATTTTAGTAAGAGCAAATGCACGAATTACTACACAAATTATCCAAGTCCCTATAGGTATGCCTATAACAATAGAAGAGTTTTCTCGATGTCTTCTAAATAATAAAAATAAAGTTTAAAAAAACCGTTTTCTGATTTTGTTATTTGTATGCACACCATTACGCGTACTTGAATCCTTTGGAGTTGCCGGCGTCTATAGGCTGCGGTGACCGCTTACCATCAGGTGGACCATATGCTTGTTTGCCACCGGCGTTGTATAAAAAAAATACCCAGCTGGAAGACAAATTTTTACTTCCTAGGTCATCTGGAAGTGGGTTTTCATGTATTATTATATGCCAATCAGTGATAAAAATTCCGTTTTTAGATGTTAATAGCTTAATTTTTCAACTGCAATGAAATTTGGGGTTCTACTTAGTCTATGGGGTTTTACACATACACTAAATTTAATGTTTCTACGTTAAGTAGATTTTAAGTTATGAGGGGGTCTAAAGTGGCTCCAATGGTACGTGTTAAATACTTGCTAACACGAGTCCCAAAATAAACCATGTCTCACTTCGTCGAAGTCTGGACTTCTACTTACTATAAATTATTTTTAACACAGCTTGTACTGTATTTAAACTAATAAAGTAAAATAAAATAATAGGAAACATTGCCTGAGAACGTTTCCGGAGAACATTCTCGGTAACATACTCGGTAACTTAAATTTTCAAGCGCAGTAATAAACAATCCACGAGGAAAGTTACATCATTCCTGAAGAAATTGCGTTAGTAATTTCCACAATTACTAAGGGAAAATTTGACGCATGCAGCCTATTCAGGCTGCGTACTATTCAGTACATTTTGATGCAAGTGCGGAAGGTTTGTCATTTCGCACGAGTCCCGAGTTGTCTTGGCCCGAGCCGTCAGGCGAGGGATAAGACTCGGGGCGAGTGAAAATGACACTTCCGCACGTATATCAAACGACGTTTTTTAATACAGTTGCGAAAAAATATCAAAGAAACAAAACTAAATAATAACTAATTTTTACGACCGGTTTAGCCTAGTGGGTAGTGCACCTGCCTGTGAAGCTGACGGTCCTGGGTTCGAATCCCGGTCAGGGCAAATATTTGTATGATGAGCATGAATATTTGTTTCTGAGTCTTGGATGTTTTCTATGTATTTAAGTATTTATATCTATTAAATATATCGTCGTCTAGTACCCACAACACAAGCCTTCTTGAGCTTACTGTGGGGCTAGTTCGATTTGTGTAAGATTGTCCTCTAATATTTATTTATTTTATTTATTTATTTATTTTAAATAAAACAGTAAGTAAAAGAGAGACAAAACAAAATGTATTTTCTTGCCATTGTGGGCTTTGCACGTACCTGATCTACATCTGGCGTAGTTTCCACATATTTTATTTAACAATCGTATAAATCGCACATATCACTAAAATATTATTAAAACAATACGTCATTACAAAATTAATTCGTGATATTATGAATGAAAGAGGCGGGAATTAAAAAGTCGGTTTAACTTTTAATTCATAGTCTTTTTTCAACAAGCCATGGTTGTCAGCATTCAGCCAAAACCAAAACTATTTTGCTAGACATTTTATATCATGCGGTAGTTTAATTACATTTATATATGAAAAAACAGTTATTGTTAATTTTATAATTAATTTATATTTGATTTTCTGGTAAATAAATGTATGTTTTGGCGAAAAAAAGCAAGCGTTCATTCATCCGTCGCGGCGGTCCTGCATAATATTAGGTCTCGCGTAATACTCGTTTCCGGTCATAGGTCTACTCAATCAGATAACTTTTTGAAAACAGTTTTAGATTTTTTAGTATATGATAACCCTTTAACCTGTTTAATATGCAATTTTAATGTTTTAAATATAATAGAAGTATAGTGTTAATGCCAAATGCTTTATTAAATAAATGAGTAAACTGATTGAACCTAATACTCTTTTGATGGATGTTTGGATTGAACCAACAGTAAATTTAAAAAAATTGGAAATGTAAAAAGCCCTAGTGCGCGAAATCCAACTTTGCGAACGATATGCAGCTACATAAAGTACCACTTTTTGAGCAACTGTATTAAAAAAATACTTACTTTTTATGTGAAATGAGTCGTAGAAAAGATATTGTATGCAACGGTATATAACTGGTCTAAGAAGAATCGTGGTATCTTAACCTAACCTAACCCACACCACTCGCTTTTTTATACCTTTTTATACACCAGTTGCATAATATATTAATATACTATAAATATTATGTAACCCTTCATTTTTTAAATTCCTAATCCTTCCAAAAGTCCCCAGATCTTCTAGAGCCTGGGGACTTTTGAGAGATGAAAACTAGGCCTTCAATGAACATTCGTACTTTATACCAAATTTCATCAAAGTTACCAACATTTCGAATTTTTGTTATTTCGACTTGGTTCATGTTAGAGATATAAAGGTCGCTATACAAAGCCATATAGACACTTAATTAGTACCATTTAGGCCAGCCCGCAACACGTTGCATGTATAAATATAGACTTCTTTACGTTCAAATTGCTATTTAGCATAAAATGCACTTTTAAAACAGTGACTTAACTGAAAGCAGTTTTTTTAGGAAAAGAAAGTTATGATTCGTATTCATTCAGTTGAATATGAAACTTACCAACAAAATAACGTTTTCAATAGCTTAATATTTTCGTTTAGGTTTAAATACGAGCTGTGCAAATTTGTCTCTATTCAACCTTCCTCTCCTTCGTATAATACTATCACGACAAAATAACGCCTACGGCAGAAATACTTAATTTATGCCGCCTGTATTAGGTACATAATTTATAGGGTTTCGTAACATAGAACCCTTACGTGCTACTTTGTAAGTCCGTCTGTCACAACTATATATTCACATTAACTACAGTAAATATATTTGAAATTAAAAAAATGTTATATAATTTATATGAGAGAGTTGCATAAAACTATTATTATTTTAATATTTTTGTAATTAGAACTAAAAAATAGATTTAAAAAAACTACTGTGTGAGCTGACCACGTGACTTTGGCCGCGTGGCTCCTGTTTTAAATTGACATAACACAGTAAAAAAATAAACAATTACTAAACTCAAACTTGTGTAGTAAGTTCTTCGGCATGAGAAAATATACGTTTTGAGTCGGCGACATATAACCACAACCCCAAGAAAATGAACGAAATACAAAATAAACGATGTTTTTACAATGTTTACAAGAATGATAGACTTATTGTGTCGTAATTTCAACGTCAACATTTTTTTTTCTTTTATGCCAGTATTAAATTGTGATGACCTTTTTCCTTAAATAAAATAAACAAATTAATTTTCGCATATTCAAAATTTTGAGGGAATAAAGAGGTTTAAGCCATTCATTGTCGTGGACACCCGTCTCTGCTGTAGTCTCTCGGCGTCTTTGTTGACCTTAACAGTGCCTTGGGCGCCAATAGCAGTCCAATTCCTATTGGCAATGTAACCTTTAGAAGAGTTTTTCTGTCCACGGGATGGCAAACCGCCTAGCGGACTCCCCTTTCGGGTGGAGGCCCATTGTATTGCTGGACGAGACCGGGAACATGTTGGAAAAAATCCTCGCTTCCCGGATCACGAAGCATTTAGAAAATGCAGGCGCTAATGTTACTTTACTATCAAGGAATCCCTCCTTAACTAACGCTACTCCTTAACTGATCGTGGCTCTGAGCACTATTTCACGCACTGTCACGCAGCGGATAGTGCTCTATGAAGAAAGGGGAGTGCAAAGGAGAACAAGGCCCATGGCCTGTGGTGTGCCCCAGGGGTTCTTGCTTAGACCTCTACGAATGTACCGGCCTGGGGTACAACGAATTGAACGCGGAGATCTTAGCTAAGGCGCACAGGTAGCGGGTAAGGTGGAGGGCAAACGGAAGCTACCGAAGCGGTGAGCGGCGGCAATACAAATTTTTTTCGTCATTTTGCATATTTTTAAATTGTACCGGTATGTGATGCATTATAGATTTCGAGTGCTAGCGCTATACAGAGGCAAATAAAGATCAGATTTGTGCGCAACCTGGTGTTTTCGATATTTATTTATGGGTCGGCGACGTGGACTATTTGGACCAAAATAAAAAGAACCGCAGCGATACGTTTGAGATGTGGTGCTGCCGTCGATACCATGCTACTGCTGATACCATGGACTGCACGGCGAACCAACCAGTCCATCCTGGAAGAGCTGCGCATAAGTCGTCGATTATCGACAGTATGTCAGGACCGCATTCTCATATATAAACCATTCTCATAAATAACAATTCTCACGACGTTCTTCGGATAGCCTGTAGAGAAATATTATGACGGGAAAAGTTAAGGGCCAGAAGTTCCGGGCAGACCACCCGCTAGATGAAGCACCCAAATCACTGCTGCCCTGCTACATCTTCACGAGGCCATCCATAAGGTGGGTGATAGGAGCTTATGGAGGAAGAGTCCTCCAGCAGGGTCAGCAAGAATAGGACGTGATATCACGGTCCTCAGCATTGCGGGATGCATCATCCACATTGTTCGAATAACGTAGTTAGCAGGCTACAGTAGGCTTGATTTTGGTCTGGCATAATGTGACAGTGAAAAGGAACTGTCGATGATGTCGTTTGAAGGTCCCGTGTTTCGGTTTTTCGTAAAAAACTCGTAAATGGTGGCCCATAGCAAAAATGTCCTTAGACATAAGTAATTTACATAAAATTCTCTACAAAAAAGGTTCTACATACTTTTTCGCTAGGATGAATATTATAGGGGGAAAGTTAATTCAGAGAAATTATAAGTGACTTCTCATTGCTTTTTTCAACATTCTTAAAAACTAAAAATATAGAGTTCTAAACAACGATACCCCATTCGATGGGGTTGATAATTTTTTTTCGCGCCTCCTATAGCTCTATGGGAGCCACCCTTATAAATCTGTAAATTATTTTCGGGCAATTTGTACCGCCGCCCACGCCACCATCACATTAGGCCCTGCATGTTCTGGTCGCTACCACCCTTTGTGGCCATCTGAGCAGGGCCTTGTTTGCCGCTCTCAACCGGTCCACCAAAACTTATAGTTCGGTAGTTTCCACAATCTACTGCGTTGCCTTTCTTAGGAATAGTAATGTTTTTACTGGTGGAGAACTCTTCTGGCACGTGTCCTGTGTTATAATTGTTTGTTTTTAGGTCGTATAGTTTTTTTTCTTCGATTTTTCAGTAGTTCCGCCGGCAAACTATCTTTGCCTGGTGTTTTTTATCTGCTAATGTCTCAACGGAATTTTCGTATTTTCTCCGTAGTATGTGTTCTGGGACTTCGAGTTCTTTCTCCGGTATATCCTCTTTGAGAGCCTCTTCTTAGTGCAGCCGCTTTTTGTATTCTACCCATCTAACGACTACCTTCCTTTCGAATTCAAACAAATCAGAAAATAAAATATATTGATTTATATAAATCGCTTATATGAATAAATAAAGGTCAGATATGTTTATTTTTTACTGTTTTTTATACTTATTAAACATACTGCATCTTACGGTGCAGGACGGCTTGTCGAGTTGTTTACTCGTAAGTAATGTACGGGAATTACAAAACTAGATCGGTACATAATATAACTATTGAATACTTTTTCTACAGGTCAACCGTAATTAATTAGACAAACCGAAATAATGAAACAAACTAGGTATTCATGCGGAAACAAACCGCAGCTCAAGTGCCAGTGGGTCAGCGTTCGTTGATGTATGTTGTTGTGTCCGTGGCGACGTCCTATTGGTCAAATTCATTATAGTTCTCTAAAGTGTTGTTTTTCTAAAGTAGAAAAAACAGTTGACGGAAAAACATTGCTCTAATGTTAACTAACAAGGCCCAAGTTAAGTAAGGAATTCTGGCCTACAAAGAAAATGTTTGAGTTATGCGGATGAAGAGACGAACCGCCTAAGCCTACAAATATCGACAGATATGGCATATCTGTCGACATTTTTTCCAATTCCGTCATGCCACAGTACAGTCGTACCACGTACAAAAAAAAATACAAATACAAATAAATTTATTTTCGAAACAATCCTCGGTTAACAATTTTTTCTTCTGCCAAACTGCAGAACAGTTTATTGGTTTGTTGGCAGAGGGGCTCCCTTACATAGAATGATGGGTAGGTTTACACAATACGTAGTTACCAAAGTTACTATAGTTAGGTACATACGAGTAGACACACTTATAATAGTTAGTTGTACTTATCTGTTACATAGGCATGTGTATGTATGTATGAGCATATGCATGTGTATGTGTATATGCATTCATCGGCATATATATATATATATATGTGTATATATGCTCACACGCATTCATTTTATGTAGTTTTAAACAGATTTCCTAAGTTTCCGGAGTACTAACTACATACATTTTAAATGACTTATGTAATGACTTGTACTACATATTTTATATCCATGTGGTTTAGACTTTAGGTATAGATTTATATTTAGAACAATACATTTGATCTTTTTAAATTTTCAAATTACATTGCCGCTTTTGCTTTTATTTTGTTTAAAAGAAACTCTTTCGTTTTATATTTAAACATTCTAAATGTTTTACATTTTTTTATAGCATACGGTATCTCAGTGCAAATTTTCGGGACTAAATACTTACTGCTTCGTCGTCCATAGTAATTATTACCACAAACTGGCATCTCTAATATTTATTTACTCATTTTTCTTGTTAATCTAGGTTGATTTATATATACTTTAAATTCATCCTTATTAAACTGCTCTAAAGCTAACAATAGCATAACACCGGGAACATACGGGATTCCACGAATAATTAATTCCTCATACTCACTTCTTTTACAGCGTGATTTAGTTTTTTTGTCCACTAATAATTTCATAAAGCGTATTTGTAATGATTTGATCTAACGTTATATTACAAGTAGGAGCATTGAAGGAGAAACGTTAAAATTAATGTTTATTTAACTCCAGTGTAATCACATAATATTAGTTATCTGTATGGGGATATGTTGTGATCTAATCTTATGATAAATATTGATATGGGGATATGTTATATCTCCACATAAATATCTATCATAAGATTCGTCCGTATTGCCACGATATAGTAACGGAATCAATTTAAACGTAGGCGAATTAAATACCTTAACTATGTGCCAAAAATTTGGTCCTCATCCACAGTTACCTACTTAGCTGCCTACATTTTCCAACAACTTAGGTAGGCGTTTGTTCTAAATACTAATTGCATCGAGTCACAAATTATACCGGCATATGAATACAATTGTGATCATGTCCGTGTATCATGCCCAATACAAAAAAAAATCTCAAGCATGCCTCGTTGAAGAAAGTATTTACAAGGGGCTTAAAATTGTGCGACTCCAGGTAACCAGAAATTAGACAAACATTTTCTAAAACAACCACGAAGTGCTTCCGCATAATTGGAAATAACACAACTTGATAATTCTACGTGCTTCAAATCGTTTGCAATATTTACTGAAATCTTACCCTTGATACAAACATTTTTAGATTCAGGTTTATGTATTTGTTTGGTCCTTTATTTTATTTTTGCGGTTCTAAATCCACACCATTTTACGAGTAGAGGACTGATTCAATCAATTAAAACAAATGTGAGATGTGTAGCTCTCACACACACACACAGGTGTTTAACAGTTTCAGAGTAGTACTACCATAAACATTTTTAACACAGAATTAGGTTTTTGTAGACACGCATAGAGTACGGAATCCTAAAAATAAACAACACTATCATAGAACTCTCGATTGACGTCCCTTGCCCTTAAGTGGATTATTGTTATGAAGTTGTTGTTCATTTAATTGCACAATACTATAATAACTAACGTCGTATGTATTTTGCCAGTACGAGGCCAGATTTTGCAGACTGTTTCAAGTCCGCTGTCTGGTAGAGTCAGGAGCACTGGCGAGAACATTTTCCTTTGATAATTATTCTGTAATAAGTGCTTCACATTATCCGTCATTCCTCTTTATTATCGTCGAAGTAGCCACGCAGAAGATGGTGGCAGCCAGAGGCAGGTGCGCTCGGAGCCGGTGCAAGCTGGCGATAAATTGCGCAGTACCGCGAGCAAAGTGATGTGATCTTGTGTCGGAGGCCAAGACTAACTGAGTCGTCGTGCCAGCCCAGATAGTTTAGTTAAACTAGTACCTATAGATAATAAAGTGGCGCGTGCAAGTATAAAACACAATCTAGAAATAAACAGTAAATTAATTTTATTTACACGGTGACTTTAATGTGGATATACTGTGAGAGTCTACAGATAAAATTAATCTAAGGTTGCTGAAGTCATTCGGGTTGAACTGCCATAAGAAAAGCCGGTACTTCCTCAACCTGTATTGATAATATTTTTACAAATTGTGAAAGTAACAGTTTGTCAAAACAGGTAGAGATAGGTCTAATCATAAGGGTCTTTTTTTGAATCAAAGAAGACTAAAGAGAAAAATATATTTGAACATAGGCTTCTAACAAACACCGGCTAGTAAAGCTCTAAAATAGTGTAGAACTTAAACTTACGATTCTTGTTCTCACTGAAGATGCCCCTAATAGTAACTATGCAATTATACTGACCTTACCCTTATTGTACATCTATGAAAACATCATATATGAGTTTAAATACATAAATTTAAATTAAATAATGGCAATCATAACTTTAATTTTAGAAATAAATAAAAAAAAATCTTTCTTAATAAAGTCTGTACGGTTTTACAATAAAAACCCTAAAGAAATCACTGGGCTCACGGAAAGTAAATTCAAGTCATGTACATGAAAGAAAGCATATTAAACAATTAGCCAATGCCAATACATAGAAATCAAAAATGCCTGGAAGCTTCTGCATGACCACCTCCTGGTAGCACAACCAAATGTAACAAATCCAATTATTATATAAAGGTAGAATTGGTTTAGACTTGCAAAAGTATCTGAAGAGTTGAGTTGACAGAAATATGTAATTGGAAAATAATGTATTTACTCGAGGGCGACAGATATTAAGTTGATCTGACTATTTACACGTGACGCAAAATTATGGCGGCGTCTGAAAATGCAAAGAAAACTATACTTGGACATACTCGAGCGCGTCAGTGGAGGAGGTCAACAGAGTGCAAGCTATCCCCTATATCTTAATCTGACGCGTTCAAGTATAGTAATTCAGCCACATCTCTTGGAATACCAGTTGCCGGCAACTTTTTTAACGTAAATTGGTTCATTCAATTTTGCTGAAGCAGTACTATGTTAGTGCAGGTACACAGTCAGTTACTTGCTTTTGGGTCGTCTACCTGGAATTTTATAAGTGTTCCTGCGTACGTTATTGTGATTTGACTGATTGATTGATGATAATTTGTTGATACTTTCGTAAATGGGGCAATTATTTAATTTGTATCTGCTAGTTACACTTATTAAGCAAGTATACAGCAGCTTCGTACTTGAAAAAGCAGTTGTTGATCGAAAAGTCGATAATATTGAAATGGATCCATTTTGTCCGAAATATCCGGATGTTCTGATCCTGCCAATTTTAAGATCGAAATTATCCGGATCCTTAAAGTCAACGGATCCTGCAAACCCTATTCATATCCAATTGGAATAAATTACTACAGAGCCAACTTGGTGTAATTGTGAAAGCGCTTTTCCGCTATCCAGGCATAGATAGCACTAGTACCTAAATGATGTAAAACACGGAAGACATTTCGATTAGTTTTAATTTCCCGCTGTCTAGATTGCTCCACTGCAGTGCTATGGCAAATATGAGCTATGGGTCAATGACTTGCTTTGAGATACAAGTTTTAAGCTTTCGGAAACTTATGTTCTCCTTTTTTCTGAACAGAACGGGACTGCGACTGCTACAATGCGGGATGTTCAATATTTTTACGGTACGGTTTTAAGGTATCAGTTTTCACGCCCATAATAACAAACTTTGACAGCTGGACCTTACTCGACAGTACTGGTAAACACAAAAATGGTAGCCAGTTTAGTCGAATTCGTCTTTTTTAATATTCTAACCGATAGATCGCAATGAATACGTCTCATGTGCGCGATCTGGAATTCGGCCCTTGGGAACATACGCGGTGGGTATCGAAATAGAGAAAAGGCCCGAATACAAAAAAGTTATATACTTTCCATTATCTAAAAATATAAAATTAGGGTATCCTCGGAAGAGATCCAAATTACTATGGACTGTGAGAAAAAAGGTGTTCTGTTGAAATAAAGCATGATGACAAAAAATGTTTCATGCAATTCGAACCAGTTTTTAGAGACAATAAAATGTTTGTATGGGACCAACTACAATTAGAGCAAGATAAAAGACGAAAATGAGAGCCAAAGTACAAAATAGCTAACGAGCACTGTGAAAATGCTCCATACTGATTGACTCGCAGGCCTGATGTCACGTCTGCGTGGCCACATGCTGCCTTTGTATGGAAAAAAGGGAAATTAGCCAGCCGTTTTTGTCGTGAAATATTGCGTTGAGTCCATAGTTGCCATACAATTTCTTTTTCATTAAAACATGAGTATTCTATTGATAACTTTAAATTTACATTTGGTCAATAAATAAAAAACACGTTTTTGCGCATTTTTTCAGTCCTATACCTTTACCTATATGATTTTAATTAATTTATCTAATTTACTATTTATTGTGATAATTTGATGGTTTTTTATCTGTATAGCCACACTATGTTATAAATTGTAATTTAAGTCATCATACCTGTTGGAACAAAAGAGACAACTACATATATGCTTACGATTTCCAGCTCACAATGGTCATTTACGCTAGAATTACTATTAACAGAGACAAGTAAATTATATAGAATGCCAATATCCATACGTTGTGCAATGCCTTTAAAATAACGAGCCTGCTGTAACTAGTTACACTATGGAGAGGTCCCTGTACCATTAATTTCGTTTGACACTTAGACCTCAGCTTAACACAATTGCTCCATTTATCGCATCGCATCGCATATTAGCAAGAAATCTCCTAATAGATGGCGCTAATGTGTTAAGTAAAGGCCTACGTGTCATACGAAATTATTGATACAGTGACCTCTTTATAGTGACACTAACTACATCAGGTTCATTAGTTAAAGGTACACCAAAACGGATAGATATTAGTAGTCTATATAATTTACTTGTCTCTACTGTTTGTTAATAACGGAATATTCACCATGTATTTGTATTCGCGACTTCCCGATATTTTGGCACTGTTACAGGCGTCATCATCAAGGATTAATGCAGCGAAATATCGGGAACTCACGAATACAAATATACATACTAAATATCCAGTTACTAAATAATTAATTCTAACTATACGCCTAGGCATATATGTAGCTATAAGCAATAGAAGTATGTCGATACATATATCTCTTTTATCCCATTGAATTTCAATGAGTAAATAGGTAAATGTAAGTTAAGTAGCTTGATTGAAATCTCCCTAACAAAAGTATTGTAAACCGGGCTTACATAAGTTATTAATTAAGTTGACGTTACGATTCGATACGATACTAACTTAAACTTCTTAAGCGTCTACTGAGCTTCATTTAAGAACTTCATCATATAACCCATGAAGTTAAATTCGAAAGTAAGTACTATGCTTGCCTCTGGGATACCTTGTAACTTTTTTCAACTTTATTTTATTAATATGTTATTTTAAAAAATAAGTTGATAAATAGTGTAAAGGCCATGCTGAGTTCCTGCTAGTTGTGAGTAGGACCTTCGTTTTCATTACCTTTAGTTCACGTTAAAATACATTCTTCATTAGGCCAATTTGCCTCTGTTTACATATGCATCTCCGAGCGTGCAAGGGTGAAAATATCTCAATTACGTATTAATTAAAGAAAATCTCAAAAATGGCCGAAAAAGGAAACGTTATTCGCTACACATTGGAGGGTAAAATGTGCCTATAGAGGCCAGATAAAAATTAAAACTTGCTCCGCTGCCTAAAACATTATATTCAATAAATAGCATTAAATGTAGAATCCCAAACTGTTTAATAAGTTTAAACGGCCATACACAAATAGGGCATAAAATATGTAAGTAGTATTAGTATCAATTCAAAATTGGTAGAATAATACAATAGCAATTGTGTTTAAAAAATGAGCATTAATATTTTGACGTGTTAAGGTTATATTTATTAAACCTTAATTCCAATTACATCGTATTTCCCCCATTTTTGAGAAAGCTCTATATTTAGCCTTGGCAGGAATGGAAATTGCACGCTTCGTATTAATTATTACGAACTCCCAAGGGCGTCCGTATAAAACTAATACTCAGCCTGCATTTGTCTGCTTCTTTACCTCGACAATAATGTCTTATATATAGGTAAATAGGTTAGTTGAGATGTATTTATTGAGTGGTGGCGTAGTTGGAGGTGAAGACTTTCATCTCTAGGTCGTTGGTAGGCGGGCCGCGGCGGGTGTTGTCGAAGGTCCAGCGCGTGATGAAGGTCTCGCGGCGACGCCGGCGCATGCCTGGCGTCACTGACGACCCGCCGTAGTTGCTCGTTGCTTCCGTGAAGTTGCTCACGTATGATGCTGTTGGCAAACTAAATGTTTAGCTTCTGTTCGTTGCCATTTTGTAACAGCCATATGGACCATAACTAAACTTGACAATTAATTTATATCTTTTCAGACAATGATTGTGATTGAAATTTAATTCGTCGGCACCTGCACACGAGATTGGTACGTTAAACGTGTATAACCAAGTATTTGTTCATATGTATCCGTAGGACTGGTCAACGCTACTTATTTTAAGCCGTCATCTACTGAGCCCGGTCATTCGTGCCGACATAACTATTTGTAAATATAAGCGCGGTAGACGAATATTTCCAGACATTTTCCTTTGAAAATTTAACATTGAGTACCTGGCCTTTTAATGTTACAACCATTTAGGTACAAATATTGGCGAATTAAAAATAAAGTAATATTGAATTCCGATAGTACAGATATGTGTACTTAAACTAATTTTCTATTTTGTTTTACAAAAATGAAGCGTCTAGTCGTAGAAATACTGCATTGAGTTTAATAATATGTCAAAAAACCCTTGCCATTCTCCTTTGCGATACTCGCTGAAGCTCGTATATCGCAATCCACGCCACTCGCGTTTTTTTAACCAAGTTATTGAACTGGTGGATAATATAAAATACTATTATTTGTAGACCAAGTAAGTCCTTAACTACTAGTACTTTTTCATAGGTCATCTAAAATATAATAAAATGTTAAAATTGAAACAACTGACTGTTTTAGTACATTTAACCATTCGGCTATTCTTGTCTCTTTTTCTTATAGGTATATGGCAGTTGTAAAATTATGTATTTTTAAGATACATGCTGTTTTTACACGCCATTGCGTATGTTATAAAAAACAGCCTTATTTAATACCACTAGTACATTTACTAGTGGTATTAAATAAGGCTCAGAATAATTTCTAACTAATCAACTAAGGCTAGTAATCCTCTATTTTCGGAAAGTCCTATTTTGATTTCCACCCAGAAGTGGCCGATTTGCAAACTTGGAATTTTTGTCGTGATTGGCCGCCCCTGGTATCTGGATACCCTAGGCCCGGGCCTACTGGGTCTTAGGGAAAGTCCGCCACTGTCACCCCGTGTGACTAGACCGTTATAATTATTCAAGTCAATTTCCACTGTGAAGTACATTACAACCTGCCTGAAGATTTGCTAACATTCCAAAAACAATATTAACTGGTTTGCGTAATTATTCTCCTCAGAGTCATCTTAAAGATAGATTGTAAAATAAGCCTTACCGAAATTAAATTAAATGTTTAGTTTATTCTAAACTATCATTAGTAATTATTGTAAAATTTTCCCGATTTCTCTGAGGCCCTTAAAATTACGTGTTAATATCCATGTGTATCTTATGCTGGGTGATCTGAGTTTACTCCTTTATCGTATTGAGAATATTGACAATAGACATGTTAAAACGTAAGTCGACATTCTCGTTCATCTGATACTAACCCAGTTTTTCACCATCACCACCTGTGAGAATTTCTACTTGTCTTTAGCCAACTATCTGTTTAGAGCTTCTAATTTAAATATTGATAGAATTTGAGAAATAGTCAAGTCGCCGAGTTTATTTAAGTCGTTGTAAATACAAGTAAAACGACCTTTGTAGACTACTGTAGGCGACGGGTGTGTAAGGAGGACGTTTTATTTTATGTGCCGTCAACGCAAGCCTAACGATCGGGAAGTAAATCGTGTTTAGCGACTCCTCCATCCATTTAAGTATTGGACTTTCTGGAGCGCATACGCCAGAGGTGCATGCAAACACAAATATTACAATATTACCTTACCTGTTAAATCGTGGAAGGCGGAAGTCATCATGCTGATTACGTATAATAATAATATACATTTGTTCATAGATTTATCGGTAGGCATTCCAACTTAGAGCATTTTAGACAGGAGACGCCTTCAGCGCATTTTTACGAACAAAATATTTAGCCAAATTCTGGGAAGGGGGGAACGAGGCAACAAACATATAAAGAAAGCACACTTCTTTCAACCATTACTATTAGGCACCTACACTAAAAAAACCACGCACTCAAAACACCATTCGACTGATTTGCATCGCTGAGGATCACATTTCATAGAAATTCTCATAGAAATGTGTTTTGTGAGTTCTTACTCGTACGTCCTGAAATGCGATGATGTAATAGTAGTTTATGCAATCGTTATATAATGTATGCTTTTTTAGTCGAGAACCGCGATTAGATCACGAGGCTTGCCGAGTGGTCTAAGTAAGGTTCGAGGCTTAAAAAGCTAATAGTAGAAGAGCCGACGACACTGACCCTAGTTCGATAAGACTCCCAGATGATATATATATTATAAGATACGTCATTCCCGGGGGAACACGAAATGGCTATGCTGCCATGCAAAAAACCATAGTAAAAAAAAAATTCAAAAAAAAATCCGGTTTCTAGTACGATAAGTCTCCCAGGTTTCGTTTGTTCCTCGATACAGGGGAGGGGTAGGACTATACGATAATGCAGTGCTGCAAGCCTCCCTGACTGGCCTTGTCAGTGGCAGCAGCATGATAAGTGACGCCAAGTATCTAGTATGATCGGTCTCCTAAAAAAACCAAGGCTCATCTGAAAGATCGTCAATTTCTGTGTAAGAAAAACCACTGCTGCCTTTTCCTATAGTGGAGAAGGCGGTGCTGCAACGGAAATTAATTAATCAAACCGAAAAAATTAAACAGACTTAGTCTTGCGAAAATGAATTTTAGGTACATGGGTCGGACGCTCGTTGATGTCTTCTGTTCTATGCCGCGGCGTCACGTGATTGGTCAATTTCATAAGAGTACTGTAATGGCGACACGTGATTAGCCAATTTCATAAGAGTACAGTAAAAGGCGACACGTGATTGGTCTATTTCATAAGAGTTCACTTGAAGGGAACCAATAGAGAAATGTATGTGATTTTAGTTTCGTCTACGATATCTTCAAACATTGAAGTCGACGAGTAGAAAAAAAAGGTTTTTGCACCCGAATACAGCACATAAAGTCATTTTGACGGAGCTTTCGCACGCCGGGAACAATTTCAAGACTGACGTGTAATCGATTAATGAAGTAGTTTCTAATAACGTGGCAGATTTTTCTCCATTACTTACTTACCTTTGGCAGAGGGACAATGGCGTCTCCAGTCTTAAATGCTCTAAGCATTGAATAATAATAATAAAAAAATGCAATCTGGCACTTCACATAATCTGGTTATTATAGGTGATACCGAAATCGGTATTACGTGGGTGGTTAATATTTCAAGTCCGCCGATTTTCAAGGATCCATTTGGTACTTCATCATCAGTCCCCTTGATTATTTATATTTCGACTTTAATGAAGTCTCGTCGGAATCGACGGGATCACTTGTCCATCATCAGTCCAACTTTAATGTATGGTTTCCGAAAACAAATATATGATTAAGTGCTGGAATTTACAAATTGAGAATCTCCTTCCCACTTTATGGTCGGATAAAAAACCGGCCAAGTGCGATTCGGACTCGCGCACGTAGGGTTCCGTACCATTATCTATAAACTGCAAAAAAATCACGTTTGTTGTACGGAACTTAAATATTTGTTTTATTTTATTTTTTAGTATTTATTTGTTGTTGTAGCGGCAACAGAAATACATCGTCTGTGAAAATCTCAACTGGGCCATTCTACTTTTTCGTATATATAATTCGAATATATGTGGTCCTTGGATGTCTCACCATTTGTATGAAAAAATGGTTTTTACCACTGTGTTACCCACCTTTTACAGCAATATGTTAATATTTAAATATTTTTTATCCACAAAATCCTTTTATTAGATTCAGGTACTATTTCGAAATCCGATTTTTATACACTAATTCTATACATATCATAGATTTTTTTTGTAATAGAAAACTGGTAATGGGGTCCCGTTTTACCCTTTGGGTACAGAACCCTAAAAAGAAGATTTGCTACGGATGACCACCGAAAAGTTATTACAAATTCTATGAATGTGTAAACACGTCACATTTACCGTCATTTGATAAACTTTATATTTGGTTTGCCGGGCGTTTTTCGGCTTGTTGTTTCTTCTCAAGACTTGTTTTATACGTGTATTTTATTTATTCATTACCCACAGAAAAACATTGATAGTATAAAATGGTTAGCCCAGGTGGTAGTGGAATTGCCTACGAATTTAGAGACACCGGTTACCAAACTGGGTATGTGATACTATTTTTAAAATAGGGGCTTGAATTTATTTTACACTTTCCAGGTCTAGTGATATCAGGTCAGGTATAGTGCGGTGCATTGAAGGTGCGGTGTTAGGAAATTAAATTTCGCAGTTATTTCACATAATTTTGGTTTCCTAATACATGGAAATAATTGCTATGATGCTGACTGTTACATATGACAGCGACAGAAATGACGATATTTCCATAGTAATAGAGTTATCTATTGAATGATGGAGAAATGTCAGTGTAGTCAAAACATTTCATTCCATCAAAAACATGACATGTAGGTACTTACATACAGAAATACAACTCTCCCAAAGTCTGAAAAGTCATGCCTTTTTATAAGCTTCTATTTAACTTGCACTGTTCGCATGTAAGTACCTATGTAATTATGTAAGTTGTCCCCAAAAATTGCAATGATTTTTTCAGCCACTTGCCGGTACCCGAAATGTGGTTTACTGTAAGTAATATTTTAACCTATTGGGATTAGGATTATACAACATTGAGCGTAGTACGTAATAGTGTTTCTTCAATATGAATAGAGATTAGTCTTACTAAAAACCTGATATTGAGATTGTTTATTTGATTGATTAAGTTGCACGCCGCGTTAATATAAGAAATCGTGAAAATGCGCAAAACATATACCATCCAAGCGAAGCCGCCAGAATGGGTTCAAAGATAAAGCATCGGTTTATTGCTGCATTATGCTGCAGCTACATCCTCAACCAGTACCTATATAAGGAAGTCGTGAGCTAGTAAAAGCGTGCATAAAGTTGGGTAAGTAACTCACAGCATTAATTTTATATGTCACGCTTTTTTTCTATTATGCTTACTAAGATTGAGCATCTATGCGTTACTTATATTAAAAGTGCGTTATATTGCGACAAATATAATACTCGTTGATGAACAATACCGACCTGTCATGGATTCCTGTGCTAATATGAGATTAGCCGAAACCTCCTAGAATATCTTTACACCTATTGTTAATACCATTTGTTTTGTTCGTTAGTGGGCACCTACTATCAACTGTAACGCTAATTCCATTAACTATACCGTGGCTATACCTATTATTTTATGAAACTGCAAAATGAGAGGCATTAAAACACGAGCCGATGGCGAGTTGCATAATAAGATCACACGAGTGTTTTAATACCTAATTATATACAGTCGCATATACAAATTTATCTACATCTAAATATTAAATCCTCTTTCATGTGGGCGCGTTGCGCCGGCGCGTTTGACGAGATAGCCCGACCCGCAGCCCCGGCTGCTTCGCGCAGCTGTGCTGTTAAGTTCACGGGCTGTGCAATTAAATTTCATCATAACCGTTCAATTTATGATGCGGTTATTACTTCCCTCCATCCCCCGGTACGTTATATTGAAAAGCTGGTCTACTTACGGCTTTTGAACATGTTAAAGAGAAATTACTATGTGGGTGTAGATATAAGCTTATTATGTATGTATGTTAAGCGAAGTTATGCTAAATTAGCTCGATGACTCTCGTTGGTGACGAGACATTTTGAAACAATAATGTACTCGTATATCGCACAATTATTCCGAATTTATCTCTTTTGATTGAGTATCTGTTTCCACAATGTAGACCTTTATATGTGGTACTGTTTTGTGCTAGAGATTATGAATCTCCAACAAAACAATTATTCGTTTCTTGTTATGGACATATTTGAGCGCTGTTTTTAGGAATAATTGACAGTTTGCACGAGTCATTACGGCATGTTGATACGATTCTGTAGACAGAGCCCGTGAGGAGAGTAATAACTCTTCGTTAATGTTGGTCTTACGTAAATCTTTACACTCGTAGCTCTCGTAAGTAAAGTTAAGGGGTTTTATTTTATTTACAGCAGGAATCTGATGCCTTGGCTATGTACTAAAATTCACTATGAACTAATAAATAAATGCAACTCACAAGTACTTATTGTATAAGCCACTTCATATATGTCTTGGGTATGAAATGTATGATATCGGTATGAATTTATATTCCTTGATGTGTGGAATGAATACACAGTCAATAATAAAAGAAAAAACACCATGAACAAAAACAATAGCAATTTTATTTAGTTAGATGCAAAGTAACTGCTTGTTACACAATGGGTAGGTACTAAAACAGGCATTCATTTCAATCCCAACCAGTCATATGGTCGCTGACCTCACTAATTTCAGAATTAAACCTGGGGTGTTTTTGAAATATGCAATTCAATACAATAGCATAACCTACATGCACCTATTATACTTACAACACATCTATGTAGTTTTTGTTCATGTTATGTACCTCTTGTTCAGCAATTAACTGGGCACCCATTCAGCATTAAAAATGTAATATCATAAATGAAATAGGGATGTTGACACCAAATAAGAAAATCAATGACTCCGAGTTACGTACATAGTTATAATTAATCTCCAAAGTTTTAAGACGGGGCATTTCCTGTCCCTTTTCCGCAATGCACATCTTTGTATCGGAACGATCGGCATTTACTGTGGCTTTTTCTCTTTCTAACTAGCAACGTTCAAACGGTTGTAGCTTCGTTATTTTTAAGATATTTAAATAGGATTTTCACCATTTGACATATTTTTTTGCCTTGTTAATTTTGGAGTAAGTAATAATAAATTTAGAGTCAACAACCCTATTCAATAAAGGTAATTGGCAAACAAACCTCAAGCCCTGATAAAAAACAGTCTGGTGTCGCAAACTTGTTATTGTTTGATTTGTTTTGATGATGTTTTTCAAATTGTTAAAATAGATAGCTAAGAGTAGAAGGAACCCTTTAAAGACCAAGGACGTTGTTGTAGCACGAATTTAATGTTGGCTGCTGAATTTAAGTAATATGGCGGTTAAAGGGTTAATATGTTGAAAATACTAGTTACTTGAAACACTGCTGGCTCTGGCCGGGTGGAAGGAGGTGGCCCTGCGGACCGCAACTCCGCGGCGGGCTCGGTTCCTCAGCCAGGGTATGGTCTGCCGGAGCGCCCTCCTGAAGTTCTGTCCGCTGAGGCAGTACAGAATGAAGTTGATACCAAAGTTGGTGTTGAAGAACATCTGTGTCACCTGCGTCAGCGCTGCCCAGCGACCGCTGTACTCTTCCACGTTCTGTTCACAAACACAACAATAGTACATTACATCAGAGGCCGGGAAGTAAGGGGTTGCCGGCCGAGTACATATAGACGGCCGAGTGTAACGAGGCCTGATAGTTACGAGGTTGGCAACCCCTTTTCACGTCGAGGTATGTATAGTGCTTTTCTCAAACATGCAATAAAATAAATTAAATAAAACTCCAAGAAATCAAACTTTAACTTCTAAAGAAACTAACAGTAAATAAGACAAAAAATATAACTAACACATATATTATTATTTATTTCGTTCAATTTCCAACTCGAATTGAATATAAAACACTACTACTACAAAAATATACTAAAATGTACGAAAGCAGGTTTCTGAACGAAACGTTAGGATCGTACTATCCTATGGAACGACACTGACAGCTTGTCATTCTTGTTAATTTTCAAAAACTATAACCTCTTTTCTCCATCGCTGAGGGGCTACTGCGAACCGAAAACGAACGAAGTTCCAATGTCTCCCGCTCTCTGTCGCACTTGCAAATTCGTGCGACACAGAGGGAGTTATTCGAACTTCGTTCGTTTCCGTTTCGTGGTAGCCTCTCTGTTGTCATCGGCTTCGAAAGTCATATTTAAATAGGTAATAAATTCAACAACGCATAAATCCAATTACAGAATGAAAAAAAAACAATTTTGCCTCCAAAATGATTAAAAAAATGCCTTCGCGGTTTGAGTAGACATTTTTACCGCTAATATTTAGATGAAATATTTTAAATGTGTATTTTTGTAGCTAAATTTGCAATTAAAATTATTCGACTGTGTTAATGATGTGTTATTTATTATGTTCATGTCGATTTTATATAAATAAAACAGCAAAATATAGCAAACATCGTTTATTTTATTTTTTTAATAATCGTAGTGGCAGAATGTCATGACGAACCAAAAAGTAAATAATTGCTTATGGCTGAACGCCGTGATGCTGTGTCACAAATAAATGTGGAATGGAAATTAAAAAAGAGCATCTTGCAGGCTTAGGCCTCCAACTTTGTATGAAATTCCTTTAAAGGCCTCTCGTCAAGCCGCACCCGAAACGTGACACTTCGCAGCTTTCATTGCATGTTTGAGAAAAGGTGCTTATATACATTAGTAGAAAAAAAAACAATGATATCAGACAATGAGTAAGTAAGTAAGTAAGTAAGTTGTTTAGTTCTTGTTGCTTAGAGATACGAGCTGTTTTCAAACTGCCTGAGGATGCCACATACTGAAATTTTTACGTACAACATTAATTCCTTCAAAATGCATCTTTAAAACAAGTCTTAAACTAGAATATTTTTAAAGTAAGGGCGCTAAAAAATATTTCACTGTGATTCAGCATGGTACTAAATTTTTACGCATTTATCCTCGTAAAGTATCTGCGTAATATTCGAGCTACTTTACATTTAACGACGGATATTATAATCCCAAGTTAAAATGGCTTAATATTTTGTTTCTACAATAAGAAAATTATTTCATGAGTACAAGTTCTGCTTGCATTGGATACCTTGTTTAAAACATGTACACATAACCATCGAAAAAGTGATGGAGCTTTTTATTGTATATGATGAATAAATCGATGTATCCACAACATCACCAGGTTGTTGACGGGAAATTAATCCCCGCAGAACCGTTCCGCTGGTTGCTACAGTGCCGCGGAGTTTTGGGTAGGGGTGTATATTTATTTACCTGTTCCGGTTTTGGATTAATTAAATAAAACTGGTCAAGTGCGAGTCGGACTCGCGCACCGAGGGTTGCGTATACAGATGTGTACCGGTTCCAACCCTATTAAATCAGGAAAATCTCAACAACCTGGTGTCAAAATTGGACCCCATGGGTACAGCGCCATCTATCGGCGACTTTTGTTACAAATTTGAGCGACTGAATAACTTTGTATGTATGGTAGTTTTTCAAGGATAATTCCGTAACACGTAAACCGATTTCAATATTTTTATCTTTATTTGAAAGAAGGTACTTTCAGCATAATCACGTAGGAATTTATAAAACAAAATTAAATTACAATAATTGATTAAATTACAAACTTATTATAGAAATGTTATTTGACGATAAAAATAAGAAAAACTAAATAGAGCTACAGTTATATTTTTCATGTAAAATATACATTAATATCAATGTTATATAATAATTTTATATTTTTTCCTTGGTAAACTTCGGAGATAAGGGGGGGGGACGGTTTTTTTTTTACATTTTTCCTTATAAAACAAAAATGACTCAACTTAAAAAATAAAAAAAAATGTTTAAGAATGTGCAATTCAAGCCCTTTCATATGATACCCCACTTGACATATTAACTAGACTTTAAAATTTTGAACCACCAGTTATGCTATTTTTCACAGATATTAAAAAAATATATTAAAAAAAGTCATGTTCTATGTATGCACGTAAGCCTTCTTTATAACTATTCCAAATTTCAAATCGACAGCATAAGTAGTTCTTGAGATATTTAGCGATGTGACAGACAGACAAAGTGAAACCATAAGGGTTCCTTCTTTACCATTTTGGTACGGAACCCTAAAAATAGTTCGCATGTTATCTTATTTTAACGGATGTTCGTTTATCGCTTAGGAACTACCTCCACACTGCCTTCCTACCTTTGTATTCAGTTTCTTACAGTATCTCGCTGAACGCACCATATATATATGCGAAATTATGGGACCGTTTTCACTTAACGTTCTAAAATTCATAAACTATGCAATTTGTCAGTTTTTAAAGTTAATTAATTTTGCAGTAAATTACGCCCAATCGCAACTGTACATAAAAGCCCTTCAGGGAACAAGCTTCGGCCACAGGGAAAGGCCACTCGAAGATGTCAATTTTATGTTCCTTTCAGAGCATTTATCTCCATATATATTTACTACATCATGAGAAACCTTACATGGAAATGCGTAAAAATATTTTTTTTGTCCTTCAGTTACATATGGGGTTACATGTTCGATGTTGGATTTATACGACCTTTACTGAGCCGTATAACATAGTAGAAAACCAGAATTGCCTACATCAACCTTTGCAATTTTACTGTCGATTTCGACTGGCCTAGCAGTGTACAAAGCTCACAATGTTGACACTTTCTGGTTTGCGTCAATTCTGTTAAACAATCCAGAAACACAGTTTCTGAGAAACGATGTGGAATTTTTTATTAGTTTTCCAGCATACACAATTTTCATAAGTGATTGATTAAATCAAGAATGAAATTGTGTCACACAATGAAATTCGTCAATTTTCACATCAAATTGATATTTTTAATGCATTATGTTTTTTGCGCTGTTTGAGCTGACGTTGTTACGACGTAATATTTCTGTAGTTAAACTTAAATTTAACTTGGAGATACATTTATACCTTAAGAACGTAATGTATTTTATTGTTACTATTGATTAAATTAATCTAATTAAAATTGCAAACATTGTCTATTTTTTAATGGGCATAGATGGTTTTTCAAAGGCTGATCTGATACTGAAACAAAAGGTCACTTTGCAGGCCTCAACCTTAAATTTTGTATGAAATAACATTACGCACCTGTTACCTCCTTCTTAAAAACGTGGGTCTTCGAAGTCTGTTAAGGAAAACAACGTGAATACTTCACTGCATATTTGAGAAAATTTATATTATTTATTTACTACTTTAGAATAATAGTGAATTAGTCAAGGCACGGAAGGAAGCAATTGCAGGCTGGGTGTTAGTTTTAATCGGACAACCTTAGGAGTCCGTTTAATTAATACGAAGCCTGCAATTGCCATTCCAGCCGAGGCTCATAATAATCCTTTTCTCCAAAAGAGGGGAAATAAAATAAAACTAAGTTGGAATTAAGGATATGTTATAACACCACGTTATGTCATAATACCAGTGATCGTTAGAAACGTTCAATTTGCAGATAATGTTGTCTTATAAAAGATTGCAGACCTACAGTTTGCACTAAAATGCACTAAAACGTAAATATGGGAAGGAAACTGGAAAATTAACAAATTTCGACGATAGCACTCCATAGATGACTCCGTACCTTCTTTTCTAGGGGTCGTGGAAAAAATATTTCAAAGCAAAAGTTGTAGCAAACTTTATGATCTACAACAGGGTAGGCGAACCAATTGCACGCGTGCCATTGATGGCACGCGGCACAATATTTTGGGCACGTCGCCGATCATAAAACCTATGCCTGCGAGTCATTATTTTCAGAGATGAATAACATTAAAAACTCGGTTAGAAACCGTTTGACAGATGAATCCAGTTCAGCATGCATTTTGCTAAAAGTAAGATCTTACAACCCTAACATAAATTATTTGTCATCTAACCTGCAGCAACAGAAGTCACACTAATTTTACAGTAATTTAATTTATGCGTGTAATAAAAACATTCCAAAATGTACCTTTTTTGTTTACTTTATTTAATAAAGAGTTTTGATAGTATTTATTATTATTATTTTCCAAATAATCAGAAAGTCAAAATTATTTGATGGCACGTCAACGACCCCCATTAAACATTCTTTAGAAAAAATGGCACGTTGATGCATAAAGGTTCGCCTACACTGATCTACAATATTACCCGACTATAGTATGCGCAAAAATGCACTTAAAATGTAAATGTGGGAGGAAAACTAGACAAAAGTAGGATTTTTTTAAACTCTAGCACCACCAGAAAAAACCTTTGTACCCAAGTTTTAGTAAACGTTGTATTCTACTATATTGCCATAAGACCATGTTTACCACTAGAATGGATTTTTAACGACAGTACAGGCAAAAAATGGAAAAAATGCCATCTTGCGAGCGGCGAAAGAAATTTTGGGTTACTATGACTAATATTGTCCTTTACAGCATACCAAGAAACAATGGGACCTCTTTTAGAATACCGAAGCAACGATTTACTAAATGTATGGCGATATTCTATGGGTGGCACCTTTTCAGGTATACCGTACTTCCGCTTCATATTTCGCAATGATAGCAGGCAGATCCGTAATCCGGAAGGTCACAACACCCTAAAAACGTTGTCACCTGTTACATGATTTGCTTTTTGCATTTTACTATTTCAAAAATAGTTCTAGTCTTATAATAATGCTTTTCTCAAAAACGGGAAACATAAGACTAAATTTGAATTTAGATTTGATAAAGGTAAAATTTGAGGAAAGCATGAAGTGTTTGTAGTGTTGTTAAAAGACTAGTCTTGAAGACTTTTGAACCTTAAAGACTCGCAAACCTTGAAGGTTCAAGTTTTAAAGGCGTGAGCGCTGAAGGTTTCAGCTCTAAAACTGTTCTGAACCTTAAAGACTCAAGCTTTTTATAAGCTCTTAAGAGAAAGTCTTTAAGACTCGGGCCTCATAGAGAGCTCAAGCTTTAAAAACTCGGGCCTATTGAAAGCTCCAACCCCAAACCTCGAAGGTCTGTCACAAGCGTTAAGAGCTCAAACAATTAGCGTTCTAGGCAGAAATTCTTTTTTAAAAGTTGAAAGATATTCAGCCAATATTTATAGAGTATTCCTGACAATATTTAAAGATTAAAAAGTCATATAAAGTTGCAAAATAAAATTACAAACAAAAATGCGAAAAATCCCTTTTTTCCCTATTTCACAAAAACCTATTTCACCCTATGGCATAGATTGATCTAATTTGTTAAAAGCTTGTACTTTTTGCTACAAACCTTACAGACTTAAACCTTCAAAAGCTTGAGGCCTAAAGACTCGAGATTTCTGTGATCGTAAGCAGCAACGCGAACTTATTAATTAGAGGCTTATACGCTCAAGGCTTTAAGGTTCGAGGCTTCTAGACTCAGCAGTCGCGACTCGAGTCTTGTAGTTTACTCCTCGAAGCTTAAATTCACAACACTAAGTGTTTGATGTTGTAAGTGTACAAATATGTCGCTTTTCCGCCGAGTTAAATTGACTGAATAAGACCCTTAACATCTGTTATATGCATGTTCTACTTTAAAAAAAAAATGGATCTCGACTTTTAAAGCGTGCCACACGCTGCAGTGGCCTGCGGTAGCGGCCTGTTGTACACTATTACACTATGACAATCCTAACATTCATTCAGACACGCGCGGCCTTGATTGTCATAGTGTAATAGACCCCGAACTGTGAAATGGCAGTTCGTGCCGTTCAAACTTAAAAAGTTAGTTTGTCTCAACGGAGTGAGCAAAAATTCATTTTGATCACTAATTTCGCGCAGCAAAATAGGCTTGTTCGAGCGGCTGAGATGAAAATAAAATGAGAGTAATATGTGTAATGAAGGTTGTATCCTTCGAGTATAAATATTTCTATAGAGATCCCTATATGCGTTCCACCAAGAGTGACGGAAAAGGTCTTATACAGATTAATTGAGAATTAGTTTAAAATGGCTGCCGGTTTACCATAAATTACCTCCTGAACATGAGCGGGTAATTGCTTATAAGACGCCCGACGTAATTGAGCACAAATGTCATATAAAATAGGTTGTGCTCAACAAAAAAAGTTAAACTATGACGGACAACAAATGATTTGTAACTCTCTGTCGCTCTTATACAAAGTTGTATATGACCTTCTCCCTCGGTAGTGGTATTATTATTTCCGTGTCGTGTCTGCTAAATCTGTGGTTGTATCCTAGAGGAGCCCAGGGTCCGCTTTGGTACCTAATGCTGAGATTTTGCGCAGGCTTTCTACTATTCGACCGATTTCTTCAAGATGTTTATTTCACCGAAAATCTACTCTTAAATATGAAATGATATTACATGTTTTTAAAACCCAACGGTAAAGCCGGCGTTTGAACCCACAACCTCGACTTATGTACACTCTCGGTTACAGCGGCTTCATGGCTAGCTTCTAAAGATATAAGTTCAAATACTTAATAATTGTTGGTAATGGTATGTTTAAGAACATAACAGCTTCGTGGCTCAGGGATTTCATATTTATCGTGCTAGCAACGACTAGTCTATCGAACCCATGCGTCGTAATCATAAAAATGGATATATGTGTATTGCTGAAGAGCCGTAGGCAATTTTACAGTCAATATTATCAGTAGCCCTGCTCGATCTTTTAAGTACTTTGCCAGTGACTATTGTTAGAATAACCTATACCAAAAGTATCGACTCTGCTATATTTATCGTATTACGTATAATTTTATACGTATTTAGTTTAAGAGCCGACGACACTTAACCTAATTCTATAGTCTTAATGAGTCTTCACACATGATATACATATAACGTCACGTACACTTCATTCATGGGAGAACACGAAATGCCGATGATGCAATGCAAAAATGCTGGCGGCGCTAATTAAACAAAAATCTTAAAAATTTAAATATCCGGTTTCTAGCATGATATGTCTCCCAAGTTTCGTTTGTTCCTCGATTCTGGGGAGGGGTAGGACTATACGATAATGCAGTGCTGCAAGCCCCCCTGACTGGCCTTGTCAGTGGCAGCAGCATGATAAGCGACGCCCCGTACTTAGGTATCTAGTACGATCGATCTCCAAAAAAAACCAAGTAGGCCAGGCAACGAAACGATATAGAGGGACATGCTTGGAACACAATTTTTGGCTTCGGTTTTTCGTAAAAAACTGTGGCCCATAGGAAAAATGTTCTTAGACAAGTTATTTCAATAAAATTCTCTACTAAAAAGATTGTTCACACTTTTTAGCTACGATGAATTTAATGAGATTTGAAAGGGGGAAAGTTAATTCTAGGGAATTATAAGTGGCTTCTCATTCCTTTGTTTTTCAATATTATCAAAAACAAAAAATACAGTATTTATGCACTCGGCGAGCTCTAAACCCCACCCCCACTCGATGGGGTAGGCCAATTTTTTTTTCACGCCCCCCGTTAAGCTGTATGGGAGCCCAGAAATTGATTATCTTTCAGGTGAGCTTTTTTTTTGAGGAGACCGATCATACTAGATACCTAAGTCCGAGGCGTCGCTTATCATACTGCTGCCACTGATAAGGCCAGCCAGGGCGGCTTGCAGCAGTGCATTATTATCGTTTAGTCCTACCCCCTCCCCTGCATCGAGGAACAAACGAAACATAGGAGACTTATCATACTAGAAACCGGGTTTGTAATTTTTTATTGAATTTTTAGGGTTCCATACCAAAATGGTAAAAAAAGAACCCTTATGGTTTCACTTTGTCTGTCTGTCTGTCACATCGCTAAATATCTCAAGAACTACTTATGCTATCCATTCGATTTATAAAGAAGGCTTACCTACATACATAGAACATGACTTTTTTAAATATTTTTTTATTTTCTGTGAAAGATGACAGTTAATAAATGGTTCAAAGTTTAAAAGTCTAGTTAATATGTCGAGTGGGGTGTCATATGAAAGGGCTTGAATTGCACATTCTGAAACATTTTTTTTTTACTTTGAGTCCTTTTTGTTTTATGAGGGAAAATTAAAAAAAAAATACCGTTGCCCCCTGTCCTTTATCTCCGAAGTTTACCTAGGAAAAAACATAAAATTATTACAAATTGGTATCAATGTATATTTTACAGGAAAAATGTAACTCTTTATCTAGTTTTTCTTTTTTTATCGTCTTAAAACATTTCTATACTAAGTTTGTAATTTAATCACCTTTGCATGTGTTTTTTTTTATAAATTCCTTCGAGATTAAGCTGAAAATACTTTCTTTCAAATAAAGAAAAAAAAATGAAATCGGTTTACGTGATAAAGAATTATCCTTGAAAAACTACCATACATACAAAGTTATTCAGTCGCTCAAATTAGTAACAAAAGTCGCCGTTAGATGGCGCTGTACCCATGGCGTCCAATTTCCACACCATGTTGTTGAGATTTTCCTGATTTAATAGGGTTGAACCGGTACACATCTGTATACGGAACCCTTGGTGCGCGAGTCCGAGTCACTTACCCGGTTTTTTTTTACTAGTGCCACCAGATTTTTAGCATTGCAGCATCACCATTTCATGTTCCCCCATTAATGACGTGACTTATTTCCGTGAAATAATTTCCTTAGAAACAGCATACTAAAAGTTGCTGAAATAATTATAAAAGAATAATGCCCTATACAAAACTTTATGCAGTTCACGTGGAGTCCGCAATCGATAAATGCCATCTGTTTCAGAATATTGGAAAAGTTGACACGAAGTCCACTATACTAGATTGTACACCAAGGGGATAAAGCACTATTAATGTCACGGGCGCGATATTGAATCCTGAACGTAACAGAGGACTATACTCTACTACGAGGAGTAGACTCTGTCTCGCCATTCTATTAGAAGTTTTAGTCCGGATAATGCATCGTCTTGTAATACTCGCTTAAATACTGTACACAAACCTGCCTTAGATAGGTACTATGGAGATATTGAAGATACAGGTCAAAATACTTACTGTAAATCTCACTTAGTTACAGTGCAAGTTTAAAGGTATTTCGTCCATTAGGACCTATACTCCGAAATTCGTATCATGCCGTCCCTTTCACTCTCGTGTTATATGAGTGAAAGGGACTGCACGATACGAATTTCGGATTTCGGAGCAGGCCCTGACGTATTATGAACATAGTTTAAATAAGTGTAAGGTATTGTAAAAATAGGTATTTTGAACGTATATACCTACACACCTGACAATAGGTAAATCAATTTGAGGTATTTTTATGTCTAATTCGTAAAACTAGTGCCTACGCCAAATCTTGAGATCAGCTGCCATCAAAGCGGCCTCGTTTTTTAGGATAATAAATACTACCCGAAAAATGCTAGGGGGATTATGAATGTTTATTTATATTAAGGGATTCATACATATAAAACATTTATCTGCTTAAATTTCACGAACGTCTCTAAAGAATGGTTGAGGGTAATTTCGTGAAAGGTAGAATAATGACTCGCCGCGTATTTATTATGTGTTTAATGTGCATGCTGTTATGAGTATAAGAGTACTAAGGCGTGCTTATCTTATAGGTACTTATTTGAGTAGGAGGTGAATTTATCCCAACAAATGAATCTCTTTTTATTAATAATCAGTATTTAGTAGCTCTACGGCTTAGGGAGAGTGGAAAATTGGATTCGTTTTGTCCCGCCCAATGTAGATATATGATTTTACAAATTCGGACGACTGCGACTATGTATTTTGCAACTGGATAGAAAAGTGGTATTCTAAACACCGATATACAAAAACATCAAACTAAAAGATATGCTCCTTAGGGACGCAGCCTAAAAGGAATGGGAAACGGAGATAAAAGCGTATTTAAAAAAAGTACGCTGTCGTTGTTTTACGGGGTGAAAGCCCGTATTGTTGTTTCCAGTGATGGTTAACTTAATTTAGTGTCATACCCAATTTCATTAGTAAAAAAGAAATAAGTTTTGCAGTTGCATCCCGTTCCAACCATAGTCAGGGAATTGAGAGGTTCACCACTTTATGACTTTATTTCTACAAAGTGAAGCTTCAAAAGTTTAGAGCGTTTAAGACTGGAGACCCCATTGATATACTTACCCCTATGCCAAAGGTATAGGGCAAAAATTTTCCACGTTATTAAAAACTACTTCATTAATAGATTATCGGCCAGTCTCGAAATCGTTCCCGGCGCGTGAAGAGCTCCGTCAAAATGCCTTTATGTGATGTTTTCGGGTGTAAAAAACATTTTAATTTACGAAGAGATGAATTATCATTTCACCTGCCCGTATGTTTTTGCTTTAATTGTAATTTTCAGCACAATCAAAATTTTAATTAAAATCGTAGGTCGAGCATCGATTATAAAGTCGATTTAAAACATCCGTACTCGAGTCTTCACACTTGGGCGCTAATTTGATATTTCACGTCATCGTATTTCCGACCGAAGGATTAGGTACCATATCTATGAGAATTTATATAAAATATGATCCTTATTTAATTTAGTCATGCGAGAATTGGCCTAATGTAAATGCTTGTAAGGTTGAATTTTATTACTCTAATTTAGTGTTTTGGAGTGTGCGTGCGAAATTGTTTTTGTGTAGGTGCCTAGCAGTGGCGGCGCGTCAAAAATATTCTCAGGGAAGCTGGAAATAATTTGTCTTTACTAATTTTTCATGAGCCGTAGTGAGAATTGGACTGGCTTGAAAATTAGGCAAGCCGGTGGGAATCGAGTTGTATGGACGCTCCGCCACTGGTGCCTAGTAATGGGAGAATGTTTTGCAAGTGTACGTAGTTTCTTTATATGTGTGTTACCTGTAAAATATGTGAATTTTAACATTTTATTCTATAATTCAAATACCACATACTAAAAATAAAATATATATTTAGGGTTATATTTGACCTTTAACTAGTACAATCGGGTGAGCGTTACGTAATTGGATAAACTTTGTTAAAAAAAATGCCAAACATCTATTCTTGACCTTAAAACTCATTTTATTTCAATTATACGTAACTTTATGAAAAGAAAATTATACCAAAATAACCGTCTTTGATAGTGTGAGAACAATCGGGAATAATATTTTTAATATCCTAAGTCATGTACTTTTGCACCCAAAAACATCACGGCCGCTCGGTTCCCGCCGCACGGCACCAGTCCCGAGCGGAACGCATCGGAGGTCGGACGTACGCAATTTTTTGCAGCACTCCGAGTGATTTGAAATTGCTAATAAAAATAAAAGAAAAGTTATCGTCACTAGGGTTCCGGAGACCGAATAAACAGAAAAGCTTAGAGCCTTAACAAATCAAATTCCTCTATTTAATACATTAATTATAGACACGCGCACCTGCACAGCGTATACTTCTATAGTTACACAGTATAGAGACGAACAGTACTTCATAATTATTTTTTCTACTCCTGTACTTTTTTCGCGACTTACGCAATCATGAACTCTAACTATTTTATTTATTCTGTAAAAAGTCTATCTAGTCTATTGCCCAAAAACACACTCCTTACCCAACTTTAATGAAACATAAAAGCAGAGTTGGGCGTCACAGACTACTACAAATACTATGTTTAGTCAGGGGGCTTGCAACGGGCGGCGCGCGAAGCTCTAGATACCTAACGCTCGCGCGCCCCGGGGTCGCTCGTCAGTCGAGGGCCATCGCCGCGCGAGCGAGCACATACACGTCATCGCGAGTTCTGCCGCCGGCGCCGACTTGAATGCGACGAGCGGCACGAATTTACCGAGTGATTTAAATCCCCCAATGGCAACTAGATCAGGACACAGCTGTTTTGTGTATGACTGTTTAAATACCAAAAGGGACGAAAGTTTGTCTTTTTTAAGCTGCCTATAAATAGTGAACCGTAAAATATTTTTTTAATTAGATATAAGTAAGTACTGACTTAGCATAACCTAGGTGTTTAACGTTATGAAGTTGTAAGGTACAATGTACAACAACAATACAAATGCATACGATACGAACCACCTGGTTCGGTAGGTACTTATAACTTAAACTCACGTTTTCGATGGTTAGGTACTTACGTATGTGTATGTAAGCTTATTATTTTTAGCGGGACACCTAGTGTAATTTTCTTAAAATAAAAAATACAAAGCAATTCAGAAATATAACATAGTAAGATATAAACAGAGGTAGACAACAGGCGGTATTATCGCTAAAGTGCGATCTCTTCTAACAACCTTTGGGTAGCGGAGAGAACTAAACACACATATTCAGTCTATCCTATATTTTTATCCTTTTCTAACCTACACATCTTCTTAAGTTCTACGTAATGCAGCACTTTGCCAAATAAATAATGTGTAATTTCCAATATAAAAGAACGTATCCTCATAGGTTTTCTTTGTAAGGGGGAGTTTTCCGGTGATAACGGAATCTTTTGAGCCATTTATTTTATTAATTTAAAATGTATTGCACAAAAATACAGTGTACAAATGGCAGACTTAATACCAAAGGCTTTAAAGGTATATATGCAGTTTAAAACAATTTTCTATAAAAGTAGCTACGGAACCCTAAAAAGAGTATCCTAATAAAAACGCATGATTTATGAACTCACCTTTTCTTACTTACGAATTATAATTTCAAGAGTTAAAGAGAATTTCCGTCCACGAGGTAAATTTGATTTGTGGCGTTATGCACAATTACACTGATATACATACATATATGTGAAGTAACACGTAGGTACTTAATTAATATCGGTTCCCTATTTTCAAGTGACATCTGGGAAGCTAGAACATTTTTTGCTCTCATCGACGTATTTTTGGCGTGACAGCCCTAGCGCTACACGTGCCGTGTGTGAATGAATACAAGTTATACGATAGACAGAGATTCACAGAGTAGGCACGTTTTTTATGCCTAAACGCCGTTTTTGTTAGGAAGTGAAACTTCTGTACTTGTACTATTACTTTTTCTGTGGTTTAGTAGTCATTCTGTAGTGCGTTCAAGTGAAACTTTTATAAGGATCGTGGTGTCTTTACTTGCGATGTTCGCCATGGCTCACATCGCAACCGACACTACTCACCTTTTTATACCCTTCTCATACACCAGTTGCATAATATACTATTTTCTACTCGTCTTTTTTTTTAATGTTTGAATTAAGATATCGTAGACGAAACTAAAATCACATATTTTTCTCTATGGAGCTCCCTTCAAGTGAAGTCTTATGAAATAGACCAATCACGTGTCGCCGTTACTATACTCTTATGAAATTAACCAATCACGTGACGCCGCGGACATAGAACAAAAGACATCAACGAGCGCCTGACCCATGTGCCTATCTTCATTTCCGCAGGACTAATTTGTTTCATTATTTCGGTTTGTTTAGAAAAAATAGTGTATGCAATAGCTCTCTCGGCAAGCCTCGTGGTCTAAACGCAGTTCTCGACTAATAATAAAAAAGCATGCATTATATAACGATTGCATAAACTACTATTATAGCATAATAATACTTATGTGATTAGTGGTGATCACACATTTTTTAAACATCATAAAACTTTTTCATGAAGTTTTTTAGTAGTTATACTGACTATTCCCGCGATGTTGCCCGCATTTGCCTTGAAAGCGATTATTGGGATTCTGTAGCCTAAATGGCGAAAACGGAACCCTTATAGTCTCAAGAGAACCAAATAGTTGACAAAACAAAAATTATCACTTTAAAGCCCACGCAAACGAACTTTTGAACAAATGGTGTTATAAACACTTTCTTTAGTCTCGGTGATAAGTAGTGTTTCATACCACCTGCTCAACAATGCCAAATTATATAAGTATCTTCTGGTTCTTATTGTTGTCCTTAAAGTCTAATTTTGTGAAGTTTGCACGGCGGCGCAGTCCGGGGCGCTCGCCCGCCGCCAGCGCGCCCCGAAAACAAAAGACGGCACCTACCTTATCCAATTCCATTTACGTTCAAAATTGATATCTGAGCGTCCGAGAGGCCAATTGAAACGAATCTGACGTCAGATTTTTAAATAGTGGTGGCCTTCTCGCTTGATTTTGTTTATTTAAGGTCCGATTACATTTACACTTGATATCTGACCGTCCGAGAGGTTACTTCGAAAGAACCTGAAGTCATATTTTTAAAAAGGTTCAGCTATGTGATTGTGTTTAGATATCAATTTTGAACGTAATCGGACCGTAAATAAACAAAATCAGGATGGCCGCTGCTGTTTAAAAATCTGACCTCAGATTCGCTCTAAGTGACATCATGGACACCCATATCTATTATGAACGGTTTTTTATTGTCTCGCAATAGGTGCGAAAAGTAGAGTATACTTTTCGGGTATAAAACTGTTTTTGTCTTGGGCGCGCTTAAATCCTCATCCTACTCTCAGGATTCAGTCTTAATTCTCTCGCTTCGCTCGGGAGTAAAATGTGGAGTCCTTCGATCCCTTCAGGATTCAATTTCGCGCCCGTGACACAAAACAGTGTTTTATCCCCTGTACAATCTACTCTAATATCGCTACTCTATAAAGGTGTCGCTTAAAGCTATCATTTCTTTGATCTAAGTCAATGGATTATATTTTTAACGCCCTAAGTTTTGTGCTCCAGACTGTAGCGGAAACACCTGAGACAATATTTACCTTGACACGCTTCCTTGAATATCATTGATAAATTGTGTTAATTTGTGAGGGCACCCAAACTTGCGCATAAGCCTAAATTTATTTTTTACGACATTGACAGCTGCTTATCTCGCCTATGAGTGACTTAAATGGAAACAGTTTTATTTAACCTCTATATCGTTATTAAAGACCTAATTTGCAATTTCGCGAGTCTTGTAAGACCGTCTTTTTTACCTAATCCTGAATTTTAATAAAATACAGGTGTAGTGCAAAATGATTTTCCTTCGTACTTTATCGGAAAAGTTCGTATTTATCGTGCTCTCTCAATTAGCTTCAGTACCCGTCTTACAGCCGTAGGTGTAAGTCTTATCAGCAGATCAATATATATATATATATATACGTATATATAAATATATATAGAGTGGCTAACATGCAATTCAAATATTCGCTATAGTTTTGATTATATTTACAGTTTACTTATAAAAAGGTTGTATTACCATGAAACCTCAAAAACGGTAAAAAAATCCAGTCCAAGGAATTATATTTAATATATTCCTGTACTGAAGTACAGTATATGAATATCAGAAAATAGCAATAACTGACGAATCTGACGAAGATATGTCAGACTGTTACTCAGATTGTGAAATGGAAAATGTTGAAAATATCGACCCAAATGTATAGGTAAAATATTAATGTTAAGTACAGCCACCGGCATAAATAAGTTATCATTTATACTCGTATTCATTTAACATTTCAATAGCGGTCATCAACTTGACTTTCATCCCGATATCGCAATTTTTTTGCGACAAATCAATTATCTATACAAAACTGTCGCAAAAATGTCATCGCTTGTGTATCATAGTACAGGGTAGGATGGAGCCACGGAGTCACTAGGTACGCATAACATTAGTCAATTACTGATAAAATGACAATTTTACAGCCAAAAATAAAATCTTAAATGCATTTAAGTTTGTTTATTTATGTGCACATGGAGACAAGTCATTTCAAATAACAAAAACGTCAACTGAACAGTTATGCCACCGGTAGTCACCGCTAGCCGTTCAGCTACCCGCGGCCGTCAATACCACGGCCTTATGTTTTATGACCCGATTCGGAGGCGTCGAGTCAGGGGAGCGGTACGCTCGGTCCGCCATTTTGATCAATCGACAAGACTGTGGACAAATTTATAATTAACGTCACAAACGAAAGTAGTGAAAGCTCACAGTATAGCTCCAGTTCTGACGATGAAAATAATCAATAAATTATTTAAATAAAAACTGCTTTTTAAATATAGTACCATTACCATACCACATATTACCTATACCTTATTAAAACACATATAACACTTTCGTAATTTATAATCTGGCAACTAGGTCACTAAAGCCTTTTTTATCGTGCTATTTTATTCGCACCTGTACGACCTTAGGTAGTGTGAGTCACTCTAGTACAAAGGGTGACCGCCTGACTTTTATTGCCCTAGTCGCTAAATGATGTTACGGAAAGTAAAACAGTATTACCTAAAGTAGCGTCTAAACCAATGTTCCGATGGGGTAATAAAACCAGGTAGAATAATAGACCGGCTTTTCACCAACAATAGGCGACTTAGATTTTATTACCCCATCGGAACATTCGTTAAGACGGCTACTCAAAATATAAATGATAACATCGGCTAATATAAAAACCTAAAACGTACAATTCAATATAAATCAGTTTTGTATGAAAGCCAAAATTAAATATATAACTATAAAAATCTTTGTCATCACTGCCGTATTATAGACAAGATATATGTACTTACAAAGCGTTACTGTCTCAATAGTATTTTTTCAGTTTTGATTGTTTTCGACGGCTATACTTTGACATTTAGTTACCGTTTTACTATTGTATGTTCTACGCTTTTAAAAGTTAAACAATGAACAAATTAATAAGTCTTAATAAGATGTCTTTCGAATACTTTACTTTCTGATTCCTTCTTTTACTTTGCTAGTCTATGTAAGAGTACTAATAAAATCCCAACTATATTAATTATGGTGCAAATAAAGGTTTGCGATACCTGCTTGTCCTTGCGTCGCAAGGATGCCGGTACCACTGTATTTCACCGATAGCAAGAAATGCTTACTTTGGGGAACATATGCAACTGTCGTTATTGATAATTACATTTTAGTGGTGAAGGGTGGTCAATGACCGTTATTGAAATGTTAAATGGATTCGGGTATAGTAACCTTGTCACTTTAACATCGTGTTTGAAATGTCATACGAAATTGTCAAACGATTAAAAGCGACAAGGTACAGAAATCACCACTTATTTATGACGATGACTATTACTAGAAGTACATATACTAACGGGCCTAGTATGAAAGCCTTCATGTCGTTTGCATCCCTCTCACACGAGGATTATTTACTTAGGTGCGATAGGGACGCCAATGACATATTTTTTTTCATACTAGCCCCGTAAGTATATGCTGTTTTTAAGTAGGCAGGTATTGAGTTTTATTCGTGTAAATATTTCCCAATAAGATTTATTTTGTTGTACTTTATGTTTTAAAGTGAAGATAATGTTTCGTTTACTAATGACAATAAAACTGAGTATTTTCAAAGTTATTGAAGGTGGTTGTAACATCTCTGTATTATACAATAACATTTTTCACTTTTACATTTGACACTAAACAATAAAGTTCCATAATAATGGATATGAAAACGTCACTCATTTAATACAATCATTGATTGACAGTTCGGGTGGCATCGTATTCCGATTGAGACCCGAGTTTCCCGAAGAAAAATAATTATGCAATACATCTTTACCCCTTTCCATTCACGAGATTTTAACATCCGAAAATAAATTTTTACCACTGACTCACTTGGAATAAAATATTTTTATCATTTAATGTATGATTAATATTCTTTTTACTTACAACATAATTTAATACATTAAAAAAAGCGTTTCACTCAGTTGATCAGAAAGTTGAAATTTGGCATTCAGCTAGGAAATTATTCATTTACAAAGAAAAATATAAAAACAGTATTTTTTTAACTTAATTTTTATTTTCTACACGGAAATTTGTGTGCCTGTTCCTAAGCCCATTTATAAACAAAAAAATCGTAGAATGTGATAGGAATTTTAAGAAGAGATATAAAGTCGCACTAGTTAGTAGGAATACAAAAATAATATAACAAATAATATTAAGTACACTATAAGTCTGCTATAAACCTAATTGCTCTGTCGCGACATGCACTAGTTGCGCTACTGTAGGTATTATACTGTGGTCGTCACACCGGCACGTGACTTCCGTCCTTGTACGTCGCGGTGCGGTCGGGGCACTTGCTGTCTTTGCCGCGCAGCGGCGGGGTACGGGGTAGAAAATTAGCATTGCGCGCTCGAAGAAGAAGCTCGTCGCGCCTTAACTGACGAAGAAGTGACGATTAATGAAAGATGAACTCCAACACGGGCGTGACTAGAAAAATAATTAACGAATAGCGAACAATGTTACATTTTATTTACGAAGGCTCGAAAAGTTAAGGATAGACAATCCCGGTTTCCGAAGAGGTATATATAGTGTTTTTCTACTCCTGTACTTTTTTTCGCGACTTACGCAATCATGAACTCTAATATAAATACATCCTTTATTTCTTCTGTAAAAAGTCTATCTAGTCTATTGCCCAAAAACACACTCCTAACCCTACTTTAATGAAAAATTCAAGCAGAGTTGGGTGCCACAGACTACTATAAATACTATGTTTAGTAGTCATTCTTTGGTGCGTTCAAGTGAAACTTTTATGATTAAAATCAGTGCTGCCAACTTAACGCAACTTTGCTATAATTTTTATGTATTAATTAATGCATAATAGTATGTACTAATATAAATACATAAATTTATCATCTTTTTTGTGGTGTTTAACAAGTTTTATCTATTTTCGGATATATTTATGAAAACGAAACAGTTAAGATTCGATCCGGACTTGAATTCAGTTTAGGTCGCATGCCAAGTCTATCTAGCGAATTAAAAAAAAACAAACCATAAACAAAGTGTCATATTTTTGATTTCCCACCAAATGACTAATTGAAAACGAAAACATTCAAGCTGATAAATGATTATATTACTTAAATCAAACGTTTTTTTTTTGCGTTCATGAAAAAAATGTGTAGGTACGTTTATTATTTTAAAAATCCACGAAGAAGTTATACAGCATTACTGAAGAAATTGCGTAGGTAAGTTGCACAATTACTAAGGGAAAATATGGCGCATGAAGTCTGAAAAATAGGTAGTTACTTTTTATTTGAAATGAGTCGTAGAAAAAGTATTGTATGCAACGGTGTATAACTGGTATAAAAAGGCTCGTGGTGTATTTACTTGCGATGTTCGCCAAGGCTCACATCGCACCCCACACCACTCGCCTTTTTATACCCTTCTTATACACCAGTTGCATAATATACTATTTTCTCAAGCATTGTGAGGAAATAACACAAAGATACTGCATAAACTCATTTAATGATAATTTGATTTTGATTTAGCAGAAAGCGTTTTAGTACAGGATTTTTTCAAAATAGTACATTAAAACTTGGCTACACGAGATTACTTGTTCTCTGCATAGTTATCTTGTTAGTACAATTTTCCGAAAGACGCATTTGCTTTTATCTCCACCCATTAGGATTAAATAATTACCTACGTCTCCTGGGTACGTCGTGGTTTACCGACGAATACTTACCCCCTACCTTTAATAACATTATCGGTACGTTGTAGATACACCGAGCCGCCATATTTAAGCATTCATTTACGGATTAATTGAATTAATTTCAAATATAAGCATAGCTGTCCGCTTTGGTAGAAAATAATCGTAACACCAGTTTACTACTTTATCCGTAAAATTTGTTCTTTCAATAATATTCAGGATAAGTGTAGATTTAGTTATAACATACCTGCTTACCATAAAGAATCATCAAAGCGGTTGGTTGATAATTGGCACAAAGTTTATGTTTTATATAAATAAGAACCCTAATGAAGTCGGCCTAAAATATGGTTATCTGTCACAATAAAAGGTTGATATTTCCTTGAAATAATATTGTAACAGGCGCAACTTAAAACTCAAACACATCATTTTAGGCACATAAATCCAACGCGACTTTCAATATTCAAGGCTTATTTTGAGCCAATTTACGTGATGTTCCTGCCTAAAGTTGAGCTATGCCACTTACAAATGGCCTGTTGAGGTTTTTTTCCTAAAAAATGGCTGGAAAAATTGACGTTACTTGCTATATATTCGAACTTAATATGTGCAGTTTACGGTCAGATATATATTTAAAAATAAATAATAGATGATACAATGTACTATTTATTATTAGGGTCTTAAATAATCCATGATTATACCACGAGATGGTTATTTTTCGAACGAAGTGAGAGCCTTACAAAAAAAACCATTTGGCTTGGCGTGATGGCGTGAAAATGTGTACTTGTCTCTATTTTTTAATTAGCCTACTCAAATAATAGATCATTAAAACTGGCTGTATAGGCTTTCACCCTTCGAGTTTCTAAACGCATTTTATCATTATTCTCTGGGTGTACTTATTGGAAGTTTCTATTGTTTATTTTTAATGATATTGTTATTTCCTCGCAAAACATTGTGTACTGTATCATGGGCAGCAACCTGATTACAAACTAAAGTCTTGTCAATTCGTTAGTAATCCTATTCTTACTACCCTTAATGCAAAATATACTATTATACTATAAACTATAACTTTAAATTAAAAAAAAAAAACGATTGCCTATTTATAACCACTTCCACGTAGTTGAATTGAATAGCTAATCTCATTTACAAAAAGTTGGTCGATGAATTTTGTTTGTCCTTTTATTTTGCAAAGATAACGCTTTTGGATTGGACCTTTTTTATTGACTTCATATAGATGGTGCTACACCGAGTATATTTCATCTCAGTCTTCTTTGAGCTCTACAGCTTAAGGTCTGATAATAACACTAGATAAAGTTAAGAGTAATAATTTGTGGTCTAAATATTCAGCCGCTTGTCAGTCCACCGTCTGACGTATAAATTTTAAAGAGAAAAAGAGGGTTGAAGAAGTAGCCGTATTAGAGGCCTTGCCTGCTTCGTACTTCTATGAGAATCCGGCGCGGCGTATTGAAATGAGTGATCATCGTTGATTTTTAACGCCTCAGACGTTTAGTTAAAATGTATACTTGGATAAGTGTCCAAAGTGAAATTATCTACAATTTAAATACCATTTATTTGGATCTCATCCTTTATCGCAGGTTCACGGGGATCATTCCTAGAATTAGTAGGCGAGAAACTAAAGCTAAATCAAAATGAGTTCTAAATGATGATGTGGCTATTTAACTCGCGACCGGTGCGATCAAGGTTTTGTCCTCTGACGTCGATACTCTTGCTAAATTTTATTCACTTAAAGTTTCATCTTCCGTTTTAGTTAAGTAAAGCATAATGACTGCCAACCCTTTGATACATTAAATAAAATGAAAGTTTTAAGTCGGGAACTTCTTGCTTGGTTATAACAAAGTTATAAAATATACAGGGTGTTTGGTCCATCGTTTGCCAAAAAAAAATGGCGGATTGCTGGGGTCATTTTTTCTATCACCTTACGCGCCCTCTAAAAAATTCTTGGGCCCAAGTATAATTTTTTTTCGTTTTTCTTGTAATTTATGAAAAATCTTTAGGGCCGATATGCTTTAACTTCATTAAAAAAAAAAGTAAGTGGTAGAGAGATGCAATTTTTACTGCAACGTGATCTGTAACGTTTCGTGTTTATTCTACATGACTGTATACTGCTGTAATTTTTCAGGATATCTTGTGACGTTTCCTGTACGAACAAAATCACTAGAGCGTTTTTTTTACATACATTACGATTTCTAAAATATATATCAACACTGATGTTAAATATACCCAGTTTTTAGAACTGTTCTCTTCAATCATCTTTGTAATTTGTGTTCAATCCCATATGATATAATTGATTGAATGTGTGAATAATAAGCTTCCTTCAGATGATCGTAGAGATGGCTGGTTTTAATTGCTTAAACACAGGCCCCTTTTGCTAGTCTTTTACAGATCGAGTCTATATGTGTTTTACACAAGGATGAAGGATCCAGGTGGAAACCAAATAATGTTACGTCTTGCGCACTTTCGATTAAAGTCCCTTTAGACAAACTTTGTAATAGGCCTACCGTTACTAGTTGCGGTTCTGATCGGTAGTGCTTTTCACCAACTTTTATCTCCACTGTTTATTATCTATTTGAAAGTAAGAATTTTAATAGGGATTACTGGCTTATCCCGTATGTATGTAACTTGGTCAACAGCAGATAATGATATAGATAGTCAAAGGCTTTTATATTATAATAACATTTACGGTTATTTGGTAAAAGTACCGCTATCATCTAACTTATAAATGCTACCAAAATCTACAGCCAATTAATCAAAAGCGTATGTACGGAAGGGGCGCGATCGAAACGGGCGAATAATTAACCCGTTATCCCCGTTGACCTTACATCTAATCAAGACCTATTATCGTCTAAATGTCACCTCAATGTTCGTGGTAATTGAATAATATCGCGATATTTTGAGCTTTAGATCAGAGGTGTGAATGCGTGGCCATGGATAAAATATCTTTACATGTGAGTTTCATTTAAAATATTGTCATATACATAGGTACGTCCGTGATGTTGTGACGTGCAATTATCGTCACAACATCGACAGCGCGCGCACCGAAAGGAACAATCCGTGGTTGATCGCCATCAATACTGTTTTTTGTTGAACGCTTAACTAAAACAAAATATTTTCACTCAATAGGATAGTTTTAAAGTTGTCGAAAAACTTGTTGATGGGTTAAATTGACCAAACGAGCAATGCGTCTCCGTTTCAGCTTGGGCAAAAATGCTTTCGTACGTCCGTCTGGTCTCTACAGGTTTCATTTCCCAACCTATTCTCGTGAATTTTTGTGAGCAGGATCAATAATTATATACCGATTCGGTTTTTGGAAAATGTACAAAAAAAATCACTCGCGAGTTCCGCCCGTCAAGACTTTTTGAGAGCCACTCAGTACCTATGTTCTCAAACGCCAACGATAATTTTCTTTAACATGCCAAGTTTAAAAGAGAATTAATCGCTTTGCAAACAAGTTTTATTTCGCGAAGCTTTATATATTGTTATGCACTGTATCTAATAAAACTTACTATAGAATTCGGTTAGATACATGAAAAAACTCACCATGTTGTATGCATAAGCGACAACTCGCATGGTGTATGCCGGCATGTTAAGTACAACAAAAACAGAAGAGACGATCAGTAACATCCTAGTTACTCGCTGCTGGGAGCGTGGACATTGCTGCAGCCGGGAGGGCCGTCCACGCTGGCTAGACCCGGGTCCGGGCTGTTCGGCCTTCATGAGCTGGTGCCGGGTGCGCTCCAAACGGTACACTCCGACCATTATCCAAACGTTCAAAACAATGATCACGCCGAGCGGTGCCGTGAACGATACAGCTGTATCCACCAAATTAAATCTCGCTGCGTGTTCAAGGTATTGGTAATCTATGCTGCAATCGTTATTAGCTGGCGCGGCGAACCTAAGCACAGGTACGTTGAGGAGCAGCGCCGCCACTGCTATCGTGCTTATGATGTGACGAGCGCGCGTTACGGTACAGATGGCATTGCGCCGCAGCGGGTACAGCACCGCCACGAAGCGCTCCACTGTGAACGCTACCACTAGCCACGCGCTCAGGCAGCATGTCACGTAAGAAAAGTAAATAAAGATTTGACAGAAACCTTCGGTATGAAACAAACCGGTTAGCTTAACGGCACGTAACCACGGCATCATCAGTTGAAATAAAAACACCGTATCAGAGATGGCCAGCGCCGACAGATATTGGCTAGTGGACTGCAATCTCAGTTTGCTACTGTAGAAAACAAATACTGATACTAAGTTTCCGATCGTCCCCAAAGCAACTAGTAAAGGTGTGTAGTAAACGTTCAACGCTAATGCAACTTGTTCCGCTATGAAATCGAAAAGAGTCTCATTGAAATTTATAAAAGTTGTGTTAGAATCCGCGTTTGTGGAGTAGTTGGGGAAGTAGGCGGCCCCGTACCGCAGCGAAAGGTCGGACATGGCGCGGCGTGTTCGCGCCGCGCCTCTCCGGCGGCGACTGTCGCGTCGCTTTCAGCGGGACGCCAACGCTGCCTTACAGTTCCATCCGCATGCCCGCTGCCCAAGCTCGGACCGACATTAAATTTATGCTTCTATAAAACTTAGAAATAATTTAGCTTTGCTTAGTTTGGGACTAGGTTGATTTGTGTAAGATTGTCCACAAAAATATACCAGTATACAATATATACAAGCAAGAAAACTTATCAAAGAATATTAATATGCATGCCAGCCAAAATAGGAGCTTTAAAACTGCAGTTTTAAAGTTACTACCTTGGTCGCTGTATCTAAATGTGCCTTAAGACGTTATAGGAGAGGCCTATGTCCAGCAGTGGACGGAAACAATGGTTGATGATGATGAAGACGTTACCTATTGGTGTGCACTTACGGAAATGACTCTTACACTCCATTACCACCGCCAAGCACGTAGATATAAAAATTGTAATAAATTCATCTCGATGAAAATGCGAGCGCAGCTAGCGCTAATGCAAGTTGCGGAAAATACTTCATACGTTTGAGTCCCCGGTCATAAATCATAACACACCTAAAGCCCGACCAGAAATATATGACCTTTGTGAAGAGGGAACTATTATTCTGATTTATATGGCAACAGACTAATTAAATTTTGACTTTGTTTACCTGTCAGCTCTGATGTTAATTTTGAATTGTATTGCAGTGAAATATTTAGATTTCATGAGCGTTTTTTTTACTTCAGTTTATTAAATATATTATTAACTAGCTTTTACCCGCGGCTTCGCCCGCGTAATAAAAGCAATTTTTAACCGTCTACAAAAAAGGAGGTTCTCAGTTTGATCCGTATGTTTGTATGTATGTATGTAGATACGTATGGATGTCATTTCCGTAATCGGCACCCCGTAGAACCATAAAGACGACACCTATATAAATTTTTAAGATAAATTAATTTCCGCCATCTTGAATTTGAAAATAGATGTCATTTTCATAGTTGCCACCCCGAGGAACCTCGAAGATGACAACCATATCGATTTCTAAGAAAAAGAAATGTCCGCCATCTTGGATTTGAAAATGCATGTCATTTTCGTAATCCGCACCCCGAGGAACCTCGGCGATGACACCCATATCGATTTTTAGGAAAAAAAATGACCGTATATCCATCATATAACGCCATCATATTTGAAAATGGTTGTCATTTTCGTAATCGGCACCCCGAAGAACCTCGAATATGACACCCATATTACTGCTCCCCGCACAAACTTGAAACCCTTTTTTCACCCCTTTAGGGGAGCAATTCCGAAAAACGCTTAAAACGTGTTTTGTTGTATTTAAACAGAGTCCATATACGAAGTTTTAAATTTCTCATTTAAAAAGATTTGCTTCCCGTACAAATTTGGACTCCCTTTTCAGCCCTTTAGGAAAGAAATTTCAAAAAACGCTGAAATACGGTTTGTTGTATTTTAACAGTCTATAATATATACGAAGTTTTAAATCTCTCACTTCAAAAAAGATGTGCTCCCCGTACAAACTTGGAACCCCCTTTTCACACCTTTAGAGGAGCAATTTAGAAACATGCTGAAATATGTTCTGTTGTATTTAAACAAAGATTCTATTTACGAAGTTTCAAATCTCTCACTTCATAAAAGATTTGCTCCCCGTACAAACTTTGAACCCCTTTTCATCCCTTTAGGGGAGCAATTTAGAAAAACGCTGAAATACGCCATTAATGTATTTAATCAGAGAGTCTTTATACAAAGTTTCAACGCTTCTTCCCGCGGCTTCGCCCGCGTATTAACAGAGTAATTTTTAACCGTCCACAAAAAAGGAGGTTCTCAGTTTGACCTGCATGCATATGTATTAGATGTCATTTTCGTAATTGGCACCTCGAGGAACCACAAAGATGAAACCCATATCGATTTTTAAGAAAAATAAATGTCTGCCATCTTTTATTTGAAACTGGATGTCATTTTCGTAATCGGCACCCAGAGCAACCTCGAAGATGACACCCAAATTGATAATTAAGAAAAATAAATCTCCGCCATCTTTGATTTGAAAATACATGCCATTTTCGTAATCGGCACCACGAGGAACCTCGAAGACGACACCCATATCGATTTTTAAGAAAAATAAATTTCCGCCATCTTGGATTTGAAAATGGATGTCATTTTTGTAATCTGCATCCCGAGGAACTGCGAAGATGACACCCATATTGATTTATTAAAAAATATAAATCTCCGCCATCTTTGATTTGAAAATGCATGCCATTTTCGTAATCGGCACGACGAGGAACCTCAAAGACGACACCCATATCGATTTTTATAAAAATAAATATCCGCCATCTTTGATCTGAAAATGAGTGTCATTTTCGTAATCGGCACCCAGAAGAACCTCGAAAATGACACCCATATTGATTTTTAAGAAAAATAAATGTCCGCCATCTTGGATTTGAAAATGGATGTCATTTTTGTAATTTGCACCCCGAGGAACCTCGAAGATGACACCCATATTGATTTTTAAGAAAAATAAATGTCCGCCATCTTTGATTTGAAAATGCATGCCATTTTCGTAATCGGCACCACGAGGAACCTCGAAGACGACACCCATATCGATTTTTGTAAAAATAAATATCCGCCATCTTTGATTTGAAAATGAGTGTCATTTTCGTAATCGGCACCCAGAGGAACCTCGAAGATGACACCCATATTGATTTTTAAGAAAAATAAATGTCCTCCATCTTTAATTTGAAAATGAATGTCATTTTCGTAATCGGCACCCCGAGGAATCTCGAAAATGACACCCATATCGATTTTTAAGAAAAGGAAAAATTTGCTCCCTGCTCAAACTTGGAACCCTCTTTTCACCCCTTAAAGGGAGCAATTCCAAAAACGCTGAAACATGTTTTGCTGTATTTAAACAAAGAGCTATATACGAAGTTTTAAATCTCTCACTTCAAAAAAGATTTGCTCTCCGTACAAATTTGGAACCCCCTTTTGAACCCTTTAGGGGAGCAATTTCAACAAACGCTTAAATACGTTTTGTTGTATTTAAACATAGAGTCTATGTACGAAGTTTTAAATCAATAACTTAAAAAAAGATTTGCTCTCCGTACAAACTTGGAACCCCCTTTTGAACCCTTTAGGGGAGCAATTTTGAAAAACGCTTAAATATATTTTGTTGTATTTAAACATAAGAGTCTATGTACGAAGTTTCAAATCTCTCACTTCAAAAAAGATTTGCTCCCCGTACATACTTGAAACCTCCTTTTCACCCTTTTAGGGGAGCAATTTCGAAAGACGCTTATTTATGTTTTGTTGTATTTAAACAGAGAGTCTATATACAAAATTTCAAATATCTCACTTTAAAAAAGATTTTCTCCCAGTACAAACTTTGAACCCCCTTTTCACCCCTTTAGTGGAACAATTTAGAAAAACGCTGAAATACGCCATTAATATATTTAAACACAGACTCTATATACAAAATTTCATGTCTCTCACTTTAATAAATACGGTTTTTCATACAAACTTTGGACCCCCGTTTCACCCCTTTAGGGGGTGAATTTTGAAAAATCCTTTCTTAGTGCACCCCTAGACCTTATAAGGAACCTACGTGCCAAATTTGGAAACTTTAGAACCAGCGGCTTGGGCTGTACGTTGATATGTCAGTCAGTCAGTCAGTTTCTTCTTTTATATATCTAGATAAGGTTCCGCCCTTGACTATGAATGGTTTTGGGCATCTTTTGTCAACTATAATTTAATTTTCAACACTTTACTATTATTGAAATAAACCGTAACTGTGACACTGACAAGTCTGACAACCTACCAATATATTTATTGCCAGTGTATGAAATTAGTTCCAATGAAATTCCGCAACATGGCGCATGGTCATATATTTTTGGTCGGGCTTTAGATGAAAACGCGAGAGCAACAAGCGCGAAATTTCTCGAATATTATGATGCGACTGCAGAAAATAGGTACTTCATACGTTAGGGTCCCCGGCCATAAATCATAATACATGTAGATAAAAACGCAATTTTTCGAAAATAATGATACACGCACTTCGCCGGTTCTTTAGTATGTTGTATGCATCAGTTAGAATGGTGTTGATCCAAATTTGCAATTTCAAAAACTTCGATTCGCTACCAACCATGAGAAGATACTTAAATTGGACCATTTTCGAAAGGGGAAAATTTAATTGGAAAAAAATAAAGTTTTATATAATATTGAACCGCTTAAATCTTATTTAACACTTTCGCTGATTTTTCGTAGCGCTACGGAATTTCCTCTCCATACGTTGAAACGCATGTTACTGGCTACACGTCTACGAGCAGAGAACTCCCCATGGGAGTTCTTGGCACTGAAAATTTAAATTTGATTTTCTATTAACTTCAAAGGTGATGAAACCCAATGCCAGCATAATCTGTTTAGGTACTCCGACGTCTAGATACCTACATTGAAAAGAAATCGACACGTACTTATTCCATCGATATCGAGATCAAAGCGAATGATTCAAACCTCAGACTGCCAAAAAAGGTATAGCAACAATCTTATTGGTTAATAGTGAATGTGTATATTTGCCGGCAGGCTCCGAGAAGGGGCGGGGCACCCTGGACGCCCTCCTGTGCACCACGTACTGCCGCTCCCAGCTGTACCTGTCGCGGCAGCTGGCACAACTGCACCCCGAGCTCACCATGCCAATGTTCTCAGGTAATTGTACACGCTCAATAGGTACCTCACCTACGCTGTGCAGTCGTAAGCTGGGAAAAGAGGCTATTTTGAAATCGTGGAATCCTGCCCATATGACAGTCCGAATGGTCAATCATTAGATTTTAGTGGAGAGAATGAATTACACACAGTAGCCAATATTAGTATCATCCATGAAGCAAATTTCCAATTATGCAGAATTTCGTGTTTACAAATTAAGTTCCTAATTGACGCGCAGAAGCTAACTTAATTCTCACCTTAATTTCTACGAAAATATTTAATTTGGAGCAGAATAATCGATTTTTCAAGACTGATACTTTTTTCATACCCAAAGGGTCATGTATAATACTATAGATGCTCCCTATCAAAATCTTAACTTCTTCAGCTATAAAATGAACAGGTACACTGCGACACGTTAAAGTAAAGTTCAACAATTTTGTTTGTGCTTATACTTTTATACTATCTATCACAACAATAAGTTACATAGGAACCTCTGGAAGTGCAGCTATCATTTAATAAGCCCTGAAATATACAATTTCGCAAATTAAAAACAAACGTGTGAGCTTCAGTAGTGTCGATTTGCAAAGATTTATTATTGTTATTAACAGCGGATCAAGCGAGTGATCGATATTCGTGGTTGTGCTTTGATTAAAAATATTCGAAATCACTATGCAATATTGCGCTTTCCCCCTGGTGGTGTGAGTGCCTTTAAGCCGAGTGGTTTTGATTTGTTTAGACATATTCGATTGCTCAATTCATTGATTTTGCGATTTATTCGACTCAACCCAAAAACCGAATAAAATTATGTCACAAATTAAATGGAAGTTATTTGAGACAGAATAAAGCTTTGCATGTACTTCATATATACCACGGTTTAGTTCATAGCCAGAAATACACTGGATTGGAACCGTTTCGTGTGTCAATACCTCATGAGTATATTTTACATAATCTAAGATGTTAAAATTGTTCTAGCGGCTTTTGTATGCGCTTGTATAGTTAAATTGCTAAAAAATATAATAAGAGGGACTTCTTAAATTAAATACTTGATGATGGACAAACTCGACACTTATTTCGCACCAATTTCATTTTATATTCAATTGTGATGACAACATTACGAATTGATATAATTTTAAAGTACTTAATGGATCAAATTTATCTTGGCATTTTTCTTATTTTTCCGGAAAAACGAATTGCTGCATATTAGACCTAGTTAGGTCGATTTTTCCTGTCCATTAAGACCACGCATTGCAAATCACATCCAAATAATTAGAGCCGTTTACTAGATCCCATTTTAAAAGTAACCAATATCATATACCTACTTACATGTATACTAACTAGCTTTTTTCCGCGGCTTCGCCCGCGTAAATAGCGTAATTTGTATCACCTACAAAAAAGGAGGTTCTTAGTTTGACCCGTATGTTTGTATGCAGGTACCTACGTGAGTAGGTATGTATGGATGTAATTTTCGTAATCGGCTCCCCAAGGAACCAGGAAGAATTTTAAAGAAAAATAAATGTCCGCCACATAAATATAGAAAGAAAGAAAGAAACATTTATTCACAGACACAGAAGACACACATATTACAAAAAAAAACAACAGAAGAAAACAAACCACAACATGTGTGTCCCCGCGGCAGTGAAACGGACACTGGCTCAGCATTATGTTGAGGTGTCAAACACCTACAGCGCTGATTTTCAGCCAGTACCGTCGGTGACTCACGGACCGCCATACACTAAATAATAGCCAAAAGAAAAATAATTAAATATGACTGCAAAAGAAAAAATAATACTTAAGAGAAAAATAATAATAATATCCACTTACTACTTACATACAGATATCTAGGGTAGAAACAAAAGAGAACTAAAAATTTTGAAATAGATTTTAACCGGTTGGTATATTTGTTGCTGCTATAGTGCTGGATTAGGATTGGGATTTTTGGAGCGTCAACAAATAGCTTTTAAGCTTACGCTTAAAGGTATACCTGCTAGGCGCCCCTTGGATAGGAGGTGGGAGGTCATTCCAGCACTTAGACGCCGCAAACCTGAAACTGCCTCGGAAAGCCGCGGTCCTGTGCATAGGCACAATAGCCAATGCCTTGAACCTACGCGCACTCTTGGAAATATGACACCCATATCGATTTTTAAGAAAAATTGATGTCCGCCATCTTGGATTTGAAAATAGATGTCATTTTTGTAATCTGCACCTCAAGGAACCGCAAAGATGACACCCATATTGATATTTAAGAAAAATAATTGTCCGCCATCTTGGATTTCCAAATGCATGTTATTTTCGTAATCGGCACCCCGTGAAGAATCGAAAATGACACCCTTATCGATCTTTAAGAAAAGTAAAGCTTTGCTCGCCGCGCAAACTTGGAAACCCCTTTTCACCGCTTTGGGGGATTAATTTCAAAAAGTGCTGAATTACGCATTGTTAAATTTAAACAGAGCCTGTACTCCGAAAATCGTATCGTGCCGTCCCTTTCGCTCTCATGTTATCCACTTTATGAGTGAGAGGGACATCACGACGCGAAGTTCGGATTTCCAAGTTCGGAGTAGCCCCTCAGAGAGTCTCTTAACGATGTTTAAAATCTCTCAGTTAAAAAAAAGATTTGCTCTCTTTACAAACTTGGAACCCTTTTCACCCGTTTAGGGGAGTAATTTCGAAAAACGCTGAAATACGTTTTGTTGTATTTAAACAGAGAGTCTATATACACATGTCATCCCTTATTTTACCCCCTTAGGGGCTGAATTTCGAAAAAGCCTTTCTTATCCCTAGCCTACGTTATAAATGTAATCGACTGTGCAAAAATAAACTCTCTGGCATTAGCAGTTTCTGCTGTGCGTTGATGAGTAAGTCAATCAGTCAGGATTTCCTTTTATATATATATAGACGAACAACATCTGTAGGTACACTTATATTTAAGTTTATAAACAGACAATTTAAAATATATATAAAAGATGATTTCATAGTTCCTAATAGGATTAGTATTCTTAATAGTTAACTAAAATTTCTGTATGCGTATCTCGCAACTGAGAGAGACATGATCGCTTTTATAACATGTAATCTCAACGAAACCCTGCACTACATATTTATAACGGATAATGTACTCGTATTGTATTTGACTTGTGGATTCGAACAACTGCGTAATAGCAAATTGAGAATTCTGTATCGTTATCGATTGCCTATCCTTCAGTTATAAGTTAATAGTAGATTGTATAACTAGGGTCTAAAATAAGTCTCATTATGAGCACGAGATAGTTATGAGAAACTGTTGTAGGGGTGATACCATTCCTTTATACCATAGTTAAACACTCTACATTTCTTACTTAGCCATAGGCGTGCGTACTTCCTGCCTACTGCGGCAATGACGGGAAACCTGTCCCTGGAGAGGTCACTGGAGAGCACACGCATCTTTTAAGTAATTAAAAAAGTTTAAGGCCTTGCGGTGCAAAAGTTCCTAGCTTCCGATGGCACTTCGTCCCCGGCGTGGGTCTTGTTTTAATATGGTGCAAAAGTTATGAAGGTACAAACCGCTTATATTTAAGCTGTCCCTTGAGGTGTGCCCATTTTGAAGCTTCGATATGCCGCTCGCTTCCCTAGAAATATTCCTACATAATAACGCGAGGAAGACGTTGCATATCACAAAAGCCTCATTAGGAAAGCCATTACCACACCATTACCGGATGTTTGATTAATACATGAGTATTGCAGAAATCACGGAAAGGTTTCAAACGGCGCGCACCGAGGTGCGGCAGCTGCTGCTGCAGTACCTGCTGCCGTGGCTCGTCAACATCGAGCTCGTCGACCCCAACGTGCCTCCTGCCAACCCGCTCTCCTACATTCAGGTAAGTTTGTTTACTTCTAATATTGATTTCTTTTACACGAAAAATAACTATCGTGTTTCTCCATTACTGTATAGATATTTATAAAATCCGTTCTTATCGACATTTAAATTCCGTTATTGAAAGCATTTTATTATAGATTCGTTTTTTTTTTGTCTTTAAACAGCCAATCGAAGCGATAGAATTGTGCACAAAAAGAGAATTTGACATTGAATCCTGTCACCACACACGGTTTCCTTTCGAAACTCGCACAGCCACTTTATTATCGTTTGTATAATTCGGTGTGTTCAGTATTACGCATCGGAAGCCGGCCGAAGTGGGCGGCGCGAGGGCCTCGGCTCCGCGGAGGCGACGGAAATGGTTCTCAATAATTTGTTTTACATCACGGCGAAGGTAGGCCATTACATTTTTGATCCAGTTTAAACGTTCTTGTTATATAATACGTTATCATTTTAATAAGAAATTCTAACTACTCGTACTTAATATCTTAATTTTTCACCGGAAAAACTCTGAATACGATTAGACACGACATGTCAATAACCGTTTACCGCATTAAGTAAACAACAAACGTTTACACACGTCACATGTCAAATATCAGAATGAAAACTGGGAGTGTTTTGATATCTGACATTTATTGATGAAGTTTCACATTTATGGACAGGAACAATTTAATCACTGGCTGATTGTCACTTCGGGCATAATCTTATTCCGACTTTTCCCGATGGAAATACATTATTCACTACATCAGTAATTGGTAAACGGAACCCTAAATGTAAACGGGGGATGTTGGGTTGTACTCGTCTTGAATACGGAGAGCGAGATCGATTAATAACCCCCGTTGTTGACACTCCCGTGATTCTCACCTTTGTTGAGCTCGGTATATAGATACCTACCTACCTTAACAAGAAGATTGTTTATTTAGTCGAATTGATTTCGAAGCATGCTCGCGTGATAACAATCGCTTAATAATCGCTTAATCGTTAATCGAGTTCAACAATATTTTGGACGTGCTGAAATCGCACACCATTGTCAATCTAATACATATGACATTTGTTTGTGGACAGTAGCTCTTTCCTTTCACGATATTCGGTTACACAGATTACTATATTTTTATTCCGTTTCTAGTTTTCTGATCAGCATCCAAAAGAAATCGAGGAGCTCTGGTCAACGCTATGCGCCTGCTGGCCCAACAATCTGAAAGTAATAATTCGTTACCTCATCATAGTATCTGGCATGGCACCTAACGAATTATTGCCGTATGTAAGTACTTTTTTCATTCATTCATTAATACCACAAGATTGTTAGTAAACATATTGATTAAATATATGTATTGTGAAGTACGTAGTGATTGAAGCATTTATTTGTCAGGCCAAGCGGGTAGTGTTGTATCTCGCGCGCTCACGGCCCGAACGCCTGCTGGACGAGATGATGACGGAGCTGCAGACTGTGGAGACGCTCAACTGCCTAATAGAGCGCACGGAGACGCCGCCCTTCTATCGCCTTACGTCCATGAGGAAAGCCACTTCGGGACATAGCGACGGCCCTGGCACAGGTTCACAGGTATTTCTCACACTCAAGAACTCTCATATTTGTATGTATTTACAGTGACAAGTAATACTGTGAGTACATTATTTGCAGGATGCCACAGGACGGACGGGGGAACTAGCTCCCGTAGAAAAGGGGACCATTCACACAAAGAGGCATAGCGGTGAAGATCCTACTAAGACGAGGTACTGTTATTATATTCTTCGAATTGCATGTGAAACCTACACACATGTCGGCCTAAAACGCTAAGGGAGATATGAAATATAAAATAGGTACTTAGAAACCTAAATGTACCAAATACTTTGTATATAAAACTTTCATAATAAATTAAATTATCGAACAATAAAATCTAATATGATTATTGTTTTCAGTAGTCAATAGACATAGAAGTATACAAAATAGAAAACCCCTTTGAAATATCTTATCGTACTACTGAAAAATTAGTAGAGTCGACATATTGTATAAGTTTTTTGTGAAAATAAATATTGAAGCAATTTTAGTAAAAACAGCAAATATTTTTTTTACGTCAACAGTTACTTCACTGCATTGCACTCCAGAGTCCAGATACACACAAATAATAGTTAAATACTCACTAGCACTAACAAGCCTACCCGATTTAGGCTCACCGTCGCTTACTTAAAGGGATGCCTCGATTCTAGCGCTTATGGTGCTTTACCGCACACGAGAGAACAAGATACTACCTATAACAATTTTCAGGGAAGCCTTTTCTGAACAAAATTTGATACATATGTATGTAATTTTGTCTAGTTTTATACATATGTGTCCTCGTATGAGAGATTAGATGAGGTAAAATACCGTCAAATTAACTCGATTGTGTTTCTTAATAATGTTTTCTTTTAGCAATTTTAGAAAACTAAAGAAAAAAAAGACAACTTTTATTTTTCGACCTAATTATAAGAGCTATGCATGTCCTACTATAAACTTAAAAACAATCATATAGTGCAGAATCATACTCATATATCCGAAACTCTAGTATTTTATGCAACTGGTGTATAAGAAGGGTATAAAAAGGCGAGTGGTGTGGGTTGCCATGTGAGCCTTGGCGAACATCGCAAGTAAAGACACCACGAGCCTTTTTATACCAGTTATACACCGTTGCATACAATACTTTTTCTACGACTCATTTCAAATAAAAAGTAAGTACTTTTCAGACTTTTCATGAGCCAATATTCCCTTAGTAATTTTGCAACCTACCTAAGAAATATCTTCAGTAATGCTGTGTAACTTCTTCGTGGATTTTTAAAAGAATCAACGTACATGCACATTTTCTACATAAACATCATTTAAGTGATATCATTTATCAGCTTGAATATTTATGTTTTCAATTAGGAATTTGGTGGGAAATCAAAAACATGTCACTTTGTTTATGGTTTGTTTTTTTTTTAATTAGCTAGACTTGGCATCCGACCTAAAACTGAATTCAAATCTGGATCGAATCGCAACTGTTTCGTTTTCATAAATATATCCGAAAATAGATAAAACTTGTTAAATAACACAAAAAAGATGATAAATCTTTGTATTTATATCAGTAAATAATATATTATTCATTAATTATCACATAAAAATTATTGCAATGTTGCGTTAAGTTGGCAGCACAAATAATCATAAATATTTCACTTGAACGCACCAAAAAATGACTACTAAACATAGTATTTGTAGTAGTCTGTGGCACCCAACTCTGCTTTAATTTTTCTTTAAAGTAAGGTAAGGAGTATGTTTTTGGGCAATAGACTAGATAGACTTTACAGAATAAATAAAGTATGTATTTATATTAGAGTTCATGATTGCGTAAGTAGCGAAAAAAAGTACAGGAGTAGAAAAAATCCATAACGTTTCACAGAATGCGATATTTTTCATTGCACATTCTTAATTAATATTTAATAATTTATTTAACTTTGCCCCTGTTGGTAGACATTTCCAGCAATAGCTAATGAGTTATTGAATTACGGTGAAAATTGCTCTCCTCTCACCTTGTATGACCCAGATGCCATAAAAAAGTTTCCTAAGTAAAGGGGGGTCTGGCACAAGTAGGGTAAAGTTTCAACTTTATAAAAGTTGAAACTTTTATAAAGTTGAAACTTTATCCTACAAAGTAGTCGGTTAACCCAAATGAGAAGTTATGTACAGGCGGTTTTCTAAAAATTATTTCTTATTATATGTTGTTAAACATTACGACATTGAACTAAATGTTATCGCTAGTAACTTGACGCGAAAACTTAAATGATTGAATATTGTCATTTCTGTGTCATGCACAGGATGATACTTGTTGTAGGTAAAGTTTTTACGGTTGAATGATATAATGAAGGCAACTTTTGTTATATATTCTGTGATTGATTTAATAATTGCTATTTTAGTAGTTATTTTTTGTGCGTGGCTCAATCAAGTACTTAGTTTTATTTTAATAAGCCACAGTATCGGTCTCTATAGGCCAGGCCTTATAAAGCGAAGGAGTGCGCGGTTGGTGATTGGCCTGGGAAAAATCCAGGAAAAACCTCTGACACTACCAATACTCTAAGAGTTTGCGCTCCAGTGAGATTGGGTGAGCGGTTTGAACCGAATCAGAAGTGTGAGTGGAATCGAGCTACTGGGAGTTTTGTTGCTAGTTCACTAAACCTAGCCTAGCTGACAGGGGTCCAGCAAGAAATTCAGCTAGGCCCGCCCTGTATCGGACTGACTCTACCCGGTACGGGTATGCGGCGGTACTGTACTCAACGTTTGTATCGCTTATTTTTTTATGCAGTGATGCCATCATTGTCCAGCTTTGTCCGCCGCTGTCGAATGTAGAATACCTACTACATTTTTACCAGTTCTTACTAGTATTTGGTGTGTCACCTGTCCCAGTTTTCTGTCTTTTCTCTATTCTCATACGGTAAATTGATCCTATTTCCTGGTGTTCTAAGTAAACTAATGGGCTTTAGTATTGGAACTAATAAAGCAACCCCACCTTATCGAGTTTCGGCTCGTTAAAATGTCATCTATGTCAGTAGTTCGTTATTGAAAACTGCTTAGATAAGTAATAATATAACGGCAATAAGCGGAGCTTGTCGTAAATTTGATCTTAATACGAGTGTCTAGTAGGTTTTTTCTATTCCTATTAAACAGTTATAATTGAAGTAGAAGTTTGTGATAATCGACCTGTAGATCAGGGATAAGTCACATCGGGGACAGCGATAAATCATATGAAAGGGTGTGTCCACCGCGTAAGTGATTGGTTTCTGGCGTTTGTCAAGTTAACCTATTGAGCGCCAAGCATTACATACAAATGACGCATCGCTGATGCCATGCGTTCAACGCGAAATTAAACTTTACGCAATCGCGTATAGATCGCTATTGCTTTGACCAGGCTGTCGGCTGTAGCAGTCTTTAGCGTCCATGGTACGATTTTCGGTGACGTGAATAGCCGACTGTAGCGGTCAAAGGGTAAACACGCCAAAAACAAGTGCGCGCACCAGCCTATACACTTTTACATCGCTATATAATGAGATTTCTACGCATTGGCCCTGAAATGTAAAAGTTTTTACCATAACACATCCCTATATTCTTTTTCCATATCCAAAAAGCAAAAAGTTGATTTCAAGTACCGCGTGTTTCTTTTCTTTCAAGGGAGCAAAATTATATATTTACGGCGAGGGCGGTATATTGAATCCTGAGTGAAGCGAAAAATTATACAATAGAACCCTGAGCGTAGCGAGGAGTTCTAAACTATAATCTTAAGCGTAGCCGGTGATTCAAGTGCTTACGCTCAAGACGGACATAATTTTTCTACCATGTGACACGTACTTCTTTTCACATCGCCTATGGGGCCCGCTGCTAAAACATGAAATGTCTTACAATTATTTTTCAACCGAGTGGCACATACTGCTTTTCACACTCTCAATGAGGGAAAGAGACATTGTTGCCCTCAAGTGAGGGAAGACTTTAATGCCTCATTTGAGGGAAACGATGACTCTTCTGAATAGCGGGAGTGAAAAGGATAATAACGATTGATGTAGTGGCGGAAAAACTGGAGAGGCCGGGGCCCGCGACGGGCGCGCGGCCGAGAAGCGCGCGTCGGCGCCGCCATGCGCCACGCCGCCTGCCGAAGCCGAGCCACCGCCCTCAGATGGCGACGCCACTCCGGTAACAATACACTCTTAATCACACAGAGATGCTTACTTTTTCCTATTTAATGCATTTGCTTAAACGTTTCGTTTAATAATAAGCTTGCCAGAAGTTAATATTACCGCTAATTCATTTTTAGGGTTCCGTGCCAAAATGGTAAAAAAGGAACCCTTATGGTTTCAATTTGTCTGTCTGTCTGTCTGTCTGTCTGTCACATTGCTAAATATCTCAAGAACCACTTATGCTATCGATTTGAAATCTGGAACAGTTATAAAGAAGGGTAACCTACATGCATAGAACATGTTTTTTTTAAATATTTTTTTATATTTTATGTGAAAAATGACAGATAAAATATGGTTCAAAATTTGAAAGTCTAGTGAATGTGTCAATTGGGGTGTCATTTGAAAGGGCTCGAGTTTCACAGTCTGAAACATTTTTTTTTACGTTGAGTCATTTTGATTAATAAAGGAAAATGTAAAAAATTGTTGTCTACCTCTACCTACTGATTCGTTTATGTGAGGTATGCAATAAAGAGTATTTGTATTCTATTGTATTTTTAACACATTTAAAAGTTAAATTTGTCAGTATAGTTTGTCTGTACATTCTATATTAATTCATATTTTTTATAGTGCATTACCTCGCAGTTTAATTGTAAGGCAAGATTTTGTAGAATTTCATATATTTTTTTTTTCAATTTATGTGCACAACTGTTTTTTTTTAGTGAAAATATTGTCTCAGAAATGAATTCCTCATTCTTGAATTATACGAAAACGATACCAAACATGTCCTATTTACTAAACTTATGCAGAAATAAAATAGTTACTCGCCAACTCCGCCGCTAAATGGATTTTTCTTTACCATATTTAAAGGTCCAACCTGTCAATATAGTTTATGTTTATACATTTCACATAAAATGAGCTATAAAGTCATATTTTTTATAGTGCATTACCTCGCGGTTTAATTGTAGGGCAAGATTTTATAATGAAAAAAAAATTTTTTTCGTGTTTTGTGCAGAACTCTTGTGTTTTTCTACGGACGAGTGGAAATTTTGTTTCGGAAATGAATTCCCCGTCCTTGAATTACTAAACTTACCCCTGACCTCTTCACTAAACTTATGTAGAAATCGAGCTCAGAGTGCAGCGCGGTAGATGGGATTTTCACCCCCCTCCATACAAATACGACACTAAATAACCCACTAACTCACTTGACAAGCCTAATTCCAATAAGGTCTGGTTTTCCCTCGGGTTGGAAGGTCAGATGGCAGTCGCTTCCGTAAAAATTAGTGCCTACGCCAACTCTTGGGATTAGGTAGCGGACCCCGGGCATCCTTTAGGGTGCAACTGTAGCGGGATAACGCTAGGATGATGATGATGATGATGATGAGATGAGTCGTGGTGTATATTAGTTTGAGCTTTGTTTTTACTTAGAAAAGAGAAGTTGTATTGTGAATGTGGGTAATTTAGAGGGAAAAACTAAAAAAAAAGGTTTCTCAAGTCTAATAATAGTTTCACTGGGTGGCATGCGATAATTTGAAAGTTTGTACGGAACCCTCGGTGCGCGAGTCAGACTCGCACTTGACAGGTTTTTTTTTTAATATTTCTGTGTTAGTTTCACTTAACTGATCTAATGAATCTATTAAATTGGACACGAATTAAAAACCTTGACTATGATCGTAAAATTTGGTTTTGGTTTGGTGGTTTGGAATTATAACTCTATCGCGTTGTTTGATTCTCGGTAGCGTCAATCTGACTCGTTTCAAGTTGAAGTGATGTTGCAGACTGGTCTGTGCCCCGAGCTGGGCCTAGGCGGCACGCCGCTTGCGGGCAGCGCGCCCACGACGCCGCAGGAGCCGCGCATGGACGTGCCGCAGCCGCGGCCGCTGCCCATGCCGGAGTACGGCGGATTCTTCGCCCGCCTTACCGAATACCTGCCAGACACCACACAACCTATCTCGGGGTTCCACAGGTAACAAACGGGTTATTATTTCGAGAGGTTCAATTGTGTTCAGACTCAAATTTTCAGTTATAAAATTAGAAATATATCGTTTATTGTTTTTAAGTTGCTTAGGATATTATCATTGAAACTTGTGGTAAATACATTTTATTCTATTTTATCTTTTTTTCCACAATAACTTAAATTTACTGCACAAAAGTCAGTTACGTGGTCAGGTTCGGATTATCCCTGACTACTTTGTAGTATTGTAAAAAATACAAGGTATAGAAAAACTTGCTGTTTAAAACATGGATTGAATGTTCATAATATGATATACCATGCATGCAATCATAAAAAAATTAGGACATTGATAAGACTATTTTTTTCTACATTTCCCGTTGTTCCAAAATACACCATCATTTTCGTGGCCACACTTATTAAGTAATATTTTAAACAAAAAAAGAGGTCAAACCTCCTGTAAATTCTTTTTTAACTAAAAGCATCTTTGAAAATAAGACTGCGTCAATATGACGTATAATGTTTATCGCAAGCCACAATTATTTATCTATAATTAATGTAATAAAGGTTCAAGTTAGATTTGCGTCAAAGATCGAGCGTCATTTTCGTTACGGTTGCGACTTGGTGAATATTGGATAAATAAATATAATGTTTTACTGGTGCGGTGTCATTTGCAGTTAAGTTATTTAATATTGATTTCATTTGCTTCAAACCTATAGGATATTTACTGCAGAGCCGCGAAAGTAAGAACTTTTCAATTTCGTGGTCATCATTTTCGTGGTGCTATGGGCCACGAAACTGATTAAATACCACGAAAAAGATGATTTTCCCTACAAGTAGAAAAAATACAGATCACTTTTTATAGAATTTTCTACTTTTTACAGTGTAATCGTTTATGCCGTTATGCCGTCTTTTCGTTTTGCCGTTTTTTTTTTGCTCCAGGTGTGGTTATAGGAATTATGACCAGTGCGACGCCAATTTTGTTAACTGGCGAGAGGTTCAAGAATTATTTTGCCCTGGATGTACGTGTGAAATGTATATATCTAAATATTAAAAAAAAACTTCGTCATTTAGAGGAACATTTTGTTGTGTTGTTTCGTTGTAACATAATTTCGTTCGGGTCTACCGTAGACATGCACGGGAATATATATATATATATATTATATATATATATATATCTCTATATATATATATATATATATATATATATATAGAAGGTATTGAAAGCTGTTTTTGTTTCTGAGTTGAAGTTATTAATCTTACTTCAATTAAATAATTTCTAGATAGTATTTAAAAGGTTACAAAAATGACAATTTGAAGTCGTCTTTTTCGTGGTCAAGTTTTAAATATTTTTTTATATAAATATCGATTGTCTATTTCTGTTGATACCTGATTAATTAAATAATACTTATTCGTTTTCCCATTATGATCGGATTTTCATTCAAATAGTACAATTATAAGATTTTAAAATAAACAAAATGATCTTTTTCGTGGTCTCGGTGCTCATTTTTGTTACCATTAAAATTGGATTTTTGCTTTTCTTAACCAAAATAAACTTTATCGATCTCTTATAATATAAAGCATCTTATCGGTACATATCCTTATGTTCAAAATAAAGCAGACCACATCAAAATGTGTGTTTTTATTTCTGTAACATTTATCTTACACCTCAAATAATTACCCAAACGCTTATCTCTCTATGTTTAATAATCTTGACTATCTAAAGTTTCAACTTCAACTTGAAGCTTTCTGTCAGGCAACGTTGGAATTATGATACTGAGGTAAAAATACGACCTTTTTACCACGTTTTTGAAACTGAAATGTCTTATATTTTGTTTATCAATCAAATATTCAATATCCGTGGAGATCAAGTTTAAACAGAATTCATTTTCGCAGGTTTTATACGTTTCACGTGACTGGTTTGAAGTACACTTGTCTTGAATTTTACATGCCTACTTTTTGACAGGGACGGTTTAATACAGAATGACACTATCAAGTACAGTACTTTTATCTCACGAGCGCAGGTTAGCCATAGTTGTAGTCGTGACACATACTGACACATGGACAATGTGAACTCTCAGCTCGTAAACTGACGCACACATAGACATTGTGCAACCAAGGATCCTCCGCTATCGTGAAACAACGGTCTGTATCAGTTTATTGAAATTATTTTTATTGGCGTGTCCTAAAATTGGTGCATTATTTGATTTAGTAGGTATTAAACTTTGCTCCGCGCTTTTTTTTTATAGTCCGATTAACGAAAAACAAATTAATCTGTGAACTCCACTGCTGGACTAAGAGTACTCTATCAAGGTAGGACCTCTATCTCCCCGACCCGAATACAGTTCCTAAACATATGTTACATATTTCATGATAAATTATTGGAATATTGCAATTCGAATAACTAAGTAATGAAAGGAAATATCTTCCAGATTGCCATTAGTGTAACTCCCAAACCAAATAAGAGTGCCAGTGTGCAGTATTTGTATGTAACAAGATTTACTTGTGGTCTTATGAATGTATTTTTTTTATTTAACCCAATTAAAATCGCTCAACTAATCGCCTTGGCTTCTAGAAGTTGTGGATCCAGTTTTGAACAACAGTTAGGGTTCCGTACTTATCATATACATATTATAAAATGAAAATGACAGTGCTACGAAAAATGCTACGGTACCGGTGGTGTCAGGCTATTATCCTGAACTGAAAAAATATTTAAATTGTCCATCGTATGATCTAAGTACGTTCTCAATGTTAAAGCACATTAGAGGAAAGCTTCAATGCACTGCGATGTTTTATTTCCCGAAAAAGACCTCTTTATTTCATAATAATGTTTTTGTTACCATGTTGCTTACGCACTGTATATAGTGACTATATAGATTTTACGCTTAAAGTCGAGGTCACTGTATTTAAATCAACAATAAATCAAAATCGACAAACAGAACAACATGTTATTCAGTACAATTAGGTGGTCATTGTCTGGTGGGAGACGTCGATGATTAGAAGAAAAACTAATTGTAATTTATCAACTTAAAAGAAGTTACGATATCATATATTTAACTAATAAATTAACTTAATACATACCGCCTTTGAAAGAAGTAGAAATAATGCCTCAAAGTCACCGCGTTTTGTTTTTCAATATCTTTGTATTATTTACTAACAATGCTTGAGAAAAACACTAAATATGCTTCTTCAGAAACCGGGATTGCTTAATCTGACAATTCCGCAATAATGTAATATTTATAAAAGATCAAATGTAACGTAAATAAGAACTATTCAGAGCATCTATACACAACATATTACAAATAACTAGAATATAAATTATAAGTAGGTACCTGGGCGAGCAATCTTCGCTCGGAGTGAATTTTCCCAGAGATAAGTCCAAGCTAAATCGATTGTTCCCCTCGAAATCTCCCATAACTAGAAAAAATTAAAATTGTTAGAGCCGTCTCCGAGATCCCCGATATGAATAAATATACAAGAATTGCGTCTAAGATATTAATTATTATAATAGTAAATATATTGTATACAGACAGATAGACGTAACATAAGCAATGTTTACCAAGATTGCCAAATTCAGGCATGTGCCCGCAAATATGTACCCAGTGATTTCGAGTAGGTAGTACACGCCCAGTCGGGGAAGTGCTACGCAAGGGACCGTGAATACCCGCCATCTATAATTATGAAAGACAAACAACGTACTGTACCTGGGCCAAATACCTCCGGATATTGGCTGAGTAATTATACCCTGTATAGTTTGCAAATCGAGATACGAGAACCTATTAGGGGATTTGCAGGTAATGTCGACGCAATTTACAGATTACTAGGAATATCACGTCAGTAATGTAATATCCCTTAGGGGTTAACGTTAAGTACTGGGTTTAAAAAACAACTTTACGAGTAAGAGAATTTAAAAAAAATGTTAAGTTTAGGTTATATTGCAGTGCCCTACAGTGGTTTCATAGCTGAACTCTGTAAACGTACCATCTTGTTACCTTTAAAGCGATAAAGATACTGATTACTGAAGCACAGTTAATTCTTGATCCCCAACATTAGACTAGAATGTCAAATAAACAGTGTTTCTAAACAATATCTGTGTACTTTTTATAGCTTACCATCACATGGAATCTTTATATAGTAGATTGTTAACCTAGGGTTGAAAGCCACACATCTCAGACGAGATATTTTGGCGCTCGAACGAAGTAAAAGCGCCAATAGTTCGAGGCTGAAATGGGTGGCTTCCACCCGAGTTAAACACTCTACTTTTCATTTCGAATAAAAGGAAAGTAAACAAAAAATAAACAAAATTTATTTAAATAAGTTGCACTAGTCAAGGTTATATCTACTTAGTGCTGTATTACATTTTAGTTTTTTTTACTTAAAATTAATAGTGAAGTTGGAACAGTTTGTGAATGTGAAGGAAAGGTTTTTTCCAGGAATATTTACATTAGATATCTTTTGGGAAAGTCGAGCATCATGTAAAGGCTCCGTAAACGTTGGAGATGTCCTCATCTCATTGGTAGAAGAAGACACCGGTAGGCCATCGACAGAAATATTCATCTCTTCACCACCGAGATCTGGATTATGAATTGCTGAATCTTTCGAAGATCCTGGCTTAGGCGAATTGTCATTACAATTTTGCTCGATATTTTTGTCTTATTCTGCGCAGAGTCTTCTACATACCCTTCGGCAACAGTACTCGATTTCCATCTTCCATGCCGTTTGAGCATAGACAAATTTCCTCCAGCGTTTACTAAAAGTGTTGCAGACGTTCTACGGAAGCAATGCCCTGAGTAAAGATCGGCATTTGACAAGTTTAAATATGTTGCTTTTAGTTCCAGCATGCTTGCGATTGTATTTTTTCCGATCACCTGTCTAAGACATTTGCCTCGTTGGTATTTTAGGAAAAAACGATTGGTTTCAATATTTTCAGCGGGTAGTCCCTAGTACTTTCGCACTATTTGCGTAAAATCTTCCCGGGCTACAAATGTACGATCAATTTTCGTTTTAGTATTCGGCAATTTTACTAGTAATAATTGGCCAGGTATTTATACGTTTTCCAATGTAATGTTTGCAAGCTCAACACCTCTGCATGCGCCGCTTATACCGAAAATTAATGCCACCCAAAAATAATATAAAATTATCAAAGAAATTCATACATTGGTCACCGATGTACACAATAGGTAGGTACTATAAAAATGATATTTTTGCGTACCTTAACTGCCAAATATATGCCGTATGGGGCTTGGTTTAGGAAGGTTTCTAACGCCTGTGCAGTAAAAACCTTCGATTTTTTTACATTTGTAGCCGTCCGACGTCCTTTTTAAGAATGACTTTAAGTTCATATAATTTTTCAAATTGACGTCATGTTTTGTATGAACTGTGGTCTTCAGCATCGAATAGATACTCCATAGTGTCGAAGGCTGATATTTCTTAGACAGCTCACTAAAATACGCAAGAAACACGCTTTCTGACAACGATTTAACTTTTTTGTCAGACCGCCACTTTCCTTCGATACTGCCGGTAAAAGATTTCCCAAAACAGCCTCAGCCTCTTGTCTATTAAATCCATATCTGAATCGCTAGCTGAACTCATTTTCACAGAAAATAATTACTAGTAAGTTTATTAACTACGTTTTCACTTATCGCGCTTTCCCGCCTTTTTTACTTTTTTACGCACAATTTTTTTTCAAGCGCCTGATATCAGCGGTGTTTCATCGGTGTTATAAGTAAATGATAAATTGCATTTTTTTGGAAATCATGTAAAATTCTCAGTAATGAATGTTATTTAAACTAAATAATAGTGTAAATGATTATCTTGTTCATGTTTGTATTAAGTGACATCCTATTCAACCCATTATAAAAGCGTTTGTGTATGGACCATTTCAAGTGCTGTTATTTTGAAAAAATACCGATTAATATCATATTATAATAATATAGATTGTTTAATTTACTTAATTTTCACAATAATTTGTCAAATTAACTCGTTATAATTTTCAACAACCTTAAAACATCAATACATTTTGTTGGGTATATGGCTATGGTTTTGTGCCATTGCTCTTTTTTTTATTACTTATAAACCCTAGGGGCGATATGACTCAAATATGGTTACAGGTTATACTTTCAGAGTATGAGAAATGAAATAATTATTTTAATTTTTATTTAACTAGTCATGGAGATTTGGTTATATTTGAATGATGCTTGAAATGAGTTTACTTAAATATAACAGCACTTGCTAGAGTGACTGTTCTAGTAGGACCTAGGAAGACTTAGGTGAACTTCCGTAGATCACCCCCCTATATAATATGTATGTTCTATAGATAGTATCTAAGAAGCACCCGTGTGTATCGTCATCATCATCATCCTAGGGTTATCCCGGTACAGTTTCATCCTGAAAGATGCCCGGGGTCCTACCTAATCCCAAGATTCGGCGTAGGCACTAGTTTTTACGGAAGCGACTGCCATCTGACCTTCCAACCCGAGGGGAAACCAGACCTTATTGGAATTGGGCTTGTAAAGTGAGTGGGCAACTTGGCTGTTAAATGTTCTCGAGCCGCCCGAAGGTCTCTAACTTGGCTTAACGACTGCTATCACAGACAGCAGCCGGGATCAACGGCTTAACGTGCATTCCAATGCACGGGAGCGCTCAGTTAATAACCACTTAAAGCGGTCACCCATCCAATAACTGACTTAGGCCGACGGTATGCGAGCGCCGCTGGGCCATGAGTGTATCATATTCATATATAAAAATCATCAACACTACTTTAAGCACGATGAACATAGCATTTATAAAAGATAAGATAGACGGCGCGCATTTCGTCACGAGAACTGGTAATAATTATTTCACAGTTTTCTATTACACGCACACACCATTTTTCTAATTTTGAAATTTGACTTTTACCCGGAATAGAACAGAAATGTTGTCACGCTATGTATTCGTCCCGGAAATTGCTTTTTGTAGGGTGTTTGGCATATAGTTAGACAAACGAAAACATCGAAGAGGTGGAGCCATATACAAGTTACTTAGCCCTATAAATCTGGCCTAGAGTGAAACAAAAATTTTACCTGCTTTTGGTTTACCGAAAAAAATATGATAATGAACATTTCAAGGTAATTTAGGTTTTTTGAGTGTCTTCGGATTGGCAAAGTTACCAAACAAATCTAGTTATTGACTAAAAATGTTTTCCTGGAATTAGATCATCTCGATCTCTTTCAGATTTTTTAAATTCAATTCTAAGTTGGGCATAAGTTTTTTTTTACCTCTGTCACAAACTTTATAGGATCATAGTTATTTTGTACGATAACCTACACCAAATGTCAATTTTAATACAACATAGGAACACTCAAGATAAGAACAATAAAACATTTTGATGGTTATATCCGATTTAGATAAGTTGTTTAAGTGATGAATTTCGGCATTTTTTTTAAATGAGAGAGAAGGATTTTTTTTCCTAAACCTTGGCGCTTAGACCAGATTTATAGGTAAGTAGCATATGGCTCCACCTCTTCGCTGTTTTCGTTTGTCCAAACATGTGCAAAACACCCTGTATGTTAAGATTTTCCTTTTTACCGGCTACAGAGTAAGTTGTAACAGATAATTCAGCATAGAGGTAGAAACCAAACTTAGGTGTCGTGGAATATCGGCGTAAGAATATAAATTCAGTAAATAAAATGAGTACCGTAGTCAATTTTTATGAAATACATGAGTCATATTAGAATGTAAAGCAACAGGTCACTCACGTCTTTTTCTTTCGAATGTTGCTTGACATGATTCGAATAGATCCACGATTCTCAATCAAGAAGACGTACGTATTCAAATACATGTCTGGGACTCATAGGAGCTACCTATTTTAAATACAGAGATAGTTACCCGTAGTGAGTTGTAAAATGTGGTGTAGGTGCAACGTGGCGGTGATGCTGCTCTGCGACGTGGTGCTGGACGGCGTGGAGCTCGACTGGTCCATCCACGTGCCGCTCATGCTGCACATCGTGTTCCTCGGCATGGACCACACCAGGTACCGCACCACGCCCTTTCATATCATTCAACCCATCCCCACGTACCACACAGCCACCCCATAATCGAAACACCAACCAGTACAACTGCGAGTACAGACAAAACACGCAATAATTACGCAAAGAGCGGAACGCTTCCTCGTCAACCAGTACTAACTATTAACCTGCAGATTGATAGAATTATGAAAAAAAGGAATGGTGAACTACTTATATATTTTTTAGCAAACCATATTTTTATTTTAAACCTTACTTTTTCCACTTACTTGTACTTTGGCACTTGCTAATAATATTTCTTTAAATAAATTTACGGCTTATACGGCTTATTTTTCAGAAACGTGGGCACAGAAATAATATTGCCGTTTCAATTATCCGCTCGCATTTATAAAGCTTCTGAACTCGTATTAACTTACATGAAGAAATGGGTCGAATTGTTGTGTATCATTGCAGGTGGATAGTTCATCAGCACTGCCGGCAGCTGCTTTTAAATTTGCTAGTAGCGGTGGCGGCACACCACGACCACTTGACGGTGGCGCGCGTGCTGCTGGCGAGCCGCTCGGCTCAGCTCGGCCTCGGCATACCCCCCGCCTTACCCCTAGTGCCTCACAACTTCACAGGTAAAACCAGCTTCGATAAAACCCAGTCATTAGATACCAGCTTTTTTCGCTAGGACCTATCCTCTGGCACATGTACGCTTTTTACTTTAATTTTATTATAATGTTCAACTATTGTTGTATTTAGAACCGGATGCAGTGTTCGACAGCTATTTACAATGCAACGGACACTCACCACGGCCGCACCACCCGTTATCCTTTAACTCGGACCCACAAGTCACACCTGAAGGTATTTAGATATTTTGACAGCCTGCTTTGTACGTCGGTACCGTCAATGACAATGATTACCTTAAAGCTTAAAATGATGTGAACAGCCATCGATTTATGTGACTTTTCGCTATTCCAGTCGTCTTATTATGCCACTAACATTTTCGAAGTCTTGTCGCTTTGGACATGTTTATATTGAATATAGCCCAGTTGTATTGACTTAACCTCCTTCTTTACCAGCGAATGAAGTGAAAATAAACCACCTTCTGCCACCGACGTAGACATTAAGCGGACATATTTACCCCTACACGCCTTAACCCGTTGAAACTTTTTAAGAAGGAGCTAGTATCGTTATTGCGTTTATAGTGTTTTGAATAACAAAAACCTTCTTCTTTTTATGACAGCTTTATTACATTTTGTTTTCGACGTAACGAGGCGCGTGACTTTTATTATTTTCTTTGTTATCAGTTTTCTTTCCCTGCACTATGACACTAATGAAAATTTTATTAAAAATACATGGCTTAAAGTGTATAGCTATTATAACCAGTGAAAGACAAATGGAAAATGCAGGAATTGTTGGTTCAGGTGAAAGTGATCACTACCCGTCGCTGCCGGTGATCGTGACGGAGAGCGAAGTCGAGGCCGACGCGGAGGCGGAGGCGACGGAGCCGGAGCCCACGGAGATGCCCGTCGCAGACGTCATCAAGTCGCTCGTGCACTTTCTCGCTAACCGACCCACTCACATGCCGCTCTGGCAATACGAGGACATCACAGCAAAAGGTTTTTTCACTATTATTGGCCGAGTGAAACGAAGGTCTTCGCTTCAGCTTCGACAAAAATGCTTTCCTGTGTCCAGACTTCCGAATTCTGGTTGTTCTCCGCTACAGGTCGCATTTCTCAACTGATTCTCGTGAAACTTGTGAGCAGGTTCGACAATTATAAAGTTCTTTTTGTCAAACCTGTTTTTATAAAATTTGAAAAATCATTAGTAGGTCTACAGGTCACAGAGCCACTAGCATTTATACTTACAGTTGTGTTGTGACAATTCGCAAGCGTACAATATCGATTTGAACGATAATATTTTAATATTTCTGTAGCACTTTTCTCCGAGTGAATCTGAAAAAGATTTAAGTAGGCATTTGTACTGTTCAGTTTGGAGCCTGCGCAGCTGCCAGCAGATGGCGACGCTGGTGCGGCACGTGCTGCGCGTGTTTCGCGAGTCGCTGCCGCTGGCGCTGGTGTCAGAGCGCTGGGCGCAGACCGCGCTGCAGCTGGGCCTCTCGTGCCCCTCGCGCCACTACGCGGGCCGGTCGCTGCAGGTACACAAACAACCTTGTGAACATCAATGTGGAAGCCGCTAGAGATTTCATATTAATGTCACTGCCAAGGTACAGTCGAGTTCAAAAATATGTGCATGGCCAAAGTGATCAAAAATATGTGAACATGACCTTCGGGAACTTACATATAATTATGAAGTCGACTGTACGTCGTGGCTCAGAAATGAAATTGGTTTAACATATACGGTGCCACCAGAGATCGGGACTCCTGTACCACTTTGCTGTGTCATGTTCATGTCGATAAATAAATCGTTTCAAAATAGATTATGTGCAAACATCAGAATATTGGAAGCGAAAATGTATCAGAGATAAGGAGTATAAAAATGAAACAATGTCAAATGAATCTGTTCCATGTGTGAGAAATTCAGCAAACGTAATCAATAAAAAATATTTCATACATAACCCGATGAAACACCTGTGTGGGTTATGATTGTAATTATTAATTATATGTCGATGTATAGGCTTTCATTGTATAGTCCCCATGTAATTTAAAAATGCTACGTAATTTCCAGTTCCCCGTTATCACTAAATGTGTCTGTCCAGGTGTTCCGGTTCATCGGCGTCGCGATGACCGGCCGCATGGTGTCCGACATCCTGTCCCGCCTGGTGGAGACGGTCGCGGAGCAGGGCGAGGACATGCAGGGCTACGTCACGGAGCTGCTGCTCACGCTCGAGGCCGCCGTCGACTCGCTCGAGTCCAACTTCAGGCCGCTCGACTACATGCGGGACATATTCAAGTCGACGCCCAACCTGAACAACAAGGACGGCGGGCAGCAGGCGAACGGTGGGGCCTTCTCGGCTGGTGCGTCATGAACTTTTTGTCCTTTTTTTAGGGTTCCGTACCCGATAGGTCCAAACGAAACGTACTTCTGACCTACTCCATCGAATGGGGTATCGTTGTTTAGAGCTCATTGAGTAGATAAATACAGGATGGCCAAATAAGAGGTATACACTTTATTTTTAAATTTTATTCTATAAAACATAAAAAATATTAAGTATTTTTATATTCCGACCGATATTATTATATTTAATATTCCGACCCGAAATATTAAATATAATATTTCGGGTCGGAAATTACACATGGAAAATAATGTCAGACAAATGTCCACCTCTAGCAGCATGGCAGATGCGAACCCTTTTCATCGCGTTTTTCATCACTTTTTAACACATTTGACTGTGTTTCGAATATTTTATTTTAATTGCTGAAGGTTCGTTAGCTTATTAGCATAGACACACACCTTTAGATAGCCCCACAGAAAAAAGTCAGTAGCTGTTATATCAGGCGATCTTGGGGGCCAGTCAATGTCACCGTTACTCGAAATTAATCAAATGCCCACAATTTTCTTAGAGTTTCCGCAATACACGATTGGGTTGAGTAAAACGTTTTAATAATTAAAACACGTTGTTCCGTCGTAAAACGCTCCATGACAAATTTGCCGTATCTACACAAACTAATTTTCATGCAATAACTCATATTTACCGCCAAAACAAAATCGCCGCAAAAAAAAGTTGTATACCTCCAAGTTGGCCACCCTGTACCTCTAAACCTACCTCGACTGTCTGAAATTTCGGGTCAGCCTGTATTAAATAACCGCACTAGGTTTTTCTAAATATTTTACACTAGTTTTATTTACATGATATATTAATCGCAATACCCAACAGTATTAGCAATTCCCGGGATCCTATCATAAAAATATCAATCTCCAAAACTGTCAATTTTTGCGATATCTGCGCATATAAGTGAAGTATATACGTAGGCCTCAGCTAAATTTCCTCGCTATGTTTTCCTTCACCGAAAAACTACTGTCAAATATCAAATAATGTTTCTTTACATAAGTTTTTGTGAAAAACCCGTGGATACGAACCCGCAATCACCTGATTGAAAAGTGCGTGCTGTACCGATTGTCTACAGTGGTTCAAGGCAAAGCCAACATTGAAATAAGATTTGATATGTACAACTAGTGACTTTTCGCTGATATTAAATTTCCCATTCAGACTTCCTTTGCCGCGCCAGTGGATAGCCTCTTCCTCTTTTCAGGAATTCATATCAACGAGAGTTATGTTATTAGTTTATTAATTGTACATATATTAATAAACTCGACTGCATTAACTTTTGCACTCTTTTCCTTTGAAATCTAACCTAACCTTCAGTGAATCGGACAACCATGTTTTGTGCGCAGGGAAACGGTCGCCAGGGGTTTGCGTAGGGTGTGTGAGCAACCACACTCGCAGCACCAGCTACTCGGTGTCGTACTGCGTGCAGAAGAACGCGCCGCCCTCCAGCGCCGAGAAACAGACGCACGGTACGCAGTCGTTCCTTACTGTTCGTACTCCACTGTTTACTGACACGGCTGGTTGACCAGACCTACCCTCCTTATTCATAAAATTTAACAAACCTCTCTGGGCGAGACACATCCACTTCAACCCACCCAAACGTTAGGTAGGTAAAAACTAAAATAGTGTAATCGGTGCGTTAACGCATTATCGCCAATATTATTTTCGTTGAGTACCTTATTACTTTATATTATTTATCGACTGTACGAATGCAATGGTTCTAGAGCCCCGGACTAGGCCATGCGGAGAAGCAGCGAAGGGTATCTGCTCCAACCTGTGTCGCTCGCGATCGGCACAGTCGCTGAAACTACTAGGCGATAGTGCCACCCAGGTAAGTGACGCTAAAATGAAAAGTCCTCATTTTATCGAGATAACCTACCTAAAGTAAATATTTGCATACTTATCATCGTTTTTCGTCCTTTTAATTAGAGTGAGCAAAGCGATCGTAGTTCTCCGGGTCCGTCTTGGGTATAAATGCTTTCGTATGTCCGGATTCCCGGTTGTCCATCCACCTAGTAACAAAATACTTAACTGTCAACACTTCTATACCTAATGATTTTTTAACAGGGTGTATGTATAGAAACTATCTTACATTAGTGTTAAAGTAGAATATTCAATGAAATGGGACTAGACATCAGTGGCAAACTTAAGTAATTTACCTGTAACAAATCTTCGCACATCGACTGCGATAGCGTTGCAATATACAAACGAGATATCTATCGCTCCAGCGTCCGACGCACCACTGCCGCTTGATGTCGCAACCGACCCCATAGCGTTTAATAGGTATGTATGATGTTATAATATCGTCTTCTAGCAAGAGGTGACCCACATCAGAATGGGTTTATAACCATCGCTAAAACCCATGTTTAGTAGATTTAAACCCTATAAAATCACAGTTTTTAAAGAGTGATGAAGATTGAGCCGTGAATATGTTGCAGGACGACAAGCTCACGATCCTTGCGACATTGTTCTGGGTGGGCGCGTCGCTGCTGGAGTCCGACTACGAGCACGAGTTCCTGCTGGGCGTGCGGCTGCTGGCGCGGGTGATGGCGCGGCTGCCGCTCGACCGCCCCGACGCGCGCGACCGCCTCGACCGCACGCAGGCGCACACCTCGCCCTCGCTGCACTCGCTCCTGCTCAAGGTATACCGCCCTCATTCAATTATCATTATATAGGATTCAATTTGCCGACTACTTCACTCTTTACCTGTTAATTTTATAGAATTGCCAGCTACTAATAGGTAATTTTATGACAATGTTTGTTTTTAACATGAAAATAAGGAAATTACATTTTTTTTAGAAACTAGCAAGTACTTCTAAAGTGGGCAATAAGTGGGTAAGCAATGGTGGGCAAGGTGACGTTTTGACAGAAGTTGTATACTGAAAGACAAAATTCCTTGCCCTGTATAGTTATAATTAATTAAGTTATAATTAATGTCCGACCGAAACATGTTTTTTGCCGAAACCGAAGGCATAAAAGGGTTTTTCCGGTCCCATTCGTCTCAGATCACCATATCTGTTAGGCCAGGGTACTGACCCAACAGATCTGGTGATGTGACTCACTGGAGTATGCTGATAAGCTGAAGTACAAGTATGACAAGTTCCCTGCCTTGGAACCAAAGTACGAATTTGTCCCTGTTGCGGTAGACTGCTGGATCCTGGGTTTGGAAGCCAATGACTTTGTTATGGATTTGGGTCGATGACTGAAAGATAGACGGGATCGTATATAGTGCAGCAGATTTCGCTGGCTATCGTGGTGACTGCAGGTGTCATAGAGACCTTTAAGCTAGCCGCGATCCAAGATGGGTCATTTAACTAGGTAGGCATAATCAGTGTTTAAGTTTAACGAAGTTTATTACTACTACGGAAGCGGAAACCACTCATGGCCATGCCATAAATTTTTTGAATGATTGATTGAAGTGTCTTATTGATTTGCATTAGTGCCCACCTAACGAAGAATTGCAGGTTGTGATTGGAGGTTTACTATTGCTGCCTTTTTGTGAATTAAAAGTTATTTATATATTCATTTAATATTAACAATGCCATGTTGTAACGGTCGATCGTCAGCGCACGAATTCTGAAAATACGCGGGAACGTTTATTTACATTTATTTAAAAAGCAAATCATTTTTCGTAATGTGTTTTAGCGGACTTTTTCATCCCTACCGGAGTTATTTATATATATCGTAATATTGCCGGATCCGGTGTCTATCGAGATACTGGATCCAGCCGGATTACCGTACCTATCTGACGGACCAGATTGCAATCCCTAAATGTAACAAAGGATAGTTCGTGTAGTGTAGTGTGGTATAAAATAAAACAATTTTAGTACTTAACAAGATATAAAATAACTAAAATAAAATGTATTCTGCTGGCGGAGTCGGGCCAAGTTATCCAAAGGCACCAGAAATTAGACGAACGCGATCCGAAAGTACAATGTTGTAAATAAAAGTTTCGGCTCCGCCGACAGGTTCGGCAGTTTTTTGGCCGAAACCGAACCTTCAGTCGAAACTTGATTTTTAGGGAGAAACCAGCCGAGACCAAAACCGAAACTTCGGTCGACCACTAGTTATAATAATATCTTACTTGTTTTAAGCACTCCTGACGTTGACCTATACCAAAATTACGAAATATAAATACTTCCATGTCCAAAAATGTCAAGATCAGGAATGAGAAATTACTTTTTAATACAGTTGCTCAATAAGTGGTACTTAATGTAGCCGTATACCGTGCGCAAAGTTGGATTTCTCGCACTAGTGCTTTTTACTTTTCCATTTTTTTTAAAATTGACTATTAGTTCAAGCCACACATCCAACGAAAGAGTTTTAGGTTCAATCAGTTTTCTTATTTATTTAATAAAGCATTTGGAATTAAAATTATACTTCTATTATATTTAAAACATTAAAAAAATGCATGTTAGACAAGTTTAAATCGTTATCAAATATTACAAAATCTAAAACTGTTTTATAAAAGTTGACTAATTGACTAGACCAATGACCGGAAACGAGTACAATGCGAGACCTCCGATTAATAGAGTATTTTGTAAGGCCGGGGTCGTTTTCACCCGCCGCCCGCGGCCGACAGCGGCCCGCCGCCCGCGGCGTCTGAATGGTATGTTCGGGAATGCTCGGGAGTGGTCGTTTTCGCACGCGGCGGGCGGCGGGCCGCTGTCGGCCGCGGGCGGCGGGCCGCTGTCGGCCGCGGGCGGCGGGTGAAAACGACCCCGGCCTAAGAACGGATAAATATTTTTTGGCGAAAAAAGACAAGCATTTATAAATTTACAAATAAACCGAATATAAATTAATTATAAAATCAATAATAATTGTTTTTATGTTTAAATGTAATTAATTATACGACCATGTGACATAAAACCTCTTCCAAAATAGTTTTTGATTTGGCTGAATGCTGACTACCATGGCATGTTGAAAAAAAGTTTATCAATTAAAAGTTAAATAGACTTTTTAAAACCCGCCTCTTTCATTCATAATTTCACAATTAATTTTGTAATGACTATTGTATTGTTTAAATAATATGTTTGTGATATGTGCGACTTATGCAATAACTGTAGATATGTAAACTACGCCAGATCAGGGACTAATACCGGTATTTTTAAAAAACCTTGAATTAGCCCAATATTTTGGATTATTTTTTGCTCTTTACGTAGGGCTGAATCATGTATTTAGGTTATAACGTCGTATTATTAGATTGTCCCATTAAAAACGAAATAATGAACCGGTGACCGTAATAATACCGGTATTTTTCTATGGAGAAAATACCGGTATCCCATCCCTGCGCCAGATATAGACCAGGTACTTGTAAAAACCACAATGGCAAGTAAACACATTTTGTTTTGTCCCTTTTAGTCACCTACTGTTTGTTTATTTCTGTTTTTTTGATATTTTTTCGCAACTGTATGAAAAACGTCGTTTGATATACGTGCGCCGTACGGCTCGGGCCAAGACAACTCGGGACTCGTGCGTAGTGAATGACAAACCTTCCGCACTTGCATCAAAATGTACTATTCTACTATCACGTTGCGGTAGTTTCAGTGTCCTCAAATCTAATCCATTGTCAATGTACATGTAATAGCTCAATGACTAAACATATATATATATATATATATATATATATATATATATATATATATATTTAATAGATAATCGATGTATGACAAAGTACTCTCAAAAAGTGAGTTGTACCAAATCGTAAACAGTGTTCGTTAAAATCTGTTGTATGGAAAGTTTGTCAAGTTTCTATGAGAAGACAGCTGCCGGCACCATTTTTAACTTTGATCGGTCTGTAATTGTAAGTGCAACCCGCCCTAAGTAAATGTGGATGCGTGTGTGACGCAGGGCTGCACGCACCCGAACACGTACGAGCCGGTGGTGGGCGTGCTGGCCGACATGATCCCGCTGCTGGAGCTGCCGGTCATCGACCCCACGCAGTCGCTCGCCTTCCCCATGACCGTGGTTGCGCTGCTGCCCTACATGCTGCTGCACTACGAGGACGCCAACGAGCTCTGCGTGCGCGCCGCCTGCCATATAGCACAAGTAAATTATTCCTTGCTAAATTTCTACACGTCTACGCCCCATGCCTGGTTTGATTTTTTGCTCGTTTTGAATTTACAGATTGTATTCTACCTTCACTAGTCACTAGGTATCATGTGGGCCTCAACTTTTTCGACAGAAGAAATTAATGTTGTGTTGTGTGTCAGTTCACAGCGAAGAAGAGCAAGAAGCTGGAGAACCTCGGCACGGTGATGACGCTCTACTCGCGGCGCACCTTCAGCAAAGAGAGCTTCCAGTGGACCAAATGCGTCGTCAAGTACCTGTGGGACACCTATTCGCACCTCTCGCTGCAAATGCTGGCCTTCCTCGTTGAAGTGCTGGAGAAGGTAAGTCACCGTTACTCGGTTTTCAACTTGTTACATGCTGTTTAACAGGTACTATTACCGAAGCTTCTTTTCTGATGTGAAAATACTTTCACCCTTATTGATAAAACTAAACAAATTGTAAAGCTTTGTATTATTATCTATGTCTCTATCATAATCTATTAGCCGTTGGTACTCCTTAAGCTAAATACATAAATATGTTAAATGAAAAATGATTTATTAAATGAATCTTAATATATTTTATTTCTGGGATGCAAATCATATCATGCTACATTTAGAAATTTTGGTTATTCATTTGAATTAAATACATTATTTGTGACTATTTTAAGTTTTTCGTGTTTGGTATAATTACGTAATCTCTAAATTTTTAAGATAGATAAAGTTTTTTTTTATAATTATTAAAAATGGGATTGCTATTGGCCAGTATTGTAAGTTCCTTATTTTAACGCCATTTCAGCTAACCATTCATCCAACCTAGATCAGGTATGAGAACATTCATAACGGCGACACGAGGTGACGCCTCCTTAGCAGTCACAGAAACAAGTAACTGGCTACGAGAGGGACCAAAATTTAGATTATTAAAAAAGCTGGTGACGCCGTGAAAGAAAGTATTTGCCAGAAAATACAATACTAATTTGTTATACAAGGGTGAAAATAGAAACCTGAGCGAAGCGAGTGGTTCAAAAATAGAATCCTGAGCGTAGCGAGTGTTGCAACACACGAGACGTAAAATAACTTTGCAGCCGTGTATAACACAAATCTTTTCATCTCACTAGAGCGAGGAAATCTTTTTCGGTACATTTGCATCCTAAATGTATGTTGTCCAAGATAAATGCCGAAATTTGGCGTAGGTACTAGTTTTTTTAACACAACAGCACAATATAATTATTGTTGCTGGACTGTCTGGACTGGCCTTTACATGTTATTATGTTTAAAAAAGTTACAAATAGCACGTTCAGATTTCAAATATTTTTTGCACTCTTGTGGATAAAACGCAGTTTTGCTACCTGTTTTTAAAGAATAAAAAAGGGCTTTCCGAGCTAGTGAGGTGAAATATCAGTTTTAGGCTTTACCTTCGCCCTTTCCAGTAATAATTATAATCGCATGGTTGTATGCAGGGCTCGGCGAGCCTACAGCTGCCGATCCTGGCGGTGCTGCACTGCATGCTATACTACGTGGAGCTGAACGCGCCCGACGCGCAGCCCGTTAACGCCGACCTGCTGCGGGTCGTCGCCAAGTTCATCGATGTCAGTATGCACATACACAGACCAACGCGCGCGCACACACTACCGTCCCTTCTGACTTGCTCACTGATGGCCAGTTTAAACCAATCGAACGAAACACGTTCAACGTCTCCATACAAAATGATCTGACAATATCACGAGTCCAACTGAGCATTTTAGTATGAAGATGTGACTCCACGGTGGAAGCGTGGACTCCCGAAAAAAATGTTCATGACCCCACAATGGGGGCACTCGGATAGGGAACGTGTTATAATCGGACATTACCTAAACTCTTATCCCCCCTGCTTATCGTGCAAAGCTGTCCGATCCGAAAAGCCAAACAAATAGCTTGTTAGACCTGAGGGCCTACTCCGAACTTATCGTGCGGTCCCTTTCACTCATATAATGAATAACACGAGAGTGAAAGGGACGGCATGTACCTTCACCAACATTGTCATATGTACGTATTTAAGTGTATTTTTTTCTATCAACATTACTATTTGATCCAATTTCAAATTTTATAGGACGGAAATAACTACAAAGAAGCTATGAAAATTCTGAAGCTCGTGGTTACCAGATGTTCGACGTTAGTTGTGCCTCCGTATTGGGACAGCCATGCCTCTTCTATTCTTGATACGGAGCTGCATGGGAAAAAGGTAAATCAAACCACTTTACATTCGAATGCATAAATTATTTAATAACATAATAACTATTCTTACCATATACGTATGTTTGCAGGAACTTCCTGGTAGAACAATGGACTTTACGTTTGATCTAAGCCAGACACCAGTGATCGGACGCAAGTATTTACCAAAAGCAGGCAGTCAGCCCGCTACCGGGCCTAGCTCGCTATCCAACGCTTCCACCACAACCCCGGACAAAGGTAATCACTAATCAGCTTCTTTACACAATATGCTGAAATACTTAATCTCATTCGCCCGAACTTTATACTAACAGGCTGGTCTTGTTCCCTAGCTGGTTTCGCAATGGGACGGTATGTCCGGAGCCATTCAAAATTAAATCAACACTACAGCACAGTCCTGACAATCCGCTCAATGTGTACGAGATGAATAATCATGTATCTAACACGTTTGTGTCCGTACTATCCCTGCACGATCGATGTGACGTCAGCACGCCACCTTTCGTGTAGTCAGCTCCTAGTCTGTGTAACATTGTCAGAGCCCGGATTATGTGTTAACACATCCTTTAGCCTATAGCATAACTGTGGACGTCACGTTTATTTTTACTTACGAGGAATGGAATAGGAGCGCACACGGTGTCACTCGATCTGCGTCGTCGGGCAGCGTGTGTTACGAGTACCTCGGTAGCTACAACCTCAATCAAACAGAACTCTTAGTACTCGTATAGTTCGTTTATTTGTATGAAATATAGTAAATGTTAGACTTGGACTGACCAGTTTGGCGATCAGGGCGCCCGAACCAGCAGTACCTACTAGTGTTTATTTTTGCATTAGGTGGTTGTGATTAGAAAACGATTGACAGCGCTTGAATATAACAATACTATGCGTTTACGCGCCTTAAATCTCCAAACCATGCCAGGGTACATGACTTGTGCGTTGAGGTTGCATGAGGGATTTAGGCATTTTGACACTTAAGTGGTTTTGAGATCTTTAAGTAGCATAATAATGTCAATAGCATTGTATTGGTCAAAAAGAAATAAAGTAATGAAAGCTAAGCAACCTTAGCAATTGGGGATGTATAGTAACACATAAGAATTAATAGGACTTACACTACTTACATACAGAAGGTTTTCTTCTAAGGAAACCGACGTTTGACAGGTAATCATGGCTTCACGCTCGCACGCGCTCGCTGCATAGCACGTTCTCTTTCGTTCCTAGCGAGATAGGGCATCTGGACACCAAGGAGGTGTGTCAGAGCCGAGTTTAGCCGAAGCGGCAAGAGTAACAGGCCAAATACCACCTCTAGTATACGTTTTTTCGAAACAAAACACAAACGAACGAGTTAGTCTCAATTTGTATGGCAAGGCGAGCACCGCCTCCTTGTGGCCTTTGGTGGTAACTATTCTTTGCCATACAAATTGAGACAAAACGCAAACGCATTCGTTTATATTTTGTTTCGAAAAACTTGTACTAGAGGTACATGTAGTAACCGTGCCGCATGCGCCGCACGCAGGCTCGTCGGCGTCGGCGTCCGGGTCGGCGTCGACGGTGGTGGGCCCCGAGCCCGCGGGCAGCGGCGGCGCCACGCAGCCCGCCAGCGTGGCATCGCCGCGCCGCTCGCTCTCGCTCTCGCCCGCGGACGCGCTCGCCTCCGGCTGGAAGAGGCCGTGGATGTCACAGGTTACTAACTGTACCTATCTAATGCCGGGTTTTATAAACATCCGTTAGACCAAATGTCAGATCAAAATATCATACTTAGTAATTTTTTTGTCTTGACAAGGTCTAAAGGATCTTTATGAATCTTTAAGAGCCTCCTATGTCTTCAATATAGTGTGTATTAGACTTTTAGAAATTCCTGTTTCTTGAAATAAATACTTCATTTTATGCAAATAAAATAATATATCGTTGAAATAATCGAAAATTAATAAATACAGGGTATATGTGGCGTGGAAATTTTAATGATTTTTTCTGCGTATGGGGTGGGACACTACGTAGAATTGAACCATCGCTGCTATTGCTGCTTCATAATCTATAACGATTATCACTTTTCGATTCTCCACAGAGTCGAGTCCGCGAGTGTCTTGTGAACCTTCTGACGACCTGCGGCCAGAGAGTAGGCCTGCCCAAAAGCCCTTCTGTAAGTATCGTTAAGTTGAGGACACTGAAAAGTATTTTATTTATAATCGAAGTGCGCCGACGTGGATATATTTATAAATAATATATGTGCCCGACGAAGTAACGGACTCAAAAAAAAAACAATAATGACGATAATTTTTACCCATCGCTGCATATAGGACGATTTACTTACCACTTTATGTTCTAAGGTAACTCGCAAACATACTGTATATGTGGCAACTGCTTTCACGCATACACCTACACCGCTATTCTGGGTGCTCAAACCTATATTATAACGTAGGCAACAAAAACCAATGTTTACCTCATATCTTATTATTGGTTGAATATTCATTTGCTGAAGGCTTTTTATTATCATTTATCAACATTTTACGCAGTCACTGATTTGCTACCGCTGCTTCTCGTTGATTTCCCACGGAACCTTGGTATATCTGTTATTCATTGTTGCTCTATATCACGGTGCATTTTATAAAATCGAGCAGACTATTCAGTCAGTAATAAATTTAAATAATGTTGGAATATAGTGAACACATTTACTTAACTAATTAAAATTATGTTCACCAGCACTAGTAGCTCGATACTGTTTATCGCCGTGCTAGGCTCAACGATGGCTATCCGGCGATGCGTCGAGTCTCCCCCTCGAGTCGATGACGACAGAGACGTGGATTTCGCACCCGCCCGCTTCGAAAGTATTTATCTCAGTCATCCGAAGCATGCGCTGCTGATGCGGGCACCGAACAAGCGTGCTTTCTACACCAATACCTCGCGGACCCGCCGTCAGGGTTCCACTTATTATAAATAGGGTCATTTTTAAATAATCGTCCCTTTCGCACGTAGGTAGTTGGAATGGGAAAAAATCAATTTTTTAATTCGATGGTAAACGGTAACGTGCTAAACGGGGCTAGCATTAGAGGAGTTTAGAAGATAATGTCCTGATCAGATGATACAATTTTCGCAATATATTATTAGTAATCCCGCAAATTTGGGATCTCTATCAATAAAACTAGTTATTTGTCAGGGATTTATCAGCTCACTAGTCTCATCTGGCCCGAGCATTATAGCCGCGGCTTAACTTTGACGCTGCAAGAATTTTAGACTTACCAAAACTGTATGTCAGAAAAAGCGCATCTTGTAGCGTCAACAGCGCCTAAGCACTAATATTCACCAAGCACTTATTACAGATAATGAACGAATGTTTCAACATTTAAACAGGTCAAATAAGTTCTAATAGGTAACATTAATGATGGTGTTGGAACTTTAAACGAAAAAAGTAGTATTTGATTAATGATAATTGACCGAGTGTAACGAAGGTCTCCGCTTCATTTTCGACAAAAATGCTTTAGTATGTCCGGCGGATTTCCGGTTGTTCTCCTATGCAGGTCGCATTTCTTAACCAATTCTCGTGAAATTTTGTGACCAGATTCGATAGTCATAAAAAGAAATTGTCGGGTCAGTTTTTGGAAATTTTAAATATAATACACTCGCGAGGTCTACAGCTCACAGATCCACTAGTATAATTATGTCAATCGGTTTATCATTGATTACGTGCTTGGAAGACTGTAACTAGACGCTGCAATATTAATAAAACAACTAATCATACCACTCGTCTGTATATTATTGACAAAAGCTAGATAAAATTCATTAGATCAGTGTCACTTCTAAGTCATTTTCACACCTGCTATTCAGAAAAAAGTTATTGTTGCCTTCGAATGAGGGATCAAAGTTATACTTTTCTTCCCTCATTTGAGGGCAACAATGACTCTTTTCCTCATAGAAGGTGTGAAAAGCAGTATGTGACACGCTGTAGTAAAATCATTTGTAAGATATTTCATGTTTTTAGCAGCGGGCCTCGTAGACGGTGTGAAAAGCAGTATGTGTCACACGGTAGCAAAATTATTTCCGTCTTGGGCGTAAACACTTGAATCCCTCGCTACGCTCAGGATTCTATTGTAGAATCTTTCGCTTCACTCAGAATTCAATATATCGCCCTCGTCGTAAATATATCATTTGGTCCCTTGAGACACAATCTACTATTTCCATGCTTCGACTGGACTGCGACAAATCGAAAGTTGGGAATGTACGCTTGCACCTTTATTGTCGACATTTAGGAATGCGCTAGACACTCCAATCAATCTATTCATATTGCGATTGTTGTTCCGTGGGAACTGTTTTGGGACAATTACACTCTGGTCTACTATGATCTTGCGTAGGAGGAATGCGCTAGCTGAAATATTTATATTAATATGATGTATGTAAATGTTCCCAGGTGATATTCAGCCAGAGCTCGGAGCTACTGGAGCGCGAGTCTTCGATGGCGTCCTCGCTGGAGGAAGTGTCGGGCACGCCGGGCAACGAGCCGTCCGGCGGCGCACCGCCCACCGACCACTTCGGCGTCTTCAAGGACTTCGACTTCCTTGAATACGAGAGCGAGAGTATTGAGGTTACCATTTTTTATAGCATCTACGAGTTTATCACCCTCTCCTATATAGCCCGTTTTTAAAACTATAAAGCTCAGCTCATAGTAAAATGCATGCCACGTTCATTTGTTTATTGCATAATACTTCATAGTTTAAAAAATCGATGTATAATAAACACAGGGAACGAAAAACATAGAAGCACAACTAGTGTCGCAAAATGACACAACCTAAACTGTGTCGTAGAAGGTGGGGCGTCAAAAACGTGTCAAACCGCTGTCTAGTATACACATGGCGGCGCAGCATGACAGTCGTTTTAAGATGTGTCATATATAGAAACTGCTTGAAAGATGTGCCTTATTGTGCAGTGAAAAAGTGTGTTAATCACTCAGAAAAACATAAATAAAAGATGTAATCAGTTTGTATATGTAATTATAGCCGTTAACATTTTGTTGTTTTAGTCTGAACAGTTCTTCCTTACTAGGCTGTTGATTCTAATCAGACTAATTAACTATATGAATCCCGGAATCCCAACATTTTTAACCGACTCCGGAAACGGACGGGAGTTATCAATTTATCGTAATGTTTGTTTGTTTTTTATATTAGTTCTCTGATTTTTCAATAACGGCTTGACCGATTTTAGATTTTTTTTTGTTTGAAACGTATTTTAGTAGCAGAGATTTGTCATTAATGTCATTATTGAAAACTACTTTTGGCGCCTGTGCAGTCCATTCATCATATAATATATGATGAATGGACTGCACAGGTGACATGACCGTTCGAATCGAAAATTCCCTAGACCTACACTCACCTGACGCGAATTCAACCAAATGGGTGCAGAATTTAGATATCATACTATAATAATTAAGTAAAGCGACTCTAATTAATTAATGCCACACTACCAAATAAAAAGATAGTAATTAAATTTTATCGCGATGGACAAGTTGTACGCCTACGATAACGCGGGCAACAGCTAGTGAATAATAAAGTAACGTACGTATGTGGTGTGCAGGGCGAGAGCTCGGACAACTTCAACTGGGGCGTGCGGCGGCGGCTGCTGAGCGAGGAGCGCGACGAGGGCGCGGCGGCCGAGCGCAGCCCGCCGCAGCCGCCGCGCGCCGCCTCCACCACCAGCGCGCACACTCACAAACTGGTAAACATTACACTTCTATTCTATTTTATTTAGATACTTTTTAATTTTTTTCTCGTAAATTCACATTTTACCGTAACTCATAAAGCATATTCAACAGTAACTTGGGACATCCACTCAGTTCTTGTATGAATTCTTTCGTTGGGCTCTCTTGTAATGACCGTCTACCCACGAATTACCCTAATTCTTCTTCTCGACTATTCGACTAAGTAATAAACAAATCGTTCGTTTAAACGAAATATTACCACTACTTTATAGCTGTTTTAAGAACTTTAGAAATCCGTGAAAATAATATACCCAATTTTTTTCACAAATGATCATCCGATAAAAAAGCAGCACAAAAATTTTTACAAGTGAAAAACTAAGGATCACTATAGAACTTTACCTATGAGGAGCCTTATATTTATTACATCATCTGATCATAATGTGGACAACCGGAAAAAACCCTCAGGAGTTCGTAGTATTGTGGAATTATAAAATTATTCAATAAACGAAATCGATTAACTTTTCACCATTTATTAATAATCGCTATTATACAAAGGATACGTGGTAGTCTCATCACTAAAAACTAGTGTCAAATGTAATCTGTAAAATCTCTCCCACTGTAAAACTAATGGTTGTTTTCTATTTGGGTGTGTTATACTGTTGGCATGTGTTGTGTTTTAGAGCGGGCACGAGGACTCATCGGACGAGGAGGGCGGGTGGGAGGAGGGCGCGGGGCGCGGCGACGGAGACGCGGGCGGCGGCGAGCTGGCGCTGCGCGCACGGGCACACTCCTTCTCCAGCGCCTCCAGCCCGGAGCCCGACGGTCAGCTAAAACTCCCAGCAGCTCGATTACACTCACACCTCAGTACCTCCAGTATAAGTTTTATCGAAACAAAACACAAATAAACGCGTTTGCTTTTAGTCTCAGTTTTTTTTTTTAAACGAAAGGCTTGTCAGTCGAGATGGTTCTTAGCTATAATTGCTGAAAATAAAAGCAGTAGCTCATTGGACCTAGTGACAGGATTTCAGCCAACATCGAAGTCAGCAATGCCGTGTTTTGGTTATATGTTTAGTCTTAGCATTTTCTACTCCACTTGCTAAATGAGGGTCTCGTTATGACTAGCTACTTGTGCTTAGGTTATTTTCAATTTTGTCTAACTAAATCAACCTTAAAAACAAACATAGTGAGTCGTGTATTTTTAGTTAGAGGACACAAGTCGTTCAGTAAATATTTTGCGACTGTGATATTATTTCCTAGTGTGTATGATATGGGTGCCGGGTACAGGTGACCGCGGCGACGTGACGCCGGTGCCGGGCGCGAGCGCGGGCGCGGGCGGGGTGGTGCGGGACGCGTGGCGCGCCTCCGTGGCCGCGCTGCTGCGACACGCCCAGCACATGCAGCCGCTGGCGCTGGTGCACCGCCTGCACACCGTGCTGAAGGTCCGTGAAAACTGCCTTTCACTTCCCCTGCCTATCCTTTTAATTAACCCACCTGCCGTGTGCCTGCGTTCACGTGCAATCAGAATTGTCTTTTCTGGATATAATTTAAGGTGGCATTCACCAAACCCTCTACAATGGTAAGCGGTGGTCGATAACATCTTGTTTTATTGAAAGTTTGACAAGTTTCCGTGGGATGAGAGCTACCGGCGCCATATTTGCTAAGCTGATGTTCCTTCCGTCACTGACATAGTTAACTTATGGAAAGTTGAATCGATTCCTTCACGCGACAACTCTGCCGGTCTAGATGTATGAACTAGCTAGACAAACAAATTTATTGGACTATTAATAGCTGTTAACTTTCAACGCCAGAGTCTAAGCACCTGTACGATGTTGTAAAGGGCGCCGTCGTCGGATACGACAAAGAAGTCTTTTCGTATATATTATACTATGTACATACGTATTATGGACACGGGCGTAGGGGTGCCTGCCACACCACGAGTAGAGGGTGCCAGGGTATTGATCGGTATATGGTTGCACACGGACTAGAGGTGCCTCGAGACAGTAGATTGCTTCTATTTTTGTTTTCTAAACGTAAACAAAGGAACGCGTTTGAATTTGTATGGCAACAAATAATTACCACCAAAAGCCACTAGAGGCGCTGTTTGCATTGCCATTGCCATACAAATTAAGACTAAACGCAAGTGTATGTTTATGATAGGAAAAAAAATATACTAGAGATACCGGAATGAGTGTGTGTGTGTGTACAGGAGGTGACAATGAAGACAGTGTCCCTGTGCGGTGAGTGCGGCGGCGCGCTGGGCGCGTGGGGCGGCGGCGAGCTGGGCGCGGTGCTGGAGCGGCTGGCGGGCGAGGAGCCGCCGCTGCTGTGGGCCGCGCCCGCCGCCGCCGACTGCGCGCGAGTGCGCGACGCCGTGCGCTTCGCCGCGCTGGAGATCAACGAGCATCTCGAGACATACTTTGACAGGAGGGAGCATGCGTTAGAGGTATACAAATTCTCTGATGTATCTTGTTCCGATTTTATTTAGTGGGCTGCATTTCGGCTTTTCTTTCGGTGCTTTTAAGTGAGTGCCTCGGGATAATGCGTGTTCTTTGAAACGCCACGCTGATCAGATTTTGAAGTAATATTATTATGATATGATTCTTGACTAGTAAATTCGTTGTAACTTTGTCAGGCTATGGAGGTGTGGCGCGGAGTGGCGCACGAGGAGGTGGTGCGCTGCCTGTACAAGCTGATCTTCCAGCTATTGCTGCTGCTGGAGACCAACAACAAGATGGTCGTCGCCGTCTACCACGCCGCGCTCGACAACCGGGTAACGAGTAGCGTTATTTAATGAAACCGCCCAACTCCGTGTCGGATCACGCACATTAGTACTTTTGATTAGGCAAGGCAGCTATTATGTAACTTTTGATTCTACGGTTCGAATGTAGGGGGGGAAGGGAGCATGATTATTGTGACTTTTGGAGCCGTTGTCTCCAAAAATATTCACTTCATTTTTTTCTAGAAGTGGGTACTAGACAACGAAGGCTTTTTCGATTTGTGTAAGAATGAGCCGTAATACGTATAATTGATGTGTCAGGGCGTGGAGATGAGCAGCGCGGTGATGGCGGTGCGCGCGGCGCTGGCGGCGGGCGGCGGCGCGCTCGACGCGGCGCCCGAGCACGCGCCCGCGCACGACGACGCGCGCCTGCTGCACCTCATGCAGCGCCAGAGGTACACACACACACACTTGTTGTAAAAGCCTCTCCTACCGCCTACATCCAAATAACAAATAGAAATAATCAACTAAAAAGAACACGCTGAACACCTAACATTTTGAATCGAATAAATTAGAATTCTAAGTCTTTGTAGCGTCGGCTTTAAGATAAACAATGATATTCCATGAATACTTATACATACATACCTCTGTGTGATGATATAGATGATATCAAATCACAGCAACTATACATCCATACAGCCACGGCCTACTTTTCTTACTTCTATACACATACACGCAAACGCTTCTATACGTGAAAGCACTGATCAATACTAGGTTGATACAATATTTTAGTAGTAGTAAGTAGATGTACAAATTCTTACGGACAAAAATATAGTGTAGGACTGACGAAGTTCGAATAATAAAATAACGAGTTATGGCCCTCGAATTACGTTCAGATAATTTCGATATAACTAACGCGATTGAGACGTCATTTGTAGGCGGGTAGGCGGGTCTAATCGCTAAAGTTAGAGCCCGTTGAGACATGCGGGAATCGCACGGTTTGAGAATCGAGCGATACCCACGCGGTTCTTTATTTACATGAAAATTATCCCAACGGTTCAGACATAACCGCGCGGTTCGTGCCAACCAACCTCAAGGGAATACGAGCCGCCGATTGTATTGCGCAATATTTAATATTTTAAGGCGCCACAACTAAGGGGGAACCAAACATTCAGAAAAAAAATAAAAGTGTGTTGAGCCACGGTCTAGAAACGCTTAGAGCATCCAGCACTGCGTATCCTGAGCAGCCGACATGTCCGCAGATGGGGCGCGGCGCTGGCGGTAGCGCGCGAGCGCAACGCGGAGCGCATCCTGGAGCGCGGCGAGCTGCCCGAGGACGAAGCCACCAGCCTGCTGCACGTCTACTGCAAGCACCTCGCGCTCAAGCATCCCGGTTAGTACATCTACCATTATTACTACAGTACCCGGAGATCAATATTGCTCGCCGGTCTTTGGAAAGAAACTCGGCTAATTTCGGATTCATATAGCGTTGTCGCACACTACTTACGTGACATTTGTCAGTCGTCCTCAAATTACAATTGTAGCCAAAGTTTACTAATAAAGTCCACAAAGTGCAAGATTCATTTCATATGAAATGAGAAATAATAAGTAAGATGATCCGTCTATCGTAGACGGTCGCTAGTGTTCGGAAGCCGTTATAAACAGCCAATAGAGAACATGCACGCGGAATGAATAACTTTATGAATAGTTAACCATCCAATTATGACAAAAAACAGTAAATTAAAAAGTTATGACACTTGAAAATTTAGAAAAATGATGTAATTTTTTTTATTAACTAAAAGTTAATTAAAAACTACCATCAGGATTCTTATGTTTTGAATAAACATAAAATTGTATGATAGCAATGTACTTAAACGCAATATTTGGCGAGCAAAACAGTAAATTCCTCGTTTTTTCATACAATGGTAGTACGGGCGCATAATATGTGACGTCATATACTGTGGGAAATTGGAGGGCGTTTGGAGCGCTCGGATTTTATGCTGTACTTTGAAATCCATTTCTGTCATTTGTGTTGTTCTAATTGCACTTGTTTCATGTATACACATTTGTTCCTCTCTAAAAAGTGGTTTGAATGGCATTATAAAAAATAATTATGCATATTTTCTATTGTATCTGCAAACACCGACGTGCAATATATATCGCTGGGTACTATACAAACGTGTAGGCACCAATGTTTTGAATTAATATATACATGTAGTATCATTTCACAGGAAAAATAAATTAAATGCGACGTATATATTTATAGTTGTCGATGGAAACAACTGTTTCAAGTTCAGTGTGAAATAGTATTTTTCTGGGTATTTTAATGAAACAAGAGTTATAACAAGTCGTTTATTTCCCACCATAGACTACTGTGGACTAAATCTTTACCCGGCACGGGCTTATAACTTATTAACTTATTTTACTTAGGGTTTAATGACGCTTTTGGTCGATTGCGCTAACACCTATGGGTCAGACCCGATTAATAACGACTGAAAGCTTAGCTGCATTATGTCCTGGGCGAAGTTCCACAGGATTCGCTCACAGGGGGGCTGGCCCGGCTGATCCCGGAGGCCTCGGGCACAGCAAGCCCCGACCAAACACCTCCTGAAATTACCAGTTATTGCAGTAAGAGTGCGGCCAAGTCCAGCACGTCCATAGCAAGAAGGAGTAAGGATGGAATAACTCGTCCTGAGACCAGTCACCGGTTAATTACCGGTCGGAGCGTTCATATCACACTAAGCCTGGCAGGGCAGTGCGCTCGGGCTTCAAGGCCAACACTGACGGGTAGAGAATAAGTGGGCTGACGTTTAATATAGGGACTCGATACCACGGCAAGGTTTAGGAAAACGATTAGGAAAAGTCGGCCACTCACCTTTTGGAGGAAAATTGTCCCGCTTAAGCCCCAGTGTTGACAAATGTCGACCCCAGCCACGTCGGCAGTACGCCCGCCGCGAGCGGAAAGGTTTGGCTGTAATAATAACAAGGTCACATTAGGACATCCGTCAACAAAGAAGATGTCTGAGGGCAGCATTTATGGAGCCACGCTTACCGGAATGGAAGCTAGCCGTAGAATAGCGGGACCTCGGGCCACGCCCGTCTGTCTCACTTGTTCGCCGTCGACACCAGCAATCCGCGGCCGACACTGTAAGAAACACCACGTTAACAACTCGGCCCACTCTAGAGAGGTTCAACTCGGCCCGGAAGGCGATACTCACATTGAAAATCACTGCATTCGCTTGGCCACGATCCCGTTCAGGGCTGAAGGCAAAGGTCGAATGTGGCGTCTCATCGTTCGGTGTTGCCAGCTCCCCGAAATTGGATACCAAAGTTATGTGAGGGCGGCGGTTTTAAACCGCGTCAACCCATACGAAAATGGCAGCATGTAGACGTCGATATCGAGCAGGTGTGGACTCCCACACCGCTGAAACGCAAAAGAACGAAGCCTCCGTGACGATAACATCGCCTAATCAATTATTTGCACACTTCATCCGCGTTAGTTACCCGCCCGCGGGTAGCTCGCGAGTACTCTGGCAACACACGGCGCACAGATAAGCTAACTAATGGAATAGGTTACTCTCCAACAAATTGCTAAATGGTTAGGAACACTTTGCCAACATCACAAATGGATTAGTAGGCCTTAAAAGAACGAAAATAAACCCAGTCCATGGGTTTATATATTACACACCCCCTCACCCAGAAGAATTTTCCGTGGGAAGGAAACTGAGAGAGGAAAATTCCAGCTCGCCCTCGAGCTGCAATGTCACCAAGATACGGCTATCGTCCCTGGAACAAAGAAACTAAAACTAAAACAAGGATTCTCGGCCTACACTCTGAGGCAGCAGTGCAGCACCTCGTACAAGAAAATATGGGGTTCATCGTATAGCGTTTGGGGACACCGGCTTGCAATCCTTTACATGCCATTTTCCCAAACGCTTGCCGTTTTCGTCTACTAGTTCGTACACTAACCGCGATACTTTCCTTATGACGCGGCATTTTTCATATTTGGGGGCTAGCTTGGCCGCAAAGTATTTGCTGGCCTTGCTTTGTTTAAAGGTGCGTTTCCACACTTCGTCTCCTACTTCAAATTCGATGTCCCGACGTCTGTCGTTGTAATATTTTATGTTGCGGTCATGAGATTTTTGTAACAGATCTTTTACCGTTGAATAGACCTCTCTTAAGATCTTGATCTTATCCAAGTAATCGTGTCTAGATGAAAAAACAATTTCGTCAACCTCCTCTGGTTCACCATAGATCGTACCATCGGGGACCGCTTCCCGTCCGTGGACTAGTAGGAACGGAGTATGTAAAGTAGACTCATTAACTGAGGTATTTAGTGCGAACTGAATCCGTGAAATGTTGACATCCCACATGCGGTGATCTGACTCGATGAACGTGGAAATGGCTGTGACGAGGGTCTTATTATAACGTTCTACCGTGTTCACTTGCGGGCAGTACACAGGTGTGTAATGCAGCTGTGGTATGTTATAACTCGTGAACAACCTTTGAACGTCGCCGCCGGTAAAATAGGATGCGTTATCTGCAATAATGGTTTGAGGTATTCCGTGAATCATGAATACGTGGTCCTCTAGCCTTTGGGAGATTACTGCTCCGGTGGCGCGTCGCATAGGGAACAGCATGCAATACTTAGTGAAACAGCATACAACCACCAATAAGTAAGTATTTAACTTTCGCGAAGGGGGTAGGGGTCCGACGAGGTCCAGGCTCAGACACTGGAATGGGCGGCAGCAATCCTTCGCGCTTCCCATAAAGCCCGGGGTGGGGAGCTGACTGTGCTTATGTGCCGCACACGCAGAGCAATTTGCCACGTACCGGACGACATCTTGGTACATACCCGGCCAAAAGTAGCGCAGTTTTAACCTTTTATAAGTTTTTGCTGTGCCCAAATGCGCGGCGGTTGGGACTGAATGATTATCCCTAATGATTTCTAACCGGAACTCTTCGGGTATAACCTCTTTCCACTCAAAATCCGATGTCAACGAGTTCCTTGGTTTGGTGTAGCGGTACAAGCGACCGTTTTTTAACTGAAAATTGGGAACGGAGCCTGGTCTGGACTCGCACCTCTTATATAATTCTAAGTACCATGTATCGTTAATAGCGTTCGTATCGACCAAGTATACTGGAATGGCTCTAGACAAGGCGTCCGGTACGATATTTTCGGATCCTCGACGGTGTTCGACCACAAAGTTGTAAGGTGATAGTCGACAACCCCATCTCTCGAGGCGTCCTGTAGGGTTTTTAAGGTTGAGGAACCATTTCAAGCTGGAATGGTCCGTTATAATTTTAAATTGGCGGTCCCCCTCCAAATACGGTCTGAAATGCTCAACGATGTTGACCACTGCCAAGGCTTCCCTCTCAGTGGCTGAGTAGTTCCTCTCCTGGGGCGTGAGGGAACGACTGTAATATGCCAAAGGGTGTTCCTCCCCCTCGAACACTTGTGTTAAGGTACCACCAATTCCGAAATCCGAGGCGTCGCAATGTACAGCGAATGGTTTAGAAAAATCAGGGCAGGCTAGAACCGGCGCCGTGGTTAAAGCGACTTTAAGGTCGTTGAATGCTCTGTCTGCTTCCGGAGACCAGCGAAAGGGTGGAGCACCTCTTCGTGTAGATGTCAATTGGTTGAGAGGCCCGGCTATGTTGCTGAAGTTCTTAATAAAGCGGCGGTAATACGAAGCCGTACCGAGGAAGCGTTTAACGTCTTTACGACACGACGGAACTGGGAAATCAATAATCGCCTTTACCTTGTCGGGGTCGGTACGTAGGCCGTATTCATCCACCACAAAACCTAAGTACTTCAGCTGTCTGCGGAAGAATTTGCATTTAGACAAGTTAATAGTAAGGTTAGCGTAACGTAGTCGCTCAAACACCGTACGCAGTAGGGACAAATGCTCAGTAAACGACTCCGAAACAACAATAATGTCGTCCAAGTAGATAAATATGCGCCCATTATACTCCGGGCCGAACAGGATGTCCATGAGGCGCTGTTGCGTTGCCGGGGCTGAAGTTAGGCCAAAACACATTACTTTAAATTGAAATAAACCTCGACCCGGCACCGTAAAAGCAGTTTTCTCCCTAGACGCCTGTGAGTCTAGACCGATCTGCCAAAATGCTGATTTTAAGTCTAAAGACGACAAAAATTTGGCGTTTCCGAGTTGATCTAGAATCTGGTTAATTAGCGGCAGTGGGTAAGCATCGTGCTTGGATATCTCGTTGAGCTTTCTGCTGTCCAGACAGAATCGGAGGGTTCCATCCGACTTAGGTGCCATGGTTACTGGGTTGTTCCATGGGCTGCAACTCGGTTCAACTACGTCGAGTTGGAGCATTTCATCCAACTGTTTGTTCAGCTCCGCGAGCTTTAAAGGAGATAACATGTAATGGCGCTGCTTTATCGGCCTCGCGTCACCCGTGTCGATAGTATGTGTAAGGAGATGAGTTCGACCCAAACCCTTTTGCTCAGCAGATATGGATTCGAATTCCCGTAATATAACTTCCGCTTGGCGTTGTTCGTCCGACGAGAGGGACTCAAAGCCTTGTATAAATCGAACCTCTGATGTAACGGTATTTATATGTTCTTCATCAGACAAGGAACAGTCATTCGGTAATAAAGACAGTACGTCCGGGCCGATATTGAATGCTTTCCAAAAATTGATGCCAAATAAAAGCTTAGTTGGTACCTCTGGTATCACGTAGAACTTCACTATTGCCGTCTTACCATCGACCGTGACTGGCAAGAATATATGACCCAAAATAGGTGAAGAGGAGCCGTTTGCCGTTACAATATGGCTCAAGTCCTGCGATTTATGAAGGGTTACCTGCGCTTCAAAATATTTCCAGGCCTCGCCGCCAATAATAGATAATTCCGAACCGGAATCTAATAGGCCCGTATAAGAAAGACCGTAAATTTGCACAGTCAGGTAAGGACGCAAGTCTGAGCCATCTATGTAACTGTTTAGTTTTATAGCCGCTCTGCCACTTTCGAAAAACGCGCGTATCGTTGCTAGCCAGGACTGCCACTCTTCACGATTAAACTTTGATGGAGGTAAGTCTGCCGCGGTGTGTTGGCATAATTTTGTCGATCTACTCGTGTTACCATTTAACGCTACAGGGTCTTGTAACTCATGAGGTCTATCAGATAAGATAAGCGCGTTGTTACTGGGTGGTGGATCGCTAATGGCATGCAAGGCAGCAGTATCGTTGGGGTTATCCGTATCAGAGTAAGGCATATGATTTGTGCGACTCTCACTAGGCTGTTCGGTCGTTTGGTTATCGAACGGGTAAGTTGTGTCTACCAGGTTAGCGGAAGGCTCAAAACACGGATTCACGTTTTGGTAATTTTCGGTGAACCGGTTATTTGGGTAAACTGCGGTAATTGGGTTAATAATGTTTGCGGAAGGCATGGTAGGTTGCTCTAAACATGAATTCACGTTTTGGTAATTTTCGGTGAACCGGTTATTTGGGTAAACTGCGGTAATGGGGTAAGTAGTGGTTGCGGAAGGCACGGTAAGTAGTTGTGGACACGGATTCACGTTTTGGTAATTTTCGGTGAACCGGTTATTTGGGTAAACTGCGGTAATGGGGTAAGTAGTGGTTGCGGAAGGCACGGTAAGTAGTTGTGGACACGGATTCACGTTTTGGTAATTTTCGGTGAATCGGTTATTTGGGTAAACTGCGGTAATTGGGTTAATAATGGTTGCGGAAGGCATGGTAGGTTGCTCTAAGCATGAATTCACGTTTTGGTAATTTTCGGTGAACCGGTTATTTGGGTAAACCGTGGTAATTGGGTTAATAATGGTTGCGGAAGGTATGGTAGGTTGCTCTAAACATGAATTCACGTTTTGGTAATTTTCGGTGAACCGGTTATTTAGGTAAACTTCGTTATCTGGGTATATAGTTGTTGCAGAAGGCACGGTAGGTATTGTTGTTGGTACTGAACGTGTAGTTGGGTGCTGGTTTTCTTCTGTGAAATGGTTATTTGGGTAAGTAGTGTTAAATACATGGGGAATGGTTACATCATTTGAGTATGTTCGGTTACAATATACACGGGTCAGTGAGTTCATAAGAGTCGGGGAGGGGGAACGGGAACATGCAGGCAGGATAGGGGAGGGGTATTCGTTAGTAATATGGGCAGAAGCGTTAATAAGCGGAGGGGGGAGGGTGTTATATTTGTTAGTGGGGGTGGGGATGGGACGCGGGGTTTTAGCGGGGGGTTGTTTGTACGTTGTGTGGGTGGGATTGTTCGGGTATGTTCGGTTACAATATACAGTAGTCAGTGAGTTAATAAGAGTCGGGGAGGGGTAACGGGAGCATGCAGGCAGGATAGGGTGCAGGGAAGCGGGGGGGGTGGTCAAGTACGCGGTATTAGTAGGAGTGTGGGAGTTAGTAGGGGGAGGGTGTAAACTGGTCAGTGTGTGCATAGTAGTAGGGTGGCTATTGTCAGTGCAGGGTAGGTATGTATGGCTTTTGCGGATAGTTTTTTTTTTATTCAAATTTATTCTCGAAGTCGGTAAGAATATTCTACTGTTATACATTTTATTTGTTTCTGTTACTACCGGATCAGCCATACTCTGATTCGGTATTACTCGTTTTTTGAAGTACTAGGTCCGGGGGTGCATTTAGGGCAAGTGCGTGCTGTTACGTTACTCTCGCCACAGCGATAACAAACTAGTCTTGGTGTCGCCTTACATGCCTTTAACGAATGCCCCTCTACTCGACAGCGTACGCAAAAATCAGTAGGGGTTTGTATGATTGATACCGGTTTTGTTGAATTTGGTTTATATACTAAGTCCTGAGCGAGAGACTTGGATAAGTCTCTGTTGGGCTCTGCGAAGCGCTTGGCACGTTGGGCCGCAGCCTCCAGCTGGCGACAGCGGTCCTTAAGGTCATTAATTGAATCGATTTGAAATAAGGCTAACTGTTTTGAATAAAACGGTCTAATATTTTGCATCATAAGACTCAACTTTTCTACCTCGGGTAAAGGAGTCTCTAATCGCGAGTAGTAGTTAAGCATTACACTGACGTAATTAACAATGGATTCGTCGAAACCTTGCGTCCTCGCCCTAATCTCACAAAGTAGACGTTCGTTATAATCTACCGGCAAATAATCGCGAAGCAACACCCTCCTGAGGTCCGGCCAGCAGTGTACCTGGTCACAAACACCGTCAAACCACGACGATGCCTCGTCGGTGAAGAGCTCGCAAGCCGAGCGGAACAATGTCGAGTCCGTAATTTCTCGAGAGACACGCACCTGCTCGAGTTTCCGTAAGAATGCCTTAACGCAGGACTTGCCGTCATATTTTAGATTTAATTTTTGAACCGCATTCGTGCTGTGGGGCGCAGCACAAATGGGCGTAGCGGGTGGTGCGGCAGCCTGGGCGGCATCCTTCGTCAATGCGCTTCTGAAGGTTAACATGATATTGTCTAATCGTAATAGTAATTTATCCAATTGGTCGCTGAGCTCGGTGTGCTTAGCAATGGCTGAACCCGAGGGCGTGAGCCGAGTTAGGCGATGGTATAGATGGTGGGCGGCCGCCTGCACGCGATTCAGTACCTTTAATGAGGTGTGGCGTTGTGTTGATGTTTGTAGCAGGGTGCGCAGTTCATCCATCTTCGCCGAGATGACGTCCAGTTCGTCGGCGACGCTCCCATCATATTCCGCGACTTCGTCGGTGGGAATCTCCTGGTTCAACTTCCGGAGCTGGCATCGAAGGTCTGAGACTGTAGTTAATGGCGTTGCTGAACGTACCCTGACTTCATACTCCAGCTCATCTTTTTTTAATAGGTTGAACGCGATAGGACGCTCCTCCAACGACGAGCTTGACGACATGGTTAGGTATAAGTATAGGTATGATTGTATTCAATGGTGTAGGTAAATAAATTAAAAAAAAGGAGAGACCGGCCAATGGGTACCCGTCAGCCTGAGCACGCTATATCTGCGAGGAGAGTGTTTAGCCGTGGACAGCTGGTACTGGATTTAACCGGTAGTAATTAAATATTTTAAATAGTTTTAGGTATAAGTTATGATCACTTGACCCCCGGATCAAAGACCTAACTCTTCGCTAGTACCCTGGGTAAAGCGCGATCGACCAATTACAAACACGTCTGTATCCGTCATATGGCCCTTGGGCCCTTCCAGTTATCAATGTATGGTAGCAAGTTTTACAGATATATAAATTTTTGTTTTACTATATAACGATGAATGTTATTTAATAACAAAGTTAACAACTGTTCAGTGGATGAGCTAGATGTAATTGTTAAGGACACATGTCCGGGTAATACTTATTTTGTTTTAACCTTTTAGTAGAAAACTCCGGCCTTAAACAGTAAGGCTGGTGAGTTATAACGATCACTATGTAAATATGTATAAGTGTAAATAATAGAGAAAAAGAAATGCATATAAAAATAAATGTAAAAATAAAGAGTAAAATCTTGGGTGTAAAGTGCCGCTACTTGAAATGCAGTAATTCTCATTTGCCAGCCACGGAGCAAAATGTTCAATGTTACAGTACTGTTATAGTGGCACTGACCCTAGAGTAGGTAATTAGTGTGGTTAACAATAATCCAAATGCAGTTAAGGGCAGCTTAATCATTAATAGTAAAACTAGAACGCCAAACTAATCTTATAGCCTATTTATCACTATCACGCTGACTGGGCGTGCGGTAGTATACATATTACTTTGTTTACAATTAAACAACAACAACGTGAAACAAGGTCAATGTTGTTTTTCCGAATAAGTAAATTTAAAAAGAAATTGCTGGTGTTAACTGACTATAAATCCCGGCATTAGTAATGTACATACATCCCTAGGTATAGCGCAAGCGACCAGACTCAGTCCTTCACTGAAATGTAGGTTAAGCTATAGGTATTGGAGGGAACTAAGAGTGAGCGACATTAACTGTTCGGGCGCCATGAAATAGTATTTTTCTGGGTATTTTAATGAAACAAGAGTTATAACAAGTCGTTTATTTCCCACCATAGACTACTGTGGACTAAATCTTTACCCGGCACGGGCTTATAACTTATTAACTTATTTTACTTAGGGTTTAATGACGCTTTTGGTCGATTGCGCTAACACCTATGGGTCAGACCCGATTAATAACGACTGAAAGCTTAGCTGCATTATGTCCTGGGCGAAGTTCCACAGGATTCGCTCACAGGGGGGCTGGCCCGGCTGATCCCGGAGGCCTCAGGCACAGCAAGCCCCGACCAAACACCTCCTGAAATTACCAGTTATTGCAGTAAGAGTGCGGCCAAGTCCAGCACGTCCATAGCAAGAAGGAGTAAGGATGGAATAACTCGTCCTGAGACCAGTCACCGGTTAATTACCGGTCGGAGCGTTCATATCACACTAAGCCTGGCAGGGCAGTGCGCTCGGGCTTCAAGGCCAACACTGACGGGTAGAGAATAAGTGGGCTGACGTTTAATATAGGGACTCGATACCACGGCAAGGTTTAGGAAAACGATTAGGAAAAGTCGGCCACTCACCTTTTGGAGGAAAATTGTCCCGCTTAAGCCCCAGTGTTGACAAATGTCGACCCCAGCCACGTCGGCAGTACGCCCGCCGCGAGCGGAAAGGTTTGGCTGTAATAATAACAAGGTCACATTAGGACATCCGTCAACAAAGAAGATGTCTGAGGGCAGCATTTATGGAGCCACGCTTACCGGAATGGAAGCTAGCCGTAGAATAGCGGGACCTCGGGCCACGCCCGTCTGTCTCACTTGTTCGCCGTCGACACCAGCAATCCGCGGCCGACACTGTAAGAAACACCACGTTAACAACTCGGCCCACTCTAGAGAGGTTCAACTCGGCCCGGAAGGCGATACTCACATTGAAAATCACTGCATTCGCTTGGCCACGATCCCGTTCAGGGCTGAAGGCAAAGGTCGAATGTGGCGTCTCATCGTTCGGTGTTGCCAGCTCCCCGAAATTGGATACCAAAGTTATGTGAGGGCGGCGGTTTTAAACCGCGTCAACCCATACGAAAATGGCAGCATGTAGACGTCGATATCGAGCAGGTGTGGACTCCCACACCGCTGAAACGCAAAAGAACGAAGCCTCCGTGACGATAACATCGCCTAATCAATTATTTGCACACTTCATCCGCGTTAGTTACCCGCCCGCGGGTAGCTCGCGAGTACTCTGGCAACACACGGCGCACAGATAAGCTAACTAATGGAATAGGTTACTCTCCAACAAATTGCTAAATGGTTAGGAACACTTTGCCAACATCACAAATGGATTAGTAGGCCTTAAAAGAACGAAAATAAACCCAGTCCATGGGTTTATATATTACAAGTGTCAAATAAAATATATAATGTATACATCGATGGCTAAAATTATAAGCCTTCCTTTTGGCTTTGCCGTTGTCTGGTATAAAATGTTTAAACGACACAAAGGGTGGGTTGCACCAACTTGCGAGTACAGACCGATCAACGTTATTACTTAGCCGCGATTGGACTATTATTTGAGGTGACAGTTTTTTCATATACTTACGTCAAAGTGTGTATGAAACAACAGCTATTCCGAGTGTAAACTAATTCCGGCTTTTAATAAATTTTGCGCCATCAGCTGTAATCCCATAGAAACTTACCCAACTTTCCATACAGTTTTTGATGAACACCACTTACGATTACAGATGGCTTGATGTAAACCACCGTAAATCTTATTAAGTTTGCTCGTCGTTTAGTCCAGTTATGAATGTAGTTAGTTATATTGGCACGTGTTGACAGACATGGTGGCGATCACGCGGCCTGTGGGCGAGCTCTCCCAGAACCTGTCCTTCATGATGGAGAGCCTGTACAAGGTGTCTGTGGCGCTGCAGCGCCACGACTTCCCCTAGCCCGCACAAGCACACTACCAAAGCCTCTACGTGTATTACCGCACCCTTATCAATACAACATCTAATCGTATAACTATAAATAATCCTTAGCAGAATTAATCTCACTCTTACTCATTTCAAATCACGCAATATGATAAAAAGGCATTTGACAATGACCATTTAATAATCAGTTAGCCAATTTTACTAGTTTTATTTTTAATTCGCTGGGGTAAATTGACAAACCAAACGTCAAATCTGGCGGGCGCTGGGGCGAAATTAAAAGTTCGATATGACTAATCGCATGACATGTATACTTATATGTATACTTCAGCTAATTAAAAAAACCGGCCAAGTGCGAGTCGGATTCGCGCACGAATGGTTCCGTACCATTTTCTATAAAAACGGCAAAAAGAAAAGCACATTTGTTGTATGGGATCCCCCATAAATATTTATTTTATTCTGATTTTTAGTATTTGTTGTCATAGCGGCAACAAATATGTACATCATCTGTGAAAATTACAATGATCTAACTATCACGCTTCATGACAAACAGACGAACGGAGAGCGAAGTCTTAGTAATAGGAACCCGTTTTACCCTCTGGGTAAGGAACCCTAAAAAACCGGCCAAGTGCGTGTCGGACCACGCACAATAAAGGGTTCCGTACCAACACCTACTAGTCGACATTTGAAACCACTATCCAATACATTTAGTCTAAAAGGTCGTGTTTTCATAGGGAACTCACGGCACTTACGACCTTTTGTTTGGGCAAGACAGTATTTAAGCGAAAACTCAAAAACCGTAAAACCTATATTGTTCAAACCAAAAATCGTTGAAAGTATTTACTAATGCACACCACCTCAATTTTTTTCAGAATTTTAAACTTTATAGTTTAGAAATTAGAGGGGGGAGCATACTTTCTATGACTTTGACAGCTAATATCTCACCAACGGTTGACTTAAATGGACAAGTTTTTTAGAAATCTCCATATCATTTTTAAAGGCCTGTCCATCGATACCCCACACGACTATGTGCATTGAAATTTTTTTTTCATCCACCGGTTACATGTATGGAGTGCACCCCTAATTTATTTATTTTTTTGTAATTTCACATCACTTTTATATAGAGGTTCGTAGAATACACCTTCCTACCAAATTTCATAATTGTAGTGCTTGTAGTCTCCGAGTAAATCGGCAGTGACATACGGACGGACGGACGGACAGACATGACGAATCTATAAGGGTTCCGTTTATGCCATTTTGGCTACGGAACCCTAAAAAGGATTACGCTTCACCTTTAAGAAGCGCCTTGTAACGTATTCAGCTTGGAATGGGAATATATTTTATGTATGGACCTTATTATTTACTGTAATAAGTAAGTTTAAGTTTAAAGCACGACTTCGGTGACTTTCTAATTCGGTCCACATGCCGTGATATCTCTATTTTAGTCCTTCAAGTAATTGTTTAAATACGCGATCGGTACTTAATACTGTCGCTTTGATCCTGTTTCTTCAGTAGGTACCAAGTCGGGTGCTCTTCACTAATTTAGTTTTGACAACTATATTTGATGTTCCTATATCATGTATTTTCGAATTCTATAATAACTTCTTAGTTAACATCTCTTGACATTTACGTTATGTACTAACCTTGAGTAGGTGAATAAGCAAATAAGTGTTGTTCAGGTTAACCAGTGCATGTTTGCTTCGTTTATTCGGTACACGTTAAGTTTTGTTGTCGATAAATCTAGGCTCTTTGTAATAGATACGCAGCACTGCCGCACGGTCACGGAGCGTTTCAGTTCTGATTCGAAAGAAACACAAATTGCATCGGTTACATTTTAAATCAAAATGAATACATTCCCAGTTCTCGTGTGGTGCCTGGTGCCTGGTTAGAATAGCACTTCTCTCTTTCTTCCCGTGGGGGTCGTAAGAGTCGACTATGGGAACCGGGTTTTAGTTTGTTGTGGGTGATGGGCCTAACCTAACCTATCACTGCAATATCACATTTTCCCCATTTTTCAACCTACTACCTAATTAAATTCCATATGCTCTGCCTACCCCTTTTGGAAATACAGGCATGAGTTTATGTATGTATTTAAAAGTGAATGTAATTATAGCATCTCATCTAGCGACTAGGTAGTGCAATACTTGCGACAGTTAAGTGATTGAAAGCTTCGCAGTCGTACGAACGTGATGTAAGTATAGCTCTTGCAATTCACGAAGGCGATTGGAGTGGTCCCTATTATTTTAAAAGTCTTATTGCGTAAATCCTACTCGCTTATATAAACGAATTTTGACTAAAACATAATACTAATTTAGTAAATCATGCCTGACGGTAGTTGACTGATCTCATAAGATATTGTTGGTATGCATATGCACCTACTTCAGCGGGACAACACCCTAAATGGGTTCGTGCTGGTAGACAGCAGCTAAGTTGACGACTGTGAAACGTATTCCCTAACACAAGCTCGTACTGACAGTTGTGGTATGTACATTATTATCAGAGTTCGGAGGGATGAATAAAGGTATTATTGCGAGTAATGACGCCCATCCGTCCGAACTCTAAATATTATACACTATACTTGCACACCACTAACTTCCCAGACACGACGCGCAAGTAACAATACCGCTACCGAGCGATACGGTCATATACAACTTTGTACAGAGTACCGTTACATATCATTTGTTATCCCTATCATAGTAGTAGTAGTAGCAGTTATTCACTTTTTTGTCGAGTACAACCTATTTGATATGACAGTTGTGCCCAATTGCGTCAGACAATGATTACCTGCCCAAGTTAAGGATGTAATTTATGGTAAACCCTCAGCCATTTTAAACTAATTCTCAACTTATCTACATAAGAGCTTTTCCGTCCCTCTTATTGGCACGCCTATAGGATCTCTATAGAAATATATATACTATAAGTTTAATTGTATGTATACCTATGCTACTTCAATACTACTAAGTTGAAGAAATACAGTTCAGTTGGAAATTATATGCACAGAAAAAGTTATTATAAGTATGTAAACACGACTTTATTACTAAAGGCATATTAAGGTTGTTCAATTTTGTTTACCTTTGGGAACGTACATATATCTATGAACTCGACAGTACAGTCGCCTGGGAAATAAATTTAATAAAAAACCTACGTCTTCAAAAAAAAGTAGATTAGACCAAGGCGTAGGTGCTAGAATCCAAATCTTGGGAAATACCATCGGGGAGGAAAATTTGTATACCTACTTTAGAGAATACTGCCTAGCATTCTAAAAAACAAAAATAATATTAAGTTTTAACTACATTAGTTTAAAAATAGAAGACACAGTACGTAATTGTTTTCATGGCGAATTCTATTATTATCATACGATACCTACTCCAAAATATATATATTTAGTGGCGGCTCAAAAAAGCGATGGTATTGTTTTCACTACCTTCCTAAATCATTACTTGTTTTTATTTATTATTTCGATGGGTCATGCGCATTTACGTTGTATGGGTGTTGTGATATGTCAAATTTAATCCGTTCAATCTCAGCTATGGTAAACTGACCACTGACTTATGAAAGCTAGCTCCTTCAAGGATATGCTGGGCCATTCATCACAAAACAAAATCTGAAGTAGTCTTATCAATGCCAGAGGGGCTACTTACTCCCAACTTCGAAATCCGAACTTCGTATCGTGCCGTCAGTGGCAGTAATGTGACATTAGACTTTTACTTAATAGAATATATGTACATCACGATATAGACTGATTGTACACCATCGGTCGTGTCGGTCTCGAAATACGAGTAGTAAGACCAGGAACCCATTTCACATAGGCTGGTAATACGTTCGGAAGTCTGATTCTAAAAAAAGGAGTTCAAAAGGGGCTTTCACTAGTACTCCAATTGACATGCCTTTATGAAATAGGTCCCTGCTCAAAAGTTACCTATTAGTGACTCCTACAAATAGTTTGTATTGATGTGTGATAGACATTCTCCTTGCTTAAAGACTTTTCCTATGCGGTAGACCCAAACGATTCTGATAATGAACTCACTAGCATAATTTACTCAAACATCATCATCGCATTATTTTGTTAATATTTTTTATTTTAACTTTTCGCTATGGTGATTTTACTTTTTAAATGTTATGCAATCTTTGAATATATCTGATAACTGTAACCAATTGTACATGTATTATATAATGTATGAACTTAATAAATAAACCAATTGTGTATGTCATTGTTTTATTTGAGAAATACCCGTAACATCATCAAATTTATAATATAAATCCTGTCTTATAAAACAGCAAAGCCTTTATGAAAATAATAATCGAATGTCTTACTTTTGGTAAAGAAAGAAACATCAGAAAAGGATACTTAAAGAAAATCGGTCTTAACGATGTCAACTGCATTTGCCGAAATGCATGACGTTTCCAAAGTAGAAAAGCCTGCTGAATCCGATTCTGAATGTTTCCACGCCGAATCTTGGCCCCTTGGCTCAAAATTCAAGATGGCGGCCAAAAGGACGCGTAAATATAATTGGAATCCGGTTCAATAAGGTATCCTGGAATGGGTTTTGGGGCTCGCTGAACTCAATTTTGATAACTAGAATTCGGCCCGGGTACCTGCCGGAGGTGGATGAAAACAAAACGGTGGCCAAAATGTCCTAATAACTCTCATTTATATAGTGTATAACACGAGAGTGAAAGGGACGGCACGATGCGAAGTTCGGAGTACAGGCCCTGAACCTCTGGAATCGAGAGACACCGTCCAAAACGGGCTCCATGACGCGGTGCACCTGTTGTACGCATGTGTGCGATAATCTAAAGCCGAACTGCTCATCGATGATGACGTTATTCTTAGACGTATATCTGAAAATCATAGTGAGAAGGATCGGCTTTTATAGCTTTCCTAGAGAGCTAAGTAAGCTGATCGGCCTGTAAGAGGCGGGCGAGATCCAGGGTTTACCGGGCTTGGATATTCCCATGACCTACCATCTTGCCTATCATCTCTAATCTAATTAGTAGACCCCGTTATCTTGTCGCACAGAAATTGTTTTTTAGTAGAGCGTGAATGCTTTTTTTATCGACTATCTAAATGTCGATACTTTATGTCACTGATAATTTCAAAGAGGTGTCACTAGGTACTACTTATTATTTTTGTATAAAATATATATAATAATAAACGAAGAAATAAAAGTATAGGGTGTTCGTTAGTTAGGATTTTTCATAGTTTTTCCACAATAATTACAATAAACTTTACACAATTGTACATCGTCAGTGTAACTATGGGTTATACACATTGGGCGGCAACTGTAAATCCTGCTGCATATACATGCAAATGACGCACTGACCAGCCCCACACAATTTTAATTAACAATTGCTTTTTAAAAGCTGCTGGTAATGGTAATACAAAAAGTTTTCATTAAAATTAAAAGGCCAAAATTCAATTGCATTATATAAACATCGATATCAAGAAGGTCCATAAAAAAAAACATTCACGCTCTACTGAAAAACAATTTCTGTGCGACAAGATAACGGGGTCTACTGATTAGATACAGAGGCGCGAAAGGCTCAATCGCCGGGTCTGTAAAAGGTCTCTTGGACCAAGACGATATCTACTAAGTGATCACGGAGGAAGTTCATCACCTCATCCTGCATACCTCGGACCAATAGCAAATAAAATTCCAATGGTAAGCGAAGTAGGTTTTAGCTTTAGTTCAGCGACCCCCAAAACCCATTCCAGGACACGTCACTGGGCCGGATTAGTTTTTTTTTACGGGTTTTTAAGTTTTGGTTTAAATCTTGAATTTAGATCAAAGGAGCCAAAATTCGGCTTGCCAACATTCAGAATCTGATTCGGACTCAGCAGGCTCTACAGCCAATATTTCGAATACCCACGGGCACTTAAGGGATTTTTAAAAATAAAACAACAATATTATTTTTAATCGGTTCTAAATATTATTTATTCAATTCGTATACTACAATACAGACAGAAACAGAACATTTACTTATGTGAGATTTATTTGGAGCCATTGCAAATTGACTATGCCATATTGTACATTCACCTGTGTACAGTATAAAACAAATTGCCTCAACAATGCACACAAGGTAGACGCTCAAAGATCATGGTTCCTAAAAAATATTTTTCCCAACAACGATGTAAACTCCAATATAAAAAATGGCTTTGCACACGTATGCATCGCACAAATAATGTACAAGTTAGAAATGTTTATTTACATATAACATACTTTACTTTAAATTCTCAGTCCTTTTATATAAAAATACATTGATTGATAATTCATTCATAATAACACTGAAACACTTACAAGTAAAATGAGAGACAGCAGGCTAACACTTGTGTAAGGTATAGGTAGGGTAGGTGTTATGTACTTATTGCAAATACTGGGTTATAGGCGTCTTTTAATTTACTCGTAAATTAAGACATTGTCTACCGCCGTCATGTTTTTATGTAATATCCAGATTCGGGATATACGGGGCGGTTTCATAGCTGTATTGAAAATCGGATTTTGCAAGAGTTATGTTTCATTTATTTTGTTTATTAATTCATTAAAATAAATAACTTAATATATTTGGCTGGTTTAAATCCCAACTTACAAAAAAAAATTATAAACAAATTTGGGACCAAAATATCTTACTAGGCTTTAAACAATCTCTGCTAATAATAGGATGCAAGCGTAAGTGGCTATAAATCTCAATTTATCAGCATCTAGTAGTCGGTACTTGTAGCTTGGAACAAACACTTGTTTCATGTTCTCAATTTTATGTACTACACACGTTAAGCAAATTAAATTAACAAGTTGACTACCTACGCGAATACTTTTTGCGATTAGACAAGTACTAATCAATCATGCAGTGTTATTTCATCTTCTTAAAATTATAGGCACCAATGATATTTGATATAAAATATTTGAAAAAACCTATGACTGCATACCTAACACTGTAATACTCTAAACTCTTCGAAAAAAAGTGCGCTGCAAGACAACGATTCACGCTCGCTCATGGAAGTTCAATGCATTACAAAATCTGCTCTGCCGCGCGCAGCTTCTCGGCGTACGCTTTTAGATAACTTGCCAAAATTGCTCAGTAATCTAGGCACAGGAGCAATTATGTTGGCAATCTTCGAAGACGTGCCTAATAGAAGCATGAATGAACCTATCCTGAACACTTCTGGTGCCTTTTTGTCAAGTAAACAGTTACGATTCCTGAATTGCCCTAAAATTTTACAGCCAGCATATAATAATTCATGGGTCTAATTTTGGACATGATATTTCAAGCCAGCATATAATAATACGTACAGTACGTTTATAACTAATCACCTAGGTACACGAATTTAAAAAACTTAATATAAACAAGGACACCACACCACACTACTTGATTCATTAATTAAGCTTGATAATTCGACTAACATATTTATAAATCTTGCTTAGGTAGTAATTATACTACTACTTCAAAGTCTTCAAACATAGGAAGCATACATAAATAAACATACACGTACGTATATTTGTATAAAATATTATGGGAGAGGGTATACATAGTGAGCGAGGATCATCAGGAGGCACAGAAATAATGGTAACTCCGGGTGCAGCTAGCCTAACTTCTACAGTTACACGGCAGCATTATTTAACATAACTCCTCCGGCCGTATATGTATACCAGAGGGCTGTTACGTACCTAATCACGTCACAAACCACTGCGTCTAAAAAAATTTGTACCCTTAAATTTTTTAAGGGTACTAATAAATTTAGATAACATTTACACAAGTACCACTTCAGTAGTTATAAGTTATAGTGTTGAATTTCATACGCAGGGGAAATAACATTATATGCAGATATTGAAAATAAATGTAACTTATCAGTTATCACGTAAAATATAAAAATAACGTGAAATATAAAAATAATTGAAGAAGGTATATTATACATATCAAATCTGCACAAAGTAGGTTAAAATGTACAGTCGCTATCAAATAAATCTGCACATTGCAGGATGCATTAAATAATATGAACATGCACTCTTAATACCTTACCAATAGTCGTGTTCAAGAGAACCTTATTCGCTCCGATATATCTGATGGCGACTTTACATGTTTCATTCAACATAATGTCGAAATAGTTTGTCAAAATATTTAATATAGATACAAAAAAAAATATTAAACCGTAGATTCACTACAATGAACGAAGTTCATAAATAAATCTAAAGTTTTCGAGATGGGTCATTAAATTATCTGTCAATTATTATATGAAAGCATCCATCATTGCAATTTTAAATAAAAAAAATCCCGAGTCTCATGTATATTGAAACGGATCGAATATCTAAGAGCTTCTGGTTCTTATGATTAAGGACCACGTATTATTAGCCCGAAACATGTCGAGATATTCGACCTTAAAGACGTGAGTGACCCGTTTATTATATTTCAATACATTAATTTATTGGTTGATTATAAACAATTTGCATTATTTAGGGTATTATATTCTTAAATATGCACATTACTGATCCCACAATCAGCGGTTAACAAATGATTATAATCAAGGCTCCTTTCTTTTTTACTGAAATCACCGCAGTCCTAGAATTACGTACGTAGTTGATTCGACAAATAAATATTAATAGTAAAAAAAATATCTAACATTTTAGCTACAACAATTTGTTAAATATGATACAACTTGTATCATGCATACCCATAATCTTATTGCAACGCACATTGCAATCAATATACATGTATGCCTGTTCAACTAAAATATATCAATTACAGAAAATTAAATTAAATCATCAAATTATATACAACACTTTAGTCCACTAAATGTACAAAATATCAATTGATCTAGTTAATAAAATGTATGACTTAAATATAAATATCCTGTGATTTAAATTTACTATTCCTATAAACTACAGACACAACAAGAAAACAATAATAATAATTATAATAAAATACAACGCTGTAAAGCTGGAGATTGTTTCAAGACTCGCAACGAACTTGCCAACCGGAGTCCGCCTCGCGTTCAAATAATACGCTATAATATTAAATGTGAATGTATATCCAACAACACCAACGTTTGCTAACCGACTTCTTGATACCTTTCCACTTAATTTTATTATTTAAATTGAAAGAAAGTGAGTTACAAAAAATAATAGATATAGGGCAGTCGGGGCAAGAGAACCAAGGATGTGTAACAATTACTAAGTTTAAATTTGATGAATAAAATATGTAAAAGTACAAGAAGGTATTTACCTGCCCCTACTACTGTTTTATGTTATACTTGACTGACATCATGCTACGATTATATTGATTATAAATGTTCTCACGTGTGTCGGAATCATTTTTAACCATAAATAGTTATTTTTGAAAATATAGTTCAAACAGTATACGTTGTTGGCGTCATTCTGTATAGGATTAATTAATTAAATAAAACCGAATTGGGATCTTCGTTGTCCATCTGTTTGACGTGCCGGAGTACATCCTTCTTGGTGATCACGCCCAGCAGCCGCCTGTGAACGTTGGCTAATTATTATATTATGCTAATCATTATAACTAGCTTTTGCCCGCGACTTCTACCGCGTAAATTTCTACTCCCTATTTCATCGCTTCCAGGGATGGTTTTCGGGATAAATGTATTCTGTATGTTAATGCTGGCTATAAACTCGCTGTATACCGTATTCCATCATAATCCGTTCAGCCGTTTTTGAAAACAAATAAACTCTCGCATTTATAACATTAACAATATTTCAATGTCAAAATAGCGGCCAAGCGTGAATGGTCGAGTACGAATACGTTTTTAATTCGACTGTGTAATCGATGCTCGATTTACGATTTTCATTAAAACTTTAATTGCACAGAAAATTACAATTAAAGTGAAAATATTCGTGAATGTGAAGTGATTATTCAGCTTTTTGTAAATTTGATAAATTAAAACGTTTTTGCTCTCGAAAATAGCACTAAAGGCATTTTGACGGAGCTCTTCACACACCGGGAACGATTTTGAGTCTGACCTATAATCGATTAATGAAGTAGTTTTTAATAACTTGGCAGATTTTTCTCCTATACCTTTGGTAGATGGGTAAGTATATCAATGAAGTCTTCAGTCTTAAATGCTCTAAATGAGTAAGCATATACTGACATCTTATTATTTTTCATTCCGCATACATATTCTCTATTGCGGCGGGCAACGTAAGGCCAACTAGTTAAAAATGTCACTACATAATAATATTTTATGCAATAGTTGTATAAGAGGGTTCAAAAAAGGCGAGTGGCGTGTGTAACAATTTAAGGCGAAGCCGAAAATTATTAATAAAGACGCCATGAGTCTTTTTTGACCTACTTATACAACGTTGCATACATTACTTTTTCTACGACTAGGGATTAAATAATAAAACACAAAATTAAACGTACTGACGCCGCCATTTTGCAGGCCAAAGTTCTCAGTAACTGATTGTGCCGCCGCCGTTATTTCTTCTGGTGTCGAAAGAAAGTTGCCGTTGTCATCCATTATTATTTTCTACTCCAAACTCTTATAAGAATGCTAAATATACCACAACTATTCCAAGAATGTTAAGTTGGATAGTGACAAATGACAGTCCACAGAACGTAATAATAGACACGGTAATTTTTTCTCAACTGTCATTTACTGACTTGCGTTTTTCCTTATGTTGGCAGTAATTATTTTAGTTTTGTGCGACAACAAACTACATGCATTTCTATAGGGTTCAGCTTCACATTTGACATTGCCATGTCATGACAGTGACAGCGTTTGTATACGTATTTGAAAATGTTAATAGGAGTATATTGAGGTCATGTAAATGCAGTTCTGACCCATTATGCGTGACGAGCGTCTGCCGCAGGCCGAGCTTGCGGAACATGTCGACGACGGTCTCCATGGGCGTCTGGTCAGTGACGGTGATGGGCGCCATGTCGAGGATGCGGTGCAGGCTGAGCGGCGGCGCCCCTGCGCCCGCGCCCGCGCCCGCGCCCGCGCCCGAGCCCGCGCCCGAGCCCGCCGGCGGCCCACCGCCCGCGAACACTACCAGCGACTGCCCCGTAATCCCCTCCATCATCCGCCGCCCGTTGGCTGTTCAACAATAGGTACCAGTTACTAATACTAATAGTAAAATCAGCAATATTTTTATTAAACGTCAAAAACGCTTTGTTAGTATGAAGTTTGTACGGAAATATTTTTGTAGTGACGTCATCAGTTACTATGATCAAACAGCGTCCTTTTTTAAAACTTTATGGGCATAAAATCTTTAAAATAGCAAATATAAATAAACTCGCACTGTTTTCCGGTCCGGTTTTAAATTTAGCCGCGATTACATTGAAGATTGGAGGACTTGTCATATACTTACGCAGAAAAGGGGCTTCTAGGGTTTAGTAAAAGTCCCGTGGTTTCGAGATCCTGTTGGATGATGAAACAGGGACATTTGAGTTTGTAATACAGTAAAAGCACACAAGTACCCATAGCAAGGTTGAGGTCCCTGCGCAGCACGAAGCCGACGAGGTATTGGGACTCCTTGGAGACGACGACCGGGTAGCCGTTGTGCTCGGTCTCCTTGAGCAGCGCTTCCACGTCTTCCACCGTCATCGAGTCCTGCGTGATCACCGACAGCGACTCGTTGCGCCTGCAACACAATACATTCCAGTCCACTCGCTTCACTTAATACCTCCCACGGAACCGGCCCTTCCCTGTCTGGCCTTGTCGTCTCTAGTTCTGCTTGGTTTATAGTTCAAATCTTTTTGATGATCGATATTTTATAAAACTATTATTGGATTTTGCATCTTCTACCATGCAAAATGAAGTCGCTTTTAGTTCGGATTACATTAACACAACTCGGCCAACTCAAATAATCTAAAGCACACATGCAGAGTTCATATTATCTGTCAAAACATACTTATTATCAGTCGAAACAAACGACCACTTGCCCGAGACTGATAATCGATGTCTGGCCTTTTTTTCATAATGTAATTATCCTTGTAACGAGCGTTATTATAATTAACGTATTGATATGACCTTATACCCTGTATTAAAGTTCATAAAGAGTTATGTAAGCTATAAATCCTTCAAATGCAGAAAACGAGGGGAGACGATTTTTCTTAGGAATATAACAATAGATAAAATGTGTTTATTAAAATTGATCAGTTACTTGGGCTGCATGACGTCGGCGGCGAGCGACGTGTGCTGGAACTCGTCCTTGCTGTCGAGGAAGGGGTATCCGTTGAGCGCGATGTGCGCGTCGTAGATGCCCTGCTTGCCGAGCGCGTCGCCCACCCACTTGGAGGCCATGGCCGCCGCCATCAGCGGCACGATGTACCGCACGCCGCCCGTCAGCTCGAACATTATCACCACCAGCGACACTGCGCAAACGGGCAACCATGCTGTCTATTATAATATCGGGATCCATATTACAATGCTTCTGTTTATTATAATTATAAACATTAGATGAGCAATTGGCGTGTGTTCTTAGGGTTCCGTAATAAACAAGGAACCCTTATAGTCTCGCCATGTCCGTCCGTCCGTCTGAGGCTTAGCTCAGTTACCGTTAGTACTAGCAAGCTATATTTTTGCATGAGTATACATATCAATAACGCCGACAAAACGGTAGAATAAAATCTTGAAAAAATTTTTTTGGCTCGTCCTCCCCTCCCCACCGCCAAGTTAACGGAGGGTTCTGGACGTGTGAAAAACTCATGGTAGTAGTACATATAATGAATTTAAAAGGAAAACTATCAAGAGGTCCTGTAACCCCTAGGTGGGGCAGAGGACGTCCACAGTTCTCCGCCATTTCGTCCTATCTTGGGCTACGCGCTTCGTCTCGGACCGTGTTAGCCCGATAGTTTCAGTTCCGCTGCCACTGGCCGCTTCCAGGCGTGTTTAAGCCGGCCACGTTTCCTCTTCCCCTGTGGAATCCATTCTAGAGCTTGTCTAGGGATGTGGTCAGGAGCTCTTCTTAGGGTGTGGCCAATCCATGTCAACTTACGGAATCCGATCTGATGGCCGACAGGCGTCTCACGACAGATATTCCACAGTTCTTCGTTGGAAATCTTCTCCGGCCAAAAAAATCTGAGTATCTGTCGCGGGTATCGGTTTATGAAGACTATCAAGAGTAGTTAATGAGTAATAGCCGAACTTAAGAAATGTACTTAGAAAAGGAAACTTTCGTACAATTTCCACTGCTTACTTATATAATGTTAAATGTATAAGTGTCAAAAACATAGTAAATGTAAGCTAGCAAGCAATCTTTTAAGTCCGCGTAATGCAGCGGGTGGACAACTACAGAACCCTGCGCGTGGCCCGACACGCACTTGGCCGATTTTTAATATAAACAATTCCCTACCAGGCTTGTAACTGACATTTACTGCCCGGCGCCTTGCCTAAATAAAACCTGCCCCACTTTTTGACAAATTTGCTTTGGATTCAGGCGGTACTGTCAGTATAGACGTATCGTCTTGCTTTCGCGCTAATGTGAACGGTCCGCACCTGTCATCCTAGTGACGCCGCCGAGCACGGCGGCCGCGCCTACCATGGCGTACAGTCCGGGCGTGATGCAGTCGTCGCCCGTCGAGCACTCGCCCGAGAACAGCCAGATCTTCGAGTACTTGTACGCCAACTGCTCCACGCCTGCGACACAAACAAAAATCTATTGCTCACCAATAATCACACACTCTCGTATATCCAGTATTATTAAGTGCTACAACAGGAAAGTGAACCAATGACACGTAAACGGGGCTAGAGGAGGTATTATATCAATAGGGATGTTGAAACCATGCAAGTAAGAAAATCAATTAACTCAAAATAATAAATAACTACATAATTATAAGTCTTCAAAATTTTAAGAGGGGGCATACTCTATTCCTCTTCCGCAAAATGCACCTTTTTATTGGAACAATCATCATTTACTATGGCCCTCGTGTTCAATGAAGTCACTGATCTGTCGCGCTTTCTCTCTCTAACCAGCAACATTAAAACGATTGTAGCTTCGTTATTTGAGATATTTGAATAGGATTTTCACCATTTGGCATATTTTTTTGAATTTTGAGTTAACATCCCTATAACGACAAGGAGTTAATTTGTACTTTACGTTTGTACAGTAAGCCATGAAATTGGACTACCACTTTCTTGGCTTACTGCATAGGTTCGAAAAGTGGTGGAACAATTTCTTGGCTGAATTTACTTACCTAAAATACTAATTCCATGCTTAGGTCAATCTAGATTCTCATTGAATGTTGACCTTATACATCTCTTAAAAAAATCTGGATTGTTATTCGTTTTATTAGTCTTATTTTTGACATGTAACACTACATTCAATTTTAATTAATGTTATTATGAATATAGTATTATTTTTGATTGATATATATATATTTTGACTTATAAAAGTGCCCTTGAGGCCTATTTGCAGAATAAATGTTTTGATTTGATTCATTGAATAAATATTAACCAATGCCGACGATCCGTCCAGCGATAGCACCGAGCGCGAGGCTGGGAATGAAAAGGCCGCAGGGCACCTTGATGCCGAAGGTGAAGACGGTCATCACCAGCTTCACAACAAGCGCCAGGAACAGCAGCCAGATGGCCTGGTACACGCCCGGTCCCGCCGCCGCCTTCTCGATGGCAGAGTTCACGTCCGTGAAGTTGCGGTTGTAATCGCTGTACACAATAACATAACGTTGTATTGCAACACGATGCTAACCTAACTCACACATGTAATGGACTTTCATGGATGGATAGAATCAGTCGAAAAGAAATCCAGACACAAGTAAAGTGGCTATGAAAAACAATTTTCGCCCTACGCGTGGTTCGTACCTATATTTCGTACTCAAATAATTCCGAGGGGAAAAGTAATGTACTGACCATAGAGGATCGGAGTTGGAGATGCCGCACTGGTTGAAGAGCAAGTAGATGAGCTGGCTAGTGTTCATGCGCGTGTAGCGGTTGGGGTACGCGATGACGGCCGTCACCAGCGTCACCACCAGCACCTCCGTCACCGGGTACTGGCCCAGCTTCGAGTACTTGCGGTAGCGGCACCAGTACAGGTTCGCCTTTATGAATATTGTAGCGATGCAACCCTGTACAACCACACTCTTAATCCTTAATATCCTCTAAAAAATACATTATAACAGACTAGTTCAACAAACGTTTACTTACTCCTATAATACCCAGTCCAACAAACGGTATGAGCTCGAAGAATATCCACGGTTTATTATACTCGACGAAGAACAGAACGGAATGTTCGTTACCGAAGGGGTTGATCGAGCGCAGAATGAAAGCCGCAATCAAGGCGCAGAAAAACGACCGCCACAGCGTTTTCAGAGGGAAGTAATATGATACCTAAAATAATTATAAGTATATTGCTTAGTTCGGTTACATAGTTTTACAAGTGATATAATGCAGTTACTGAGTATGATCTTACCTCCTCTAAACTGAAGAGCACTCCACCAATGGGTGCCCCAAAGGCGACGGACACGCCGGCGGCAGCGGCGGCTGACAGGATCTCACGTTTTTTAGCCTCGTTGCGGCCATATTTAGGAAATAAATATGACAATATATTCCCTGAAGCACAAGCAATAGAGAAGAATATTAGGACTTTTACATAAAATTAACTACGTATACAGTGAGCAAAAGAATATAATATGTGATCTTAAAAGGGTTTAGTTTCCTTTCAATGTACGGAAACCTCACCCTGATAAGTATGAATAGCCTAGGACATAACAAAATGTTTCATGCCATTCGAACCACTATTTGGAGACGTATAAATGTTTGTGTAGCTACAATTAGAGCAACACAAAGAAACGAAAATGAGAGGCAAAGTACAGCATAGCTAACGAGCCCTGAAAACGCTCCATGCTGATTGCTTATTGGGGAATTTTGCCGTTTTTGTCGTGAAATATTGCGTTTGAAACATGAGAATTCTATAGGTAACTTTCAATTTACATTTGGCCAATAAACAAAGACTTTTTATGTATTTAATCAATTTTTCTAATTTACCCTTTATTGTGATAATTTGACGCAGAGTGATGCAAATTATCAAAAAACATTTATAATGGGTGTGAAAAAACATTTTTGATCTATCTTTTTAAGTACGTAAATACTGTATATTTTGTTTTGTAAAATTTTGGAAAAAAAAAGGTATGAGAAGCCACTTATAATTAACTTTCCCCGTTTAATATATCATTAAAGCGAAAAATTTATAGAATCGTCGTTGTAGAAAAATTTATTTAGATTACTTATGTCTTAGAACATTTTTTGCTGTGGGCCACTGTTTACGAGCTTATCAAGAAAAACTAAAAAAGGGATCTTTACCGTTAGCTCCACCCCACCCACTAGCACTTTTAGTATGTTGTTTACCTACAACTATGACAAAATTCGCTTATACACGAATTATTTCTGCCAATTGGCAGTTATTGGTTTTATTGGTCTCCATTGGGCATACTATATTTTAAATTGAAATATGAGTCATCACCCCTAATTTAGGGTAACACTTACCCAGGCAGCTAGCAATGTGGACCATGGGTCCTTCCTTTCCAAGAGACAATCCAGAGGACACGGACAATATTAGGCCCACAACCTTTATAATTAGCGTCCACTTGCCGAGGTAGCCTCTGATGATGAAACCGCTGAGAATTGTTTTAATTTCAGGTATACCTATAAAGAGTATGTTTATTGCATTAAATTGTTTGAAACAAACGTTAATATTTATATCTAGGTAAGGCACGCTTTCAGTGAATACCACAATAATAAGTTTCAGTCATTAACACTAGAGGTTGACTGGTAGAGAATGCCTCATGGCACTAAGTCTGCCTATTGTACGTTAAGATTCATTTTTGTGCAATAAAGAATAAATAAATAAATAAAATTATTTCATTTTTGGTACAAGATTTTATTTCTGACTGTACCTTCTTTCCAGTCATCAAATACTCGTTGAGACGGTTCCAATGAGCCTAAACACGACGGGTTTATCTTGTGTAGTTTAGGTTTGCTATAGCCACCATCAGATCATCTCAGTGCATGGTACCATCGTATTACATTGTCACCGAACTCACATGAGTATGGTCTAAAATCCAGTTGCTAGATTTAGCCCACACATACATACTAACAGGGTAAGTTAAATAAAAGCTTGTAAAGGAAAAAAAATAACATGCCCTAACTAATCCCATAACAACTGAGTCAAATGTAATTAGATGTTTGTGAGCACTCACACAGTCAGATTTATATGATGCCAACTGTGCCAAGAAACTAAGTTTTTATGTACCAATAGATGGCGATCCACCTGCGCATAATGCCGATGTGTGTAAAAGCCCTGGGTCGCCACATAAATCACGTGAATTACCTACCAGAACCACAAGCATATGGCGCGAACATTCGCACAAGGGAGGCCGACAGTGCAGCAAAAATCAGACACCACGCAATGTAGAACAGGTAACTGATGATGTAAGCGCCCGGGCCCTCGCGCGAGCCTCCCAGCAACTCCGGCCACGTCACCCACTGAAAGTTGTGTGACATTATACATGTACTCTCCATTTCTTATAACCGTGAATCAATACGTGTTCCTTATCTTATCACCACCAAAAAGTACAACAATGTACGAGAACATTTCATGTAACTAAATTTTCATGAAAACGTCAATACTTCATTTTCTCTTTTGTTTAAGTCTTTAAGTATCTCTGTCTGTCCTTTACGCTTAAACAGCCGAGCCGATTAAAGTGATAATTATCATCGAGATAGTTTGAATCCCGAAGATGGAAATAGATTATTTATTGTCCCAAAAACTACCCATGATATAAACGGGTACGCGCAAGGCAGAAGCTGATTTGAAATAATAGTTGAATGAATTTATATAATTAATTTTCATATTTCCCGTTGTTACCTGAGAGCAATTTCCATGGTCAAACGTAGTCTCGTTATCAGACCAACAGCATTGTTCCTGATTGAACCAGAAGGCCTCCGGGCAGATGCCGAACTTGAGGTCGGTCATCCAGGAGGCGCCGATGTCGATGACGCCGGCCACCACGCCCGTGCACACGCCCACCAGCAAAACGCAAACCCAGCCCGACCACGCGTCGTGAGCGCCCTGTTTAATAATAATACATTCTGTTTGTTACAGTGCCTCACTAAATATTGTTTAACTTTAGTACTAAATGAAGTTCAACTCAATTTGTTGGTTTATTTCCATACAAACGTTTGAGCAGATTCACCTGAGTACTTTCTTATTGTTATTTAGACACCTCGTGTCTTAATTCTCGGTGTTCGTTTTTATGTATTTTATATAATATGAAATTGTTATTTTGTACTGCCAAAAACTGGCCAAGTGCGTGTCGGACTTCGCACATTTAGGGTTCCGAAACCGCAAAATAAAGTTGGTTTAATAAGGAAAGATAAGGAAATTTCGAGAAGAAAAAACTGATATATCGTTATATTAATAACCAAAACTCAAGATTATTAGTCAATGGGAAGACGGTACAAGACGGACGCGTGAGTGACAGCAATAGGGTTTCGTTTGGACCTGTTGGGTACGGAACCCTAAAAATTAGTCTTGAATTGAATTGAATTGTAAGGAGTGAGACTTAAAAGGTTCCTGTTAAATTGGTATAATTACCTTTATTAAGTCCCATATTGAGTCCTGCCTTTTCTTAACTATGTATCTGTGGCGCATGCGATCCCGAGCGATGTCTCGCTGCCAATCAATCGTATGGAAGTCATCATACTGACCAATGCCAGGGATGTCATCGTCACCTAAAGAAACAATAGTAAGTTTGGTTGAATGGACATGTCATTAAGATTAACCCATCGTCACCACGAAAAAACATTATCAATAGCATTCTTTTGTTATGTGGCTGGAGATCTACTCCGGCACGTGGAGATGATGGTTTAATATCATATGTTATTTAGTTCATATGTTTTTTCTTAAACCAAGTGGTATGAGCCGGAGTCAAACACATAACATACTCGGCTACAGTAAGCTAAATAAATAGAGGACAATTAAGCTAATTCGAATTTCAATGTTTTGTATTATAAAAATAGTTACTTCTGCAAAAGGTACGGAAAGTGGGTGATTTTCAACTAGAACCTTTTGTTTTGCTGCAACATACTCGGCTACAGTAAGCTCAGACATAAATAAAGGACAAGTAAGCTAATTCCAATTTCAATGTTTTATATTACAAAACTAGTTACTTATGCAAAAAGTGCGGAAAGTGGGTAATTTTCGCCTAGAACCTTTTGTTTTGCTGCAATGCTTATAAGTTTTTGTTCTTGTTTTTTTTAATCTTCAATGTGTATCTGATTTGATTTCTATATATCTATCTATTTTGATGAATTTCACTCTTATACACGAGTAAGCGAGTTTATAAAATTAGTCAAGAGTCACAAATCATTACATTTTACTTTACAGTTTTTTGACATGTAACTTTTTAGATTCCACTGGCAAAAGTCATCATAAGTTTAAGGATTTTAATTTTGGACTATCAAGGACTAAAAGAATGATAGTTGATAGCAATAAATTACATATCGTCACTACTTTTAAAAAAACTCGTATCTGAAAATCATCAAGTTTCTAGGAGGAACAATAAACATTCTGTAAATTATTGCGATTGATCAAAAAAGTTCTTGTTAGTTTCATGAGATACTTTGATAGCCAGTCATTAATTTCACAAATATTCGAATAACTCACTCAAACATTTTTTTATAAAATTTACAGTTATTCGTAAGATACAAGATTTTTGTTTTAGTATTGACTGAAAATTGTTAAGTTACGATAATTTTGCTTTGAATTTTATGTTACAAAATGAAACGAAATGTATGTTTTTGTGTTTATTAAATTAACTAAGTAAACTCTCTTCGAGTAACAATAGACGGACTTAAATAACAACGTGCCTATGTAAAAAAAGATCGGGTCGAATTATTTTTTCTCTACTATACATGCAATAAACTATTGTAAAATGCATGAAAGTCTTTTGGCAAAATCGGCTTTAGAGATTGCAAATCATCATACTTTCGTTTTTTAATGGGGACCGGTCCAGAATATAGCTGAGGAATCGCTTGATCTTCGGAAATATGGAATCTTTGAGGTAGAACAGTCCAGATGTCATCAAAGCGAAGTTTAAACTCAATCGGACTGTGAGGTGTATATTTTAAAGCCCTCAAATCTACCACACATGGGTCACCTGCTCTCTTTCCAGGTCTTATAGATGTGTAGTGCTTAAGTGTGGCATAGTTTTTGAAAAAACTCCAGTGTAAATATTTTACATTGTACTTTTTAGTCAAAGATGCCTCTGTTATTACTTTTACAAAATCGGCAGGCAGATGAAGTTCTCTGTTTTTCAGAAGAAATGTATAAGCAATACCATAAAGATTACGAGACATCTTACTTGAAGACATTTTCTTCAATGATTGCTGCCTATTTTATATGACAACTTGACAAGTCACTATTATATTTTAAATACTTGAAAATTATTTAACCAGTACCAAATAAGTAAGTAGGTACCCAAATAAAAAAGGAAAGAAAGGAAAAAGTATAATAAATCAGATACGAGTTTTTTTCAAAGTAGGTAGTGACTATAATTTTTTTAGATACGATTTTTTTAAACTAACGAATACTTACTATAATGACGATTTATCGTCGTTGGAGTTTGTGCATCATACGAGGTGTATTTTTATTAGTTTAATGCGGAAATAAACGAAAAAAAGGAAAAAATCAGATACGAGATTTTTTAAAAGTAGTGACGATATGCAAAATTACAGTTACAACTTAGTAATAGAAACATATTTTAATTGACATTGTCGTTTGTTTTATGACTAACCGCAAATAAATATGTTTTAGACTTGCTTATTCAATGGTCACATGACAGTCAGGAGGTGTCAAATAATTGAGTACCTATACCCAATTTATTCGTTACTTTGAAAAATAATTAGACTGCATTATTGTTAAATTTAAGTTTTACTAAACAATTTAATTGTATGATTAAACATAATTTCACACTGGACATCTGTGGAGTGCCGGCCAAAACATTGATAAATGACAGAAGCAGAGAATTTGTAAAGTACTCACCCTGCATTCCAGAAAATATAATTGCGTCCCCTGGAACAATATTGGTATGGTAAATTAAGAATTTAACTAATGAAAAATTTAAAGTAATACAACTAGAAACGGAGTTAAACGAAGAACAGGATGGAAGTTATTTATTGTATAATTTAGAAATATTGTTCGAAGTCGGTATAAACGTTGAATTATGATTTAAGAAAAACTATCAACTATATTAAGAGACAATCACGTATTATTGTTTAAAAACACATACGAAAGCAGGTGACAATCGCAATCGCAACGCAACAATCCTAATCGTCACAACATAAACGTCAAAATATGTTTTTTTAATATTCTCCACGTGGATGTTGCCATACGCAAACCTATTATTTGTCTGTTTGAGGCAATGTTTCCATTATCCAATAAAAAAAAATATCGTCATCGTCAGCAGCGATTCCGAAAAGTACGGATTAATTAGGTTATTTTTCAGAAAACTTTCAGAAAACAAACTATATTGAATTGTCATGTTTCAATTTAAAAAAATGTATGTATGGCAACTAAGTCCTTAAACGCATTTTTAAGAACTAAAATAGCAAATTACTATTTTTTCCATACAACGAGATTACGAGACCATTGCACTGTGACGTCACATTTCACTTCCTATCAGTATGGAGCGCTGCACAGACTGGTATTGTGCCCTAAAAGTTGGCCAAAAATATTTTGTTGTTCTAATGGCTACCTAACAATATTTTATTTTAGTTTTAGCTTGGAAAAGTTAAAAAACCGGCCTAGTACGAGTCGGATTCGCGCACGAAGGGTCCCGTACCAAAAAACGGCAAAAAGGTCACGTTTGTTGTATGGGAGCCCCACTTAAATATTTATTTTACTTTGTTTTTAGTATTTGTTGTTATAACGGCAACAGAAATACATCATCTGTGAACATTTCAACTGTCTAGCTATTGGGGTTCATAAGTTACAACCTTGTAACAGAAAAAAACGGCAGAAAATCACGTTTGTTGGATGGGAGCCTCACTTAAATATTTATTTTGTTTTGTTTTTAGTATTTGTACTTAGTTATAGCGGCAACAGAAAGACATCATCTGTTTCAAATTTCAACTGTCTAGCTATCATAGTTCATGAGTGCTGGTGAGTTTTTACCGTTTGGGTACGGAACCCTAAAAAAAGACATACGTGCTATATACAAGCATTTATTGGTCATTTTCATCATCATCTTCAAAGCTTAAGTACATTAGCTAAGAAGAAAACACACAGCGAGCATGGGCGGTCGGGCGCGTGTGCGCGTTTCATTTGCTTTGTATTTTATTACAAATAAAATCCGTCGCATTGAAGTTTGTAATTTTTCCAACTCTATTTTTTAAAATAAGCAGAAGTAATAATTCTTCGTCTGTGCCCGTATCCTGCGACATCTTAAATGATTGCCTCGGTATATTGCACCGCGGGCACGTGGGGGCCCGACGCGGTCCAGTCGACGACCCGACGCGCGTTCTGTGTGAAGTCGACAGACGCGCCCGCGGGCCCACGAGGACACGCGCTCGCTCTGAGTATCTTTTAAGCTTAAGTGCATGCAGATTGTGGTGATAAGACAACTAAACGATGATAATCCGTGACCGCTAACTAAAGTTTTGTCAAGATATGGAATTTACTTAGTATCATATCATTTCTTTTCCAAAATATTTTTTCACACCTGCTATTCAGAAAAGAGTTATTGTTGCCTTCGAATGAGGGATCAAAGTTGTACTTTTCTTCCCTCATTTGAGGGCAACAATAGTAGATTGTGTCTCAAGGGAGCAAAATGATATATTTACGGCGAGGGCGGTATATTGAACTCTGAGTGAAGCGAAAGATTCTACAATAGAATCCTGAGCGTAGCGAGGGATTCTAAAGTAGAATCTTGAGCGTAGCGAGGGATTCAAGTGTTTACGCCCAAGACGAAAATAATTTTGCTACCGTGTGACACATACTGCTTTTCACACCGTCTATGAGGCCCGCTGCTAAAAACATGAAATATCTTACAAATGATTTTACTGCAGTGTCACATACCGCTTTTCACACCTTCTATGAGGAAAAGAGTCATTGTTGCCCTCAAATGAGGAAAGAAAAGTACAACTTTGATCCCTGATTCGAAGGCAACAATAACTCTTTTCTGAATAGCAGGTGTGAAATGACTCTTTTCTGAATAGCAGGTGTGAAAAGCAGTATGTGACACTGTAGTAAAATCATTTGTAAGATATTTCATGTTTTTAGCAGCGGGCCTCATAGACGGTGTGAAAAGCAGTATGTGTCACACGGTAGCAAAATTATTTCCGTCTTGGGCGTAAACACTTGAATCCCTCGCTACGCTCAAGATTCTACTTTAGAATCCCTCGCTACGCTCAGGATTCTATTGTAGAATCTTTCGCTTCACTCAGAATTCAATATACCGCCCTCGCCGTAAATATATCATTTTGCTCCCTTGAGACACAATCTACTATTTTCTTTCTGACCGAAACCGGGCAATAATCAACCGTAAAATTTCACATATCTTAAGAAACTTTATTCTCAACAAGAAGATAGGTATACAGACTCACTTATGTGAGTATTAATTTATAATTAAGTAGTACTGAATAGTTTTGCCAATGCTCACGTACCTGCCCGCGGTTTCTGAGACTAGCAATATTACCTATTGGTACGGTGTATTTTCATTTCCAAAAAATGCTTTTGAGGTGTTCCACTTTTTTTATAATTTTGGAGTTCTTGTCACGTAGAAAGAGGATTAGCGAATCACCAAGGGGGGCGGACTTATGATAGGCTGACTGAATTGAGATGTATCAGAAGATGTAGCACAATTCTGACATCTCTTAATTAGTCGTGCTGTATGTACATCGGCGCCAAATTGAAATTGAGCCAATAGGCTTGAATACATTGATGACGTTTCGGTCAAAGAGAATATAACCACTACGATCTAAGAGACGGGACTTCGAACTAGGTTTGGATGACAGTGACATTGTAACTTTGATGTAGTACGGTTAACAATATCGATATCGATATACGATGATTAGTGACGTCGTGGGTTCCATGTTTATAAAAATCCTAGTTAGAGGGTGTCCATTATTTACGTGAGATGTTTATGGCGGGAGGGGATCGATTTTGCCAAAAACACCTCACATTATTAATGGATGCTTTTTTATTAACAATTGGGGTTTGAATCCATTCTCAATGGTTAGGTTATGACGACTACACTACGACGTCCATGCGTTTATTCCGCAGTGGGTAGGGCTAGAGTTCAATAGAATAAAAAAAGTATAAAGTTGTATTGCTTTAAATATATTAACCATCTCTTTAGACGACTTTTCTTTCGGGTAAAATCTTTGGGTTGAAAGTGGTCACCACAAAGAAATTTTAATTCATTCAACTTTTCAATCGGAACGTAGGTTAGGTCTTCATTGCCAATTACTTTCACCCACTGTCTGCAACTGAAAAATACCATGAGTTCTATATGATAAGCTAGTTATCGATATGTTACTGCCAACACTAGTATGCATACGAATAAAAATAAATTGCAAATAACGCTACTTATTTTGTTTACATGTAACTTGCTGTGGTACATATTAATAGATAATCTCCAATTAATTGCTTACCGATCGTGATCTAAAGGAAATCGTGCCATAAATTTCCTTTTCTTTTCATCTTTTCGACCCGCACGATAACCGCAAATAACACATACCCTTTAGGGTGAAATAGTCCGTGGCATGTTGAAAAACACACTGCCTTCTTACTACATGCTTTTTCACTTTAGATTAAGGTTTGTACCATTTATAAATACCAAAATAACAAACTACAAACTGATTAACAAAGAAACAATATGGCGATCACTAAGTTTAACGGAAGTGACCAGAGGTGACATTGACATGTGACTGAGATGAATTAACTGAGGGAGCGAGATAGCAGGATCCGCCACTATTTTTTAGCCAAATTCCATACAACAGTGTCATTTTGTAAATTTTGTTCCTAGTTGCGCGAGCCTGGTTTCGGTGACAAGAGGCTGGTGACAAATAATACGCAATGAGGAACAGATGACACATTGTATCTCGTTCCCACGTGTGTTGTTGTCTAAGCTTGTATGTATCTCTTTCGCACATCTTTGTACATGTGTATTGGCTTCAGTCTTATCCTTACTTCATGCCTTGTCAAGATGCCTGGTTTGACACCCCAATAAGGTGTATAAGTGTATAAGGTAAATAAACTAAACTATGCACCTATTTAGTAACCAATACTTAAAAGAAACCGAATAATGCTATTTAACTGCATACTATAATACATTCGTTATATTGGTGAACGAATTAAACATTACCTACATTCTTGATTGCTTTCAGAGACCAGCGGCTCGGTGTCCTCGGCAGAGGTCTGCGGATGTTCCATCTGGATCCGGACTACCTACTCCGTAACACGTTGCGACAAGGCGCAGCACTTAGCTGATACTGCTCTAATAAATTTTACTTATCTAGATAAAACAACCAAAAACATCAATAGCGACGATAACGATATATTTAAGAGATTAACTCCAAAAATATGGTACCTAATGACGCTTTGTTTTGTTTTAATTTAAGCGTTTTTAAGTTTAGCCACAAATCAATGTCTTGCCCCGAACAAAGAATAATGTATAGGTAGTTTTTCTCAATCTTGCTCGGAAAAATAGACCTTACCTTAGCGATAATAAACTGCTAAACCCATCGTTGCGAGGTGTCGCGAATTTATGGTATGTAATGGGATTTGTATAGGATTTTTTATAAGTCGGTGCCGTACAAAGAAATTGCTTAAAGTTGATGAAATGGCACCGACTACAAAAATTATAATATGACTACATTGTTCAATAAGAAGCGTATTAGTCTCATATTGAGATATTAGAAGTTATGCATTTATTTTTTTACTTTTCAGTGTTTTTTATTTTTTATTATTTTTTAAATTTATTTCCCACTTTTTAGTATTTTAATGTTTAAGCCGTCGTCTCCCGGCGAATAAAATAAACAAGATCATTCTTTTTATATGATCCCTGGGTCCCAGGGACCGGTAGACGACGGGAGGAGATTAAATAGATTGCGCATTGACATGTGCCTACCGTAGTTGTTAAGAACCTCTAGGTCAACTAAAATTTATGGAGTTGTTAGTGCTTGGTTTAAAGTCACAACAAGTACTTGTGACGCTGTACCCATGGCGTTCAATTTGTTTTTGTACATCGCGCTATTAAGATATTTCCTGAATTAAATGGGGTCGGGACGTGTACAGTGACCTTTATTCGGAACCCTCGGTGCGCGTGTCAGATTCGCACTTGACCGGCTTTTTTTATAGTAACGTCACGTTTTTTTTATGTTTTTTCTGTGTCACATTGGTCAAAATTCGCAGCCTTACCCTAATTGTGAAACACTAGGAGTTTTGGATGACCATCCGTGGTCTTCTTCATCAGTTCCCGTCCAGAAAATGCTACTTTCTGAATGAAAATGCTCGATTTCTAACCGAAAATACTAAAATTGGTATATGTTTCTCTTTAATTATTGAGGAGCTCCCTCAATTTCTCCTGGACCCCGTCATCAGAACTGGATTCTGGTAACAACGGGACCAACCTTGAAGCATATGCTTTCCAAATCGGTTCATAAGCGACGGAATTCTGAGATAACACACATAAAAATTAATAAAATAAAGAAAAAAAAGAACATACAACCGAATTGATATCATCCTTCTAAGTCGGTTAATAAAACTAATGCTTACCAGTCGAATCCCCAAAATATTGGGCAATGCAAGCTACAACAGAAAACATTCGCTTTATATTAATAATGTTCCGGGAATGCAATAGACGTATCTTCATTTTAATGTTATCTATGTTCATGAATTCCATATTTCACACGAGGAATTTAAAAGAATCAACCGACTCGCAGATAGCACGAATGCGTATACATATATGCGGTAGTATTAATAGTTCATTATAATCATTATAAACCTGCGGAATGCTGAGGCGAGTCTAACGCTGCAATTGGGTATTTTCCAGTGATCGAGATAAAATATGCACTAAATTAAAGTTTATTATTAATTTATTATTTTTGAATACTCAATTTTCGCAATATTAAAACACTTTTTTTTCTGTGTGTCCATGTGACTTCAAACAAAAATATGCAGCGTTTAACGAGGTTATCTGTGATATGGCGTCATCTAGTTGTATTGCCAAATAGGTAGGTATCACTCATTGATTGTCGCTATCGCGACCAAAAAGTATGTTAGTATTTATGAGTCATTAACTATGACGATTGTGTTTTTGAATACAACTTACTGACGTCATTATATGGACTGCACTGTGAATGTTCGGTTTAAGGCCGAATTTAAAACGAAAATTAAATCGCACAATTTTTTAGGCTTACTACTATACCTAATTTACGGAAAATAGTAGACTGTATGACAAGGGTCTAAAATGATAAACACCACGAGACAGTTATTTTCCCGAACGAAGTGAGTACAGTCAGCAGCAGATATATTTACGCGGGCCAGGTGTTCACGAAGATGTTTACGTTTAAATCGTCATAAATTTCACTTGGCTTTCAGTACAGTCAGCATCAGATATATATACGCGAGCAAGGTGTTCACAAAGACGTTTACGTTTAAATCGTCATAAATTTATTGGCAGCTGAGTTATTATTTAGACATAGGCTTTCAGTACGTCACAAATGTCTTAACTGCTCAGTTTCATTAACATTTATACACCCTATTTTAATTGAAAAAATAATAACAACTAGAATCTCAGCATCAATGACGTCTACATATATACGCATTGCTAATCACAAACAGGTGAACAGCCAGGGTGCCACAAGTTGCTAAGCAGTTAATATTTCAATGGTAACTAAGTATCAACATAGCCAAAGATATCTGAACGAAATGAAAGCCCGATATTAAGGTTTTTATTAATGGCTTAAACTTCTGAGAGAATGACAAAGATATTACTTACTTAATGTGTTTGCTGTCCTTGTAATTTCGGAAGATTGGTTGTTAAAATTTCCATGATTTATCATCTTATAAAAACATCATAATTCGGCTAAACTTGGCTCTGGCATTCCTCCGTGGTGTCCAGATATCCTATCGCGCTAGGAACAAAACAACAGGTGCTATACGGCAAGCGCGTGCGAGTGCGATGCCACACGTTTAGCTGTCATGTTGCTGTCGTGTTTTGTTAGAAGAAAACCTTAAACCTTGCAAGAGTTGCAAATGTTGCAATATATATCATAATCCAGTAAATTACAAATTAATAAACAACATAAGTTTCTTATCCTGAAATCACACTTTTAGACCAATATACATCCTTTTTATAAGTAAACTGTAAATATAATCAAAACTATAGCGAATATTTGAATTGCGTGTTAGCCACTCTATATATATATATTAGTCTGCTGATGCAACTTACCCCTACGGCTGTAAAATGGGTACTGAAGCTAATTGAGAGAGCACAATAAATACGAACTTTTCCGATAAAGTATTTTCGTATATGTGTTATGCAAACGCTCTAAAACTTCAAAAAACCTCCTTGGAGCCTCGCGCGATTTCTGGTTAACCCTAATCTGTAGAAAGTATTGAATACTGACAGCTCAGATATTTTTAACGTGCTGACCACCCACAGGTAAATGCTAGCCTAGCAGTCAATATTTTTTTGACAATTGAAACGTACACCTCTTTCTGAGCACCTCGATTGTAGAGCTGCTTCTGCTGCTGACTGTACATATACGTGTACACTTTCATTACGAAACATTTTTAAAATTCTGTTAGTAACCCTATTCGGAGACCGTATTCAGCCCGACTGAATTCGGCCCGCAGCAGCTGGCAAATCAACCACCTAGAGTTATCCCAGTACAGTTACATCCTAAAGGATGCCTGGAGTCCGCTACCCGCAAATATCTTTCTTAATATATATAATTCTTCTGTAAGTACGTGTGTTTGTCACATAACTCCTCCAAAACGGCTGGGGCTGGACCAATTTGGATGACATTTTGTGAAATATATAAATTCCTGGATGATTTGAAAATACAAGTGGACCCGGTGGGTGGCGCTGCTTTTCCGGGCAGGACGATTTCTTCCGGGTCCGCTAGTATACATATTATTCAACCGTATTAATGTTTCCCGCAGGATTACGTTGCTGGCCCTAGCTTGCCGGCTTTAGCAGTTCATGTTGTGTATATTAATAATAATATATAAAAATGTATATTTACAATTGGGACTGTTGGGTTGTTGGTTCCTGGCGTCGTGCTCGTACAGCTGGAAAGTGCCGTGGCTGGTAGGAGTGGTGTCCGTTCCAGCGCTGGGCCTGCCCGCGATCTCTACCAGCTCATCCGACCCACCCGCCCCGACCCCGGACCCATTCTTGCTATTGCCCTGCCGATACATATAATCATATATTCCTTACACTGCTGTGTCAATTATTAACATACTTGATTATAAAATATGCAACAGATCTCATACATTTATTTAGAGTTCTTCTTGTCCATTGCTACAAAAACGGTTAAAAATATGTAATCAGTCTATTAAACGACCACTATTTAATTTAAGCAAATCAAGTAAGACAGAACACCCGCTAACAAGGAACATATCTAGTACAAACTTGGTGTCAAAATATGATGTGTACCACTAATAAGCAGACTGCATAGCGCTTGAACACATCAATATGTAGGTCAGTGCAATTTAACCACAAGTGCGCATTAGCGAACAACACAATGACAAATGACGTTTGGGTTTAATTTCGCGGCTGATGCATGAAGGGCATAAAGCCGATCGACACTCACTTCAATGGTCGTAAACCCACTTGATAATATGTTATATGTATATTATATGTTCTGAAAACACATAAATATAAGCGTAAACGTTGTTGGTAAGTACAGTCACCAATGAGACAGTGCATGAAATGCCTTTCCGGTGAATGGGGAGCGGAGGTGGGGAAAATCAATAATCATCCCCGGCGCCGCGCGACTGGCCGACATGCCGTCGCGGTCACATAATGCAGCTCTCTTTGTGAATGTTCACTAATTCAAAAGATGTACTGCAAAATATATTATCTGTAATATCGTATATTAAACACCGATTTATTTAGGTAATGGTAATTAAATATGAATGGATTTTAATTAAATAAGTATTCATTTTGTATAATAACCTAGGGTATCCTCGAAAGACGCAAACATTTTAATCCGTTGTTATTTTCATCCGACTGCAGCAGAAGACCAAACAAAATCAAAGATGTTTATTAATACGGATTCTCGTTAACCACTCTAACGATTTCAGTGAAATCAACAACAAGGTTTTACGGGGGCGAAGACACATTCTATTCTAATCAAATAAATTTTCTAGTTTTTCGAATATTATTTTCCTAGATAAAAATTGTCAATTACCAGAAGACGCGGGTTCGAGCGAGACCTACGATAAGATTCGAGTTTTACTTGAATTGTAAATTGAAAGAATGACGTACGAGTATAGTTCTCTTTTATACGACGGTGGCAAACAGTCTTATTGCCTGCTTTATGGTAAGCAGACACTTTAGCCTATGGACGCGAACGGACATTGACTGTCCTGTGTACATCTGAATGCGTATTTGATACAGGATTTGTACATGTTTTCCCGAATGTGCTTAAATACAGTTATACCTTTTAACTTTACATTATGAAGGAGTTTATTTGCTCCATAATCTTGCTGATTGAACTGTAAAGTTCCATTAAGTTCCGGACACTCTCCAGCTGGAACTGGTAACTGGATTGACATTTGATATTCCCATACAAATGGGAAACTCATTCGGCCGGGACTAGTCTTTGTCAGCTGAATGGCTTACATGACTGTAAGTAGTTCACAAATCCAGAGGGCTAGGCTGCTTACTTCTAATAATAATAGAGCCTTTATTATTTCCCACAAAAATAGCACTTAAGTACAATAAGAATTAAATAAACTATAAAGCTAATTTAGTTACACACACAGGTGTACATATTATTAGTGTCCGACCGAAGTTTCGGTTTCGGCTGGTTTCGGCCTAAAAGTCATGTTTCTGCCGAAGGTTCGGTGTCGGCCAAAAAACTGCCGAACCTTTCGGTCGAGCCGAAACTTTTAGAACATTGTACTTTCGGATCACGTTCGTCTAATTTCTGGTGCTTTTGTCTAACTTCGCCCGATTCCGCCAGTAGAATATATTTAATTTTAGTTATTTTATATCTTGTTAAGTACTAAACTTGTTTTATTTTATAACACACTACACGAACTATCCGGTGTTACATTTAGGGATTGTAATCTGGTCCGTCGGATTGGTACGGTAATCCGGTTGGATCCAGTATCTCGATAGGCACCGGGTCCGGCAACATTCCGATATAGATATATAACTCCAGTAGCCACGAAAAAGAGCGCTAAAACGCATTACGAAAATTAGTTTTGCTTTAAAAAAAAAGGTAAATATACTTTCCCGAGTATTTTCAGAATACGGGCGATTGTTACGTGGCATTGTTAATATTAAATGAATATATAAATAACGTTTATTTCACAAAAAGGCAGCAATAGTAAACCGACAATCACAATCTGCAATTCTTCGTCAGGTGCGCACTAATGCAAATCAACAAGTCGCTTCAATCAATCAATCAAAATATTTATGGCATGGCCATGAGCGGTTTATCGCTTCCGTAGTAGTAGTCGACTTCGTCAACCTTAAACACTAATTATGCCTACCTAGTTAAATGGACCATCTTGGATCGCGGCTAGCTCAAAGGTCTCCATGACTCCTGCAGTCACCACGATAGCCAGCGAATTCTGCTGTACTAGATACGATCCCGTCTCTCAGTCGTCGACCCAAATCCTTAACAAATTCCTTGGCTTCCAAACCCCAGGATCCCGCAGTCTACCACCACAACAGGAACGAAATCGTACTTTGGGTCCAAGGCAGGGAACTTGTCATACTTATACTTCAGCTTATCAGCATACTCCAGTGAGTCATATCACCAGATCTGTTGAGCCAAAGTCAGTACCCTGGCGTAACAGATTTGGTGATATGACTCGAATAGGACCGGAAAAACCTTTTTATGCCACCGAAGTTGACAATGTTTAATAGAGGCAATCGTTCAACTCCAATTTGGCTGAACCGGCTCGATCCACCAGGATTTAGTGAAATCCGGCCGGATTGAAAATCATACTGGATTGCAATCCCTAGTTACATTGTTTATATGTCTAGAAAAAATGCCCCACTGACACTTTATTTAACGATTTTCACACGTCTATAAAAGTTTCGGTTTCGGCCGAAACTAGAGCTAAAGCCGAACCTTCAGTTTCGGCAAAAAGACATGTTTCGGTCGGACACTACATATTATATAATTTATTATTTAAGTATTTTTATTGAGACCCCTTAATATTTACCCAAAAATACTGTTTTAGCAGACACCAATGATTCATTTCAGCTTGTGCCGATATACTATCTTCACAGCTGATCTCCGTTGCTCGGACACCATGACTACAGCTACATTCGCCGATGATACCGCTATTATGGCAAGTCACAGACACAAGTATCCAGTAGTAGCCTCAAAAATCCTACAGAAAGGCCCAGAGGAGACAACTAAATGGCTTCGAAATCGGCGAATAAAGGCTAGTAAATACCTCAAAATCAATACATGTAACTTTCACGCTACGCAAAGGCAAACTCCCCTCTGTGAAACTAGAATACGCCACCCTTCCTCACCAGAACTCTGTCCGATACCTTAGTCTTCATCTTGATAGGCGTATGACGTGTAATGAGGACATCAAAAAGAAACGAGGTGAGCTGAATATCAAATACTTTCTGTGGTTGCTGGGCTGAAACAGCAAACTGCCAATAGACAATAAACTACTAGTGTACGAGTCGATCCTGAAACCTGCCTGGATGTACGGCCTTCCACTATGGGGTAGTGCTCGTAATTCCTCCATCCTACAAATACAAAGAATGCAGAACATAATTCTCCAAACAATCAGTAATGTCCCATGGTATGTGACTAATGTTGAGATCCATGAATATGAAATACCCACAGTGAAAGAGGAAATTGCCAATGTCAGGACTAGATACAGGCTAGAAGCCCAATCGAATACCCTTGCACAACAGCTCACAATAGTAAGCTATGTTTAACAACTCAAAAGGAAAGACATCCTATAGTATAGGGAATAATGAGTAATGTCTTCGCTGGAGGACACACTCTGAATAAGAGAGGAATGCAACACATCTGCTAAAAGTAAATGCACTGATATCAGATAAACTGAGAAGGCAAAAAAAAGGTTGTTCAGATTCTATAAAATATACCGGAAACAGTTTCAAAACAACTATGGCCATTATTATTAGTTGTCCAGCATAAACAGCATTTTCATAAGTGGTCATGTATTTCGTCTTTTAATTTCTTCATAGCGTTTTTATCAGAACTCATATTCACTAACTCAATAACACAATCAACAATGAAGAAGGACATTGAATCACTAAGAATGAAAAATTTTCCACCCACAAAACTTGTTCTTTTTGTGCTGATTGAGTGGATGGTTTTAATTCTGATATTAAGATAAACGATTCAGGTAATCCGGTAAAACTTATTGTTGTTGGGCAGGTGAAAGGAAAAAGGAGTAGTGGAAGATCACCCACCTGATCGACCGACACAGTAAAGGAAGCCTGCCAATCAAACCTGCAAGCATCTATCCGAAAAGCGGAAGATAGAACAACATGGAGAGCTTTGGTAAAAACAAGTTACTGGCGATTGCTATTGCAACCCTTAGTCATGAGAAAGAAGAGAAGAAGATTTACTAAAAAACTGATTGCTTTTCCTCATTCAGCCGTCATCTCCAGGGCCTGGAGATCTCTGGGTGCTTAAAAAACATGTCATTGTTTGTTCTTTTCATCAGGCAGCAGGTTCATCATTTTATGCCTCTGTTAAAATCAGTCTCAATCCAGGTGCTCAAATTATCCAGAGTACAATCACTCGGGGCAGTTTTTATTTAAACAAATCTTATTACGAGGTAAATACGTTACCTTTTTGTAGACTGACTGATACGTCATGCTCAGTTTTGGTGTAGTAGACTTCAAAGGAAACCTTTCCATGACTGCTTTCCTGGAAGAATTGATAAATAGAATATATAACATACAGATCATTCCTTCTATATAAAAATACATTAGGATTAATGTGTATATTTTGTTTATGTTTCATACACTAGCAAGTAAAGTAACGCCCCTTTCAAAGCATTACAGAATCTTGTCTATCGAGATCATACCTACGGATAACCGTTAGTTGTCACGTATAGTCAAGCTAGTAAAGTTTTAACCAAACATAAGAACAGCAGTAGGATATGAAAGTTTTGCTAAAGTATGCAATAGAAATTTTATAGTACCTTCTGGAGTCTATTGACGTCGTGTCATTTCAAGCCAAAAAAAAGCAAAGTATTCATTCCATCAATTAGGTACTCATTTAACAGTTTTCTTATTGAGTTATCATTATCACCAACGTATATATTAATTAAAAGGTTTTTTCCGTAATGGATAAAAATATAATGATCAACAAGGCTCTGCCTGAGCCACAGCACAGAGTACTTTTCTGTATATATGGCCTGAGCAAAGCAAAAATAATCACGACAGTCAGTGACAATTGTCACTAAAACGTCAAATCAAAGTAAATAGGTTGGTATAAGCTTAGTCCACATATGTATCGTGATCGCGTATAGCTTAGTCCACACTTGTATCTTTGTACCGTATCGTATCGCCTTCGCGTATCACCGACGCGTATCACCGACGCGTAGCATGATCGTTAGTGTGGACACGAAATGATACGCGATCATGCAACGCGCCGTATCTGATACACCGCGATCCAAGATCCAACCTGCACCGCGTATCTTAAATACTCCGCACACGCGCGTATCGGATACGCGTAGCATGATCGGTAAGTGTGGACGTGTTTTGATACTGTATCAAGATACGATGGTGTGATTTGATACGGGATACGCCGCGATCCAACTGGAGTAGGTTTTTTGCCCGATCATCAAGGTCACCAGAGTGGGGATACGACACGGGCTGACATTTTATACACGATCGCGATCGCCGATCATCAGTGTGTATCTGCGTCTGCGACAGAACAGTAGTAATTTTTGTCTTTTTTTTTTATACAACGCCGGTGGCAAACAAGCTTACGGTACACCTGATAGTAAGCGGCCACCGCAGCCTATAGACGCCCGCAACTCCGAAGGAGTCACGTACGTGTTTTGTCCTTGATTGTTGAGATAGATAACGAGACAGTTCTAAGGCTTATAAAGGCCTATAAAACCAAAGAGGTTTTGTGGAACCCCTGTCACCCCAACTACTACAACAGGTCAAAGGTTAAAAAAAGACGCATGGGACGAATTAAGCGATGAAATTACCTGCCCAGTAGAAAACATCAAAAAGAAAATTGAGTATACCCGCGGCTTTTAGACGGGAGAGGCAAAATATGACCAAGTCTAAGGACCACGGGTCAAGGTATGCATTACGATAATTTATTTATTAGGTTACCTACGAGTCAAATTTCACCAACTTCCGTTTTCCACGACAATAGGTACACGATTTCACGATTAGTGGAACAGTGTACATTTAAAAGTAAAAATAAATGACACAATTAATTCATTACGTCGGATTTAATCAAGTGAGCAAATGGAGCTCACACTAACTACGTAAATCTTGAATCATAATTATAAATGCTTAAAATGTCCGGCAAAATTTGATACTTGTCTTAGTTCGATTACTATATGATCTGTGTTTCTATTGTTTATTTGAAGTACAGATTATGAATTCAAAGAATAATGGCAATGGCAATTCATAGCAACTTTCGCCGGGTTTAATTTCATTATAATCCGCTGGATAATAATGTGATTTCACTTTTTATAGATCTTAATGCTATGTTCTTAAAGTTTTCTTTTCTTTCAAGTCTCCTTGATATTGTAATAAAACAAGTACACATTATCACTTGTTGGTAAGCAATCATTTCGGGTGACATATTGAAACAGAACGCGGATCTGCACTATCGAATGTGTTCGTCCAAACTAACCGATACGGAGTTGCGATACGATGCGCTGCTACGATGGTAATGATCGCATATTGAGCGTCCACACTTAGGATACGCGTGCTCGATACGATACGCCTGAACTCGATACGCGATCACGATACAAGTGTGGACGTGTTTTTTTCCACGACAATCGTAATGCTACGCTATGCCCAAATTGAGCGTCCGCACTTAGGATACGCGTGCTCGATACGATACGGTGATCTCGATAAGCTTAGTCCACATTTGTATCGTGATCGCGTAATGTATACCTTGACCCGTGGTCTTAGACTTGGTCATATTTTGCCTCTCCCGTCTAAGAGCCGCGGGTATACTCAATTTTCTTTTTGATGTTTTCTACTGGGCAGTTAATTTCATCGCTTAATTCGTCCCATGCGTCTTTTTTTAAACCTTTGACCTGTTGACCCTTTGACCTTTGCCCTGTTGTAGTAGTTGGGGTGACTGGGGTTCCAAAAACCTACTCCAGTTGGATCGCGGCGTATCCCGTATCAAATCACACCATTGTATCTTGATACAGTATCAAAACACGTCCACACTTACCGATCATGCTACGCGTATCCGATACGCACGTGTGCGGAGTATTTAAAATATGCGGTGCAGGTTGGATCGCGGTGTATCAGATACGGCGCGTTGCATGATCGCGTATTATTTCGTGTTACGCGTCGGTGCTACGCGACGGCGATACGATACGGTACAAAGATACAAGTGTGGACTAAGCTTTAAAGTTTTCGGTAGGTGATAGACGGGCGAGTAAGTACGCGGACTTAAGAAGGTGATAGACGGGCGAGTTTTAAAATCGCAATCTAAAAGTTCACAAACCTTGCTCGGCCCACATCGAGCTGTCGCGAATTTAAAACTAGCGAACTTAATACTCGCGGTCCCACGTCGATCGATGACACACGTAAAAGCTAGCTCACTCAACGTGATATCGAATGCAAATAAATTCGAAAATCACTCATATTTACGGGCCGTACGCTTGTTTGCCACCGACGTGGTATTAAAAAAATATTAAGAAGGTTAAGCTTTTTCGTAACCAAAATAAACAATATATACACAAACGTCACCTGCGACAAAAGAGACCCCCCACATACCGCAAAAACAAAATGGCAGTGACAGAGGGGCTACCGCGATAGCGCCCCAGTGGGACTACCGCGACCACAAACGAAGTTTTCCCTCTCTGTCTCACTTATGTGCAAAACTTGCAAGTGCGACAGAGAGGGAAAACTTCGTTTGCTGTCGCGGTAGCACTTCAGACCACGTGTTCGATCGTCTGTTACAGGGGCCCTACCGCGACTGCATTCGAAATTTTCCCTCCTACTTACACTTATGTGCAAACTTGCAAGTGCGACACAGGGAGAAAACTTCTTTTGTGGTCGCGGTAGCACTCCAGAGGGGCTACCGCGAACCACAAACGAAGTTTTCCCTCTCTGTCTCACTTATATGCAAACTTGCAAGTGCGACAGAGAGGGAGATATTCGAATTTCGTTCGTTTTCGGTCGCGGTAGCCCCTCGGTCTGCGTGATGTACACTTCGTATAAAAACCGATAATATCATGTTCCGTTTTAACCGATTTATCCACATGACTGCTCCATGTCAGCCGATTTATATAAAATGGCGTCAGCCGAGTTTTTAGAGCAAGCTTTGTCTACAGACGTTGACGAGAACGCGGTGAATGCTATCGTAGGTTCTCTAGAAAATCAATTGGTTACGTCTGTTTCATCAGTGTCATCGCAGAACAATATAGTTAATGTTATTCCTAGTCAGCTTACTAATATTACATCAAATGCGAGTTCTATTATTGGTGTGCAAAAATACAATACGGACCAAGTGAACGTTGGAGAAATATCGACTGGTAATTTTCAATCCGTGGGATCTACTAGCGGCGGTGTGACTTATAATAATGTGCAGGCATCCGGTCAGGTCTTCGTTTCACAACAATCGTTAAATAATCCCAGCGAGTCTATCAAAGTGATATACTCCCCTCAGACATCACAAACTTTGTCTAACAGTGTAAATAGAGTGTCATTTTCTTCTCAATCCGTGTCGAATGGGATCGGTCTCTCGGCATCGCAAAATCAAATAATCCACACTGGAGCTCCCTGCACCGTCATTCCCCAGAGCGTGAACAAAACCATTACTATGCAGCAGCCCCTCGTCATCAAGCAGGGAACTAGCACTGGCCAGGTCGGCATGCAGCCCGGGATGGTAACAGTGCCTATGTCGGTCAACTCGAGCATGCCGAATTCAATACCTAATGTTATGACTCTAAATAAGCCGGGAGGGCAAAATGTCGTAGTTACAACTCAAAATTTAGGCTCTGGACCACCTGCAATCATTCCAAATGTTCAAATATTAAACATGAGACCTGGGACACCTTCAGTTGCAGCTCAAAAATCTGTTGCCACCGTGTCTCCAAGAGTAGTCATTGGAACACCTCAAGTAGTAGGTGCAAGAGCGGCTACACCAGGGGTAATTTTATTTGTATTATATACTGCTTTATATAAATGCTAGCACTATCACCAGGATTACCATAAGAAATTGCCTCAACTAAATCTCATTTTAATTTTCTCTAATCTAACTGCATTCACTATATTCATCATGCAATGGAACACATGCTTCTGTACAGCGGCGGATTTGCACATTAACCACATATTTTATCATGATTGACCAACCTTAATATCTGGTGCCCTAGGCCGGGGCTTACTGGGCCTTAGGGCAAATCTGCCGCTGCTTCTGTACATAAATTATACATCACAATGTTTATAAAGTAATTGTCATTTAAGCTAAAATCCACAATTAGGCGAAGTAAACTGACAGATAACATGTTGCCAGGAGTAGAAAAGTGATGGTATATATTGATAAAAACATATGGATAAGCATAATGTTGTACTGACAAACATTTCAAATTTTGTATATTCCTTATTCTAGTATGTAGCACATTTTGTAGCAATTTTCTGTAGAATAAATTTATTATTATTATTATTGTAATCCATGAGATATGCATAAAGGGCTTTTTAAGCGGGACAAAAGTGGCATTTAAATATGAAGTTTAGTCCTTTAAATAGGAATAAATAATAAGATTTACAAATAATTTTAATTTGACAAATTCAGGGTATATTAGATTGAGAGAAACACTACTAATTTAGATTTTCTATGTTTTCGGCAAGTACCTAGGAGTTCCCGATAAATTGCACCGAAAGATTGGTATGTCTAATAAGGCCTTAAATAATATTGATATGAACAGCACTGGCCAACATTTGTTCATTTTGACTTGTCAAACAACTTCGCCTAATGGTGGACTTTACTGTAGTCACTGCCATGTTACAAGCAATGCTTTCAAATCATTTCAAATCTTGCTAAGGATGGTGAATGGGTTAACAGGGCTCATTGGCTAATCAACCCTATTCACATTTAAGGATTATACATATAATCTAATTTCAATGGACACAACATATAAGAAATATTCTGAAGTAGGTACCAGCCTGATTAACACAATTGTTGTCTTTAAGTTTTGAATAATCAGTAATTCTAAACAATTTCTTACAGGCCACTAAAAGCAGCTATTTGTTCCTTCCATTCTAAATTTTTCAGATTTTTTTTTTTTTAATTTATTGGCCAAAAACATTATTTTACAAAAAATGGTAAATATTGCTTCACCAACGGAAACCTCGAGGGTTTATATGCTGGTGAATAGTTCGCTATGGTATACATTAACTTTTTTACATTACGTACAACAAACTTTGTTCATTTATTAACACATTAAAATTTTATACCTAATTAAAGTTAGTTTAAAGTAAAATCCTCAACATCCTTAAAGATCCAATGGGGTCAATGCAATTTAAAACAACACTGTCACTAGGGGTGGCAGCTTAATAGGCAAAATACCTCGGTTCACCGAGGTCTCTATTAGAAGTCGTCGGCAACATCAAGGGTCTGCTAGGTTATCTGGTGGAACTGGGTTGGCACGAGTATTGCCAACAACCCATCACGCAAAATAGGCACACAATATGACGTCGAGTTGCGGAAACCAAGCCCGCGGATACCTATAACCTATAACAACACAGTGAAAAAGACAGTGTATCCATCTCATGTGGTTGGCTAACAACATTAACCCAATTTGTTCCAATTCAAAGAATTCCATCAATAAAGTTCAAAGTTATTAGCAACAAATAATTTCTATATTATTTTTGTTGGAACTGATATAATGTTGATCTAGATCAAAATAGCTAAAAAATAACTGAAGTCTTCACTTCTTATTTTAAACTGAGAGTATTTATGTTGTATCTACTATCATAGTGCCTACTTAAAGTAGGCTCGCTATTTTTAAATATTGCACGTGCCTAATTTGTTATTATCAAGCTCTACAATTTTGTCACTATGTGTTCATATTAGTAATAAGTGGGAGAGTAAAAAGTACACCTACAGTAAATTCCATAATTAGTTCAAGCATAGTTTTTTAATTTACAATTTAAATATCATTTTCCTTAACGTTTCTTTCTTTCCCTAGAATATCAAAGGATAATATTGCATTAACTTCATTTATTTCAGTAACTTATCACTTATCAGATTTCAAAGATAGCATGTGTAATTTTTTCGCCATTTGAAAATTGTTGTCTTTGAAATCACATGACAGATAACACACAATTGTTCTAATCTAAAAAAAACGAAGTGTAAAGTTTGACAAACAAATGTTGTCTGGTGTAAAGTCGAATAGCCCAAATGGTTAACCAAATAAAATCAACAAAGCTTCAAGTTTCCCGATATAAAAAATATTTGCACTCCAAACAATCTTTCAACACCCTTTTCACCCCTTCAAAGGGCTAATTTTAAAAACGTTGAATACTCTTCTTCCATTTTAATGCTTAGTCTATTAAATGTAGTTAACTTTGATTAAATTTGGTACATCGTTCATCCATGGCCTTGTTTACGTCTCCCAAAAGTCCCCAGCCCTGCACCTTGTGGAACCGCTGCCATTTTGGAAAATGTACTCCACCCGGAAGAGATTCGAATATTGTGCGAAATCTACGGACCCTATTAAAATATGGTCACGGGCAACATTGAAGGTTAATAAATTCTGCACACATAACTATGCCGAGAAAACATGTCTTCATGGAGCAAAATGCATCCACATGTGAGATTTTCTATACGTGTCCTTCCTTGGGAGGTTCTCTGAATTTGAAACTCGGAAGAATTTCATATCTACTTAGATTTACACAATAGGACATGAGCTATGATAATATTAACATTATACCTAATTAAGGCAAAACAAAATAAAAGGGTTTAAAGCTACAAGTTACAAATTACAAACGGTCTCAAGTCTGTTTTAAATAGTTTTTAATAGAAAAGGGATCAAATTCTTAATCAAATGTAACTCAAAATAATAAATAATTACGTAATTATAAGTCTTCAAAGTTTTAAAAAGGGGCATACTCTGTCCCTTTTCCGCAAAACGCACCTTTGTATTGGAACGATCGACATTTACTGTGGCGTTCGTGGTCAATGGCGTCACTGATCTCTCGCGCTTTCTCTCTCTAACCAGCAACATTAAAGGTGATTCCTAAATTTACAACGTTTTTTAGGAATCGAAATAAAACTAAGGTAAGCGTTTAATATCGATTAGGATCGATAGATGACGTCAATTCAATGTCAAATAGGCTGCTGTACACTCTATGGCGAATGGTTCTTGAGATATTGGCATTTGAGTCAATCAACTTTTTCTTGTTGTTATTCTGTCCCGTCAGTGAGAAGACAACAGTACCAGTAGTCTCTTAGAAAAATGTTTATAATATGGACTTCAAGTATGCCCATGAGATGACCCGTGTCCAAAGGGATTTATGCTCATCGCTAAAACTCATGTTTGGTAGATTTAAACCCTATAAAATCACAGTTTTAAAGAGGGACTCAGGTGACGTAACCATGGAAACGAGCAAAAAAAATTGTTGGTCCACCCATTTGTTTAAACGGAGTGGGACACCTTTAGTGCGGTGGTGACATGATTGTCATCCTTCAGAATCTGTTGGGATTTAAAAAAAGTTAGTCCATTTTTTTTCGTATCATACTCAGAATCGATAGTAAAATGTGACCTGGTGGTGACATCAGCCATCCGGTAAAGACATCACTGAAATAATAATAGACAAATAGGGATTATCAATAAAACAAGCTATTAATTTGTTATTGTTTATTTTTTCTAACTGTACCTAATTTACCATTTGCAGTGTATGTAAATGGCAGCTACAACTATTTGTCAACTATTATCAATATTTATATTCAAATTCGTAAAAACAACCGCGACCTTGAGCCTGGTAGCTAGCGAGCCACTGCTATACCACCGCTCAATGTAGGGCCGCGGTGGGTAGTTCGAATAAAAAAAGTCCTCCATAGGACAAGCAAGTTGGTACTTTTTTTTTGAACCTGACTGTGGCTTTATAGACCGGGCCCTATAAAGCGTTAGGAGTGCGCGGTTGGAGAGTAGCCTGGGGAAAATCCAGAGGAAAACCTCCGACACGACCACGCGTGTGATTTGGAACATTGGATTACTCTAAGAGTTTGCGCTTCAGTGAGATTGGTTGAGCGGTTTCAACCGAATCTGAGGTGTGAGTAAAATCGAGCTACTGGGAGTTTTGTCGCTGGTTTACTCAACCTAGCCTAGCTGAGAAGAGTCCATCAAGAAACTCAGCTAGGCCCGACTTGGACCGGACTGGCTCTACCTGGTGTGCTGCGGTACCGGGACGAATAGGGACTATATGTGTCATTGTTGTCGCGATCGCGCGGACCGCGCGGTGGACGTCTCCGCCGGCGGGAATGCCTATGTGCACGCGTCGTGTCTGAGTTGGACACCGTAAGCGCAGCGTTCCATCTTTCGATGGACGCTGTGATGACGTCCACTACACGTACCACGAATAACATACGGTTGCGTACCCTACTGATGAGGCTACGGAAAATCAGTTTTCTGTCGAGGGTCACTCCAAGATATTTGACTTCGTTGGCCCAGGGGATGGGCCGGTCAAACGTTTGGATCGGAGCCACACGCCTTTCCGTGCTAACGAGGTCAGACGGGTGGAAGACTATCGCAATGCTTTTTTCCGGATTGACTTCGATACGCCAAAGATTAAACCAACGACCTAGATCAGTGACTGCCAAAAACAAAAATGCGATAAATCCGTTTTTTTCCCTATTTCACAAAAACCTATTTCACCCTATGGCATAGAATGATCTAATTTGTTAAAAGCTTGTACTTTTTGCTACAAACCTTTACAGCTAAAAACCTTACAGACTTAAACCTTCAAAGCTCAGGAGGCTTTAAAGCTTAAGGCCTAAAGACTCGAGGTTTCTGTGATCGTAAGCAGCAACGCGAACTTATTAATTTGAGGCTTATACGCTTGAGGCTTCTAGACTCAGCAGTCGCGACTCGAGTCTTGTAGTTTACGCCTCGAAGCTTAAATTCACAACACTAGCGCGGTATCGTCCGCGAACAACCCCAGTTGCACTTTAGGGTGCCTGGGAATGTCATTCGTGAATAACGAATAAAAAGTGGAAGAGAGCACGGAGCCTTGCGGGGGGTGTGGGTCCGAGTACGTTCCTCTAATCTGTATCGAAAGCTTCGATCCCTGAGAAAATCTCGTATGGTGAGTACGAGTCTGTCAGGCAGACCGAGATTATATAACTTGTATATCAGCCCGTTATGCCAGACCTTGTCGAAGGCTTTCGCCACGTCGAGATAGATTGCACCGGTCCTGAGCTGATCGGCCTATAAGAGGCAGACGAAGTCCGGGGTTTACCGGGCTTCGCTATCCCTATGACCGCTGCACCTTTCCACGCGGTTGGAAAGTGAGCATTGGTCAGTGCGGCATTGAAAATGCGACCAAATTGAGGACGAGGGTTTTAGGGAGAAATCTCAGGATACGATTGGATACACCATCCGCACCCGGAGCCTTCCTAACACGAAGAAGTTGGTACCTACTAAAAGGCACTTTTAAATCAGCTCAGTCGCTGGGGCCGGCAGGCGGCGCGCGCCAGCGTAGGTCTAGCACAAAAGATTTAAATCTTGAAAAATTGGAATAGTTGCATTTTTATCGGTTCGTTCGATTTAAAAGCAATACTTAATGCACGACTATTGTTCATTACCTACAGTAGATTAAAATTTTCTTGTATGGTGGGCGGGAGGCTAGAGAATGAGAGGCGTGCGCGAGTGCGTGTTTTAAGTCTTCTTTATCACTAGTTAATTTATAGAGTTTGCTGAAAATACAATTTTATGTCACTACCAACCCCTTTGCTATCTTTACCTATCCTTGACTCATACACCGGTGTGGACATTCCCGGAGGTGTCATTTGGGCTTAATCGTGGAAAAGCAAAAAAACTAGCAGGCTCTTAGTCGTAGTTGTATGCTGAGTTTAACCGTCCACATGATATCTTTGAATGTGTACTCTATTATTTTAAATAAATTAAATTAGTTACGAGTTCCGAGCTGCGACCAGGGTGTCGTATTTCGGTTATGTTCACGCGAACTCGCACCAGCATGAAACGAACAGACATCCGCACTCGATCGCTCGCGGCGGCAGCAGGGCGGGTCGAGATGCGTCGTCTCACCCTATCTTTGTGTGTGTATTACACGTATCAGGCGCGCGGTAGGTGTTAGAAGTTTGAAAATCGGTGTGGAAAAGTTTCGGATCGTTTTGTTGTTACATGAAAAAGAACTAGGTTCTTACTATATTTTTTAAATACTATATTAAGTGTACTAATAGAAAAGTATCTCATTACGATAATCGGAAATACGTTTTTTGAAATATAGGTTCTTAAAGTTGTTAGAATCGATTTGTTACACATGTGATACGGGGTGTGCGGACCATTAAAAGACGATTTTCACTAACTTGACGCTATATGTTTTTAATGAAATGATTAGAACACATTGAGGGACACCTTTTACGGGATTATTGGTAAAGAAATGTGAACATACGTCGTGTTGTTTACGAGATATCGACGCGTAACTCGATTTTTCATCGATTTAAGAATCAACCTAAAACGGTTGTGGTTTTATTAGTTTTTGAGATATTTGTATACGATTATCACTATTTTTTTGCCTTGTTTCTTTTGGAGTAGTCAAATTTTGAGTCAATCAATTAAATCAAATCATTCCTATTGAAGTGGTTTTAGATATCTATTTATTCTGACCACGTATTGGCGACCTTGTATTGAGCTTAAGAATACTCAAAATGGCGGGCGTTAGAGGACGTCAAATCTGAAATCATAACTTTACTTCAAGCACTAAACTTAACGGGCGGATTTCAATGAACTTAACAACAGTAGATAGCCCAAGAACACGCCAGCGCTCTATAATATAAAATAATTATAGCACGTATATTTTAATAGGGTACACAAGTAGATTTCGAATATTTTTTTTTATATAACGCCGGTGGCAAACATGTTTACGGTCCACCTGATGGTAAGCGGCCACCGCAACTTATAGACGCCCGCAACTCCAAAGGAGTCACGTACGTGTTGCCGACCCTTTATAAAATTTGAGGATGCACTGTGTTTTTGTTGTGCACCGTTTAGCACCACCCAGGGGTCACGTGTAGGGTAACAGTGTTTACTCCCTACAGACGTGGTGCAACTTCGACCCCACTTGTGAAGTGAGGTGCGCCACTTGACTGTTAGACGTTCTCAAGCCACCCGGTTCTACGGTAAAAACTTCTATCATAGACAGCATAACGTGCCTTCCAAAGCACGGGAGCGCTCACTTAGTAACACTCAAAGCGGTCACTCATCCAAGAACTAACCCCGGCCCATGTTGTTTAACCTCTGGGTCACGAGCGCTCCGACAGCGCAAATATATTACGGATGGAGTACATTTTCCAAGATAGCTGCGGTTCTATCAGGTCCTGGCCTGGGGGTTTATGATGGTCGCGTGAAGGCGTGATAAATGACAAGATAAAGCACTTTCTGATACCACTCGATAGAAAGTGACAGATGGTTAATCTTGTCGTTTATCTCGCTATCGCGCGACCATAATACGGGGTCTGGGGGCTATAAGAGACGATAACAAGGCCATCAATGAACATCCATCAAAGTTACCAACATTTCGAGGTTTTGCTTTGTCAGTTTCAAGTTTCTTAAAGGTAATTTTGTTCTCCATACAAAATGACTACCCCTTTTTAACTCGATGAGGGGGTGAATTTTGAGAAAATTAAGAGCCTATGTGTTAATCTAATGTCTAAGCTACAATAATGGAAAGTTTCATAGAAATCAGTAAAGTAGTTTTTAACATTAAGGGGATGCCTCGATTCGGTCAGCCACGCCCCTCGTGAAAGAGACACGCTTATGTCTTCCGCGCAGAACAAAACGGGATACAACACTCTTCGGGAATGGCTTTTTTAGACAAATCTCGATTAATATATGACTGTGTGCCGTTTTACTAAATTTCCTCTTGACAGAGTTTAGTTGCGATAAAATACCACAATACTTAATTGTGTCATTTCACAATGATGCGTTGTTGTAGTAGTAGTCTGATTACAATCCGTAACTTATTGTTCTTAGCTTAGGTCCATTTATTAACAAAATTGAGTATAATCTTGTTTTGTCTTATACTTCACTTTATGTGCACCATTCATCCAATAAACCACTAAAATGTGTACCTATCTAACAAATGACCTGCTTAAGTATCATGTTTATGGATTCTGCTATATTATGTATTATGTGATTTGGTTTTAATCATTTAGAGAAACTGCTGTAGTACTTCAGGTTCAGAACCGTAAAGTGAACCATAAATTGAAAAAAGGCGTTCATTTTTAGATTACGCTGCAAACTCTGCAGAGTCTACAACCTGGGCAGCAGGGTCATTTGTTGTTAAAGACTGAGAATGGGCAATACCAGTTGCTGAGGGTGGGCCCCGCGCCCGCGGCCAGCACGCTCACGGCGCCGCAGGCGCAGACCATCCGGCTATCGACCGTGCCGGCAGTAAGTAGGCACACCAACTCCGCAACTCACCTTCTACTTGAAATTGGACAAGCGCTTGCACGTAGTCACTCGCTAAACTCTATATTCCAACGTAGCCACTGTGTCAGTTTGTCCAGTTTTAACTCATCTGTTGTGCATGTACAAACCTGGTGAAGGTGCATGTTCTGAGGTAATTAACAAGGTAAGCTAATGGAATTACATTACAGCTAATATCATCATGTAATTCTAATCAATTTATTATAAGTTTTATAAATATAATTACCGGCGAATTTTGTTCACTCGTTAAGCAGAACAGTGTTGGATTTTATTTTGAAACAATTTTCGAGTTATTTTCATCCTATGTAGTCGTTTCTATACTTGGCTTGATAATGTATGAAGCTTGGATACACGATTAATTTCATTCAGCATGGCCAACGGCTGCCCGTGGGAAGCTATTGACCAGAACCATTGATTGCAGCATCCCGGCGTGCAGACGGTTTCGACGAGCGTAGCGGCTGCAGCTCAAATGCAGGGCCAAATGGCTGCGGGCCCGGGGCCGGCGCCCGCGGCTTTGGCCTCGGCAGCCTCGGCGCCGCCGCCACCCCAGGCGCCCACTGTTACCACGCAGGTCTGTTTCTGCCTCGGTTTGTAATATCAATCCAGAAGGATTTTAGATCTGTGGATAATATCACAGTAGGTTGGGTAGTATACACGTTTGGTAATCCATTCTATCCGTACTAATATTATAATTTATGAGAAAGCGAGTCTTTCTTTATGTCTGTTACCTCTTCATTCTTTAGATGAACCGATTTTTGATATGGACTTAGTTTGGGTCCCGGGGAAGAACATACGCTACTTTTTATCTCGGAAATCATTCCTTAAGGGGTGGAAGTTTGTATGGAAGAGCGATGACTAGGTAAGCGCCTGATATGAAAAAAAATGCAATAAAATTCTATCGCCATGAACGATTTCTACGCAGACGAAGTCGTGGGCAAAAGCTAGTTCTATATATATTATTAATTAGTGGACTTTGCTACACACATAATCTGGGGCAATGTTAAAATTAATTACTGAAATTAAATTCTAACACTCAAATTAATTGAATTATGAAGATCGTCAGATTAAAGACTAGAAAATATCCACAAATTAAAATATGTAGAATAGAATAGAATATCATTTATACCAATAATGTAGAATATCGATAGTCGATGAGTTTTCTTAACTTCGATAACTATAAGTATGAGAGGGCCCACTTGGTTGTGACATCTACCAACAAGTTGTCGATCCATACCAGCCGTGCGATCTATTCGTCAGGTGCTTTCTCGACTGCTTATTCTACTCTGATAATCACAACAATTATCTATTGTTCGCAGAAACCTTCTGACAATACTAAAGAGAAATGCAGAAACTTTTTAGCAAATCTTTTGGATTTATCAAGCAAAGAACCTAAGTCCGTTGAAAGGAATGTGAGAAATCTCATACAAGAACTGATTGACGCCCAAGTGGAACCAGAGGAATTTTGTGATCGCCTTGAACGGTTACTGAATGCTAGTCCACAACCATGTCTCATAGGTTTTCTAAAGGTTAGTAGTCATCTTTTTTTTTATTGCGCCATTTCAAAGCCGGGTTATTATTTGTTACAACAGGGAAGTCGTTGATTAATTATTTATACTTTGACATAGAAAAGTCTGCCCCTTCTGCGACAATCTTTGGTTACAAAAGAGCTGGTAATCGAAGGGATAAACCCGCCCGCGCCGCACGTGGCGTTCTCCACGATATCTGCGCCTACGCACCAGACCATCATGGCGGCTTCCAACGTGCAACTGGTAAGGAGCCTTCTTATTTAATTCCTTAATATCTTATAACGGTAAAAAATAGCACCGAGCATTGGCCTGATCCGTTAAAGCTAAATCATCACGAATTAGTGATTTTTTAATTACATACCATTACTCGTATTATGGAAATAATAGTCGATATTTATAGCTAGCTCCCCTTAGAGCATTTAAGACAGGAGACGCCTTCAGCGCATCTTTCCGTACAAAATATTTCGCCGCCGACGACGACGAGATAACACACATATAAAGAAACTGCGCAACTTGCAAAACATTCTCCCATTACTACGCACCTACACTGAAACAATCACGTACGCACACTCTAGACACCAAATTTGAGCAATAAATTTCAACCTTACAGGCTTACACTAGGTCAATTATCGAATGGCTAAATTGACCAATGTAACTAAGGATCACATTTCATATAAATTCTCATAAATAGTAGTCCTTACGGTCGGAAATACGGTGAAATGAAATGTCAAAATAGCGGCCAGGCGTGGAGCGTCGAGTACGAAAACTTTAATTGTGCAGAAAATTATAATGAGGGCTATCATTTTTGTGCTCACCACCAGTTGGCGCCACTGTCGAGTAAGGTCCATCTGTCAAAAATTATTATTGGTTATTATGGGCATGAGAACGAAGTTTGCATTTAAGTAAATCATGTTTAAAAGCTTAAAACCGTACCGTAAAAATATCGAACATCCCGCATTGTAGCGCAGTCCCGTTTTGTTCGGAAAAAGAGGAGGAAGTAGGTTTCCGAAAGACAAAACTGTTTCAAAGCACTGACAGTCATTGACCCGTAAGCCCGTAACTCATATTTGCTATAATCATGCTCAGGTATTGCAAAATACCCACCATATTGTTCCAATTACATATTAACCCGCGTACCGCAACCACAAAGAGTGACATTTGAGATTTCGGAGACCTCACACTAGACTAGCGCCTCTAGCGGCGAATTCATACGCGATAGCCCCCATTAAAGCTTAAACATACGTGCACTGCAAATGAAATGGTAATGCATCTTTTCGTAAATTTGATAAATTTTTGACGGAGCTATTCACACGCCAGGAACGATTTCGAGACTGACGTATAATCGATTAATGGAGTAGTTTTTAATAAATTGGCAGATTTTTCTCCTATACCTTTGGCAGATGGGTAAGTACGAGTATATCAATGGCGTCCCCAGTCTTTAATGCTCTAAGTAGCTCCCTTATCCACGCATAACGAGTAATGTAAACTAATATCATCATTAAGTTGCATAGGACTAAGTTTCTGGGCTATTTGGTATTTTTTACAGAATTACGTGGTTACAAAGTACTGTATGTATTTTCTAGATGCAAAACTACACCTGTTGTGAAGTATACAGTTTATTATTTACATTCATTGGAACATAATGTACTTGTAGCTATAGTCAAGTGTAAAGTTATGGAAGCAGTCCATTGAATCATTGCCAACTTACTCGTAAATTATTTTTTCTACTGTTGTACTTTTTTTCGCGACTTACGCAATCATGAACTTATACTTTATTTATTCTGTAAAAAGTCTAGTCTATTGCCCGAAAACACACTCCTTACCCTACTTTAATAAAAAATAAAAGCAGAGTTGGGTGCCACAGACTACTACAAATACTATGTTTAGTATTCATTCTTCGGTGCGTTCAAGTGAAACTCCTATGATTAAAATCAGTGCTGCCGACTTAACGCAACTTTGCTATAATTTTTATGAATTAATTAATGCATAATATATTATTTACTAATATGAATACATACATTTATCATATTTTTTGTGTTGTTTAACAAGTTTTATCTATTTTCGGATATATTTATGAAAACGAAACAGTTAAGATTCGATAAATTTGAATTCGGTTTGGGTCGGATGCCAAGTCTAGCAAATTAAAAAAAAGACAAAGCATAAACAAAGTTTCATATTTTTGATTTCCCACTAAATTCTTAATTGATAACGAAAACATTTGAGCCGATAAATGATTATATTACTTAAATAAAACGATTTTTTTGTGTTCATGAAGAGAATGTGTAGGTACGTTGATTCTTTTAAAAATCCATGAAGAAGTTATATAGCATTAGTGAAGAAATTGCGTAGGTAAGTTGCACAATTACTAAGGGGAAATATGGCGCATGAAAAGTCTGAAAAATACCTACTTAATTTTTATTTGAAATGAGTCGTAGAAAAAGTATTGTATGCAACGGTGTATATGGTATTAAAAAAAGGCTCGTGGTGTCTTTACTTGCGAACTCGCCTTTTTATACCCTTCTTATACACCAGTTGCATAATATACAAAAATCGGTTCCCCTTTGAGATTTTCGATATCCTTCAGTCCCAGGATGTAAGAATTTATAGTTTTATTCATATTCATATTCATATCTTTATTGACCATGTAACATACATCACATGTAGCACGCCATACAATTACATCATTCAATTATATTCCAATAATTATTCTGTCCTTAAAATTCTATGTTTTACATTATTTATTTTTTCATTATATTATAAAATTCTTCTAAAGAGTACAGCGGATTAATTTCCAAAATACATTTAATTTTATGTTTAAAGTCCTTCAGTGGTAAACAAGTTATTTCATTTGGAAGTAAGTTGTACAATTCGATTTTAATAGGTATACATTGTTTGAAATACTTTTTCGTTCTTGACTTTGGCATACACAGTTTTTCTTTATTTCTAGTATTATAATTGTGAATGTCTTTTCTTTGTTTTAGATTGTTTTTTGCTGTATGTATTTCTAATAAACTGTTGTATATATATAGTGAGATCACTGTCATTATTTTGTTTCTGTTTTTAACCTTATATCGTTCTCAATAGATGGTATAAAATGATTATACAAAAATGAGTTATTATTCCGTCATTTCAAATTAATATCTCAGCGTACGCGGGTTAGATACTAAATATATTATATTCTGGTTTTGTACTTCTCTATTTGAGATCTATGCTCCCATAGATTTACATGTAAGTGTCTGTACAGCAGAGGGTAAAGGAATTTAGCAATATGATTTACACTCCATAGAAAAAAAACGTGAATAAAATTGCTGTTAAACGTGCGGACTGCTTCAGTCAGCCAAATATATTTTCTAATTCAATTCCAAAATGTTACCATAAGCTACCAAATACGTCATTGCTAAAATAAAAAGCATCATTGTCACTTCAGCATTCCAGATATCAGGAACCTTTTTTTAGGGTTCCTTAGCCAAAATGGAAAAGACGGAACCCTTATAGTTTCGTCATGTCTCTCCGTCCGTCCGTATGTCACAGCCGTACTCGGAGACTATAAACACTACATTATGAAATTTGGTAGGAAGGTATATTCTATGAACCGCACATAACATAGCCTGATAAGATTCTATTTGGCCCTGAAATAGTGTCGCTACAAACAGCTTACATATGGCAATAAAATGTCAGTAACGGTCCCGTGAAAAACCAATTTTAAAACATTGTTTTTTGCAATTCCACAAAAAATGCACGTTAGGGTCGATTTTTAATCGCCATATAAAATCATCTGTCATTAAAAAACTATCGCTGTCACTTTCTAATATCATATGAAAGAAAAGGACAGAGCTAACATGTATCTGACAGATGTTTTTAACTGGAGATTGAATAATCGTCCCTTAGATAACTAAAGCACTTTATTACATTTTTATCTGTTAAACTATCAATGAAAAATATTTATAAAGTGCCTCGTTCATCAAAATAGTAATCGACTATTAGACAATAGGAAATTTTTAATGGTAACCAATTTTGGAATTGAATTAGAAATTAGGGTCTAGTAAGATCCATATGCCTGTACGAGTATATAAGTCTCTATGCAGCAGTGTACTACTACTGTTTTGGTATCTGTGCCCACACTTTTTACAAGTCAAGATATGTTATTTATCGATCACACTGTTATTTTTGTTTAATAACACGCATTCAATAATTTCTTCTAAATGTAGACCGAAAGGAGTTTACTGAAATAAATACGTACATTTTAAAGGTATCTCACATACCTATTTGACGCGCTTCTGTGAATCAGAAGTTATTGACTCTTGATTTGCGTAAGGCGTAAACTAGCTTTATATATTTGCATCGTCTGACACCAGGGTAAAGTTTTCGGAGCGATATTACTTACACCTTGTAGAATCAAAATTAATGTTATTCGATGCATCATAACATCTACTATAAAGTATTATGTACCTACCTACCTAATAATAGTCATGCAAAAAAATGATTATGTCCATGTGTCACGCATCTATAGATGGTGCTGCTCTTCACTGGGATATTTTTACCTTTCTAGAGTAGACACGACGTAGATACGGGTAAGGCATAACTCACGATTTGGAACGATGTATGTATCCATACCAGCTATTTCACTGTATTTTTCCATGGAGTGGAGGCAAACAACAACTCACAAGCATGGGTAGAGTAAAACCTTTGTTCCTATTAAACGTTGTTTCAACGTGTGATTTTCTATGTAGATATGAGCGGAAACAGGCGGGATAGGCATTCGGTTTTAGATTGGTTTTACTCTACATTACAGAAAGAAAATAAATAAATGTGATAGTTTAGCATATTTCAATGATAGCATTTGTTTTATGCGTAGTCGGATGAAGATTACAATTGCCCTAGTTTGCCGGCTCCAACGTCCCCCTTAACACGGTCTTACAGCTATGGCTCGTCACCTCTGATCCCCGTGAGAGCCACATCTGTAGGTTCCGAGTTTCAGGTGCGTCTTTTACAACGTCAATAAATGGGCTTCGCTCGTGACTCGGTCTCGCGTATATCAAATAATACAGGGTAACCCCCGTTTGTGCACTTACACTCTACAATTATTCTTACTATTAAAAATATACTTTATTGCAAACTGTATGTATGGGTATATATAATGTAACATTCTCATTTCTAGTAGTAATTTTGTTTAAAATTGTATTATATTTTTAAGAGTAAGCATTCGTTGTAGGAGATTAAAGCAATTGGCAATTAGATTTTTTATGAGTTATGTTATTTGATATTATATTCAAAATCATATGGGCTTAAGCCAGTGCAGCCTATGTGCGCAGCGTGTAAGCGCATAAACCCGTCGCATGAGCGAGGCAGGCTCACCCGTTTTATTTTTGTACCTCATCTGCTTAGTTCCCTGTGTTTTGTGTCCAATTGTTAACATTTATTACAAATTGAAAATCGCGTCATATTTTTTAAATTTAAACATCCTGTTTGGTTTAAATATATCATTGTGTAAAGGCTACTACAGCATTTTTATTTAAATAATTACTTGTTGTTCGGTTGTATCATTGTGCTTCTACCTGGAATGCCATATCCCTTTATAAATTTCCAGTAAGCACGCGATGTTTAATGTTCAGAGAGTTCCTTTATTATTGTATTTGAATGTTTGTTCCTTGACTTATTAAACTATTTTTCTGAGAAAATATCATAATCATCTGTATCTGTTGTGTCACTTGTAAATCGTAGTTTAATGGGAGGTGAGTGTTTTTAGATTTAATACAATTTATATTTAAAGGGTACCTATTACGAGATGAACGAGCCTTTATGGCTTTAATCAGATCAGATGTAAAAAATATTAAATTGTATTCACAATTAAATTTTGTTAGTATATCAGCCAGTTGAGTGTTCGATTCTCTAGCTTGATTAATTAAATATACATTACTATTTAATTGTACTAGAGCTACATTTAAGGGCAGTATAAATAAAAGGTCTTAGTTCGAGGAGCTGTGATCCAGTTTAACATAATGACCAATTGTGTTGATAACTCAGCCTTTGGATGATGACGGCACAAGCCCCACACTGACGACGCTGCTGCCGCCCGTGCTGCCGGCGAGCCTTGCCCCCGCGCTTGTGCCCACTGCCAAGACTATTAGCGTAGTGTCGGTGCAGCCGCCTAACTCCTTGCAGGTTTGTTCGCGGCCCACACAAACGGTACCTGCATCGGTGTCAACTTGTAGTCTTTATTGCCCGCCTAGCCGAAAACTTTCCATCAACTGATATACGAGTTGCCATTTGTTTCTTTTTTAATGAATTGGAGATATGGTTGTTGTGGCCTCTACGTGTAACTTTCTTACGTTTGTAATGAGATACACGAATAAAATCAATTTACACCTTAGATAAAAACGTATTGCGTATACCCTGGACCCTGTCATCCAAGACTCGGTTGGACCATTCCTCCGTTAGTATATTGAAAGTTTATATGTAATTATACCATTAGATTAGACATTGTTACAAAAATAGCAGCTTACAACACTTTCAGCTCAGCAGCGCTGAACCATGCCCAGAAATCATATCTCTTAACTAACATTTTATATTATGGTCATATTTTTGTTGAGTAGGTAAATGTAGTAAACAGGTGTTATTTAATGTAAACTAGCTTAAGATGTGTCCTTTTTGCGGCGATTATTTGTAGTGCATGTGAGTGTAATGTTTATTATGATTAAGAATGCTTTATTGAGTTAAAATATTTGGTATTACGATTTGAAACGGGATATTTACCATGTATATTTGTATTTGATATCCCGTTTCAAATCGTTATTCTAATGTAAATGACCATGGGAGCTTGAAATCTTATAAAATATTTGGTGTTATAGGTATTTCGTAAAAGTATGTTATTATATTATTTTTATATCTAGTGAATAAGTATTCGCGATAATTTAGATTTACCATAATGTGTGTACCAAGTACCAACATACTTGAAAATTAAATTCAACTCAATATGTCAATGTGAATATTTGGGTTAATGTGTTTGTTATCGGCATTTATGGTTGCTCGTATTTATGTTGCTAAATGCTATTATCAATATCATTGTGTTTTAGCGGAACCTATGTCCTTTTCTGAATTTATTTTATTAATTACATAGGTGGCCACTTCATGCCTGAAGCTGTCGCTTGAACAGTAAGCCAAGAAACCATAAGATACAAATAATAGAGTAACAGTAGACCACTTTCTTGGCTGACTGTAGGTACACACTGGTGTAAATTTGAGCAATTTATATCTACAGTAGGCAGGATGTTAACCCGCGTCTTTTTCAGCTCTTGACTGTTTTGATATCTTATACTCGTATGATGGAATCTGTATGTTCGGAATAGTTATAGTTGCTTAGCATGACAAATCTGTATACGTTGCAGTCTAAAAATCTGAACATTGTCAGTTTCAAATTAACGGAAACCTATTTCTTTTCAGCCTAAACCTGCTGTAAAGCCGGGAAATACAATAGCAGTGTTACAAAATATACCGGTTCATACGAAGATAAATGTGAGCAAAGTGGGAGGCAAGGCAATGACCGTCAATAGCAAAGCTAATTTCAACCGATCCGCTGGCGGCGCCGCGGCCCTCTCCACGGTGCTGACTCCGGGGAAGTCTCTGCTGAAGGAGAAGGACAAGAAATCCTCGTCGCAGTACTCGCAGCCGTTCGTGGACGACAAGATGGCCGGCGACGACGACATCAACGACGTGGCCGCCATGGGCGGCGTTAACTTGGCCGAGGAGACTCAAAGAATACTCGGATCCACTGAAATGATCGGAACACAGATAAGGTACCTAATTCTACATACATAAGATCAATTTGTATATGTGTAATGATTATTATTAATCTTTCTCAACTTAGCGGTTCTCGAAACCCTATCCCTATACTTTTTTATGGCACCATTCGACCCAGTTTTTTAAAGATCGTCATTAAAAAACTGATCATACATTTGATCCTAACTAACCTAACCTAACCAAACATATATACTTATTTATAATATTAGTAGGATTTTTACATAAGCTCTTGTGCGAGCGTCAGGATTGTATGAGCGTTTTATTATCATCATGCAGTGTGGTGATTGCTAGTAAAGATGTGTATGCATACTTTAGATCGTGCAAGGACGAATACCTGGTAGGCACGGGGCTGATGTCGGCGCGGCTGAAGGCGGCGGCGGCGCGGCACGGCCTCGACGAGCCGGCGGCCGACGTGGCGGCGCTGCTCACGCACGCGCTGCACGAGCGCCTCAAGAACCTCATCGAGAAACTGGCGCTCATCGCGCAGCACCGAATTGATCTTGTTATTAAAGTAAGTCTCACATGTATTTTTCCATACCTACAGGCCGTATCTACCCGTTGTTGAGTGGAGGGCTAGTTCACAGCTTTGTTTACGTTCTTTTCGATCCTGTCGCAACCTAGTTTACTGCTTATTTATTTAATGCGATAGTTAATGATCGTTCAATCCACGAAGAAGCCACCTACACACAAACCAGTATGCAATCGTACTGGTTTGTATTTTGTCCATAACTTAGGAGGAGAATGCGTTGCCAAAGTGGCTTGATCAATCTGTATTATACATACAATACCAAGATTATATATATTAATGGCGCTCTTGCTTACTGTACATATTACAAATAACATGCATTGCTTTATGGATTCCTACTAGTGTAGTAAAATAAATTGCTATCGCTATTTGAACCGCCAAGTCATAAGTATTGAGTGTTGTAGCAGTCAGATAAGCTGTTTTTGCGACCTTGAAGTGTCGTCTACATCAAAAGTGGAACAACTTACGGTTTTTAGCGGCTTTGTACAATGACATAAACATACTACTTTCCGACGAGGCATGTACAAATTTTACAATAATTGTATAAAAGAGCGAAGCGACTGATTGTTACATAGCGATATTATAAGGAAATGAGATCACAGCTGAACCGATGTTTTCCTTGTTTATAATACAAAATGTATATTGTTGATACGAATCAAATGAAATATATGTTAGATTTCCCTACCAATGCTATTGCGACACGCTATTTAAAAGTTTAAAACAATACATACCGATATATCTAAAACTCGTAAAGTCCAAAGTTTCGTATAATTCACGAAGCAGGTACCGCGGAAGTACTCCGTGACGGGAAACTAGCTTAATTCTTTTGTTATCCCATTGTTCCTGTATCTAATCTGGGGATGAGGTGTCAAAGGGGACCCCGGGCTCATAAGGGCACCACCGGAAAAACGCTAAGTGGATGATGATCTCATTCTTACTGAAATTTGAGGGGGTACAGCGCAGTTTAAATTTATTAAGTATTGTATTGGTTTTCGCTTCAGCTTAATCGATGATAGTGAATTTAGTACAACATTGATACATTATTGTGCGATATGGAGACATTAGATGTTAAACATTAATGCGAAAAAGTTCTATTCGACCCAATCACAACATTGTTAGAATTTTGCCACCCGAAAGTTGGACGATTATATATATACCCATCTTTAATTCAGTCAGACCATACCTACATACAGTCAAAGCCACTAATATGTATACATTTTTTTCACTTTTTTTCTATTGAAATAAGGTCAAAAAATGTATACATATTTATGCCCGCGACTGTACATTTAACTCGTCGTTTACCAGTCCCTGGGATTCCAGGGCTCATTACAAAAGAATGCTATTGTTTATTTTCTTCACTGGGAGACGACAGTTTTAAAGCAGCATGGCATAATTTATAAATTGTATCCATTAGATGTAATTAATTATACTTCATTACTGCATTGCTGCTTTCAAATAATGCTAACTATGATGCCTTTGCGATTTCGTAACTATTTGGCCATGAAGGTACGTGTTTTAAAGTACCTATTTATTATGCGAATATGTATGTTTTGTGATTTATTATTAATAAATATATCATTATTCGACGTATACTACTAAAATGTATAACAATCGATTTCACACACACGTCTGTCATAGTATTTCCAAAACATAAAATACAAGCGCTGCGTCTGTGTGCCTCGCTACCACGTGATATCACTTGGCTTTGGCTTTAAATCTGTGTAATCAAGACCCTTAAGTGTACAAACTGAGTCGTTATTGTGTGTAGCGAGGTGACTAAATCCGTGTACTTTGTAGTCTGGTATAAAGAACTTGATACACAGTGTAATAAATGTTTCGTTGTGTTCATCAGAGCGACTCCAGGTACGAAGTGACCCAAGACGTAAAAGGGCAGCTGAAGTTCCTGGAGGAATTGGATCGTGTCGACAAGAAGCGGCGGGAGGACTCCGAGAGAGAAATGCTGCTGCGCGCAGCCAAGTCCAGGTCCAAGAACGAGGACCCCGAGCAAGCCAAGCTTAAGGCAAAGGTGAACATTCCACTATGGTGTTTATTACAACCATGCAACACTGTGTTGTCTGTAAGCGAGTCTGGTTAAGTGACGCATCTAACGTTGCCGCAACAGGGTGCCTTACCTCCTACTAGTTTCGCGGAACTAGTTGACACCCTGGCTGTTATCCTAAAATACCCGAGCCCCTCAAGAGGACACCCTGGGTGCGTGTTAGATATATCAGGGATATATCTAATTATTTGATATTTCAGGCCAAAGAAATGCAGCGAGCAGAGTTGGAAGAGCTGCGGCAGAGAGAGGCGAATTTGACGGCGCTGCAAGCGATCGGGCCGCGCAAGAAGCCGCGGCTGGACGGGCCCGGCGACATACTGCCCAACGGGGCCGCGCACTCCGCCATCGGCTTGGTAAATAACACCTGTTACCGCTTTTGTACTAGCTGTCCGCGCGGCTCTGCCCGCGTAGTACAAGGAAACCAACATTCTGATATCAGATAATTAGTTCCGAATATTACCCATTACTTACACACTCACTAACTCCCTCACCCCGCCCGCACCTCCCTTAGTCCCGAAAGTCTCCTTACTCTGGCGGCCTCAACCCGCGCTGGCGAGGACTCAATAAGACGGTCGATTTATACTTTCCTCGTTTATTATATATTTTTTTTAATCTGTTATCCACACTTACAACTATTTTTACATGTACTAGGCCTAAGACAATAGTGTAAATACTATTTTTCTACTCCGGTACTTTTATATGGTCCCGGAAACGAATAGAAAAGCATGTCTTATGCAGTTACAAAAAAGTTTATCTAGTCTATTCTTCATAAAGACCTTAGGGTTATTATGGCTGTATATGGTGTCATGGTGTGTGTGTGTATGTGTGTGCAGAGCGGGCGCAGCCAGCTGGCGCTGCGGTCGCGGCTGAAACGCATCAACCACCGCGACATGGTGTTCCTGCTGGAGCAGGAGCGCGACACGGCGCACTCGCCGCTCATCTACCGCAGCTACCTCAAGTGACCGCGCGGCGACCTCGCCTCCACCGCTCCGCTCGCGGACAAGTGCTCCGTCCGACGAGACGGCTCACACAAGACTTATATCGCACGCCACGATAAGAGGTTGTAATCTGACAAACTAACTTGTGAAATCGTATGTGTTTGACAGCCGACTTATATTTTATAAATGTTTGCGCCGGTATGTGATAGTAACTATAGGACTGATGTGTTGAATTTTTTCTAGGCGTGTCGAACTGTATATCAGGAATAAATAATGTGTAAACAATTTTGACAAAATGTAAGATACTGTTACATAAAAAAATATATTGGTGATATAATTTCGTCTATTCGTAATGAGTGTTAGGATTGAACATACTATGCATCTGCTGCATAGGCTACTGCTACTACTGCAGTGAAGAGCAGTAACTTGTTGACTGCGTGGGACGTCGCATGGTTCGTTCGTTAGCAATAATTTAACTTTCAAAAATATCAATCGTAGTCTCTACCCTTGATGGTAATAGTTTTTGTAAGAATTTTGTATGTTAAGTAATTGTACATCATGTTTCTCATTATTTCTTAAATGTTTAATGAATTATTTATAAAACCTATTCATATATAAATTCGTGTTTATCAAATATATATATATGTAAAGGTGAAATATTGAAGTGAAGCCCCTCTTGCAAGCAGTCGTGACCTGCATGAGTAAACATTTGTCTTGTTTGATTTACAAATTCTAAACATGTGATGTCTATTCAAACAGGTCACAAGTACATACTAAAGAGGCCTTACTTAAGTTTAATAACCTATATCGCTTATTTGCTCAGCATTTGATTATTAGCTTATGTTAACCGTAGCACCACTATACAAAATTGGCATGATGTTTTTTTTATATATTTTACCAAATTGGTAATTAATTTATTTCGTATAGATATCGTTATATAAAATTTGTTTAATTAGTAGTGTGGTTGGTAATATTAGATTTTGCGAGAGTACTGCGGTTTGGTTCTACAACGAAACAATACGTAAAGGAACTTATTGGAGTACTTTTGCCGCCCTAGCTAAAACAATTTCAACAATTTGTACAGGTAAATTACTTTAGAGACGTTTTTGGATTTGTAGTTGTGTACGGTCAGCATATAAATAAATAAACCAATACTTTTATACATTTTTTTATAATTTTTATAGTCAGGTACATCAATGGAACTAATAATATTAAACAATATTAAAAATACTGAATAGTATTAACATTAAACATAACATTTAATTCTAATATTCCTCTACTCCAGACATTTCGCACTCATTCTCATCCTCGCTTTCATCCGATGAATCATTTGTGTTAACTATAATTTGTTCTGAGTTTGTACTCCGAACTTCGCGTCGTGCCGTCCCTTTCACACTATATGAGTGAAAGGGACGGCACGATACGAAGTTTGGAGTAGCCCCTCTGATATTATATCTAATGCCTCATCCATGCCTTGAAATTTTTTTTCTTGTTTAATAGCATGTAGACATACATTTTTTTCTGACTGTAGAATGAAATTTAAATTTAAATTTTAGAATCCCTGTAAATAACAAATACTACTACAAATGCAAAAACGTCTCGACAGTAATTTACCTGTAGGTAGAAAATACTAATATTGAGGATTTTTTATGGAGTTCTCGGGGTGACAGTAGGAAAGGGTGCATTTCCACTGAGGCAGAGTGGAGCCGAGACCCGCAGAATTGGCCAATCAAATTAATCCATTAAATCGAAGCGGAACGGAGGAACGAATTTGACTGGTAAATTCTGCACATATCGGTCCGCTCCGCCTCATAACGCACAAATAACTTACGTTTCTGAAAACCCTCATTGGCAAAAAAAAGTTATAAAGGCTGTTTTAAACATTTTAGTAAATTATTGTTGTAAAGAAAATCAACTTGGAAAAGCACTCTCTTTCAAAATTAGAATGACAAGAGACATTAAACAAAAGCGATATCAGGATATCACCCATCTGTCAATTATGTTATGATATTAATATATGAAATGGCGGCTTAGCTGCGTGACTTTTTTTTAAACTAAGGCTCGGTTTTATAAAGTTCCGTTAGATCTTATGTCGGTTTGTTATGTTAACAAACATTTGGTCTAACGGATCTTTATAAAACCCGATCTTAGAAACTCCACGCAGTCACTCAAAATACGTATATTTTCTCGTGAAACTGCCCATATATTATGCAAAAATAATACTAGATAAATTGTGCCAGCCATCTATCTACATATACTAAGTGCAATCTAAATCTTATAAATATCACAAGGCAATTTTATAGTCCTTTATTATCGTTCAATCAATGAATTAAACACGCATAGTTTTTGACGGTCCATACAAATCTTTTATTTATTTTTATATGGCTGTAATCGAAAACAGTTCTGATAAATATATGCTTATATTAAAAAACACTGATTAAGTAAGGCCAATAAACGGCCCAGCTACCACGATTGCACTTGATAATAATTAGGTACTTGAATTTAAAACCCGGTATTAAATTGGTTAGTAAATGAGTTTATTTATTTTCGGTTTCTTCCACCGTATATTCTATAAAAAAATATTTATTGAATGACGAGGCTATAGACTAATCACCACTAGATGTTTTTTTTACAAATACGTACAGTACGGCATACATTTTATTTGGTTCAATTTTCTTTTATCATAGGTAGATAACGGTTCTATTGCCGGCTACACATACCTTGTATTGATTGTGCAATAAGTTATCCATTTTACATATACTTTAGAGCCTGGGAGGAGAGGAATATTTTTCGAGGTAACCACTCTGTTTTGAACTTTGCCCGCTGGACCTACAACATGTCTCAAGTGGAAACATTTTATTTAAAGTGCACTTGTCGCAAATGATGTGATGGATAAGTGAATTAAAATAGACATACCTATTGATCGTTTATTTTGTTTCTAGTGCCTTAAACAGACCCATATGATGGGCCAATTGATGGATAGTGTAATATTCAATTCACAGCCAGCTGCTTACAAATTTATTATCTATATTAATCTCGTCAGTGTCAGATCCTTACTCTCCTTTATTTATTAATACTTCGGGCAATACTTGGTAGATATTGAGTTAGAACAAAATACAATAAATTACTATTTAGTTAGTTCATATGTGATTCGTTATCTTATCGATTTGTGTCACGATTTATTATGGTATTTTTTACTGGCGGGAACACAACGATAAATATAAAAACAAAATTTTATGTGACTAATTATATTAGTGTCCGACCGAAGTTTCGACCAAAACAGCTGATTTCGGTTTAAATTAAAATATCTGGTTTCTGTTACGGCGGTAAACTGGCCGAAATTCTGCCCACGCCGAAACTAATATTGTCGTACGTTCGGATCACTTTGGGTGACCTCGGTTTGGCTGACGCCTGCAGTTCGCCGGTAGCCGGTTTGAAATGACACACCCGGAACGTAGGTAAAATTATGGTTAGTGTCCGACCAAAGTTCCGGTTTCGGCCAGTTTCTGCAAAAATACCTTATTTCGGTTTCAGCTGAGAATCGTGTTTCGGTCGAGCACTACTGTAATTATTAATATGCTTACGCACGTTTCCGAATTGTGTATTAATAAGCAATTGTATACAAGCGTAGATATTACTGATTGATAAGAAACACTTTAACAGTGTAGAACAAATCAATCCTATACATACATTTTGAGTAGGTGTAAGTAGTATAGACTGTTGGACTGCTCTGAGGTAAAGGGGCTGTGTTAACGACTCGCTCCGAGAATTACAGGACGATGTATATAAACGTATCTTAAGATCTTTCGTTTCTTTTAGTTAATTTCTATATCGCGCGACGTTCGGCCGACCTTAAATAGTTACATGTAATATAAATCAATATAAGAAATATAATAATAGTAGTTAAATTAATGTTGTAAATATATCATTTTTACAATTATGTCTTTTATTTTCCGCACGATCTCGAAATACCATAAATACCCGCGGCCTGTGACATTCTTCATTTTAGCGCCCTAGGTATATTGTACTATATTTTCATTCGCCATCCGCACCGCTTTTTGGTGCAGAAACACCTATATAAACTACTAATGCAATGTCTTATATACATTGCGGTGTTTATTCCCAGTAGTCCCGTGGAAGGAAACCTCTCCATGGTGAAACTAGCTATATGCAGCAGGCTCATTAGTTTGAAGGTAGCCACAATGAGTTTATTCCCAGTAATACAGTGGAAGAAGTTACTGTAGGGTCCCAGTTCAACTAACACCCCGGAAGACCCCGCTTCATTCGTGGTACCTACATAACTACCCCTTCTACCGTAGCACATGCAGATGCAGAGATGCCCTGGTGAAGATGCAAAGAACAGTATGCATGGCTAACGTATGCCGAATGAAATTTGCACAAAGTTTTTTAACAAAATTTTGAGTAAATGATTCGATATTTAAAACTTGATATTATATCAAAGAGTATAATAAGTATTGGATTATATTTTGTGTTCTGTATTATTTGTCTAAGTGTTGTACAAATCATTCGCTTGTAGGATTTGTGTAAAAAATATGCCAAATCTCGAAAAAATGCGTCGAAAAAAACGTGTCATTTTCGCGACATACATCCAGATTGGCCGAAGTCGAAGATCGTTAAATATTTTACAGAAATGGGGGAGAGCCGAAGGACGGTTTATACTATTACCTTCGACATACGACTACTACAAAACCAGGTTCGGGCAAAGCGTGTTCTTTAAGCCGATTTTTGAAAAGAAGTAACTGAAAAAAATTACGGCAGATCGGGTAGCTAAATCCTACAGAGAACTCGGAAAAAAATTAACTGTGATGGCAAAACAGTAAAAAAGATCTACATGATATGGACATTGCGAAACGAGCAAGAAAAGTAAACCCCACCGTGTCCGAAAACCAAAAACTTACCCAGAAGAAGAGACTTACAAATTTGGTCAAAAACATATTCTATGCAAAAAACGACGTAGAGTGCATTAAGGACGATGAATCCTATTTCACCTTAGACGGCAATGAATGGCAGGGTAAGTTTTATTTCCAAGACGCCAATGACCAAACTGAAGAATCAGTAAAATATGTGGAGCACACTAAGTTTCCAAAAAAGGTTTTGTTATGGCTTGCAATTAGCCCTCGCGGCATGTCGAAACCGGTGTTTTTAGGGTTCCGTACCAAAATGGTAAAAAAGGAAACCTTACGGTTTCACTTTGTCTGTCTGTTTTTTTTTACGTTGTCATTTTTGTTTTATGAGGGAAAATGTAAAAAAAAATACCTTATCTCCGAAGTAGGATCAAGGAAAAAATATAAAATTATTACATAACATTGATTTCAATGTATGTTTTACAGGAAAAATATAACTGTAGCTCTATCTAGCTTTTCTTTTTTTTATCGTCAAAAAACATTTCTCACCGGCCTTGAAAGCCTACTCCAAAACCAAACACTAACATCAGTGGAGTAATGAGGCGGCTTAGAATCACACACGTGAGAGTTGTAAAGTTATACGTCCCAGATATTCCTAGGTCCATATTGATGTTTTTGAGAATAGGAATGCAGATTCTTTGTCTCATTTAAAATTATAGTGGATACATATTATGACGTTCTCAGGCTTATATATCTCTATATATGTTACGTATAGAGCTAATGATTTTTTGAAGATTACGGGTAGAATTGGCCAGATTGAAAGTTTGTGGGTGTATGAATCCTAGTTCTAGTGTGAAGTTATGGAGATGTTGGGTTTAAATGTTCTTCATAATAAAACAATCATTTCAGAAGAAAATTTGTATAATAGGTACTTTAATCTTACATGTATTAGCACTTTAGGAAATACATACTTTATGATTGTAATAATATAAAATAAAACTTTAAATATACTTATATGTTAATCGGAGGAATCGAACCGGAGGAAGCTGGACTCATCCGACGACAACTCCTGCAAAACAAACAACATTATAATAAATAATTGGAATAAAAGTAACAAGGTGTTTATAATAGTTATTAAGGCGACATCCAAATGAGCAACTTCTAACTAGGCAAGTGACTGATAATAATTATTAGTACGGCCCGAAATACTAAAAGTTGCTTCCGGAAGCTGATAAATGGCGGCCGTTTTTGTAACCGTTATCATTTCATTAAATATTTTTCGTTATTACTTCCGGTTCCTAGCCACTAATAATTTCCAAAGACATTACCAATGTATTTTCAAATCGGTTGTCGATTTTTAAATGCATACTAAATCATATATATGGCAGATATCATTTATGACCTTATTGACATGAGTCAAGGTTCAAATTTTAACAATGTTTAACGTCATTCAGTACCTAACAATCCCGTCATCCAGTAATAATGCAGTGTCCCCACCGTAATCACATTTTATAAAATAAAGGACTTTAATCTATGGTACCGATTGAGTAAATCGGGACTATATTCAGATCTAAATAGAAATTAACAAACATAACGTAAATGAAAGGAAATGATCTTCCGTTTCATGTTCTAGCTACGTTATAAATTATAGGTACGTGTATTTAAAGAATAAGGGGTTAGACCCACAGCGAGGATATTAATGTTGTAAAACAAAAGCCATTCCGTTCAAAATTAATTTCGTACTTTCACTGAACAACAAGTTTTATTCAAAATTTTTAACAAATAATAATAGGGCGTTATAATTATAATAACCCATAAGAACAATTACCACCTGTACTGTACTTTATAATAAGTGTGAAACTTAATTGTTGTTTAGTATCGTTGCATTTTTTTCTAAATATTAAACCACGAGCATTTGGCCGTTACGATCAGACTATTACATTCTCAGCGTCGTCCATTTGCAAAAACATATAGTATCAACAACTTTCAATAAATGGTCATCAATCTGAATCAGTACTAAACAAGGAGTGACAAATCACTACAACTGCCAACCAATTACTAAAACATAGTCAGATACATGTTTACGTAGCACGTGAGCTCCAGTATATTACTACATATTAGCATCACTTGCAAATTCAACACAAACAGCAAATAAAAGTCAACTTTATGTAGAATAAGAATTTGAATCGCTAAGGATGGATGTATCGAAGCGGTCTACATCTATACTAAGAAACAGCACTTTTTACCTTCTACCATTACATCCATTTGTTTACGTTTATGCAAACAGAAGAAGAAACAAGTTATTGGAAGCAGTAAGTTATTATTGCATTGATTATCGTTGTATTATAAGGTCGTTAGTCTTTACTGTCGTTCCCTATTAGTATGTTAGAAACTACCTCAACTAGGTACCCACCAAGGTTCAACTTTATTAAATACTATTTACAGATCTCATTTGAACATATAAAAACCATTGAATGTAAGTACGTAACGTTATCATATTTCCTATTAATATTATAAATGCGAAAGTTTAGATGCTTGTTACTCAATCACGCAAAAACAGCTGAACGGATTATGATGAAACTTGGTATACAGCATATGCCCGAATTAACACAAAGAACACTTTTTATTCCGAAAATTATCCCTCGAAGGGATGAAATAGGGAGTGGAAGTTTGCTGTGGAAGGAAGCTACATTATAAAAGTAAATCAACAGATTATATTTTAATTGGTTAACGCTACAAGTCCCTACCATTAGAGATAGAAATGTAATCTGTAATTTACTACTGAATGTTAGTCACGCAGCCTGTCGATATAAAACTCAACTAATAGAATTCAAATGTTCGTGAGATATGTTTACAATTATGGCGAGAGAGAGCGCGAAAACTCCCGTGTCGTGTCGCGAGAACATGTCGCCTGTGCTGACAATTATACGTACATTTCACAATATAATTGGGATGATGACAAATGGTATAATTTATATCATAGTATGGATAGAAAACCATAAAATTATCACAATCAATAGTCAATTAGTCAAATTCATTCAAACTATTAAAAGAAATGGGATTAGAAAAATTTACAAAAACGTTTTTTTTTGTTTATTGGCCAAATGTAAATTAAAGGTTACCAATATAATTCTCATGTTTCAATAAAAAAAAAATTGTGTGGCAACTATGTACATAAACGCAATATTTCGCGACAAAAACGGCAAATTTCCCTATTGTCCATACAACGGTAGCACGAGGCCACACAGGCGTGATGTCGCGCCCGCAAGTGATTCAGTATGGAGCGTTTTCAGTGCTCATTAGCTATGCTGTACTTGGCCTCTCATTTTCGTTTTTTGTGTTGACATTTGATCATCTCTAAAAACTGGTTCGAATGGTATGATTTTTTTGTCGTCATGCCTATTATTGACCAAGTGAAGCGAAGCGATCTAAGGTCTCCGTTTAGGCAACTTGGGCAAGAATGCTTTCGTATGTTCGTATTTCCGGATGTCCATTCGGCTGCTTCCTCTGTTGTTCAGTCCAGCTGTTCTCCTCTACAGGTCGCATTTCTCAACCGATTGCCGTGAAATGGCAGGGCCATTAGAGATATAAATGCTATGAACTCATTCGATGAACCAAATAACTGGCAACTAACCATCAGTGACTACGTGTCCATAGAACTAGATTTCCACTAGCATGCTTCCTAATATACGATTGAAGGAAGGCCTTATCTTACTGTTCATGAAGAAAAACTTACCCACATTAGCCCTGGCTTGGTTAGAAATATTGGCTTGGGCATCACCTCACTGCTAATAATACCCCAAAAGAAAAGGACTGGGCTATATCATTATATTTGTAAACAGTCCATATTTCATTCGACTTATTTTAGTATTTGTGAGGTTAATTCACTTTTGAAACTCGATCTCGGCTTGTAGGGGAGATGCGGGAGGGTTTTGAGCAGGACGGGACTCACCAGAGCTTCGTCGTCTTCGAGTGCGATGCCGTCAATCTCCTTGTCGATTTCGTCCATAATGTCGAGAGGATCCTTGTGATTAGACGTACTGTCCGTCGCTTTAGTTACAATACTGAAAAGTATTCATAAATATTTTACAAAACAGTCAAAGTAGAAAGTATCTTCTAATAGGCTAGAGTTGGTCACTTCTTTCACGATGCCGTTCGAACCAGTTTTTAGACGGGATCGGAAGTGTTTATATGGGACCAATTACAATTAGAGCAACACAAAAGACAAAAATGAGAGTCAGAGTATAATATACAAAGAGCGCCGAAAACGCTCCATATACATACTTATTGAAACTCTAAATGTGACGTCTCCGTTTTGTACCCCCGTACTACAGTTGTATGTAAAAACCAGTAATTTGCCATTTTGGTTATATTGATAGTTGTCATACAATTTCGTTATTTATTGAGGCATGACAATTCTATTCATTACTTTCAATTTGCGCTTGGACTATATACTCAGACATATCTTTTTATGATTTTGATTAGTATTGATTGTGATATTTCAAAAAAATTCAAAAAATTCAAAATTATTTATTCCTTTATCAAATAACGTTAACAAGGTTGTCGAATCCTCCTTAAACTAAAAACTTGTCTTAGAAGGAATTCGCTCTTTCATACAAGGTGTTGAGTAAGTTAAGGATAAAAATAAAATAAATTTAAATTAATCTTAAATCTATACTCAAGAGCAAAAGAAAATGAGACACTACTATATATTTGATGGTTTTATATCTATATAGCCACACTACATGTGTCAACTACCCCATTCTGCACTCTGTAATTTACTACTGAATGTTAGTCATGGCAGCCATTCAAACGTTCGCAAGATATGTTTAAAATTATGGCGAGAGAGAGCGCCGAAAACTCCCGTCCAAAAGATGTCGCCTGTACTGACAATTTATACGTACATTTCACAATATAATTGGGATGATGACAAATGGTATAATTTATATCATAGTGTGGATAGAAAACCATAAAATTATCACAATAAATAGTAAATTAGACAAATTCATTCAAACTATTAAAAGAAATAGGATTATAAAAATTTACAAAAACGTTTTTTTTTTGTTTATTGGCCAAATGTAAATTGAAGGTTACCAATATAATTCTCATGTTTCAATAAAAAAGAAATTATATGGCAACTATGTACATAAACGCAATATTTCACTACCAAAACGGCAAATTTCCCTATTGTCCATACAACGGTAGCACGAGGCCACACAGGTGTGATGTCGCGCCCGCAAGTGATACAGTATGGAGCGTTTTCAGTGCTCATTAGCTATGCTGTACTTTGCCCCTCATTTTCGTCTTTTGTGTTGCTCTATTTGTAGTTCCACACAAACATTTGGTCATCTCTAAAAACTGGTTCGAATGGCAAGATTTTTTTGTCGTCATGCCTATTACTGACCAAGTGAAGCGAAGCTATCTAAGGTCTCCGTTTAGACAACTTGGGCAAGTATGCTTTCGTATGTTCGGATTTCCGGATGTCCATCCTGCTGCTTCCTCTGTTGTTCAGTCCAGCTGTTCTCCTCTACAGGTCGCATTTCTCAACCGATTGTCGTGAAATTTGTAAGCAGGTTTTTTTTTGTCAAGGCTGTTTTTATATAATTTAGTCTGTAAGATATTTTCGCTATGCCCTACCAGGGTATAAATACCTCTTACTTTGCAAATATCATCTGTGTAAATGTAATGTATTTGATTATGCAAATAAATGATTATGAATATGATTATATTTTTTAAATGGACAGACAATGAGGGTTGAAAACGTAAAAATATGTTCGCTACTAGATCTACCGCTCACAGAGCTACTAGTTAGGTTAGCTACATTTGACACTGACCTGTCGCTGGAAGGTCCTTGCGCAGCTTTCGCCAGCTTGTCGTCTTCGGGCTGCGGTACGGCGCCGCTACGCTCGGGCCGCTTCCACCGGCCCTCCTTCTCCGCCGCGGCCTTCTCTTCAGCCAGGTCCCGGTCGATGTTGCACTGCTTCCAGTTCGGCGGGAACTTCGCTAACTGTGAACTGTCCTCGAACCCAAACTCGTTCTGAAACCTCTCCAGCTCTAGAGATTCCTGTCAAGAAAACGAACACACTTTTGATTATTTTGTCCATATTATCTTAATGTATTTTCGTGGAAACCACTGATCAGGTGAACTAACCGCAAACTCTGGGAACAAGTTTTCGTAGTTTTCTGGATCAGCGAGAGACTGGCCTGAGCGTTTGTTTGTGGCGCCAACGGACTCTCGCCAAATTTTTACCACCTCGCACATTTTTGAAGGAATGTATGACCTGTAACAACATACGAGTATGAACGTGTGATTCAATTTTAGTAAATTTTGCGATAAATATCACAAGTTTTATTTATAAAATGTCTGTGAGCATTCTTTCAACTCTTTGAACACCAACGAGGGATAAATATGCGCCATCGGATCAGCATTAACGACGTTTTAATCTACTTGCATGGATTTATTCTGCTCAGCTCACGATTTGCCCTTGCGATCGTGTGAGGAATGAGTAACATATAAAGATATTATTCTCTAAATATGTACAATGGCATGTACCATTACACACACCCGGCAGTGCTCAGTCAAATTTCATCACGCTCATTTCTGAAGCTGCCGAACTGAACAATTAGAAGACCGCAACCACAATTACACCATTACTTGTTGTGTTCCTGATGGAGAGTAAGGTAGCCAGAGCTCATGACGATGCAATGGGTTAAGAGTGAGGGGCATTTGCCTCCTCTTATCCTCTAATCAAACAACGGTGAGCAGCACGTCTCTGCTGGTTTTGAAGGCGCAGGCGTCCAGGTTACTGTGTCTGCTCAGCATCAGGCGGGCCATAGTTTGCCACATTCGTAGTAGAAAAAAAATGGTTCGAGCGGGTTTTGGTCTCGGGCAGGACCTAGCGAAGAAGGCGGCCTCGGGCAGGCGGCGGCGCGCGACGAGCAGCTGCAGGCACGCGTCGAGCCGGTTCAGCGTGAAGTTGGCCGCGAACGCGATGTTGTCGTCGCCGTTCGCCGCCGACAGCGTCGCCACCTCCTCCAGCAGAGCTTCGTCGGCTACAACACACAACACTCGAATAACATCTTCGTGCCGCCCACCATACAGCATTTTTGCTACACTAATTTGGTCTTAAAATTAAATGAGACAAATGAAATGCGACTGTACAATGTTTTATAAAAGGGAGGGTATACCTATTTTCGATTGAAATGAAAAATGAATTCTGTTGTACTGCACGAGATATATTTTTTTTACAAAATTATATAGAAAGTTAACACATTTATGGTTCCTTTAAGATGAATGTATTTATTTCTAGTATTTTTTTATACCTGTGTGACGTTTTAATTTTATACAATTAGGTGACTGCTTATGCAGATAGTATAGAAAATAGAAATAAGGTGCAGCGGGGCAATCCAGACTGCGGGAAGTGCGGGAATTTAAAACTAAACGAAATATTTTCCGTGTTTTACATCATACTAGAGTACCATCTTGGTGAAAATGTGAAAGCGCTTTTCGCTATCCGGGCATAGATAGGACTACAGATTTAAGGTGAGAACATCACGCGATTTACACAAACAAACAATGAGTAAGTAGTGTAAGAAGTTATTAATTGGATTGTAAGTAACAGAATAGTGCGCGCCAATCACGAAGGCGCGCCCCACCACAGCCTAAACCGTACAATTTAACTAAAAAAAAATATGGCGTCATTCGAACCAGTTTTTAGATACAGTAAAATGTTCGTATTGGACCAACTACTATTACAGCAACACAAAAGACGAAAACCAGAAGCAAAGTACAGCATAGCTGACGAGCACTGAAAATGCTCCATACTGGTAGGCAGTGAAATGTGACGCCAAGGTTCTATGGCCTCGTAATACAGTTGTATGGAAAAACGAGTAATTTACCATTTATGTTTATGGTCATAGTTGCCGTATAATTTCTTTTTTATTGAAAAATGAGAATTATATTGGTAACTTTTAATTTAAATCTGGACCATTAAAAAAAAACGACATATTTGCGAATCTTTATAGTCTCATATCATTTTAAGATTTTGATTAATTTGTCTAATTACTATTTATTGTATTACTATAACTTGATGGTTTTCTATCCATATGACCACACTATGTTATAAATGTGTCAAATACCCTATTTGATTGTGATGTGGTGTGGTGCAAAAAACACAATAGTTGTAAATGGGCAAGTTACCAGTGCTGGCGGCGAAGAGGAGCAGAGCGCTGTAGTCCTGCGCGTTTCTGTAGCAGGTCTTGGTGAGTTCCTGGTCGGCGTGCGCGGCGGCGGCGGCGCCGAGCCGCGCCCAGCGCGCCGCGGCGGTGCGAGACGGCGCGCCCTTAATACAACAAACTTACGGTTCACAATACAACAACTTTATTTTTTCCCATACGAGCTTACAGTATGCACCAACACGCTCACATAGTAAATATTACACAAATAGTATTCAGATTCACAGTGCTGGCTCAAGAAAATGTTACATTACAATTCAACTATATAAACCTATACTAAACAGTAATTTGTAATTACCAATACATACATAAAATCACGACTGTATTCTCAAAAGAAAAAGGATGATTGCTTTGCATTGCATGAGATTTAATTTTAGTGCCACTTTTGGCAATTGTTATTTACTTGTAGGTTTAAGGCACTTGTCCCACCGCCGGCGAGTAGCGAGTAATCTCATAGTAGGGAACAGATTTAGTGATCCTATTCTAACCCGGCACCACACAGGATAATAAAAATGTAGCATCCCTTGTTTATTTCTGTATGTATGATAGATTATGTATCTAAGTAATTACTAAAATTACTATCCGACACACAGGAAAACACTGCTATAATAACCCTTTTCCAGGCATAGTAGTATTTATTGATTAGAATTTCAATCTTAGTTCTGGGATTTATGGTTAAAACCGTTAGAATTAGATTACATTTTTTTAAAAAATGACTCATTCTGAAATGCATCAGCAAAATTTAAGTATATATAATACATATTGTTTTTTTGTACAGCCTTCTAGATTGGTGCGGGCTGGAATAGTACATTATAGCCGTGGTGGGGAAGGAGGCAATTACAGGCTGAGTATTTGTTTAAAAGGACGAACTTACGAGTCCGTTTAATTATAATACGTATATATAGTGCTTTTCTCAATAATGGGAGAAAAAGACGAAATTTTAATTAAGATTTGATAAACATACCCTTAAAACGTCAAAACTTCGCGGGGTAATTTTTGAGAAACAGGCTAAATTATTCCTCACGTATTTATTCTAGTGAAAAGTGTGGAGTACCTCGTTTGCGGCCGCCTCCTCGGCGAGAGCGCGCGCGCGGCCCAGCTCGCCCAGCGCCAGCGCCAGCTCGAACTGGTGCTCCGGCTCCGTCGACACCGCCAGCGCCTGCTGCTTGAAGCCCTGCCACCGACAAGAGGACGGTTCACTTTCATTACCACTTCATGTTATGTTCGTAAATCTTAACAATTCAAGAAAAAAAGAGTTCCGGGATGTACGAACCAATATGCCCAAATTATATATCAGAATATGCATGCGGAATGAATAGTCATAAGATGTCACTATATGTATTGTAATTGTAAACCACAAATTATCACAAAAAATTTAAAATAATAAACATGCTCAATGACACATGAATGTTACGAAAAATCACCTTTTTTTATTAACTAGCAGTAAATCAAAAATCACCATCGGGAATCTTATGTTATGTAAACCAAATATTGTATGACAACTATGTACCTAAACACAATATTTCACGACCAAAATGGCCCATGGGACATATTATGTGAAGTCACATAACACGCTCAATTAATATGGGACGTTTTCAGGGCTCGGCCGTTATGCTGTACTTTGAAACCCATTATTGTCTCTTGTGTTGTTCTAATTGTAGTTTTTCCATATAAACATTTGTGCCTCTCTAAAAACTGGTTCGAACGGCATCATTTAAAAAAAAACATATTCTCAATTGAAGAAATTACAAGAAGTATAACTGCGGATGACGCGGGTACCTGTTTCTCTAAGAAGTGCGCCACCCTGGTGCGGTGGTCGTGGGGCACAGTGGGCAGCACGCGGTCGGCCGTCTCGAAGTCCCCGCGCATCACCGCCGTCTGGTACTCCAGCACCGACAGCAGCAGTGAGTACGACACCACGTTCAGCTCCTTGTCGTTTAAGTACAGCCTGACAGTGACAAAACATACACACATTTGATACTTCTCTCATGTTTAAATTTGTAACATGGCGTCACTACGCGGATAGCAAACCATTAAATTATAACAATAATTTAATATATCTTATATGTAATTTTGAAATATACAAATAATATAATAAAACCCATAAATATATTGACTGAGTTACCTGTTCTCCTTAGCGACGTATCCGAGGATATACATGGTGTGGTCGAGATGCGAGATCGTTACTATCTCGCCGCCGACGTAATAATTTAGTCTGTTCAGAGAGTTCGTGTATATGAAACAGTCGCCAACCCACAGGCCAGTCTTGACGGTCTCATTCACGTCGCCGACCACCTAAAATAATATATAATTATAGTCTAGCAAAAACAATAACGAACCAAGGTATATTCTCTCAGTGTTGGGCGTAATAAGCAGCAATGTGCAACAATTTTTAAACATTGAAAATGGAATGCTAAAAACAAGATAGTCTGGTGTATTCTTGTCGTTGTTTGCTAGGATAACATAATTATTACAGACGTCCTTAGATATACCGGAAAGGAACAAAAATTGTGCTCACGAATATATTAACTCATGGAGAAGGCGTTAAAGTGCATGTTCAGATATGTTTGAGTGCACAATACATCTCCTCAGTTAAAAGTCAGTTTAAAGGCACAATACATCTCCTCATTTCGTTCGTTTAGATCGCCATTCGAAGAGACAAAAGAGTATGTGAAGGAACAGCCCAGATTTTTTGATTTACCGCCGTTGACCAGACTGTATACGTAGTCTTGCCATAAATTCTGTCCTATATGAAATGACATTTATTTTGAAAATAAAAGAAAGTTTATAAATAAATTAGGGTTATTTTTATTAATTATACTATACAGATTGTATAAAATAAAATATTTATTCAAAATGTCCACCTTTTACTTTAACACACTTCTTTAAACGGTCCGGCCACTCGTCTATGACGGCACGGATGGTATCGATGGGTATTGAAGCCGCTGCCCGCACTAAATCTAACTTCAGAGACTCAACATTGCGATGAGGTTTAGAGCAGGCTTTCTCCTCCAAAATATTCCACAGACCATAGTCCAAGGGGTTGATATCCGGGCTTCCTGAGGGCCAATCTTCAGCCGCAATAAACTCGGGTAAATGCGTCGCTAACCACCGTTGCGTTGTCTTAGCTTTATGTGCAGGGGCAGAGTCTTGTTGAAATATCCAGTGCTTACCGGCAAATAAAGTATCATTTAGCGGCTTAACAACTCTCTTCAAAATGTCTTTTTGATAGTTCGTAGCACGTATTTTTACCCCTTGTTCACAAAAATGAAGCTCTGTGACGCCTTCATAGGATACTCCACACCAAACCATGCCATATGCAGGATGGTGGCCTCTTTCTACCCTTGGAACTTTTTCAGAAGCTTCTTGGGAACTGTGAGCATATATTTTATCATTTTGGCGGTTGAATTTTTGCTCCACAGTAAAGATTTTTTCATCTGTAAACAGAATATTACGATATCCGCCCTTTGCATGCCGCGACCATAACACTTTAGCTCTCGTCGCTCTTATTTTCCGTAGGGCCGCTGTCAATCGCTGACCTGTGCTCCGTCGATAAGCCCCAAGCTTAAGGTCTTGTTTTATGATACGGGACATAGTTCTAGGGGGAATTTTCATTTCCCTAGCCATGATTTTCTGCTTGCGTAGCGGATTTCTCCGAATTCGCTCAGCTACCGCTTTAATCGCTGCCGGTGTCCTTGTTTGCCGTGGTCGACCGCTCCTGGGCCGGTCGTCGACTAAACCGATGTCGTTGTATCGCTTGATGGTACGATAGATAAATTTCTTTGTTATATTCAAAGGTTTCAGCAGTTTGAAAATGTTGTTCACTTGCTTGTTACACTTGTATAACGCTATCACTGCGACACGATTCTCTTTGATGCCCCACTCCATCTTCAGGGAAACGATACCTGGAGCCAAATATACTTTTTCTGACAGCCAAATGTCTATTTAAGCATAATCAAGAAACAAAAGTACATCGAACGTACCATTATTAAATTTAAAATGGCGAAAAAGTTGGGACAGAATTTATGGCTAGACTACGTAAATGTAGAAAAAGTATAGTCAGTCAAACTTAAAGAAGTGAAAAGGAGCAGTCGGCTAGTGATTGGTTTGATTATAACAAGCGAGTGACCTCGAAGGCGTCTTCAATGCCGTCGTCTGTGATGTTGGTGTTGGTGGCGCGCGCCCGCGCGACCACCGCCGCGTTCAGCCTCAGCACGTAGTAGGTCTCGTCGGTGGCCAGGCACACCAGCGACCCGCTCTCCGACCAGTACACGTGCCGCGGCTGGATCTCGATGCTGCAAGTATACTCACACAATAAATACAACTTACTACGTGACATATACCGCAAAGCGACGTAGAAATAGTCTATGCTTACTGGAAGCCTTCGGTTCTTTTTTACTTGCTCGCGGTAGCATTACGTTTGCCACTTTTGCTCTGGCTTCCAATCCAAATAGAGGCAAAGAGACTAAGAACACTCTTTAATCTATTTCCCTATGTAGAACTAGTGTTGTGTGTAGTGCTGAAGCGGATACAAATAATTGATGACATTGGCGTCACTAAATGAGATAAGGCATATGGTCCATATTCCTATCGCGCACATATTATATACGCCCGAATCAGACAGTGTCAGCTCAGCGACTATTTTAATGACTGCTAAGTTGCGCAACAGGGCGTGATTCATAGTCATTTATTATCAGGGTGGATCAACTATTCTTTGTTGCCCGTTACCATGGTTACATCTCCTGAGTCACTCTTTAAAACTGTGATTTTATAGGCTTTGAATCTATTAATCATGAGTTTTAGCGATGAGCAAATATCCATTTGGACATGGGTCATCCCTTAAGCATGCTTGAAGTCCATATTATAAACATTTTTCTAAGAAACTCGGTTACTGTTGTCTCCTCGCTGACGGGACAGAATAACAACAAGAAAAAGTTGATTGACCCATCAATGTGTTCCAGACAGGGACTTCACGACTAACGCGACGTAAAACAATATTTGGGCAATTGACAATTTGCTTTGCGAGTGAATAAAAGAGAGCCAGAAATGGCATACGCCAAACCTACGAAACCAAGGTGACACATATCACTAGTGAACATAAGAATCGCCATATACATTACTTTATCGTGTTTAGCTACTTTATCCACTGCTCAAGCATGCACATCGGTACTTTATTTTACAAATTAATTCGCTTCAGCCAAATATAATATCATCGCCTGTATAAAATAATGACAACCTGTTATTTTTCATAACTGTGTGAGTATTTATCAACAAGTTAATTATTTCGTTACTTTGTCTTCTAAGATATTATGTGAATTTACAGGATGAAATTTTATTGTCCGTTAAATTTTTTCCCAGGCATTTAGGTATCAAGAAAAGACGCCAGTTATGAAAAAAAAACATAATTAAAATTTTCGTAATAAATATGTGCTGTCCGAATAAATAATTAGTAACGTGTACATAATCGGGAGCCGAGTGACGATCAGGGTTAGCGGTGCGGGGGGAGCGGCCCGGGGCGCGCTCACCTATCTTATCCCAAACAGGACGAGCTGTCGTCACTCCCGAGTTGTATCTCTTGTAAAGACTCGCGATCGCGCGATGACACACTACGATGTCTACTTACTGGCAGTACCATAAAATGGTGTCGGTATTCGTCGAAGGAAGTATGATGCAGAAAAATTTACAACTTATGCTTTTTTTTAACTAACTTTCCTAAAGATCGGTTTATCGGCGCATAAGTTTGTCTCGGCGACTCAACGTGGGAACGGGGCGAGCATTATTTCCGCCTCCCACAAAGCACGCTACCGCGGTATCTACAAACTCATAGTTTATTTGGATATCTTTCAGCTACTGTCTCAATTTTTAGTACTGAAAGAAAAAACACGTATTTTTATTTTTCGCCAAGGAATACACTGTGAAAATTAGAACGGTATAAAATTTCACCTTGTATTTAAAGTTCTATGTATAATAATTGTGTTCTAAGCAGGCATTATGGAGCTTGCGCTGCATTGCATTCTGTGGCGATGCACATATTTTGTGCCCGGGTACGAAGTCAAACTACATGGATTCGAAAATTGTTTTTCTATCATTTGCAAGTAACCCAGACAACATTTACGCTTTGTATCATATAAATTCCGGCTATTTCCATGGATATTTTTTTTTCGCCAAAGATTAAGTTATAAGACGCTCAAATAGATAATTTTGGTGCTAGAGGTTCATAATTTGCAATATCTATACTATATAATATATATAAATAAATAAATATTAGAGGACAATCTTACACAAATCGAACTATCCCCACAGTAAGCTCAAGAAGGCTTGTGTTATGGGTACTAGACGATGATATATTTAATAGATATAAATACTTAAATACATAGAAAACATCCAAGACTCAGAAACAAAATATATCTATACAATATCTATATCATAGGGTTTACAGGCAATTCTGAAAATTCTGCTTTCTTCAATCCAGTAATATACAGTGAAATGCCCAAGTAGCAACATAAAAATTCATAATACAATAAAACATAGGACAAAATTCGCATGGGTCAAAAGTGGAGTCAAAATCATCCGACCGGCTCGATATTATAATGCTACGCTGAGAAGGATGCTCTAAGCTTCGGGGGGTGCCACTAGTAAGAGTGCAGAGAACAGTTGATTATGGGCTCCACTTTTGTACAAAGTCAAAAATATAGTATTAATTAATTTCGCAGATATTGTAGATTGTTTCTAACCGTCTGATCAACTCCAGATGCTCCCAGTCATAAAAGGAGAATGCCATACCGCTGATAGACTTCACTCCGAGCATGTACCCACCAAATATTCCTGCAAAGCAAAACATAAATCTCGCAAACTGTTTTTAACCATAGGGCAACTTTCAATTTGGAACTCTAATGTTTAAAAGCCTACCTTCTGCTCCATATTCAGGCTTGAAACTTTTTCTTTCTTTAAAGTTCTTGAACACTTTAATATTGCTTGAGTTCTCGAGCGTCGCGTATTCGGAGCTGTCGAACGCCCAGACGAACTCTTGGGCAGTACCGAAGGCCTTGTTTCTAAGCGCCATGGCCGTGTATATGATGTATTCTCCGTCGCCGCAGACGACTACGAATCTGCCGTTCGGGTTGTGGGCGATGGTTTGTGGATAGATTTCACAGGAGCCCATATCTTTGGCAACTACCGGGACCCGTTCGCCATCTCTCATTTCAGTACCTAACAATCATAATAATGATAGTGTGATTTCATTACAATTACTACTGTGATGAAATGAATGAAAGGATATTAATTATGCAGGAAAATTACCTTCAGGTAAGGCTTTTAAATTAACTTGCTGCATTTCGGAATGTTTCGCCCAGATAATTTTTCCTCCATTGACATCCATGGAAATAGCTGGTTCTTCTCTACCAACTTTGATCATTATGGTGCCTTCATCATAACTGAAATGAATTGTAGATTGTTACACACAGTTACTTTAAAAACAAACAATGTGTGCTACAATGATGGTGACATTCACATCAGATTACTTACCCAATAGCCACATTATTCGAAGCATGCATGGAAGATATGGTCCACACCCTTTCAAAACCATAATTAAGTGAAGATTCGAGTCTGTAGGTGCCGGCGTGCCATATCCTGACCGTGCCGTCTTCGGAACCGGTCAACAGGATAGGAAGTTCAGGGTGGAATGAAACAGCCGACACATTTTGTGCATGACCTAAATAAAACGAATTGTAAAAATTCAACTATTAAACAATAATGCTAGTACTACCTGATCAGATTTTGAATATCAAGTTGGAAAAAAGTGTATATTATAAACTCAGATGAAAGATAAAATCAACACTTAGATGATAAAGCCCTAATTATGACTTCGACATTTGAAAAGAGCAGAAATCACTTACCTTCCAGGGTCTGTACACATGTTTTGTTCTGATAGTCCCATATTTTGACAAGACGGTCGTCGGCACCACTGATTAGGTAGGGTTTGTCTCCTCCATGGTAGTAGTCAACACAGTTGACTCCTTTCTCATGCCCTTCTAATGTGAAGTTTGACATGGAAGAGCCCAGCTGCCATACCTGAAGAAAAAAATAGAACCTTTGTTAGATAAAATGTTGTCAAAATACTATTTACCTTATGGTGTACAACATACCTTCACAGTAGTATCAAGACTGGCACTTGCAAAGGTGTTGTTGTCTTTAGGGTTGATGACTATCTGCATCACATAGTGAGTGTGGCCTTCGAACACTTGTTGGCAAGCCCAGTTCCGGTCCCAATTCCATAATTTTATCAATAGATCATCTGCAAGGACGACATGAATAATGTACATATACTATTATATACTACATGTAGTTTTTATTTATTCCACATTACTAGGATAATTGCTAGAATACAATTTATTCATATAAGGTGGTTATTAAAAAAGGATAATATATGAATATAATTAAATTACTTACCACTGCAAGTCAAGATATACGGTTGTGTGGGGTGAATAGCAATACATCGAACATAATCTGAATGAGCCTCAAATGAGTGTATTCTTTCCAGAGTGTTGTAATTGAACACTCGAATCTGCATGTCATCTGAGCCTGTCACTACCCAATTTTTTCTGGGCACAAATTTGGCAGACCGCACAGGCAAGTCCATACATACCTGTAATGTAATGATGGTTACATTAACTCATATTATAAGATACTGTCTGGTGGCAGCCAAAACATACTACCCAATCTGTTATTACTCTTAGAAACCTCATATCTCAGTAACTGTACAATGCTGAGATTCAAACTTTATTTTTAAGTAGGTATTTGTTAATTTTGTGTTAGTTACCCGTAAATTGCCCTGTATACAATCATTGAATAAATGTCTGATTATTATTATTAATTAGTGTGGTTTGATAGTTCACCAAAGACATATTTAAGATTATAATTTTTTCTAAGAAGTTTAAATAGTAACAGTTACAAGCCAAGTAAAGTAAGCTGCTTACGAGGAAGGATTGATAAATAAATCTTTATAACATTTGTTTCGACAGCAGTGTATAAACTTGTTTTTTTTTTAATTCTATACAAGATTGGGAGCAGCAACATTAGAGTATCTACTTAATTTTATCCTGAAGTATTAAATATAGATCATATTTGTTTTATTGGTTACCTTACATAAAAGGATTATTATTTAATGCTGTAAGAAAAGTATGGGAAAAGCATACTTTATAAAACATCAGGAACAAATGTATCACATGCAACACAAATAACACGGTATACTGTTTAAAATTCATCATCATCATCATTTCAGCCGAAAGACGTCCACTGCTGAACATAGGCCTCCCCCAAGGCTCGCCATTTAGACCGGTCCTGTGCCGTTCGTTTCCACCGAACAGTTCAGTTTCAGTTTCAAATTACTTGTATTATATTTATGGTTGTATTATTGAATGCTGCTATGTAATAATCATTATTTATTTCATATTTCTGTAGGTATATATTGCTCTTAATATTTTTCGCACCCTAGTCACTTCTGGGTATTTTAGGTTCACAACCTCAGCTTTACAACAGCATAAATCACAATATAAAACAGTTTGGGCCAAGTTTACATAGCCGAAGCCTGTTCTTAATGAAATATGTTGAACAGTCTGATTTTATTAATTTAAAAAAGGAAACCCCAATCACCATCATTCATGACATACTAGGGGATTTGTCACATTTTCTGAGTTATGAACATCCCTTTATATTTGAGAAGTTTGTTACGGTTAACTTGGTATTTAGACTGATAACACAAATTCGGCATATTACTTATGTAAATGAAGAACGCAGACTACAAAAATATTCCAAAACTAAGATTAAATTGTAAGGAAGGAAGATCCCTCTAATTAGAAACAATCACAATTAGCCAGTAATGTCATCAGTTGGATTACATGGAATTACCTCGAACCGCTTGATTTGCAGCTGCGTCTCATAGTTCCATATGTTCACGTCACCGTTGTAGAGTGAGCACAGCAGCCAAGGCTCTGTTGGGTGCTGGTCCACGCACTTGACGCGGTCCGACCTCGCCGTCAACTTCCTTTTGATATCCAACCTCAACGGCTTTGAAAACATTAATAAATTACTGAATGACACTAATATGCAACAAAACTACAAATATCAATAAAATCAGCATAAACGCCGAAGTAATACGTTGGCGATGATGACACACTATGTAAGTCGTTAAATTATGATACGTAGAAGTTTACACCGATTACTATTCTATTTTCTTTCAAATATTTCACATGTAGCATCATATAAACCTTACCATTTTATTAATAATCAAACATTAAAAATTATAATGTAGAAATTAGTGGCCGAGACCCGTGTAAGTTTGACAGGGTGGGTGGACGTGTCACTTAATTTTTTTTAACTAACCACAGAGCCATCCACATATCCACGAATCACTTTAGCTAAAGGCCATTACACACGTAGAAATTTGCTATGGCAACCGGCAGTGACTCGACTTAAGTAACCCAGCAACGATTAATGATGCCGTCAATAAATCTAGTGTGTTTAATGGACTTAATCGACACGTCAACACACGTCAATCAATGTGCTCGTGAATGGGTCAAAGTTTCTAACCTCACTTTTCTTCTACTTTTTGTTTTTATTCAAGTAATCAATATTCATTGACGAGAGCACCTTTTCTAGCTCCCTCCTTGGTTGAACAAGGAAAGCAGTGCCTCCCTAAATAGGGCTGCTTTGTCACACGGGGTGCTGCCCAATCTACGCTGTTGTCCCGGTGCAGCATAGAAACGACCACTCTCCCCGCTGTCGCCTGTGTGCAAACCTCAGACAAAGCCCGACTTGCAAAGCCAGACCTCTCTTCGAATGTGGCTCATTCCTTTTGCACTACAAGCACTCGAATATTCCGACCATCACGAATGTCTCCATAGAGAATAATAATAATATAGTCATAGCCACTACCCACCGTCAAATTTAGGTTATTAGTGACAACTTCACAGTTGTATAAAACGCTTAATCCCCATTAACTCATCCGGTACAATCGGGTGTTATAAGCCTTAAATGTTTCTAGTACAATTTTGTTGATAATTTTAAAACGCAAATTAAATGTGAATAGCGACAGGTGTCAACGCATTTTCTACTATTGTTTTTAGTTGGTGTTTCTGTAAACTCTCATCTTTCTTATCAAACTATGTAAATTTACCGAATGATCAAATGTAACAACATAGAAAAAATAGTTTTTTAGATGCAAATGCCATGTGTGTTTTATTACTGTTGTGAAAAGAAATGTGTGTGATATTATTATTTTTAGATTTCATCGCGTGGCAATGATGTAAACTTTATCTCGATTTGGAGTACCTACTTTGAACAGAATAATGAATAATTAACATTTTAATTTAGACAACGTCGTTCAATTGCGTGTACAGTAAACTGCCGGCAAGGTCGCTTCTCTAAGATTTTAATTAAAAATGTGAAAGGTCAGTTGCGGTAATAATCAAGACAATAAATTAAAGTAGGGTTTATACTGTAGATCAACTAACAGGGCGTTAAAGCTTGACTGTCGGCAGTAGCCAGCGCACGAAATCAAGATGAGTGAAGAAAGGGTTAAGATGCGTAAACAGCTTGGTCTGTTAGAGGGGGTAGCCATAATCTTAGGCATTATATTTGGGAGTGGAATATTTATATCTCCCAAAGAGGTTCTAGAGAACACAGGGTCGGTGTGGGGGGCCCTGTTAGTTTGGGCTGCTTGTGGGCTGTTGGCAACTCTTGGCGCTTTGTGCTATGCAGAACTAGGTAAGTAACAAAAAGTTACCTATGCAATAATGTTTACACAGTGCTTCTTGAGTTTTGTATAAACACAAGCCTTGTATGAAAAAATAATTTATATTCGAGGGTTGGTAATTTCATAATACCCACACAGCTTAAAAAAACACATCTATAGCAATATAGCTGTATAACAGTTATTTTTACTTTGTGTGTTTTAATTAAAACACCCTCAATTCATTCCAAATTGTTTTTTTCTTCAAATTTGATTTCAGTAGGAGTCATATAATATAATGTGTATAATATCTGTATGTGTAGTGTAATATGTTCACTTAGGAACAACATTGGCTCAAAGTGGAGGTGATTACCACTACATCAATGAAGCTTATGGACCGCTGCCAGCATTCCTGTACTTATGGGATGCTAATTTAGTATTTGTGTGAGTAAAATATTTTCTTTTTATGAATTTATTATATACCATAATTTATTATCATTTATTTGAATTATTCATATAGTCTTTTTACAACACCCGTAACAATTACATAGCCATTGCATGCACTTCAACAGGTCATTTGAGTACAAAACAATTATTAAAATCAATTTGTGAAGATATAAATTATTTGTGTCAAATTCAGCATTCATCTAACTATCTCATGTCTTGAAACAAGCAATTTTTGTATATTAATTTGTTTATTTGGGGGATCTCAAAAACTGCTTTAATGACTTTGATTAAATTATATGTATATGGTTTTCGGGGGTGAACAATCACTCTAGATAGATCTCATTCCCTAGAAAACTCATTTTCTCAGGAAAAATCCGAGCAAAGCTCAGTCTCCCAGGTACTTTACATTAAATGGATAAAATAATTAGGAAAATTCATTTTATGAAAATAATTTGCAAGAGATATTAGGTATGACAAAGATTGTAAACACTATTCAATCTTGGTAGAATAATTTGACTGATGTGGGATGTGGGTCTACCCATATTGTTCATAATTAGAGATGACTTGAATATTTGGTATTTGCCACATTTTTTAATATTCAGGGTTTCATTTTAAGGTATTTTTTTAAGCTTCAATGTTGAGATCTGAATATTTACTAAATAATTTTATGCCAGAGTCTCTATTATATGTGGAGCTGCGCACAATGTAAATGTGGAGGCCAAGGACTCGACATGTTCATTTAAGTCTAGGACTGACTATACTTTATGTGCCATCGCCAAACATGTTAATTTTTTTTGTATGGTAGATTAAGCCATCCTAAGTGCATTTTTAAAATGAAAAGTTGCGGAAATGCATGCAAAATTTTTAAAGTTTCCATAAAAAATTCACTTATTGTCAATACCCTTTGAAGGCCATATGATCATAAATTAGATCGGGAGGGGAGGGAGGTCGGGTAGGGGGAAGGGGGCATCTATCCCTATCCGCGTTAGCGTCGATTTTGGCCCAACAGATCTTTCTGAGCTTTTATAAAAAAAATAACCTTGTTATTAATCCATGTTAGAGTCGACTTTGGCTTTTATAAAAAAATAACCTCGAAGATTAAGACGGGAGCTGAAGTGTGCTCCAGCTTAATCTTCTAACCTATCCGCATTAGAGTCCATTTTGCCCTAACAGGTCTTTCTGGGCTTTATTGTGCGTATTTAGTATGAAAAAAAAGCATGTTTACAGCTTTACATTTAATATAATATAAAAAACCATGTTAAATAACAAATAACGAATAATATTGACATAATTAGACGCAAAAACGCCACAAACGAAATGATACGTGCATATGAACGCACACTAACTTTGACTGGAGCCATGAAATAGTGAATTTTGTATAGAAAGTTGGAAACTTTAATATTTTTTTCTCAGAAACTATGGGTTTTCGCAATTTAACATTTGGTGGGGAGACTCCTTATGGTGATTACAATCTATAAAAAAAATATGAGCCCTGAACTCGATGGCACATAATCTATAGTCGAGCCTAAGTCTACATTTTGATCGCGTCGCCCCGCTGCCCACTGGTATAGAGTCCGCGGCCTTATTCGTGTGCGGCTCATCAAACATGGTAAGCTGTTTGTGCAAATTATTTTTATCAAATGATTATGACAAAATCATTTTTCCATTTAAACTAAATTAATTACCTGAATATTTACATAAGTATTTTAATTATTGGATGACAAAAAAGCATGTTGGAGCTAGATTCATATATCCTTTTATATTCCTTACAACCTCATGAATACACGTAAAATCCGTTGGTTTCAACTCGAGCATATTGTATATCAAAGAAATGTTAAAGTTCTCTATAATCACAGAGCTGCTAATTTAGTAAATTCCAATGTTAATACCTACTTTTATAATATAAGGAAATAAAGTACACATTTATATGAATTTATTATATTCGTACCAATGTATACCTTCTTTGCTCATTATGTATTCCTGTTTTTAGACCGAGCACTAATGCTATAATGGCATTAACTTTTGCTAATAATCTATTGGAGCCCATCTTTCCAAATTGTCCAATTGACCCATTAAGCAAGAAACTCATTGCTGCAGTAACTATCTGTAAGTACAATTTTCATATCATTGGATCACTACGTTATTAGCCGCCTATGGCTCTAATGTGATAAGACTTAATTCCATACAAAACATTCCATATAAAAATAAGCCATGTCTCGAAACTCTTTCACCGTAAAAAGTTGTGAGATATTACGTAGAGCCAAGCCAGGCATTGTTATTAATCTTTATTTGCTTACTAAATAAAATTTTGTGACTTGGCAATCACACAATAGTACATAGTATTAGGTATACAAAAATTTATGAATGGGGTAAAGTTGTGTGATCTCTCTTCTTTTTTTAAGTAAATTTGAGAACTAAAAACTTTTCATATATGAAGGAACTACAAAAGTATAACTCTGCATCGCATGTATTTGTATAGGATTAAAAACTTACTTAAGCAGGCTGCATACCTCTGAAACGTGACTAAAACTGCATTATTTTTTAGTTTGCCTCTTTGTTTTGCTCGACTTATCGGGGGCACTGCCGTGCTTTAAAATTTGTTTTATGGTCGTTATTCACTGGTGCGTGGTGCAAGAAATTTCTACCACTATAAGACACTCATGGTTATACATATTAAATTCAAATATCAATAATACAAGCAGTTGATCGCATGGGATGTCAATTTAAACCACACATCTTTTCATTATTCCTCGCCCGTGGATAGGCATTTTTAAGTCATATAATATGGTTAGAATTGCGGAATTGAAATCTAGACCAAAAGTAACGAAACTGTTTTCATCTGCTACGAATAGGTATGCATACATACATGTACTTTAAGTAGCATAATTCTATTTGCAGGTTTCCTCACGTTCATAAACGCATATGACGTTAAGTTTACCACCAGAGTCCAAAATGTGTTCATGTTCACAAAAATATCGGCATTGTTTATCATAATTATTGGTGGGATTGTGTGGTTGTGCCAAGGTGAGTCTTATAACATAGTTATCTAATGTAGCATAAAATATGAATAGGTGCTTAGTTCATATGGACGGTATATAAGTAATATAAATTTATGATTTCAGGTAAAGTAGAAAACTTTCAAGATGGCTGGGAGGGAACAAAAACCTCAGTTAGTGACTGGTCTGTTGCTTTCTACTCAGGGATATTTTCGTATTCTGGATGGTGAGATTTTAATTTACCCACTGTCATTTACGGCACGATTTTGAGACCGCTTGTCCTTCAGTGTCTTTATAAGTATTCCATTATTTCCATTACGTTTTGAGGTTGAGGGTTAATTTTTCACGTAGTTCGGCAGTGCTCACTATATGAATCACCTATAGCTTCTATGGTAGGTAATGGAAGGAACACTCAAAGGAAAGTTAAACCAGTACAGTGAGTTTGTATGTTTTGAACGTAAATTTTCTTGGGATAAATCACAATTTATCAAATCTCATGTCGTTTATGCGTCTGCAAACCCTTTTTGTCATTGACAGCCTATTAAGGGTTTATTTCGGATAAGATCGTATGTTTGTAGAACATGTTTTAAGTGTCTACTCTCTTGCAGATATCTATGATCTTAATTTACGCTCGATTTTTATTATTTCATGTACAAAGGAGCTACTTAAACTTTATGACGGAGGAGCTCAGGGATCCCTTCGTGAACTTGCCCCGTGCCATATACTTATCTCTACCACTAGTCACAGCTATTTATTTGCTGGCAAATGTTGCCTATTTGGCGGTCCTGGGGACTTCGGGAGTTAGGGCGACGGAAGCTATTGCTGTCGTGAGTATTTTGATATTTTCGTTAAATTAACAAACAGCATTCACAACTGGTTTTTTTCTAGATATTTCACAGATATTTATACAGTTAAGTTTATCAATGACATATATATGCTCGTTATTTCAAACTTATTCTCGTTTTTATGCATTTAGGAGTTGGTAAGTGTTGACTGAGTACTTAAAATGACAGGCCACTTTACCGACTCCGGTTCCGTAGCCCACCCCCGTCCGCTTCACTGGCCGGCGTTTGTTAGCATGTCTATGGGGTCAGCATGCATACTTGTGACATTTTCAGGATTTTTCCGTAGCCGCCCTGGGTTGGATGAGGTACGCCATGCCGACGCTGGTAGCGATAGCCATCCTGGGCGGGCTCACCGTGCACATCATGGCGTCCTCGCGCATGTGCTTCGCGGGCGCGCGGAATGGCCACATGCCGGAACTACTTGCGCATATCAACGTTAAATGCATGTCTCCGTTGCCGTCACTTATTTTTTTGGTGAGGAGTTGAGAGTTATGATTTATGATGACAGAGCTATAGACAAAGCGAACGTACATGCCCTCACACTGGCGTGATCTGTCAGTTTTTTTTTTAGTGGAAAATCAACCGTAAATTGAGCTATGATGTTCGCTCGTTTAGCCCGATCTACAAAATATTAATTATATAGGACTTTATAAAATGGAAAAATAAACTTCGCTTTGTACATTTCAGATGATCATTTCGTTAATAATGCTGATTCCCAGCAATCTGACGTCGCTAATCACGTATTGCACCATAGTGGAGTCCTTCTTCACCACACTCAGTTGCAGTGCGGTGTTGTGGCTGCGATACAAGAAACCTGATTTGCCTAGACCTATCAAGGTAAGGCGTCATCAAATAGTTGCTTTTATTCCATCCTAATAAGGAAATTATGTTGTAATAGTCTAAGAGCTGGCTACGGCAAATCGTATGCTATTTACAGAGACACAAAATCCGTCTAGTTAGTGTGCTATACTATTATTATGGCAGTTATGTACATAAACGCAATATCACGACAAAAACGGCAAATTTTCCTTTTTTCCATACAGCGGTATTACGCTCGTCGTCGTCTATGTCGTCAAATCAGTATGAAGCGTTTTCAGTGCTTGTTAGACATGCTGTACTTTGATTCTCATTTTCGTCTTTTGTGTTGCTCTAATTGTAGTTGGTCTGATACAAACAATTGCTCGTCTTTAAAAGCTGGTTCGAATGGCATGTGATTATTTTACATCTAGCCCATTGTAATGAGTTTGTGCGTAACATGTGTGTGTGCGCAGGTGCCGACTTGGATGCCGGTGTTGTTCGTGTCGCTGTGCGTGGTGCTGCTGGTGGTGCCGGCGCGCGCCGAGCCGGTGGCGGTGCTGGCGGGCGCGCTCATGACGCTCGCCGGCCTGCCCGTATACTACGCACTCGTGCGCTATCGCCCCGCCTGGCTCGCACCTATCGCCAGTTAGTATTCATACTCATAAATTTTCTTACTAAAGCACGGGGCAAGAGGGGGGCTTTGCTTAACTATCCATTTTACGTGATATGTCGTAACGAGTTTAAATCATTGTTACATTTCGGAAAGTCTCAGGAGAGCGAAAGGGAGGAGATCCTCCTCATCCTGGTGTTATCCCAGTTACATTAAGCGGCCCGGGGCCCACTTGCAACCTAATTCCAGAAAATGGTTCGCGGTAGGGTTATTATAGGGAGACGTATGGTTCGTGTAGAGTTTATTATGAGATTGCGATCACCTAATAGTATTTGTTTTTATTTCAGCCAAATTCACGCACGGATGCCAAAAGCTGTTTCTATCCGCCGTAGAAGATAAAGAAGAATGAACCATAAGCTTTAATTATATACCAATGAATCTCAATTCCCCGCTCTAAATCTCGTGCAGCTCATGCAATTTGTATTTTATTGTACTTACTTTATTGCTCTCATTATTTAGTACAAAGTGTAAAAATATGAGTATATATCATCGGCTTTATTGCTGTGGTGAATAAAGACCATCAGTGTTATGATTACACTGATTCTTTTGCAATGTTGTATACCGTATTTTTGCAATCGACTGTACCGTCCCTTAGATTATTTTTCAAGTGTGTTGTGTTGTTTAGTTTTAGTTATTTACGTTACGCGATGTTCGTATGTCAATCATATTACAGCATTTTTAGGGTTCCGTAGTAAACAAGGAACTTTGTACATAGTTTTGCCTTGTCTTTTTGTAGCCTATCGTTTTTAGATCGTTAACTAAATATGTCCATAGTTTCTAACAAAAAGTCCTCGTCTATGTCCACATAATATGACAGACGGGCAACTAGTGCGGACTATGTTGGGCGGGGTTCGACACGCATTCGATCGGGTTTGAAACTGTAGCTGGAGCCACAACAAGCTACATTCATCTTTGTCCAAAAAGACGATCTCTTTATTTGAAGAAATAGTCAATAATGGACGGACGGGCATATTATAGCATACTGTACTATTTGTATCAAAGTATTGTTTTTTTTATGTTATAGGGGGCAAACGAGCAGACGCATCGCCTGATGGTAAACAATTACCGTCGCCCATAGAATGAATTAATTTCATTAATTTTTTTTATCTCATTGTATTAATTGCTCATCATTAAGAACCTACATGAAGCAGAATTGACTCGATTAACTTCGTGACCTACTTACGGAGTTTTATTCTTTTTTGCCATTATTTTTTCTCTGAATCCAAATAGGGCATTATATTGTAGAGGTAGAGTGCATGCATAGGCCAGCAAAATTGTACCATAAAGCCAAAATCACAAAGCATGATTTACTTCAGTAGTATATTACATACATACTTATTACGAAAAGTAAAGATATACGCAAACTGATACTTAGGGATTTGAAATATCTGTGCGTTTGCTAATATTCTATTGTTATGCACGCTACACATCCAAGCTACACTCAATAGCAATTAAAATGGGTACACTTTATTTTAATAAATCTCCGTTTAGCTTTGTACATTTTTGTTCTTGAGTGTATTTTATAACCTACTATTAAATATAATAAATATAAATAGCTTTTTGAAAAAATAATTTAAAATACGTACAGGTACCATGGTATTCCATGTGCGCTAACCACTACTACCACGACTTGGCGGTTACGGATATAGTACATTGTTTTAAAGCTATCTTTAACACTCGCAAAGAGTCTTATAATCGAATAAATCATGTATTTTGCATGTTAATAGAATTATCGGCATATTAAGGTACACCGACGCTTGCTGGAATTATTGCCATAATGGGGTTTCATTAACAAGAAGGGTTTCACTACAAGCATTTAGATTACTTACTTATTCTGTTTTATGATGCCTAACTGATTGGACCAATTTAGGTATACACATTAGTTACTAATTCTGTAAATACCTCGCCTACCGTTTATAATCCAGTAACTCTTTAGATTAGAGCTTGCGTCAAATCGGGTAGTTCTGATTTTTTGCAGAGTTGTCTATGATATTGGCCTAATGAATAATCCAAGTTTGTGATCTCGAGCGCCGAACTCGAGGAACTACCCGATTTGACGCAAGGTACCCCGTACTTTCAGGCGACAAGGTTACTGTACTATTATAGGTATTGATAAAAATATAGTACTTATTAGTTATGATACGCGTGAATAATTGTTATTTGCTTATTTAAGCCTTTCAATACCACTATATTCGTTTTACAAGCTATGGTGTTTGTACAAGAAAACTTGGTTAATAACATGATTTTACAATAACGTTATACCTACTCGGAACGGTATTTGACGTCCAAAATATTTATTAATTCTCTCTTCAGCCGGGCCGTCATTCCTGAGGATAGGGATCGATCACTATTGATGTAAATATAACTATTGAACATCCATTATAACATTTATTACGTTATAAAATATCGATACTTGGTTAAGCGGTACAATAACGATATTTAATTATTCAAAACCTACAATTTCGTGATGTCAAGATCCAATTTCTTAGCGGTCATAACATAAAAATAACTCTCCGAATTTCCGCCATGGGTCTATCGGCATGGCGCGGCACGCAGCAACAGCGCGCGAGGCATACATGATGAAAATGATATTGTTTATACCCATATCCTACAAAAGTATGATCATATTGTACAGATTCGGAAATACAGATTATGATACTCGTATAACAAAATTTATGACACTAACTGAACTATATCGTTATGATATTGCTTTATTTCATATAGTTATAATTAATAAAGGCGTGTGCGTATAACGCAATTAGGTTAAAAATGTTGTCAGTTTTAACAGTGTGCGGTTCTAGCAATTGTTGTGCTTGTTTTACCTCATTAAGTATTAATTTATTATATGACACCGTGTCATCAGATATTTTGTGAAAAGCTTATGTAATACGTGCATTATTTTAGATATTTGTAAATGTTTTCCACTAATATCTGGTCGTTTTTTCAAAAAATTGTATGTATTTATATAGTGCTTATAACTGTACTTTTATCAGGTAGCTTTTATACATTAAAATATACATTGGTTTTCTGAGTTAAAAATTTGTTCATTCAATGTCCTGAAATTTAAGACTCACTCATACTCATATTTTATTGGTAATATAGATTACAAGTCGACGCGATTAGGTCCAATGGTATTAGATATGCTCAATTTTGGTATCTTGGTTTCATAACACTAAGAATAAATATAATAAAGAACAACATCCCGTTGATATTTCATATGTAACCTAACATTGAGCAATAACAAATTGGTAACAATTAATTCCATTGAGTTAGTTTTAACAAGCTGCTCGTTAATGGGCCCATCGAAGCAATTATTTTTTTATTGAGTTAATCGTTTTAGCTGGGAACTGCCGGCACAGAGGCAGCGTGCGCTGGAGGAATGTGGCTTATTCTTCATATAGTATTTTACATTTGGATAAGTCAGGTAAGTGACCGAAATAAATTATAAGTGCCTATATATATTTAAAAGTAGGAACAGTTTTATTTAAATTACACATTTGTCTATCAACAACACAACATAACAAAGATATGTTTTGGAGAAATAGTAGATTGGAAACCAAAGGGATAAAACACTGTTTTATGTCACGGGCGCGATATTGAATCCTGAACGTAACGAGTCGAGAGGACTCCAGATTTTATTTCCGAGCTTATCGAGGGTGTCACTCTTGCGAGACTAAAAAAAAACCAAGGCTACTAGAAACATAATCAAATCACATAGATTTTCGTTTCGGTGCATAATTCACAGGTTGTTTAACGTCAATTTCGATTTGTTCCTGAGGGGCTACTCCGAACATCGAAATCCGAACTTTGTGTCGTGCCGTCCCTTTCACTCATATAGTGAAAGGGACGGCGCGAGACGAGAGTGAAAGGGACGGCACGATACGAAGTTCGGAGGACAGGCCCTGTTCAACTCATTTGCTCAAAGGTTAGCTTAAAGAAATCCCTTAAAGGGATAAGCACGCCTTTGAACTTTATAGAAAAATGGCTTTGTTGCGTTTTAGTGCTTTTGTCAAAAAAGCAACGAAAATTTAATTTAAGGTTCAGTACTAATAACTAGCGGCGGCGACGAGCGAGGGGCTGGACGCGCTTACCCGCCGCCGTGCGGATTTCACGAAATTAGACTTTAAAGACATAACAATAAGATCTATGAAAAGTGAAATCACATTATTGCCCGGTGGATTATAATGAAATTCAGTACCACATTACAACTCGGTGTAAGCCAGGAACTATAATGATTTGCTTTCGGTAAGGTTTGCAATATATATAATTTGGCATTGCCGAGCAGGTGCTGTGAAATATAATTTTGCATTACAGGGTTATGGACAGAAAAATGACAGTCGACCGCTGTCGCACAGTTTCACAGTGTCGCCGGACGAGATCATCCCGATGTTGCCGGACGATGGCATGCAGGTCACCACTGTCATCGCTGGCCTCATGCCCGACTCATTTGGGGAAATGTTCAATTTCCTCGATGGAGACAGCTTTGGAATAGGTATTGAACAACTTGAACAAGCTAAAATATGTTTGTCATTTTCTGATATATCACTGGAACCTTTTGTCTGTGTGCGCCAGGTCCGATGCACGAATTCGTTTACGGTTGGCAAGCGATCGTGAATACCATGAGTATGAAGAATAACGTGGAAGTCCGCAAGCGAGCGGGGATGCAGCGCTTCGCCTTAGCCGGCATCAACGGCATCACGCTCATCTCGCACATCGGGGTGACGGAGATCATGATCAACGGCACCAGGAGCTACTGCTACGGAGGCGTCTCGCGCCCGCCAGGCAGGCGGAGTGTCATCTGCAAGGTTATAAATCACTACATCTTTTCATATCAGCCTACTTATTATAAACGAGAAATTATGTGAGGGTATTCGAATGTTAGTCTTTCACTTAAAGAAAACAATGCCTTTGTTCGGGTACTCGCAAAACGAGATAATGACCAAGTTGTAGAAAAAACTTTACACGGTTCTTAAACGGTCAATAGATTTTCTACTCTTATCTCTATGAACAATAAATTACGAGTGCACTAATAGAAAAATGGCGGTTGAGATGCTTGTCTCCTTGTAAAAATGTCCAGGAAAACGCCTGGGGTGTATTCAAATAAAACAAAATTTATCAGGGGCATTTTTTTAAATAACTTCAACTTTCAATAATTGCTGATTTATTGAATGTTGAACACAATAGTCGTAAGTAATATGCAAAAAGCATGCAACAAATCAACAAATCTTATTTAACCTGAACCGGACACGTTGAAGTAGGTGTCTTCTTCTCCAAATATTGCATAATTAGACTAATATTTTAGGTTAACATTCTGGTAAAAATGTTAATTCTTAAAATTTACAAATGATATTGACACATTATAACAAATAGTTAAATTATTAGTTTATTATTAATTCGTTTCAATGTCGAACACGGCCCTGGCGGCCATAAAATGCAGATGCGTCTAACGTCACATTTCTATTAAAGCAATTTTACTTTTGGCAAAAGCCCTAGAGTTGGTAATCCTGTAAAATGTAATGCATGCAGTTTTTATCTAAGAAATATACTTATCTTTTATGACGACCGATAATGAGGTAGCAAAACCGCACAATAAGACAATGAATTGGACACGAGCAAAGCATAAATAATATACCGATATCACTTAATACACAGGGTGTGTAAGTTTTAGTTTACTATACGACCGGGTTATATGTGTTAAAGATTCAGCCTTGCCGATACTGGCTGATCTAAATGGGCCACTTTTTTTATAAACTAGATCAGACATCATCAGACTTTCAATCCACAAGGATTGGCCCGCTTTACCTATGGATTAATGACATGCTATGAATTAATCACAATATATATTACCTACTGTGCTTCTAGTGAAAAAGCATACAAGTTGTACGGCACATGTACCTTTTTCACATGTCGGTTAATTCGTAATTTTCTGTAGTATGTATTCTGTGTATTTTCTACTGTATTCTTTACACACTAAAGTATGCTACAGTTTGTATGCGTGCGAAATCGCGGACAGAAATAGTAAATCCGTTTTCGTTATACTTTGACATCAGTGTAGAATAGTATGATAGTATTACATAATCAGTCTTAAAATTATATTTACAGGGAGCCATGTACCAAGAGGGAAGATTTTCTTGTAAAGTACCGTACCTTCGGTTTCCAACAGTTACGGGGTACAAATATTGTATTGATAAGTATGCTGCAGTAAGGTCGATGGACGGCACTTACAAAAGTAAGTTCTCGGGATTGGCGAACGTATAAGAGGGTGAATATCAGAGCGTTTCAGTCGCCTTATTTCTTTGGCATCATTTAATTATGGTGAAGTATCTGTAAAGTTTTATGATACTTCAAGTTGTTTGGTAGGAGGTCAGGACCTCTTTAAAATGGCTCAGTATGCCAGCATCCAGACAAAATGAGGCCAAAGAAATTAGGCGGTTCAAACGATGTGATACTCACTGAAGACACGAATAACTGTTACACATTATGCTTGGATTTAAAAAAAACGGCTAACTTCCAAATGTCAGATGTTTTGGTAACTGAGTATAAATCTTTCGGATCTTTCTAAAACCGAGCCTAAGTAGCGTCGCTAGGCCTGTTACGTAACTATCGTCAGTTGGCGACCACCTGAAGAATGAAGTTCTATCCATTAAATATATTAAAATGTTTAGACCCTACAGAAACAGTGGGTCGCATGTATTGTATTTGTTAGTTATCGAAAATTTTTTGAAAGTGGTCGCGAAACGGCACACCAAATTAGCTGGTCGCTAACTGACTCCTGACTGATCCTAGTTAAAAATAAATATTATTTTCAGAAACATATTGTGCTCGAGGTGACGTAGTTCCCAAGTTCCACTACGACTACATTTGTGAGCGCAGAGAGATCAGAATAAAGAAAGTAAACATGTCGGATCCAAACGAGCGGTTTAATATCAGAATTCCTGTCGTGAGGAGAGCGGAATATTACAGGGCGCCATACGATATATTGAAAGCTTGCCCCGACTGGTAAGATGCACACATCATATTTTAATGGTTAACCATCGTCTCCCAGCGAAAAATATAAACAATAGCATTCTTTTGTAATGCGCCTTGGGATCCCAGGGACCGGTAGACGACGGGTTAACCACCGTGGGATGCTGAGAGTCTTCGAGAGGTATAATCTTAAATAGGAAACTCCAGTAAGTCAGATATATTGATATATAATAAACGGGTCTATTACGTCTTTAAGGATTCGTCCTTAAGACGTAATTGACCCGTTTATCGCTCGACATTTTTCTGACCAATACGTGACCGAACGTCTTGTTATGTTGTCGTGTCGTCGCGTCATATCGCAATACGTCGTAATAAGTTCATATCACTGTGAAATATAGAGTACGAGTATAAGTACATTTTAAAGCTAATTCAAACAATCCCTGACCTTTAAGTTGCTACATGTAGTATGCATGCAAGCACTTTCTTGTACACAATAAATAACAGGTACAAAAGAAATACAAATCGTTGATCTAACTTATCTCTGTAGGGGATTTCTACCAACTAACCTTTAACCATTTGAATAGAGAGAGGAAGGTAGGTAAACCGACATAGAACAGGTATAAAATAACATCTAAAACAAACCAAATATATATATATATATATATATATATATATATATACATAATGTAAATATCTCAAATACTTATGCAATAGATAAATAAATACTGTACGAGTATTGAACCTATAATTGACAGGTACGGGTGCAATTTGCGCATATCTCCAGAAGAGATGCACGCGGAGGTGCCCGCGGCGCTCATGCGCGTCAACGACACCGAGTTCATCGCCAACGGAGGCAAATACTGGCTGGCGCTCTACTACACCCAGGTAACCCGTGGCTGATCCCAGTCATCCTCGTTATAGCATTATCCCGGTAGTGCTAAAACCCTTATTACACCTTCCTGAATTCACCATCTTTAGAGCGGGACGTACCAAACGTTACAGCGGGTGCTTGGACTCCCCTTCCCTATTTAGGGTGCTGAATTCAGGAAGTAATAACTCCTTAACCGAGCCCGAGCACAGGCAATAGACCTGCGATTCTTTGAATACCAGTTGTACGCACACATGCGCGGCACGAGTGATTGATGTACCGCCGCGCCACGTGAAGGCTGCTGATGTAGCGACTCGTGTCTGTGTGAGTGCGTCAAATCCATACCAATATTATAAATGCGAATGTCTATCTTTCCGACTGTTACCTATTCACGCTTAACCGCTGAACCGATTTAGATGTAATTTGCTTTGGAGATAGTTTAAACCCCGGGAAAAGACATATGATACTTTTTATGATGGGGTGGACGTGTGTATAGAAGAACGATAACTGGGTAAGTGCCTAAAATAAAGGAGTAACAATTATATTCTAGCGCGATGAACAAATTGTAAGCGGACAAAGACGCGGTGTTCCATGGACGGCTCGCCACTGGTCCCGACGTAGTTTTGACTTACATTCAAATTATATCCAAAGTCAAGTGTGTGTCATGTGTTGGATCAGAATCTAAAGTTCGATATCAAAGATCGAGGGTAAAGTGCGTAATCTCTGTAAGAAACCTACTTACTTGTATCGATATGCCACGACCCGCATATATTCCTAGTAGTGGAATAAGGAAGTCTGTGATCTCTGCGTGCCCCTCTGAGAAACAGATAGTTGTATAACAGCTTGAGCGCGAATATTTTTAGGTGATATCTCCTTAATTCTTTATATTTTTCAGCTGTCGACATACGCTATTTACTTCCAAGCACATGCTGAGTACCCTTGGCAGTCGAACAGACCAATCGTGCCTGCCGATAAAGGTACTGGCTTAAACTTCTATATAAAATCTTACTTCTATAACACAGACTCGGCTCTCTATGTACAACGCCACCACATCACATACCGGGCAGGCGAACAAGTATCCCAAAGTAAAATTAGTATGGGCAGTGTTGCCAGCGCCCCTCGGACGAAAATTACGTTTTGTTTCTTAAAAATTTATGTTTTTGATGCAAAAGTTACAGTTTCTCTATTTTTCATAATTACTTATCAAAACGTAAGTTTTTAAGAAATGAGTAGCCAGCCACATACGGCTACAATTAGGTGAGCTCGGCGACAGAATTACGCCAGGCTGATGGGCGGTATATCAAATGTCATATTACATAGTTGCAACAGACTGACACAGTCGTACCATGTAGGTTATTTTTGTCACCTTTTCACCACCACCAGAAAAATGTTGAATGCCGATTTTTCCAGTATTGCATGGATATGTTTTAAGAAAAAACATTAGAAAAATTAAACTAATCATGCTACATTTGCAGGTGGAATTTGGGAGCAACTTCTCAAGGCTAACATTGGCCCAGATATGAATCTTCATTACAACTTGAATGGAATATACAACAGATTCCCGAACTACCCAGCGGCGATGGATCTGTTGAAGAACGAAGGACAGGTATACAGTCATGATATAGTACGGGGTGCTTGAGTACTAATAAGTATCATCAGGGCGTATCTGTAATTAAATGGATTATTCCTACCGGCAGTGGCGTAGCAAAAGGGAGGCAGCGGGGGCGGACCGCACCGGGTGTCACCTTTTTTGGGGTGACACCCACCCGGTCTCTCAACTTTATGAACAATGTACAAACAAAAAATAAATAAACCGCTAGCACAAATTTTTCTTTTTCGGGGATTCCTCCACTAGCACTAGCTCAGGATCCATGTCCTTTATCATATAAAATTTATTGCTTTTTACTTTCGATGGGGTGACACCACCACCAACTTCCGCACCGGGTGCCACCCAAGGTAGCTACGCCACTGCGCTACCGGTAACGGCATAGAGCCCGGTTGCACTTGCAATAGGGAACTTGCCTTATTTCATTGATCTAGGCTCATTTTAAAGATTTAAGGATTATGTAAAGATACCAAACACGAAATAGTTTAAATATGCGCAAATAATGTATAGCCGTCGTCTCCCGGCGAAAAAATAAACAATAGCATTCTTTTGTTATGATCCCTGGGCTCCCAGGGACCGGTGGACGACATTTCATAATTCGCGCGTAAAAGTTCACGGACTTGACGTCACTACATAAGGCATCAAACTTTTCATGGCACACACGTATATTATTTTCATCACGGAAATAATATATTTTTAGATTAATTTATAATATAATATATAATTTTCCATTTTATACATTGTTTTCAACTAAAGTTAATGAAGTCACGTCACTGCGGGTTTTAAATTACGTATCAGTTTACGTAACTTTTAATTAAAATATATCGCAAACAATAATAATTTCAGAATAAATCTTCCAGTGAAACACTTGTAATTCCTATCATTATTGGTTACTACGGGTGGGCTTAAAACCAGCTTAGCGCTGTGCTCACACCGATTTTTCCATGTCTTTATATACACCGTGGGCGTCAATAACTCGAAATTAAATCACGTGTTTTTGACGACAGTTCGAGTAAATAATGCTATATCAACATGGGTCTAATTATGTGTCTTAATTAAATTACTATTTCAGTACAAATTAAATAATATTAATTGACCGCTTCTTTGTAGACAAACCTTTACTTCAGAGAGTGAGCGAGTTTAATTAATCTCAAGTTGAGCCAGTTATCAGTAAAGGTAAATAGTTTACACTCTCGCGATTGAGAACAGAACAAAACTGTCGGTAGTGAAACCTTTTTGTAGGATAGATACCAAACTTAATTAAGTGAAACTGGCTGACAACCATGCAGTTAGTGCGTCTGCGTGTAAAAGTTGTAGGTGGCTACGTCACGCCTTTAGGGTGTGTTAAAATTGAGATTTTTTTTAAGTTTAAATTAATATCTGTTAAGTTATGGATTTTTGGACTATATGTTACATAACTTTATATACTCTAATTAGGCTCTAAAATCGTTATTAACGCCCACGGTGTATATATGCTTACACTACGCAGTAGTGATCTCGATTACCGTTGCGGCTGCACTACAAAGGAAGTTATGACGTGTTGAAGAGGATCCCCCGGCCATCCGTATTTAACTTAACGTTTCGCAATTTACACATAGGTATTCTTACTAAGTATACGTACGTGATAAAGTCCCGTTTAGTAAAAGAATGTTAAAATTGTGACCATATATCCATGTTTTAATAATATTTACGTTTTTGACAGGTGCAACCTGCAAACTTTAGATCTCTGTCGGCGACGGGTGGAGAAGATGTAATATCTAATCCACATTTAGTTGAAGGACCAGGTAACTACAGATGTAGCGCAAAATGTTTTTCCTTCGTACTTTATCGGAAAAGTTCGTACCTATTTATCGTGCTCTCTCAATTAGCTTCAGTACCCATCTTACAGCCGTAGGGGTAAGTCGCATCAGCAGACCAATACATATATAGACTGGCTAACATGCAATTCAAATATTCGCTATAGTTTTTATTATATTACATTATATTCACAGTTTACTTATAAAAAGGTTGTATTACCATGCCGAAACCTCAAAAACGGTAACATCCAGTCCAAGGAATTATATTTAATATATACCTGTACTTCATATCAGAAAATCGCAAATTCAATTGGCAAAGTTCAACAGCGAATTTCGGACCCAACGGGCATATCTAAACATGCAATAAGAAAATTGTTGAACCGGGAAGAAGAATAAGTATAGAAAAAATTAAAATACCAACACAAACAATATTAAGCTGGGTAGACCACGCAAGAAATTATATCTAGATCTTGATGATTTTGATTATCCAGTGATACGACGAATGGTTTATAACTTCCATCTGATTTATAAACAAGTTCCAACAATAAGAACACTAAAGTCCAAATTAATAGAAACGATGAATTTCAAGGCTGTGATTTACACTAAAGCTTGACCTTCGTGGGTAGCGGCCGATGCGACAGTCGCGCGCGGCTGACGCTCAGCGACAGATACTACGCCAAATGGGTTTTCTATTCAAGAAAATTACTAACAATAGAAAAATGCTGATGGAAAAAGATGACGTTAGACTTAAAAGAGTAAAGTACCTGGACTTAATAAGGAAGTACAGATCTGAAGGCAGAGATATTGTGTATACGGACGAAACTTATGTTCATACATCCCAATTAACAGGGAAGTGCTGGATCGATTCTACGGATAAAGGAGTGAAACAGTTAATCTCAAAAGGTCAACGCCTTATTATAGTACATGCGATGCAGGTAGTGCCAAGGGATTTGTACTGGGTGCTCTACTTATGTACAAGTCTACTGATAAGACCGGTGATTATCACGAATAATGTCAATTATGAAAAATGGTTACAGAATCAACTTATTCCCAACTTGTCTCCAAATTCTGTATTAGTACTAGACAATGCTGGGCGATTCTCCGAGCGTTTGTAACGCTCGTTTGTAAAGTCATTGTCGGCTCACGATTATCTATAAAAAGTTAAAATAAACCGGCGAAAACATTGGTCAAATAAGACTCAGACCCGATATTGGTTTACGCTTTTTACAAAAGTTTACTCTGATCATCGTCTCCTTTAACAATATTTAATGAAACGACAATGACGAAAAAAACCGCCGTTGAAACGCTGAATATCCGCCCTGCTGCTTATCACAATAAATATGTTGAACGCCCACCCAACTCTAATATCGCAAAGCCGCTTATGATATAACTAAAATACAACTATACGAAATTATTTGTCGACATAAAGAAGACTTTGTAGAATATTCCATTGACATAATTTTACATCAACATGGACACGATGTGTTAAGGTTACCGCCATACCATCCCGACTTCAACCCTATAGAAAATACATATATGGTCACAAATAAAAGGTCACGTATCAAAAAGGAACATAGACATGAATATGGGTACTGTTATAAAATTGATTGAAGAAAAAATAAATATGATTGACCCGGATGAATGGAAGAAAGTTTGTGATCATGCCATCAAATGTGAAAATGAATATAGGTCACAGGAACACTCGATGAATGATCACATTGATAGGATTGTAATTAATGTAAATGAAAGCGCTGACGAATCTGACGAAGATATTTCTGACTGTTACTCAGATTGTGAAATGAAAAATGTTGAAAATATCGACCCAAATGTGTAGGTAAAATATTAATGTTAAGTACAGTCATCGGCATAAATAAGTTATCATTTAGTATCCTTGTCACTTTAACGCCGTGTTTGAAATGTCATACGACATTGTCAAACGATTAAAAGCGACAAGGTACAGAAATCACCACTTATTTATGACGGTGACTGTACCTAGAAGTATACTAACGGGCCTAGTATGAAAGCCTTCATGTCGTTTGCATCCCTCTCACACGCGGGTTATTTACTTAGGTGCGATAGGGACGCCAATGACATAAAATTTTTCATACTAGCCCCGTAAGTAGATGTTGTTTTTAAGTAGGCAGGTATTGAGCTGCATTCGTGTAAATATTTCCTATTTTCCTTTCATAAGATTTATGTTGTTGTACTTTATGTTTTTAAAATGAAGATAATGTTTCGTTTACTAATGACAATAAAACTGAGTATTTTCAAAGTTATTGAAGGTGGTTGTAACATCTCTATATTATACAATAACATTTTTCGCTTTAACATTTGACACTAAACAATAAAGTTCCATAATAATGGATATGAAAACGTCACTCATTTAATACAATCATTGATTGACAGTTCGGGTGCCATCGTATTCCGATTGAGATCCGAGTTTTCCCGAAGGAAAATCATTTTGCCATACATCTTGTAAACTGATGCTACTCGTATAAAGACAGACTGAATTCCGCCGCCGAATCCTTCCGCCTGTCTCTGACAGGGCGATACATTCAATATGGAGCACTGCGGGCGGAAACAGCCGAACTGAATTCGGCTCTTAAGTGCCAGCCATGTTTAATACGGCCACTGGATATGTTGGCGATAGCTATTATGGAACGCTTTTAGGTGCAACCAAATGACAAATAGTCTTACATAACCACAAAGCTATGAGAAAGAACGAGATTTATAATCTAATGTCATTTATATCCCTATCTCGTTCCATCTTGTGGCTCGAAGTGTAGCACGCAGTATTATTTGCCCGTCAGCTGTTTCTCGCCCCCTCTACCACCAATATGTCATCGATTCAGAAATTAAAATAATATTTTATTTCGTTATAGGTGGCGATATGGGTGTTGGGAGCAACTACTTCCTACGTGAACCACCAGCTCAATAATCGTTCGATCAAGGATAAAAGAAGATTTTATGGATATGTTTGCAATATGGCAGAAACTTTTAAAATGCAATAATTTTACGTTTTTATTCGTTTTATTTCTGCTTAATGGCGTCTATAAACGTACCATTTTGCCCACCATTTTTGTTTTAATCTGTTGCACATTCAATTGTTAACCTAGATAAGTATAAAGCGGTTCGAATATCAATATCCGAGGGGCTACCGCGAACCACAAACGAAGTTTTCCCTCTCTGTCTCACTTATATGCAAACTTGCAAGTGCGACAGAGAGGGAAAACTTCGTTTGCTGTTCGCGGTAGCCCCTCAGAGGGGCTACCGCGAAACGAAAACGAACGAAGTTCGAATATCTCCCTCTCTGTCGCACTTGCTAATACGTTCCACAGAGAGGGAGATATTCGAACTTCGTTTGTTTGCTGTTCGCGGTAGCGCCCCTGTATTTAACCATCTCTATCGACTGCGTTAATAAGTGCGATAGAGGCGAAGATATATCCAAGCTTAGAATTTCCGATTTCGTAAAACAGGATAAATAGTATTACTTATTGATATATGATTCAAGTACGTGACTTACGTAAAGAAGGTGCACTGTTTGACTAAGTCGATGATGACATCGATGACAAAATACATGATAATATGATGCAACTATCTGATCATATTTAACTTACCTATATACTTCCGATCCTTTCCTTATATGCCACTTTCCGACTTCACTATCTCTATCTCTATTATTCGCACACATGTTTATTGACAAAGTTGGAAGGCGAAATCGGGCGTGGTAAAATATTTATTTATCCTCAAGGTAGATACCTGGTGCTACCTACCTCAAAGCAAAGCGGATCGGCGATAACATCTTAAACGCCTTGGCGACGGTCCTACGTGGCGGACGGGATGAGCGGTACGATGTTACAAGATAGAGCGAGAGCAGGATAAATGAAATAAATGAACTTTATTCAGCAAGTAGGCCGCAATGGAACTTTTACGAAACCAAGAATCGAATCGAAAAGAAAATATGAAACCAATATCTATACATATAAAAGAAGAAGTCCTCACTGACTGACTGACTCATTAACGCACAACCGAAACTGCTAACGCTAGAGTTGATTATTGCACAGTCGATTACATTTATAAAGTAGACCTAAGGGGGTAAAACAAGGGATGAAAGTTAGTATGAAAACACGTATTTATTGGAGTGAGAAGTCTGAAACTTTTGTAGTTTACTCCTTAAGAATCGATTTTCATATATAAGCCCGGGGTATGAAAATTTATGGGGAATAAAATCAAACGTAATCTACTGTGCTAATTTATAAAGTCGTATCTCAGTATACGATCAGGGTAAAGATACGACTTTTTATAATTTAGCACGTTATGCGTTATGTTCGTGCGCAACTTATCTTGCGCAGCTCTCAGTTCTTGAATTGACAAGTGTGTCTGTCTAGATCGAAAATAATAAAACAACGTGTAAATATTTTATAATGTGCTATTTAATTGGTATAAAGTTAGTGAAATATTCACTCAGAGTCCAAAAGGGTGCAAACCTTCATTGGTTAGGTATGGAGAATTGGACAAAACTACGGATTGGTTTGCTAGAGTGAAAATCCAATTGGGATATATGGGAATGTAGTTTTTGGGCAAAACTCGATGAAACGAATCTTAAGAAGTGGTAAAGTATTATTTGATTTTGATTTGGAGGAACTGAAAATTTTGCTATCTCAATGACAACAAAGTTTACAACATTCACTTCACTTGCCCAACGAAATGTTCGGCCGAATATTATTTTTATACATTTTAATATTAACGTATGTGTCTGCTGTGTCTTGGAATGTGGGGCCACAGTAAATGGGTTTTTTAGCGGTGAACGCACATACTTGTCTTAGTGGGGTTGAACCGGACCAGATTATCCTGGCCCCACTCCGAGAATTTGACGAAAGTGGTCTCGATATCGGACACAAGTTTTTCACGACTCTCAACCACAGAGGACCGAGGAATGTTGACACGGCCCGTATATAGAAGATATCCCCGGTGCTGTCATCCGCATAACAATGTCTATAGCCAGCATGTCATTGATATGCAACAAGAACAGTACCGGGGATAGCACGGAGCCTTGTGGGACGCCAGCGTTAATGTCCATGCTTTCGGAGCAGCTGCCGTCTACTACGGCTCGTATGCGTCTGCCGGACAGAAAGCTGGCGAGCCATTTGCACAAACCCTCGGGCAGCCCGTAAGATGGTAGCTTTGACAGAAGTGAGAAGACCTCGGTGCCAGACCCGATCAATCATACAGTATAGTCAAACTAAATTAAACTGTAATTTATCAGTTGTATGTTCGATTTTGCCTTGACTATTATGGTGCCTTAATGTCATTTGAATTTGTAAATTAGCTTTGCCGTTGTCAGGGGCGCTACCGCGACAGCAAATGAAGTTTTTGCTCTCTGTCGCACTTGCACGTTCGGACGTAAGTGCGACAGAGAGGGAAAACTTCGTTTGCTGTCGCGGTAGCGCCCCAGTGTCACTTGCTTCAGTGCGACAGCCACAGATAATCTATAGAAGTATTAGTAGTTAACATTTTTTTAGTGCGTTCCTCAATAATATTAATCGGAAAATCTAAAAAATATTTTTTCAGTCAAGCGGAGTAATAGCTAGGCTGTCAGAGAGGCTACCGCGAACCGAAAACGAACGAAGTTCTAATATCTCCCTCTTTGTCGCACTTGCTCATTCGTGCGGCAGAGAGGGAGATATTCGAACTTCGTTTGGATTCAGTTCGCGGTAGCCCCTCGGGTGCTAAAATATAAAAATAGTACGCAAACCGACTGATGAGTACGCGAGTTCGCAAGACCATAAAATAGTACGCCGTGCGTACTATTGCGTACCCATCTGGCAACGCTGCCTATTGGCTTAATTTCAATTTGGCACCAATGTATACACAGCACGACTAATTATGAGACGTTAGAGTTGAGCTACATCCATATCAGTCTTCTGATACATCTAAATTTAGTAAGCCTATCATAAGTCCGTCCTTTGGTGATTAGCTAATCCTCTTTCTACGGCGTAGGAGCTACGACTTCAACGTGTCTATGTGTTCGTATTGGTTCGTATGTGTCACACAACTACAACTATGGCTAACCCTAGCCCTTGAGATAAAAGTCTTGTACCTGTACCTATCCTATATCGATACTGCCGATAAGAAACAGTACAGTACAAAAGTTATAAATCCTAGTAAAAGTTGTAAACAAAGTAGTCTTTTGTAGCTAGAAAACTAAGCATTACAGTCAAAAATCTATTAGTTAGAAATTTGCCGCGGTTTTTTAGGTTGAAATATTTGGCCATTAGGCCATAAGTGCCAAAGAGTAACAAGTATACATAAGTGCTAATTTTTAATATCTCGACTAGGTAAGTCAAAGCAAGTTTCCGAACGAAACCCACAGATTAGCAACGGGCTGAATTGTACAGTAATTGCCACCGCACTTGAGCTCGATTTAAAAAAATCGTAGCCGTCTCTGACATCTTTCTTTGTGCAATTTCTGTCAGGTCTCTCATGAAAAATCCCGTTATTTTGCTTTTGTAACTCATCTAACAAAGGCTTTTACTTGTTCCGACGTTTGACCGCAGTTAGTGGAACACGCGTTACAAACGCTGATCCATTCGGTGACATTGTGTGAAGATTTATTTTGGTCTTTAATTTATCGATTTTAGCCTTCCGCTCAAAGATAGTGTTTATTTATTAGTGAGCTTAAGTGATTGCTGCACAATCAACAATTTTTTGTGCCACAGTCCCATTCAAGGTATGTATACGCAGTTCACAAGGAGTGTTAATTAGTTATGAAACTGTCTGGCGAAGATAGTTTGATACCAAGTATTACTTGTAATGTTATTAGTTCCAATGGTTACAGTGAAAGATGCATGCTCAGATGTTTCCTTAAGAGAACGATTACGTTCTGAAGGACTCGCTTTGCAGTATCTAGTACAGCCTTAACACATTGGTCAGCAGCCCCCATCTACAAATAACGTGAAAGTGCTCTCAGATTACAAACACTTGTCATAGACCATCTGGAATAATCATTCTTATTCATATTATAATATTATATTGTCATATTTTGAAGTTTTGCAGATGCAGTATTGCTCTCCAGTGAACCCAAATGAGTAATAAAATGCAGCATGCCTTAATATGTAACATTGACAGGCACAATGAATAGTCTCATTATAAATGTCATTTTGTTGTTATTATATGAGACAGTAACCACAAATAGAAGAAAACTGTATCAAACCTAAGGTTATGTAAGGTCTGGAAGAAAATCAAACAAAGGATAATCTTCCCTGGCCTTATTTTCATACATGCACTAAGTAATAAGTAGATGATGTTTAATATTCACTGGAATCCTTTTCTGTTAAATATGGCATTTTCACCATACTTATTTGTAAAATGCAAACAGGGAATCTTTCAAAACAATCTAATCCCAATCATAAGTAGATCCTTACTAAAATTTTGAGAAACTTGCTTTGTGAGCAGGACGCTTAATAGGTTAACAAGTCTAAAACAATGTAATATAATAATTGTTTCAGTCTAGAATGGTCAGAATTATCATACCCAACTAAAAAAAATGTTGGATTTATATAACAAATACCAATCACTCATTAGGTCATTTCTGTAATTACTGCAAGACTAAAGCCTTATTTATACCCATATGAGGTGTGTATGCGAGTTTCATTACATTGCTGGTTATCTATAATGAGTTTGATCAATCTATCAAACCGCGTAATGTAGGGAATCCCATATTCGAGTCAGTATTCAACTGTAATATATGTACACTAGCACTCATAAATATTTAGGCAGTCGTAATATTTTCCATACAATTATGTATAAAAATGACTCAGTATTATACCCCTTAGTCAAAGTCGGGAATCGATTTTGTGCAGTTGACTTTTTTAATTTAGCTAACATATTGAGATTCGAAATGATTAACATAATATCTGTGTACATTGCCTATTTACCAAATGGCAACCATTAAAAAATGCATAAATCTTTTTCCAGTACAAAATGGTTTTATTTTGTATAAACTAGTACATAAATGTTTTTTAAATTGTTGCATAAAGTAAACTCGAATTTTAAAAGGATGTCTTTCGCAACAATTTGGGCTCAGTATATTACTTAAATAAAAATTCAGTTCAACATCTAAAAGAGTTAATTGCCTGTGATAAGTATGATTTTAAGTCATTTTTGTATGCAATTGTTTGGTGAAAATTGCGGGTGCTTAAATAATTTTGAGCCATAGTCTATTTATTTGAATAAAAGAGTTTGTTTCATACCAACTTTCATGAAGTTAGTGCAACACATCTTGTAAATTGTATGTAAATCTGTTCATGTCTTAATCAACCTATTGATTGAGTGTTTGAAAACAAAATCAAATATAACATACAAGATAACATAAATTGCTGATTGCAATATTTGCCATCCTGCATTGTATGTCACTTTAAGATATTTTTATGTTGTTTGTGTATGTAATTAAATTATACATGTTTAGAGAAGGGTGAATTAAACGACTCACCCTAGTGTTTGCAAACCAGCACCCTAATCTTAAATAAAGCAAATAAATGCTGTTATAAAAATTTTGATGTAATTTTTTTTTCCACAGAGAGAGCCGTGTCTTGGGGGAGAAGCAACCCGGGCACTACGGTGGCCCCAGATACACCGGCACCAGCACCCCAGCCTCCAGGTATATATTATGTCTAATAATATATTATAAAATAATCAATTCTATATATAATAACCAATTCCTATGCATGCTGCTGCTTCTATACAGCTGATTCGTTTTATTTTTGTATTAGTTTTTTTTGTCTGTAATTATCAGGACAAAGGACAAGGCAAGAAGAAAATGTTTGAAATAGGGAGACATTAAATTAATACATTTGGGTTAAATAATCTATAAACAAATAGTCCGTGAGTGAAGGAGATAGAATACTGTTGGGAGATCTTCATAAATTGAAGGGAGGTTTACAAAAAAAACATAACTGCATTTTTTGCTAATGCAACTTATTGGTGTTATTCAGTTAGTGCTTGAAGGGGCTAGAATTGGTGAAAAACATATCTAATGATAATCCTGTTTATCTAAAATTCACTTCTTATTCATTTTAAATTGAGGACAGTGAAGAAAAAGCCGTGGTACATAGAATGTACATAAAAGTAAAGTATTTAATAACCATTACAAATAAATTACATACCAATACAAGTAAATTTGCCAATTAGACCCAGACAGTATCAAACAAGAACATATAATTTACTATGAAAAAGAAACCATTATTTTTCAAAAACAACATATGATGTATTCTTTACTTTCTAGCCTTATATGTCTACATTGTCTATTTAATGTCCGGTTCTAATAATTTAAATTTATTGATCTCTTGTAAAATCACCTCCAGTGAAGTTATGTTGTTTTTGTAAACATCCCTTCAATTCTATTCTGTGGATAGAGTATGACAACGTAAAACAAGTTAAAAATGTGTCAGCATCTCTGTGGTGTCTTTGTGTTTTTTTAACCGTGCAAGTCTGATTGGTGGTTTATCTGCCTTAACCATAAAACAAAGTGAACAATACTTAATTATGTAATATTTATTATTGTATTTACGTAATGTTAATTTCATTTATAATCCATTGTACACTTAACTATGTGTTGTGGTCTGCGAGTGAGTGCTGATAGCCTCGGCTCCGCTAATAGAAGATGCTCTACCGTTCGGGATGTTTACCCCTGTCTACACAAACAGAGCGTACGATGTAAATCGGGACGTACTTACATTACGGACTATGTTTAAACCCTTTACAGTACAATTACCTATTTGAAGTTTGCTGTTGACAGACGGTGTTAATCTAATGTCAAAAAAATCTGTTAGTGGTACTCAAACTAAAAATTTACTGTATTTATTGTTTATCTTTGAATTAAATCATCATTTAGTAAATTACTTTAAAATAGTGCCTTTATATGTACACTAGCTTTTTCCTGTGGCTTCGCCCGCGTACCAAGCGTAATTTTTAACCGTCTACAAAAAAGGAGGTTCTAAGTTTAACCCGTATGTTTGTAAGTACCTACGTATCGTAATCGACTCCCCGAGGAACCTCGAGGATGACAATGCGAATTTTAAGAAAAACAACCCATGGCGAATTTTAAGAAAAAATAATATCCGCCACCTTGGATTTGAAAATAGATGTCATTTTCGTAATCGGCACCCCGAGGAACCACAAATATGACAGTGACATCCATATTGATTAAAAAATATATGACCGCGATCTTGGATTTGAAAATGCATGTCATTTTCGTAATTGGCACCTCGAGGAACCTCGATGATGGCACCCATATCGATAATGAAGAAAAATATATGTCCACCGTCTTTGATTTGAATATGCAGGTCATTTTCGTAATCGGTATCCCGAGGAACCTCGAAGATGACACTTATATCGATTTTTTTGGAAAATAAATGTCCACCATCATCTTTGATTTGAAAATGTATGTCATTTTAGTAATCTGCACCTCCTGGAACCTCGAAGATGACACACATATCGGTTTTTGAGAAAAGTATAGATTTGCTCCCCGCACAAACTTGGAAACCCGTTTTAACTCTTTAGGGGACCAATTGCGAAAAACGCTTAAACATGTTTTGTTGTATTTAAACAAGAGAGTCTATATACGAAGTTTTAAATCACTAGCTTCAAAAAATATTTGCTCCCCTTACAAATTTGGAATTCTCTTTTCACCACTTTAGGAAGCAAATTCGAAAAACGCTGAATTATGTTATGTTGTATTTAGAAAGCGAGTCTGTATACGAAGTTTTAAATCTCTTACTTGAAAAACGATTCGCTCCCTGTACAAACTTGGAACCCCTTTTCTCCCCCTTAGGGGAGCAATTTCGAAAAACGCTGAAATATGTTTTGTTGTATTTAAAGAAAGAGTCAATTTACGAAGTTTAAAATCTCTCACATCAAAAAAGATTTGCTGCCCGTACAAACTTTGAACCCCCTTTTAACCCCTTTACGGGAACAATTTCGAAAAACGCTGAAACACGCCATTAATATATTTAAACAGAGAGTCTATATACAAAGTTTCAAATCTCTCACTTCAATAATTACGTGTTGTCATACAAACTTTCATCCCTTGTTTTACCCCCTTAATTTCGAAAAACGCTGAAATGTGTTTTGTTGTATTTAAAGAGAGAGTCTATTTACGAAGTTTCAAATCTCTCACATCAAAAAAGATTTGCTCCCCGTACAAACTTTGAACCCCCTTTTCACCCCTTTACGGGAAGAATTTCGAAAAACGCTGATACGCCATTAATATATTTAAACAGAGTCTATATACGAAGTTTCAAATCTCTCACTTTAGTAATTACATACAAACATTCATCCCTTGTTTTACCCCCTTAGGGGATGAATTTCGAAAAATCCTTTCTTATCCCTAGCCGTTACAATTGTAATCGACTGTGCAAAAATCAACTCTAGCATTATCAGTTTCGGCTGTGCGTTGATGATGACTGACTCATCAACGCACGACCCGTCAGTCATTCGGGACTTCTTCATTTATATACAACTGTATTTAATGGAGGTCTTAACCTTAATAAAAAGAAAATTGATGAATTATCTTAATAAAAAGTCGGATAAATACCGAGTTAAAACTAAAAATAACAATTTTTTTACACCATGGAAAACCATGAAAGGGTTAATTAATGCACATAATAAATTTCTTCTCTACAATGAGACGTTACGTTTGTAAGTTATGAAACAAATGTAAAAAAATAGTAAGTACAGTTCAACAATGAGCGCTTGTACTAAAAGTTGTGTACATAGTTCCTTACTACCTGATTCCACAATAAACCACAACTACAACTAACTAATATGTCCCCTAATGGGTATAGGGGCGGTAATGATAGACGTTCGTATTTCACCGTTGTCGTTCGCTCTAATGTAGAATATTGCAACAGAAATCTAGATCGAGATATATACGAATTTCGCACTAGAATCGTAATATCCTCACTTACATTCCTTAGAAAATGATATCATTCGAAACGTTTAATCGGCCAAATCAGTCAATTTATTTGATAACGCAACAGATTTTTCTTTTCCTTTTGAGTTGTGTCTCTTTTATTTATGACTTGTGATAGGAAATAATACAAAATAGAACGATAGAGTCAGTTATAGTTTCTACTTTCGGGCATAGGAGTAAGAAGATTATCAGTATAACTCCAGAGCCGAGTATCACGTGGATGCGATAACGCAGTTCCAAGAATATGATGTAATTGCTTATGAGCTGAGACAGTGCCATAATTACGGCAGTGATAAAAATAATAGACGGTAAAAAAAAAACGTCCGCGCAGTCTTCCGGCCTCGATGGTGCCCAAAGTGAATACCTCGTCATAAATAATGTTGAGTTTATCCGACTTCCAAAAAAGAGGAAGTTTGCTATTGTACATCATCTTTAAATGTATACCTTAGCTATTATTATTTTTACACGGTGCAACATTTTCCCCTTATCAAATGCAGTATATCCGAGGCTGGCAATAGAAAGTCAATCGTGGGAAGATCTTAATACAGTCTAGAATTTAAGGTAGCTATTTAAATGTATTTCGTGACCGGAACGCACGCAGCGGACGTTTTGACGTGTGAAGGCGTCACATGGGCGACGAGGCATGGAGCGTGCGTTATGGCGTTTGTGCATTCTCCTGCGAAAATGTCTGACACCCTCTAACGGCTCTACGAACATGTTTTGCCCTGGCACGCGTTGCGTGGGAGAACACAAGCCCTCCGACATGTCGTAACGACTCGGTAATCTGACGTCACGTGAATAATTGTGCAATAATAAAAGTACATGAACACAAATTAGTTTTTCAAAGATACTTGTTGGGTAGTTTTTGATGGTACTGAATATAATGATTATCCCAGAAAGGAAAGAAAGTAGGAGCATTGATCTATTTAAATTAATTACTCATCAATTCGCCAAACAGATCCAAAAACATGTACGTATAATCGACATGTTTTTATTTGATGGTTGTCGGATATGTTAGCAATAATTTGTATAGTATTGCTAACGATGCAGCAAGGTCGCAAACGTGTGACGCAATATCAGCGTTCCTCTTCGGAGCGCGCTGTTGCGTCGTCTCGCTGCCGGCTTGTAACACGACGTTGACGGGCAGATGTGCTATCAGGTTAATTAGTGTGCTAAAAAGAACAACGTTTGCTTTGGTTTCACTAAATCGTGTTTCTGCCTTCACTTTGATGGTTTTTTTATATCATTTATTGCGTTTGTATTAAAAACATTTGTGTAATTACTATTGATTATTAATCTAATAAGTACCTACGAACACTTTTATTAAGCACGTTACTAATTGAATGAAGTCGCTTAGGTCATTCAAATTAGGTACAAATTACGGTATACATTAAGCACGTTCGTTCGTTTAAGTACCAAACTCTCAAATCAGTTTCGAAGACAAAGAGACGAATATACATATTTTGTTGTTTGATTGAGGAAGTCCAATTATAGCAGTTCATACGCAAAGAAAATAGATTTCCTATCAAGGAAATAACTATATAGCGAAAATTATATTTCTGTAAAAGTTATATTTAAACAACAACAGTGGGAAAAAAGCATACCTTCCTGATAGTCAGGAGCCTATGGACGCTTGCGACTACAGAACAAAGACCTTGTTGTACAACATAATGCAATAAATGTATATGCCTATGACAATCAAGCGCGCTGTCGATTCTGAGCTTAATTTTAGGATTCATTGTATTGAGAGCTGGAGATAAATATTCTACCTCCTAATGAAAATGTCAAGCATATTTGAGCTTGAACAGTTTATTTATTTAATTGTATAGTCTGCAATAGGGAAATTGTACATTATCGTAAAATTCATAAGGCTACATCGAGGTTTTGTAAGATTCCTTTGGCTAGTTATTGCGGCGTGCGTGACGGAAGCATGTAATTTGCAATGTGTCCTATTGCAGGGGTGCTGGATATGACGGCCACGGACAACATCCGCTTCAGCGGGCACACGCTCGACAAGGCTACAAAGGCTAAGGTCACCTTAGAAAATTTCTATACAAACCTCATAACCCAACATTATGAGAGAAAACAGAGGTAAACGAAGTTTGTAATAGCGTATGGCCGTATTCAGTTTATGAAATAATTTATTTCTATTGATTTTAACCTATTTGCAGGCTGGAAAAATTGGAGGAGTCACTCAAAGATGAAAACTTGACAGAGAGCCAAAAACAAGAAAAGAGACAGCAACATGCTCAAAAAGAAACTGAGTTTTTGAGGCTCAAAAGATCGAGACTTGGCGTAGAGGATTTTGAACCGCTGAAAGTAATTTGGCAGAATCATTATTCTGTATCAGATCAGTACCTTCGACGCTGCTTGCCGACCCAGAGTTAATGCCGCTTGTGTGTTCGCAGGTGATCGGGCGAGGCGCGTTTGGCGAGGTTCGCCTCGTTCAAAAGAAAGACACCGGACATGTTTACGCTATGAAAATACTCAGAAAAGCTGATATGCTTGAAAAAGAACAAGTAAGAGACTATGATTGATTGTAATTTTTGGTGTAGGTTTTTCAAAACATCAATTATGCTTATACTTAACTTTCTAAATCTTTTGCAATCGTTCATGATCGGGTTTGTATTGGAATAAATAGCTCTATCATTCGATTAAATTAAAATATTGTAGTCATCTGTTTCATTATGTGACAAAAATGACTGAAATAATCTCTTTCACTTGAAAAAAAACCGACTTTAATTTAATACTTCGCCAAGTCACTCCGAGATAGAGTATGGAATATCGGAGCCTTTTTCCAATAGCGGTATCGAAATTTTGAATACGAGTTTCGATATTTTTTCGATACTGGAAGGAAAAGGTAATAAATTGGAATTAAATAGCATTATAATTCAAAATTGACATTTATTTATCAATGGATACTTGCAGCGAACAAATCAAAGGAATAAAATATAAATCATTGTAACAAACTACAACACTATAAAATTAAAATTAAAAATGTGAAATAAATGAATTCTCGACTTTAGAAAAATAATACAATTACAGTTAGTGTAGTGCCACCAAAAATCAGTTTCCCAGGTAACCTCACTATTCAGTCTCTTACTCTAATAATAGACTAAATGCGAACAAACATCCAAAAAAAAAGAAAGGAAAAACATACAGGAATTGAGAACCTCACACAATATTGCTGGCGATTACATAATGGTATAGAGTGTCAATGCTAAAATATCCATCTGTAGCTAGCAACATGCCAAGTTTGCCAAGTTCTGATAACAATCGACTTGTACTTGATTGCTTCGACAGTGTAAGCGAACGTTGCAGGCAGTCTCCTGAGTTCCAGATTGTAGCTCATATAAATTCACGTTTGGCTTGTATCTCCCCAGGTGGCCCACGTGCGAGCGGAGCGCGACATTCTAGTAGAAGCTGACCATCAGTGGGTAGTGAAGATGTATTATAGTTTTCAAGATCCCATGAATTTATACCTCATCATGGAGTTTCTGCCGGGAGGTGACATGATGACCTTACTCATGAAGAAAGACACGCTTAGCGAAGAATGCGCGCAATTTTATGTAGCCGAAACTGCATTGGCAATCGACAGTATACATAAACTTGGTTTCATCCACAGGTATATTTTTTTACAAGCTTCCATTTTTTTTTCTGAAATAATAATAAATTATTATAGAGACCTATAAATGAGCCCACCACTGTAACCTCCCATGATTACAAATAAACACTTACTTAATTCATGCATAAAAACTATTTTCATATTAATTACCTGGTCATAACCTCATAACATAAATATTGTAGATTATTTTTGTGAAATTATTTATATGGTCATAATGTGGTGTTGTTATTATGCAGAGACATAAAGCCGGACAATCTGCTGCTGGACGCGCGCGGGCACATCAAGCTGAGTGACTTCGGTCTCTGCACGGGCCTCAAGAAGAGCCATCGCACCGATTTCTACCGCGATCTGTCGCGTGCCACACCCTCAGACTTCAGTAAGTATTCTCTATCCATGTAATTTACAACTAAGGGTGGGTTGCATCAGCTTACGATTACCGACCGATCAACGTTAAATATGGCGCCGGCACTGTCATCCCATAGAAACTTGTCAAACTTTTCATACAATTAGATTTTATCTAACACGCTTACCGTTACAGACGGTTAGGTGCAACTCACTCAAATTCTCATAAAAATATCGTTGTTTTGTTTTCGCCTACACCAGGCTCATTCTGAAAGTCTAATCATGTTCCTCCTTGCAACTCATGATATAACCAATTTTTGTCATAATTTTCTTTTTCATTCTAATCATAAGTTATCATTCATGAATAATTAGCGGGTGCGTCACATTAGACTTTTTTTCAGTTTCGACATCGTCGTCAGCGATGGACTCGAAGCGGCGCGCCGAGTCGTGGAAACGCAACCGGCGGGCGCTGGCCTACTCCACCGTGGGCACGCCCGACTACATCGCGCCCGAGGTGTTCCTGCAGACCGGCTACGGCCCGCAGGCCGACTGGTGGAGTCTCGGAGTCATCATGTAAGTTTAACGCTACATTTCCACTGGGTTTACATCCAATATGTCCAATTCTTTGCATCTCACTGCGAACGGACAATTTTAGTCAAGTGGCTGCGGTCTAGCGAGTCATTGGACACCCACTGTAATATAATAACAGCTGAAATAACTATATGTTCTCCTGGTTCTCGGCCGGTTAAGGATTGAGGGTGTTGTTAGCCTGATGTGGTATTAATTAAGTGTTGTATTGTAGGATGTCTGCACTTTCTGGAACATTGCTCATAATGTATTCTCCTCCTTCACATCTGCGATCCCCGGGGTTTGCAAGGCTACCTAATCCCAATAATTTGAGTAGGCAGGCACAAGTTTAACGAAGTGATTGGCATCTGATAATTCCTCAAAAGGGAGAGTAATGAAATGAATCTCATCGGAAAATTAGGTATCTATCCGCGGTCCAACCCGCACTCATTGCTTAGCTGCTCAGCTTTGAAAATGCAAATCTTATTCTATTTTATGGTAAACCTCTTGTCGGTCGATGTATATTTATTGTTATGTCGGTTGATGGCGTCTAAGAAATTAAAACTCTAGACGCGTTTGTCGCTGTAGCAATGCAATAAGGGTATAAAATGTCGTGCTTCAATTTCCTTAACCGTAACTATGTTAGTAACGGTACCTACAGTGACATTTACAATTACATGAAGAATTTATTTATATTTCTAAGTTACATTTCATTTAAATGTATGATGTTGATATAAATTGACATTATGTCGCCCAGTAAAATAGCTTAGATCTGATGTACCTTCGTAAACGGATTGTTTGGATTAAAGTTCATTCAGAACTGACAAAAGCAATGCGATTCGAGTGTCATGTCATGGCTTTAGGCGTGTTGATTTATTACCTGAAGTCGCCTGCTTCTGCGATACGTAGATAAAACAGAAAAATAGACCGGCACTCAGTAAACAGGCAGATTAGAGAAGCCTTATCATTTTGCCCAAACTGGAGTTTAATGTTTTCAGGATTCATGTTTGTATGTCTGCGAGATTATTTTTCTACGAACCCTTTACCTGATTTAGATGTGAAAAGTGTGCGGTAATATTAAAATACGCTATCGCGGCCCTCGTCAGTAACATAGGCTGTGACGATATAATTAAAACAATAGGGCGGATTATGATAGGTACTCCATATTGCCCGTTCTGAACAAAATAAACCTTTCCAACCTATTCTTATATAATCAGTGGGGTATCAAAGTGCGGCATATTTACAGCGAAACCTTATGCATTTTAACACTTTTTTTATGGCAGTTGCGATTTAATAAATGCTTACTACTATTTTGTGAAAGTGAGTGGCTGACCGCGTGAGCCGAGGCACACAAGCCACTAACAACAGTCATTTATTATTCTTTACGATGAGTGTAGGTATAATAATAAACAGCAGAGTCATTTTGTATAGCTCTAGTAGATGAGATCACTAACTGGTGTCATTTGAGAATTATGTGTTTATAATGGCTGATTGTTTTGAAATTCCATTAGCTATTTCCTTCTAGTTAATGTGTATAAATAACGACCGCATTGCGAATATATGATGTTTAGAAGCTAAAGCAAATGCATCAACCTACTTGTAAATAATACTTACTTGTTAAAAAATATAGGTAAATCCCGATCATAAATATATGTTCATAGGCCTTGTTGCGTAATTTCATTGGATCTAATTTCTAACACTGGCAATAATTTTAATCATAGGTTGTCACTGTAGTGGTTTAGGTTAAGTGTATTAAACAATAAATAACAAAAAATACCCAAAAGGATTCATTGACAAAACCGGAATATAATTAACAATGTATCTATGTATTACAGATGTATTGCAAAATGATTTTCCTTCGGGAAAACTCGGATTTCAATCGGAATACGATGGCACCCGAACGTCAATCAATGATTGTATTAAATGAGTGACGTTTTCATATCCATTATTATGGAACTTTATTGTTTAGTGTCAATTGTCAAAGTGAAAAGTGTTATTGTATAATATAGAGATGTTACAACCACCTTCAATAACTTTGAAAATACTCAGTTTTATTGTCATTGGTAAACGAAACATTATCTTCACTTTAAAACATAAACTATAACAAAATAAATTTTATTGGGAAATGGGGGACTCCTCAGATCGCTTTACTCATGGTTAGATAGGGCCCATGGAAAGGTGGCGTGGGGTACAGGTTGGCACAAAAACACATACCGACACAACCGAACATTGTTTCTTCATTTTCCTGCACCGTGTTTATGTGTCCTGTGGTTGAGTGGCAGAGAATGCCATTTGGCATTAAGTCCGCCATTTGTACACTGTATTTTTTTGTGCAATAAAGTTTAAATAAATAAATAAACATTGTTGTTTCGGTCATTACTTGCTATGAATTAAAATAGAGGGCAGCCCCGCCTGCCTTGCGTGCGCGCTGACTACGATACGGCCCAGCACACCTTGGAATGGTGTAGCCGTTGGGCCGAGAAGCGCCGCACAATGGCGACACCTCTCAGAGTGGGTAATCTCTGGCTTCACAACTTTGAGTCAGCCATGTTGCGAGGCGAGAGATCCTGGGAGGCGGTGATCTCCTTTTGCGAAACAGTAATCTCGCAAAAGGAGGCGCCGGACGTAGACAGGGATACGCGCAGCCGCTGGCCGCGTCCTGCCCCAGTAGCGCCAGTTTGTCCTCAAAATGGGCGTAAAACGCATGGATCACTTCATAGTAGTCAGTAGGGGCCAGGTCAGGACTGTAGGATGGGTGAAAAATTTCCTCAAAGCCACACTTTGGAACAGTAGCATTGTCGTGAAGTAGCCGCACACCTTTTCTAACTTTACATCGACGTTTATGATTGATCGCCTCTCGTAATTGTTCAGTAAGAGTAGCGTAGTAGCTGCCGTTAATCATGGTATTCCGTTCTTTTAGGTCTATCAACAGTATTCCTTTGCAATCCCAGAATATGGTAGCCATTATCTTTTTGGTGGCTTTTCACCATGACGACGCCACTCCATCGATTCCCTTTTGGAGAGGGGATCATAGTACAAAACCACTGTTTCGTCCCCAGTAACGATTGACTCCAGAAAACTCTACCGGTATTTTCTATAGGCATCTAAAACTTCCAAAGAGCACGCTTTTCGTTCACTTCGCTGAACACTTGAAAGAAGTTTGGGCACCCACCTGGCACTAACTTTATTCATATGAAAGTGTTCATGAAGAATCCTAAGAACTGAAGTTTTCGAAAGCCGTTCTTGCCGCTATTTCTTTGGTTGGTAACTTGATGCAGTCCACGGTGAGTGCCTCAACAGGAATTGAGGGACTCCCGTCCTAAACGAAATTGCTTACTCCATTCTTTGACGGTGGAAAATGATAGAGACGAGTCTCCTCCGTAAACAGCATCTAATCTTTTTTTAATATTGGTCGAGCTGACTCCTTCTTTTGTAAGGAACTTGATCACAGAACGATATTCCAACTTAAATATTTCGAAAATTTGTAGACTTAATGTTGTTTGAATTGCCATGAATCAAAACCCATAAGCATTAGAAATCTAAAACCTATATATGAAACAGCAGAACAAATGATAATCACAATGACATTTTTTTTTAAACCGCCAATTCTTTCCAGCCAGAAACTTTTAGACCGCACCTCGTGAAATAATTACTAAAATATTCCCTAAATAAAAGTAAAATCATCCAAAAAATATTCTATAACTTTTGTTTATTGCATTATAATAGTATGAGAATCAAGTACTATTTTTTCGTATTCATAAGTACGTACTTACGTATGTAATTAAGTATGTACTTAATCTTGAAGAACTATTGCTCTACTATGAATACTATGACTCAACAGTCAGTTCCTCGAGTCTTAAAATTCGTTCTCTCAGACGATATTGAAATATAGTTACCTAAACTAGGGTTGGCTACTTGATCCATTTACCAAAAAAGTATATTCGGTGAATACATTGAATAAGGTACATTGTATTGATGATGTTGCAGGTACGAGATGCTGATCGGCTACCCACCGTTCTGCTCGGAATCGCCGCAGGAGACGTACCGTAAGGTGATGTCGTGGCGCGAGTCGCTCACCTTCCCGCCGGAGATCCCTATCAGCGAGGAGGCCCGGGAAACCATCCTGCGCTTCTGCTCCGAGCCGGACCGCAGGTACTACCGGCGAACACTTGACATCCACAAGGTCTTTAGAGCCTGGCCGGTATCAGGAAAATCGAAATCGATCTGGTGATCTTCGGTATCCCGGTAACGACCTCGTTGATCGATGTATTTTAATGAAAATTATAACGTATGAAAACTATATAAAAGCGAATTTGCATATCTGTGTTGGATTTTGTATGTCGTTAACAAAAGAAGGAAATCATCTTGTTCGTGTATGTTTAACATTGTAAAACAGGATAGACACTTTTGAATCTTAGGCCGGTTCCACACGATAACTTCTTGCAGCGATAAACACCCGTGACTTCATCGTGACATTAGCCATTGATAGTCATAGGCACCTACAGTGATTTAGTATCGTCTCCTGAACTAGATCAGACAGTTGCTTTGACGGATATTGGTCACAACGGCATAATCATCAAAATCGGTTTACGATCAGAATAGCTGTCGTTTCATATACAATTTGACGTGAAAAATTGTCACCTCTAATCGTATTCTAATAGCGATTAGTAGTAGGTTTGTAAGGTATGTTGCGCTTGCAGGCTAGGGTCCGGGCGCGGCATCGACGACGTGAAGTCGGTGCCGTTCTTCCGCGGCGTGGACTGGAGCCACGTGCGCGAGCGCCCCGCCGCCATCTCCGTCGAGGTGCGCTCCATCGACGACACCTCCAACTTCGACGACTTCCCCGACGTCAAGCTCGAGATACGTACGTATCCGCAATCACACAAAATTTCAAAAGTGGTAGACCGCTATATCATGTAAACATGGCATTCGTGTAAATATGTCAGAAAAAATAGAAGTTGAATATACATCATCATCCTCCTAGCGTTAACCTAGTACAGTTGCATCGTTAAGGATGCTTGGGGTCCGCTCCCTAATCCCAAGATTTGGCGTAGGCACTAAGTTTTTAACCTACTTAAAAAAAAGGAGGAGGTTCCCAATTCCGTTGAATGTTCTTCTTTATTTCTGTTACCTCAACACTCGGAAATTTATGAACCGATTTGAAATTTTCCGCGCCTCTGGGCTACAAGTACTCCTCATGCTGAATATACACGAATTTGAAAAATTTAATTGTAAACAATTGATTGCCAGAGGAAGACTAGCAATAGTGAAGCAAAACAATTAAAAATAGAGCACAGCGATTAAATAGTTTAACACGTGTAGTACTAGAGAGTTGTTTGTTACAGCGGCTGCGCCCATCACGCAAGACGGGGAGGTGGCGTACAAAGACTGGGTGTTCATCAACTACACGTTCAAGCGGTTCGAGGGCCTCACCCAGCGCGGCACACCCACCAAGAAGTGAACGCCTTCTGTTCACATGGAAGCGCAAAGCCCACTCCTATCCCCGCGCGGGACACTTCCTTGCTCCTCCTCGCCCACGCGTACCGATCCTAACGATATCGAATTCATTCATCACTGTTACTGATCCGGAATAACACTTGATTACGGCGCTCTCTGTTTTTAGTTTGTAACTTACTTTTCATACATACCGACTATTTATTTCCATTAAACGGCTTTCTAGTTATCGACATATTTTATACCTAATCACAATTTCGAAATGTTTCTGTTACGATTTAAAAAACGTGCGTTGATTCAAAGCGGAGCAAACGAGTCTTCATTTAGTATATTTTTGATGATTATGATAGACAGACATTTGTGCGTAAGCGTAGGAAAACGTCACAGACAGTTCAGAGTCAGAGAAAAATTTGGGTCGGTATTTTCTCCTACGAGAAAATAATGGTCTGGCGGCCAAGTACATCAAGTGTGAAAGGTAGGATGACTAGTCTCACTCCTCCTTGCGCAGTAAATGCTGATGGCGTGCCTCTGCATATTACCTGACAAACTTTGTTATTTATTTATGTGACATTGGGCCAAAATGAAGCACATTTTTTGACGACTTATGAATATTATTTTATATTGCACTTAAGTAAAGCTAACACCGCACTCAAGACCTTTTTAAACAAATTTAACAAATCCGATAAAATACCGTGTAGTGGTCGTCGTTACTTTTTATTATATAGCGGGTTTACACCAGGCCCCTATTTCACCAAAGCTGACAGGCGCGACAATTGTCAAAAAACATCACAATTGTAGTTGGTGAAACAGTTTTCACATGAAAATTGACGATTTGTCAGCCTACATATGTCAAATATATACATATGTCAACTTGGTGAAATAGGGGCCAGGTGCGTGGCTGCACGAGGCTAAGGCAGGTCTTTCTCTCTTGTTGGTTGCGTCTGACATGAACGAGTCCAATCATTTGTATACAAGTAGTTCCTATAATGAACTAACCTATTAGTGTTATAAATTATTGTTTGAGATACATAATTGTTTTTTGACTAATATGATGTAATACATTATATTATGAAATTACTTATATCTTGCATATATAAAAGAATTCAATAAAAGACGGTTTGATTAGACTGGGCTTATTACGTTTATGCATTATGCTGTTTATTGTCAGCTTCACTACGACTAGTAAACGCGGCTCCGTTGTAGGGAGTCGATCAGAATTATGGTTTTTAAAATGAAAATTATGCCATATATTTTCATTTAATCTCCTATAGTATAAATATTATTACGAAACAAATTACATAGTATACTTTTCGAGTATGTTGACTTGTTATGCATTCTCGCCCTTATTTGACCTTACTTAATTCTTCGGTGATTGTTACCGTATCCTTATAATATGATATGAAGTACTACGTCAAAACTTTTTAATTATACAAAGTTTAAATATGAAGTTCTCATTTACATTGTCTTTTTTGCATAGTAAGCCATATTGACCGTTTGCGAACTAATATTCAAAATTCATAGTTTGAATAATACTATCCGCAAAATTCGGTCAGACTTGATGACAGTCGGTTTTCATATATTTTGAAATATTTGCAAATACAAAGACAACACAGTAGCGAGAAGATTAGGAATAATACATTTAAGTTCCTAACGGTCGAGCCATCTCTAAATATATGTTTCAGAAATGCTTGTCCCTTGTAGATACATAAGCATCATCTAATAACAGCGAATGTGTTGAAGAAATATAGGCTATTTGCCTCGCAGGTCAAATCTGTTAGTATTTATAAAATTTCAAAAAGCAACTATTAAAAGAATTGTAGTTGTGATATAATTATTACATAATAAGTAGCTCTCTTGAAATATATTATCACAAACATAGAAGTACACACGAAAATACTACTCTATATGAATTTTGAAGACAATTATGTACCTATTATTATAATTACGCAAATGACACTTCCACATTAAAATGAATATATGTTAGTAATTATAGCTCTTGTTCAATTCACTTGGAATAAAATGCCGTCCAAAATTATGTTAATATAATGCATTAATTATTTTAACTATATATAGTTTTAGCAGTATATAATATTAAATATATTTATACCTACCTACATACGTAACCTGTAAAATAAAGTTTTGCACATTCGAAGTGTCTCATGTAGTATAAAAACAGCGTGTTCTCGTATGTACTATGAAATAAGGTACCGACAGTCGAATAGCATGTGGCTTACAAAGTGACTATTTATAAGTTTACTGGAGTATAATAAGCTAAGAACTAAATATCACACATAGTTACAAGCATTTCTGAAATATAAAGTATATAAAATATCTACCTGTTATATAAATTCACAAATTATTCATATTAACTGCTTTTTTCTACCTCGACGAGGATCGCGGCCACTGCAATCACGTAACGTACGATAGCAACACAGCTCAGTTTTTTTTATTTGGATGTTGGTTTTACAACCTTAGAGGCTCCATTAGCTGTTGTCATGGTCGGATGCGGAGAAATTGAGCTTGTAAAACCCTACATTACAAGGCTATGAAATAGTAGATTGTGCCTCAAGAGAGCAAAATGATATATTTACGGCGAGGGCAGTATATTGAATCCTGAGTGAAGCGAAATTCTACAATAGAATACTGAGCGCAGCGAGGGATTCCAGTGTTTACGCCCAAGATGGAAATAATTTTTCTACCCGTGTGACACATACTGCTTTTCACACGGCCTATAAGGCCTAAAAACATGAAATGTTTTACAAATGATTTAAGGGAAGCGACTGTATTTATAACCAATGAATGCTTCGCCAAGTCGTAATAGAATAAGTGTATACAAACGGTTTTTTCTCTTACTCCTTTCCACTATCATCTTACTCCCTTATTTATAAAACTTACCAAACCTCTGCTAACTATAATGTTCTTTGTCCCTTTCTCACAAACGTAAATGTCAAAGTGACAAATAAGGACAAACGAACTTTAGTGGCTAGTTAACTAATATAGGTTTGATAGACGTTTATGAATAAGGGGGTTAATGTATATATCTGCAGCCGCAAGTCAACAAGTGGGGGCCGCAATACAGTACGTACATGTAGATAGTCCGACACCGCTGCGGTAGAATTAGTGTTAAGCATTCACACAAATTTGTCAGCTTCGATTTTAATGAATGGATCTTGCCTTGTGTTATGTATTTTGCAAACATTATTCTAACTTTGAAAGATCTTGCCGGTAGTTTAAAGAACAATTATTTGAAAATGTTCTTAAATCGGTTTTATTAATTAAGATATTTAAAAAAAAAAATTAGTCCTGCCCTTTGTAAAACAGTAATAGCTAATTTGGAGAGAAAATCAGTCTCATATTAAGGGTCCATTTGCATAGTGAACTTACAGTTGGGCTTTACAAGCCCCAATTCCCAAAAAGCACCAAAATACCTATTTGCCCCGTTCGAGCTAGAATCTTCTTTTCATTTTATAGTATAAAATAAATGTCTTCAGTGTGTTGTCATCAGTGCCTCATTCATAGCGCCTTTAGTTTGATACTGAAATGTATTTTTACACGTGATTTATCCGAGTAAATGTATTGTTCGATGCGTCGCCTGTACGCTTACGTATATGTACGTACGTTTTAGCTAGTTGACTTACTGTAGTTACTCTTGTAGACTAGACATACGCATGGACAGCAATATAATATATTAGTAAAATATGGAAGTACAATTTTAAGTCTTGTTGGGTAGATTGTTTCAATTAATACGGATTGTGACGATGTTATTTTGCAATTTATTTTGAACTACAAGATCATGAGTTAAGCGTTTCCGCTGATTGTATATTGTACCTTCTTTTGGTTTTAATCATACTATGTAGGTAATACGTAAATTTTCTAAAACCTATTAAGTAATGCGATTAACGATTACGTTGTTATTATTGATGTATTATAAGTAATGTTAAAATATGTATATTTGTAATAACTCATAGCAGAGGGTGAACCATTAGTTGCATAAAACGTGATTAACAACACGCTAAATCCCTAACGGCACTGATGTGACGTTCCTAGACGGAAGCTGTGATGGCTCTATCTAGAACACGGTCACCGACCTTGGAGATCCTTGGCTTGGATCAAGCATAACAAGCTTTCTTAAGTTTATTTTTAACCAATATTGGAGATACTGGTCAAATAGTCGTTTCAGTGGCGACATAAGCGTTATTACATATATATTTATTTACGCACCATGCTCTTTTATTAATTAATGTATTATGTACTTATATCAATCGTAATTTTTCATTCAGTTCCACACAATCGACCCCAACAACCAGCTGAAGGTTCGCCAATAATGAAGTGTTGGTGAATCGGCTGACATCAAAGACCCGCTTTTGTGTGGGTTAAAATCTGAACGAAATCGGCATGTCAAAATATTTTGCTTTCATAATTCTTGTCGACCAACGGGATCTTGATATCAAGGCACGAAAAATTGCTCGAGTTTTAAGGGTCAAAGTGGAATGTTTCGCTTATTCTTCTGTACATAAGCGTGGTGTGTAAGAACTCGGCCGAGTCTTAAAGACTCGAGCCGTCAGGGCTAACGCAAGTCTTTTTGGTGTGGTAAAAGGCTAGTAAATAGCTTTAACGATTCGAGTCTTCAAAGTTCAGCCTAGGTCTTACTCACAACACTATCTGTACAGCTTCGAGCGTACCTAAATAACTCACGCATGGGCATACCTTTGTGGCTACCCCCGCCGCTTGAAGTCGTGGTAGAGCCCTAACACGGGAGCACGGCTCAGCGTGTCGGCGCACATCAAAGTTGTCCTATAGGATAAAAGGTGTAACTTCTGATTATTTATACAAGCATCAGACTTAATACCAGGGGCCTATTGCCTATTATAATGACTTGGAACTAATATTACAAGCGGAAGTTTCTTTCGAATGAAAGGAGATGAAAAAAGACTTCTGCTTGTAATATTAGTTACAATTCATTATGCAATAGGTCCCAGAGCGTCGACTTCATATCTATAGGTATTTTCCGAAAGCCAAGCCCTTTTGATATGACGTGATCGTATTTCTTTTTTACAAATATTTTGAATACTGTTCCTAAGATTTATAATGCTGTGTTGTAATGTATATTAAAAAGAAAATTGTGTTTGAGGACTTTACCTACCTATTTCCAAGATATAAATAATTTCCTGTGGAGGCATAGCATACAGTCACTTAATATGTATTATAATTTATCAAACCAACAATATGATTGAATCAACATAAAAAAAAATTCTCACATTAGAACGACTTTAGTATTGTAATAATTCGTTTTATTTATTAATAAAAGAGTTAGAATTTCGAAATGCTTCTTTAATCCGCGATGATAGTCGCTTACATTCTAAAATTAGCTATTTGCTTTGTTATTGTTATTGAAAATAAAAGATGAATTATTTAATTTCTTTACTTGTAAGTTTTAAGTATTTTGTTTAACACTTATTGTTTCTTCCTTTAAATTTAAGAAAGTGGCAATACAAATAAGCATTAAAGCAAAATGTTATTTTATTTCCCTTTACTACCCTTTCTCTACGTTACCTATGTCGTATGTGCGTTTAGTTAGTTTGCTGGTCTTCAGAATTTTATATCTGGCCTCAGTAAATCTGCACTTCAGCTCACAGACGACTGTGCGTGTTCTCTTTGTGTCAATAATAATGAATGTAGGTACTCAACAAATTTCACTTGCAGCGTAAACTCTTAGATTATTCAGTGTTTATTGTCCAGTGTGATTGTACCCACAACACTCTCCAACCGCGCACTCCTATCGCTTTATTGCGCCCGGCCTATAAAGACACCGTCAGGTTTAAAAAAATATATATATACATCTCCGAACATATTATATAGGTTGAAAAAAAATGGGCCCTGGAGGGGAACTATCTCAAATACTTTAACCTGTTCACCGCCACAGTAAATTTCGTAAGTTGCGTCTCACACGCCAAAGTCAGAGCAAACGACCGAAAATGAACCTTATTTGACAGCTCCTGGGTTGCTTTTACATCGACTTGATATGATGTCATGGCGTGTGGGGCATTAAATATACTGACTTGATATCAAGTCAATGGCGGCGAAAAGGTTAAACAAATGCATTTGTTTAATGGAAACTTTTTATTTAAAAAAAAATGTGATTGCATTCACAGATTTTTTAGTCAATATATTTATATACATATTTTAAAAAAAATCGGGATTCGAATCCGGGACCTCCAGCTACATAGGTAGGGTCACTACCAACTAAGCTAAAGCTAGAATCTAAAGCGGCTAAAGTGGTCGTCAATGAGGTAATACATCATACATCTGGTAATCACGTAAATTGATAGAAATAATAGGGCTTTAAATATTCGCCCGTTTTTGGGATGCGGATATTTCGAAAACAAATAATACTCAAATAACATGAAAATCAAATATAATAAGAAAATATTGCCATAAAATCACGACGAACGTGACAAACGAATACTATCTACGAATTATACAACCAAATGTTGTAAAATAAATCACGACACCGATGTTTTTATGTCTACCAATTAAAAATCGATATTGGTATCATCGTCGAGGTTCCTCGAGGTGCCGATTACGAACTTGACACGCATTTTCAAATCCAAGATGGTGGACATTTATTTTTCTTAAAAATCGATATGGATGTTTGTTATCTTTGTGGTTCCTCGGGGTGCCGATTGCGAACACGATATGCATTTTCAACTCCAACATGGCGAACATTATTTTTTTTTAAATCGATGTGTGTCATCGTCGGGGTTCCTCGGGGTGTCGATTACAAAAGTGTACTACTTTTTTGTAGATGGCTAAAAATTACGCTTAGTAGGCGAGCGAAGCCGCGACTAAAAGTTATTCATTTAAAAATTGTGTAAGGTGAATATATTATTGCTACTTATTCAAGTATATTTCGAATACTAGGTATTCAGGTATTCTAAATACTCGTTTTCCACCCCTGTAGGTCTATACCTACAGTACCTATGTATTGATAATTATATATGCAATGGTCCCTGCAGGATTAAGTAAAAAAAAGTGTTCTGGATATTATATAGAAACTATTATAATATGGAAATCATTCGCAAGATATGCAGCTACATCAAGTTTTATTAAGAACTTATAACATTATTATTTCGAAGCTAGATAAACAATTTACTAAATCTACTTACATTATTAACAAATTCTCTATGTTTCATATCATGACAAGTAGGTAATGTAATTACTCAAATAACATGTACTTCTGTTTTTCTTGTGAGTCATAGCATAAGATACGAGAAGAATGTTGATTTTACTGTCAATTTACGTATTTAGGGGGTTTCAAGTTTTAAGGCGATGATATCTCAAACGAAAAAAAGGCCCTGAAATTTATAGGATAGTTTCCGTTGACCTACAACTTTTGGCAAGTAGAATATCTACAAATTTGTACGGACCTTTCGGTGGGCGAGTCCGACTCGCACTAGTTCCGTTTTTCCTATTACAACCAACTTAACTTAATTTTGGGGTTCGTACGGTACTACGGACCCCTAAATGTGGGAGGTAGCGTTAATCTGTCATTAATTATGCTTACAATTGAAACCAATAGAGGTAGAACCTAAGTAACAGTTCCGTTCATTAAAAATCTGTCGCTTTAACTTAACGTCATGTTTAAACTGTCATACTACATTTTCAAGTCTTGCAAAACTGTCATACTACATTTTCAAGCCTTGCAAAAATGTCATACTACATTTTCAAGTCTTGCAAAACTGTCATACTACATTTTCAAGTCTTGAAAAACAGTCATATTACATTTTCAAGTCTTGCAACACTGTCATACTACATTTTCAAGTCTTGCAAAACTGTCATACTACATTTTCAAGTCTTGCAAAACTGTCATACTACATTTCCAACGGATGAAAGTGACAAAATACCAAAATGTCCAGCTACTTACAGGCCGACTGTATCTAGACAACAGAGACACACATAGACAACAGATATAGGTAATTATGTCTGCATTTTAATTGATTCCATTCTCGTTCTCAGAGTAACGGCGTCTACTGCTGGACTTACCCATTGCCTATCCATGTTACGCACACTATACATACAATTTGGGCCTTTGTGTCACAAAGACACGCCAACACTGATTATATATATTTATAGTCACCTGTTAAGTTGTTATATTGTTGGCAATAAAGGAATAAATAAATAAATACGCACATTATACATACAATTTACATGATTATATGGGTAATTTTCGCAACGGAATCAATTAAAACATATATGTACTTAGACATAATTACTTCCTTAACTATTTCGCAAAAAACTTGCAATAGACTCGTAAATGAAATTATTTTCATATTTTTTAATCAGATTTTGGAAAAATTTCAATTGGGGTTGACAACAAAGAAAACATATCGCTAGTGAATATCAGTTTGAGTTTATTATCGCCTTAGGTATAAAGTAATTTCACTAAAGGACTCGACCTATTTTTACACAGGGTGGTCCAAATTGAATGACCCAATTTTTTTCTCTTAATACTGATTTCACCAAAAAATGGTCCATTAAGGGCTACTTTCTGTATTATTTGGCAATCTGATGAACTGTTTAAGTTTTTAAACGTATAAAACCACCATTTCTTATCTAATTAAGATTCGAAAATCGCTATTATTAGGGGTATTTTCGAATACAGAGGATATACAAAAATTTTGGGTCACAATTTTGACGTCCCTGATGTTATATAATATATTTAAGCACAGTAAATACATACATTGTGTATACATACCTACACATGATACATTTGAATAAAGTGATTTAATACCTCTATTATTCAATAAAACATAGCTTTTACGTCGAGTTACTATGACAACAGCGTACTTATAGTATACCTATACAAAGTATAAATGCTTATCAGTAGAGGCACTACTACCTACGGCTAGCGCATTTGGCAGAATGCGTGATTTTTGTTATTTATTTGTTAAATGTTTATAATAAATCTTTAATGATTGTAGCAACCTTGTAGTTATTTGTTATATTTTTATAATAAATCTTTAATCTTTAATAATTGTAGTAACATCGCAGTTTGCTTAAATTTACGTAAACACATTGGAGCCGCGTTCATTGAACATAATTAATTGGTTTTAGTTTAGGGTAGTGAAGTGATTACTAAAGTCGTCTATTTTTTTCTGTTTCCAGTGGCAACTATCTAAGCCTTAAAGTGTTAATAACGCAATGCAGAGCAAATGGGTAACTTATGAAGGGAATCTCCGTTACCTTGGTCTGATGACGTTTAGTCCCCAGCCGTGGCTACTGAAAACCGTAGTTAGGTAGTTGTCAGCACATAGCTGCACGTAGCTCACTTGTTAAAGAACGTTCTCTCGGTTGTGGGTCAACAAATGTTTACGTATTGAGACAGGATCCATAAAGCTTCTGAGTTGTATCAGCAATTACCGCATTCTCGTCATGGTATAACAAGATAGGTATTTGAAAAATATTGCGGTCATGATGTTTGTTATTAAAACGTAGTGCCCTGTAGTGGTATCTCGTCATGAAACAACATAGATGTACCTACTGCACAGTCAGCATTATACAGCTATTACCTACTAATAAAATTGAGCAATTATACCGTAACACATGTTTGTTCCTGCAGTAGGATGTATTACGATGGGTGATGGTTTTACGACGGATAATTTTAAATAGTGAAGAAACGAGCTAGGTACACCAATAATTAAGATTAGATCTAACGATATACTCTGCTTGTAGCACTAATCGAATGAATCGAGTATCAATCTTACTCTAGCTTATTTCTTGAATATAGGGATGTTGACACCAAATAAGAAAGAACTATCGTCATTTACCTACTATGGCGCTCGTGGTCAATCACGTCTTTGATCTGTCGCGCTTTCTCTCTTTAACCAGCAATATTAAAACAGTTGTAGCTTCGTTATTTTTTCCGATGTTTGAATAGGATTTTCACCATAAGGTATATTTTATTGCCTTGTTTCTTTTGGAGTAGTCAAATTAATATTAATGATATTGCTATTGTAATTAATTTAATTTTCTAACCCTTTTTTAGCGTGAAACCAACTCACTGACTACGGGTGGGCTTAAAACCAGCTTAGCGCTGTGCTCACACCGATTTTTCAACTTCTTATTTTTAGTACCCATTCTTACTATAGATTGAACATTGTAAAATTTTGAGAAATAAACCTTTTTGCATTTGTATTTGTAAATTTTGAGTGAACATCCCTATTCAGGCCGGTGGAAACGCCTGCATAATCACCCGTATGCACGTATGGGCTCTGTTGGCTGTTACTAGCTATATGATGTTCACTGTGCTTTCAACGTCAATCAGTCTCAAGGTTGAGATCGGTTTTAAAATCGGATTAATCTAAAGTTTTACTCTATTGAACCTCAGATTTCTAATATTCTCTTTCTCTTTAAAATAATTTGAGAATTCATATTCGAACATTGTGAGTTCGACATTCTGTGACATTTATTCCTCGTACCTTCACTGCACCTTGCACTCATCAGCGTCGAGTTATAAAACATTCAGTATAAAGAACAATTGACCCTGCAGGTTTAAAACAAATGGACTCAAAGATATCATCAAAGAGCAGTATTTGCGAGCATGCAGCATAAAGGTACGAAGACTTTAAATGTCTCGAAGTTACGCCACATTACCTGAGTATACTTACTTAAGATTATTTGAGTTGGCCGAATTGTGTCAAAATAATCCACAGAAAAAAAAATCTTAATTATGCATGCTATAAATTTCAAAATCCAATTACATTTTTGTAAAATATCGGCCAGCGCAAAATATCTCAACTGTGAGTACACGTTACAGAGGTGACTTAATAAGTTATTATTTTTTAGTTAATAATGTAATGAAATAAATAAGATATTATTTATCATTATCACATCAGAGTAAGGTTTAACATCTGTCTTTTGAGTAGTATCCGACCGAAACATGTTTTTTGCCCGAAAGCGAAGGTTCGATGTTGGCTCTAGTGTCGACCGAAACCGAAACTTTTATAGATGTGTTAATAAAATCCTTGAATAAACTGTCAATGAGCCGTTCTTTCTAGACATATGAAGATATACACTTAAACTTCGCGTAGGTGGCATAAAATGAAACAAATTTAGCAACAAGATCTAGGCACACCGGGCGTGGTTTATATTAGACTACTTAAGCCCAAAACTGGAAAATGCGTCTCTAAACAATGCAAGCAGCAAATTATGTCACAGTTGGGGTGACAACGTTATCAGAGGGTTTTGACCTAGCAGAATATGGAATTCCCTGTCGCCATTGTTTTTGGTTTTTAATATGTTGTAAGGGACAATATAGTCATGGTTACCCAAAATTTTCAGCCGTCCAGCTCTATATTTTTCTCCGTCAGCTTAGAAAATCGGTCACTTTTTTCAGTTTTTTGCCTGTACTGTCGCTAAAAGTTCACTCTAGTGCTAAATATGGTTCAAAAATATAGTAGAAAGAAAACAAAATTTTCTACAACTTTTGTGTACAAAGATTTTTTCCACAACCCCTAGGGACGAAGATGTCATCGTTTTGAGCTAGAGAAAACGCCTACTTAAGTCTAGTTTCCCTCCCATATTAATATTTTAAGTGCATTTTAGTGCAAAATATATATTCGGCAATATTGTAGATCAAAATATTTGTATTGATTTTTTTTTCTAATCCTCTAGAAATTAATCTAAGGAGTCATCTATGCAGTGCTACCATTGAAATTTGCTACTCTATCCAGTTTCCTTCCCAAATTTACGTAGAAACTTTCAGTTTGCAGATAATTTTGTCTTCAGGAAGATTGCAGACCAAAAGTTTACGCTAAAATGTTAGTACATATTTACGTAAATATGGGAATAGGTAGCCAATTTCGACCGTACCACTCCATAGATAACTCTGTATCTACTTTCCCAGAAGTCGTCGAAAAAATTGGGTTACTATTGCAAGTGTAGCTTTTGCTCACGTGCCTATGACATCGCTCAAGCTCACCGCTTCAGGTCATTCAGAATCGTTTCCTCCGTAGGGCGACTGGTGCTTCGTGGTACCAGTCGAACCTCAGTCTGCACCACGACATGGGGATTAGCACTATGTATGGTTTCTTTAAGCAGACTGCCAGACGTTATTTTTACAACGCTTCCCATCATAGGAATCCGTTAGTTAGGAAGGCTGTCGACTATGTTCCTATCCCTCCTCCCTCTGTCGTAACTCGGCGATCACTGATTAGGGGCCGCACGGTCCGGCGTCCTAGGCACACTCACGGACCCGAGCGACGTAATCATAGCGTCCATCGAAAGATGGTACGCTGCGCTTAGACATATAGTCCCTATTCCTCCCGGTATCGCCGCACACCGGGTAGAGCCAGTCCGATCCAGGTGGGGCCTGGCTGAGTTTCTTGCTGGACTCTTCTCAGCTAGGCTAGGTTTAGTGAACTCCCAGTAGCTCGATTCCACTCACACCTCAGATTCGGTTGAAACCGATCAACCAATCTCACTGGAGCGCAAACTCTTAGAGTATTCCAGTGTTCCAAACCACACGCGTGGTCATGTTGGAGGTTTTCCCCCGGGTTTTCCCTAGACTACTCTGCAACTGCGCACTCCTATCGCTTTATTGGGCCCGGCCTATAAAGCCACACTCAGGTTCTAAAAAAGAAAAAAAAAATGGGTTACTGTGATTAATATTCTCTTTTACAACATATCAGAAAATCATAACAATAGGACCTCTTTTGGTGTACCGGAGCAACGATTTACTAAATGTACGGCAAAAGTTTTTGTATCGAAAGGTTAAAACAGCCTAGAAACGTTGTCACCCCAACTGTTACATGATTACAACTGTTGCATTCTACTTCTTTAAAAATGGTTCTAGTCTATGTAACCTACGTGAAGCATTTAGGGCCATTTTTGACCCCCCAATAAGATGTATTCTGTTTGCGGAGTTTAAGAGAGCTACTATATTTATTGCCGATACCAGCTACCCGGCGGATACCCGGAGTTAGCCGAACGCGATCAGAAAGAACAATGTTGTACCTAAGGCTCGGCAGTTATTTCGAGAACATGATTTTTATGATGAATCCTAAACTTCGGTCGGACACTAAGTTCTACTTATTTTAAGTCTGTATCAGAAACATTAACAATAAATATAATAATAAATTCACAAGGCGAATCCATTGAAACTAACAACGACACAGTAGATAGATACTCAATAGAAATGCATCTTCATGTCATGATTTAATCAGTTTGACGAAATAATTTATCAAAGTAGTGGAAAGGAGGCCAATTTAATATACTTACTGTATGCTTATCTATTGGTTTGACATAACACTGTGGTATGTATACCAATAATAGTCTTTTCAACGATAGATGCACTAGCTACTGGTCTTCACCAGACTATTATTACACGCTATAAAGTAAATATTGTTGTTGTTGATAAAAACTATATGTACCTAATATGTCTATGTTTGCAAAACAAATTTATAATTAATTCCGGTTTTTGAGGGAACTAATAATGACACAGGCGGGAGAAACTCATAGAATTATTATTATTACCCATACCAAAGTGAATAATACTACGTGAAGTTGTCTGTTCAGATGATTCATTAGCGTTTAACCCTGTAATTGCGAGGCGGAGACGCCGGCGGGCGGGGAGGTGGAGGAGCAGGCGCGTTCGGCGTCGCCAGACTCATCATCCTCGCCCTTGGGGATGTCAAAGATCTCGGCGAAGAGGGCGGGCAGCACGAGGCGCGGCCAGTGCGCGCGGCACCACGCCAGCAGCTCGTGGTGGCGCAGCCCCAGCGCCTGCGCGTCGCTAGCGGCGGCGCCCAGCGCCTCGGCGCGCTCGGCGCCCGACGTTCCCGACCCCACCACCTGTGCCAAACACGCAACACTATTTATTTGCTGCTCTCTTTCAAGGCCGCGTTTATTGTAGCAGCAGTAGATAGTAACAGTGGCCTAATGAATCGTATCACAGCCTTATCCTAATAGTAACGTTGCGATTCATTTGGGCACTTTAGATGCTATTTAACTTTAGGTAGCTATAAGTTACTAACCTATGATGCTGACTGTACAACTAATAAATTATCATTTATTGTTTTATTTATTGCTTTTCCATGTAGTTTTACAATAGGTCATAAATTACAACTTATAACTAAAAAGAGAAAAAATAAATAAAATATATAACACTTAACACAGCGGTAATATTATAGATTATTATAAGATACAAACTGGATTTTAATATTAGCTATAATGTCGTTATCAATAGATTTTATGTCAAAAACTTAATGCTACTTATGAATATCACTGACTACGCTTATTATAAATGGAGATAATTAATAACTAAATGTTAAGGGAAACTATAATGTCAAAAGCTTAATTTTCACATAGAGGTGTCAGACAGGTATTCATTCGTAAAGTAATAACATTTGTCCAGGAGCAGCATACTCAATCTTGATTTGAATTTAAATATATTAATTTCATCCTTGATTATACATTTTTACGCACATTGCAAAAGGACCTGAATGGACCATTTGTAGCTTTGAGGGTGGTAGGCATAGCTTGTTGCGAGGCCTTAAGTGTTGTGGCCGCGAGTATTGTGGAAATAGAGGCAAGTTTTTCTGTACAAAAACACATACTTCCAAGATGTATACCGATGGCGGAGAAAGGATATTTTGTTCAATAAAGTGTTTTTTACACCTCTCCATTGAGTCTATATTAACCAAAATCCTAATGCATCTTTTTTGCAGTCTAAATAAGTGAATACAATCTACACTGTTACCCCATAAAACTATTCCATACTTCAGCCAAGAATATGCATAGGCGTAATAGGCACATTTGGCTGTTTTCAGATCTGTAGAGGTTTTTAGTTTGTGGAGCGCGTAGGTGAATCTATTTAATTTCAACATAACTTTGTCGATATGCTCTTTCCAGTTGATTCTGGCGTCTATAGTGATTCCGAGCAGTGGTAAGCTGGTTACCGGCTCTAGGTGGGTGTTATCTATGTCCAATTCGCGTCGCAGGTAAGGTCTGAATTGGATCAATTTAGTTTTAGCGAAGTTAACTTGTATATCGTCTGCAAATAGGGTTGAGGGACAGTCAATTATTTTAGGTAAATCGTTGATATAAATTAAAAATAATACACAACCGATAACGCTGCCTTGGGGAATGTATTTAGTTACTTTAGCTTCCTGCGATCGTACACTATTTATTTTGCCCGTGGATAGATTATGATATTCCACTTCAATGTATTGCGTGCGATTTCGCAGGTATGATGAAAACCAGGCGTGTACGACTCCTCTCACGCCAATACCGTATAGTTTTTGTAAAAGGATATCGTGCAAAACTCTATCATAAGCTTTACTGATGTCGAGCAGGACTCCGTTAGCATAGGCTTTGTCACTTATAATATTTAAGACATTTTGAATATATTTAAAAACAGCCAGAGAAGTTGATCTATGTTTCCTAAAGCCATTTTGGCAGTCATTAAATATATTGAATTTTTCGCAGAAGGAATAAAGCATAGCAGATTTGAAAAGGTAGTTAGCAACGCTATTGGTCGATAGTTATTACAGTCTGTTAATTAATAGGCATGATGACAACATGTTTTTCATGCCATTCGAACCAGTTGTATGGGACCACCTACAATTAGAGCAACACAAAAGACGAAAATGAGAGAAGTACAGCATATTAGCTAATGAGCACTGAAAACCGTATTGATTGACACGCATGCGTGACGTCACGCCTGCGTAGCCTCGTACTACCGTAGTGTAGAATAAAGGGAAAATTGCCGTTTTTGTCGTGAAATATTGCGTTTATGTACACAGTTGCCCTATAATTTCTTTTTTTATTGAGGCATGGGAATTCTATTGCTAACTTTCAATTTTCTTTTGGCCAATAAACAAAAAACAACGTTTTTGCGAATCTTTTTTCACAAAAAAAAACACAAATTAACAACATTATGAACTTTTCATACAAAACAGATTAGTGCTAGAATCTAGAATGAATTTAAAACAAAAATAATAAAACTGTTTTTACCCGCCTACCGGGCAATGCTGTCCCGGACCTTTGGGAGGCGTAAGTAAACTACATTACGAAAATTTTTATGTAGGGAAAGTATCATGAGTGGGTAATATTTACGGTGTGATCGAAGGCGTCGCCGAGCGCGCGATGCAGTGCGGCCACGCGCTCGGGCTCGGTGAGGCCGGCGCGCGCGGGGTTCAGCAGCAGCGTGCCCGTGTACAGCGCTAGCTCCTCCTCACTCAGCTGCGCAGCCGAGATGTCGCGCACGTAGCGCAGCGCCGCCGCCGCGAATGGCGCCTGTGCATAACACTTGTAGGCGCATCAAGTCCTATAAGAGCCCGTTCAGACCTGCGGAAACCGCGTGGGTGATGCGATTCCCGCGAGGTTCCTTACAAACAAGGAACCGCGCGGGAATCACACCGCGCGATTCCCGGAAGTCTGAACGGCCTCTAATACCTGAGTACAGGATGTCCCACGGCTAATATGCGACATGAACGGAAAGTATAAGTACTTTGAATATAGAGGATATCATATTTTCTACTATAGAAACATTTTATTATTTAAAAATAAGTAAATCTTCGTTTAAAGCAATAAAAATTGCGTCTCTCAACTGACATGAGAATTAACAGACTAATTCGCTTTGGTTCCGTGACGCTAACTATACGAAAAGCTTGGCAGCGAAAAGTGTTGATATTGATGGGGTCCCGGAGGAACCGAGGTACTTCTTCATATGAAAACATCCAATCAATTACTTACGTCATATACTATCTCCAGTTGGCTCTGAGTAATAGTAGTACCGTCATCGAATATGATGCAATCCGTGGTCGACAACCGGGTCACTCTCGTCAACCACACCTCGAAGAACCCCAGCTGAAAAGATGATCAATACATATATGACAAACATAGCATATATTATTCGTCTAAGCTTTACAGCTATTTGATTCATCTTCATCTAAGCGTAAGAAAAGACGGATGCGTCATACATATTTTTCATTTACAAGGTCACAGACAGCAAGTGTATTACCCGTCTTTCACGCAATCACATGGTATGAGAATCTTTTTCACTTTCATTGCCAAGAACTCCCCTGGGGAGTTCTCTGCTAGACGCGTAGCTGGTAACATACGTTTCCCCGTATGCAGAAGAAATTCCATAACGCTACGCCACGAAAGGCTTGGTAGCGAAAGTGTTATGGTCAAGGAAAGACCAGAGCATTTGTAGCTTGGGAGGCCCTTCCTGATTTAACCGCAGGCTTCCTGGCACCAATCGAGGGGCGAATTGAAGAAGGTCAGCTTATCAGCTATAACGATATAATATCTCGAAAACGAAATCAAAACATTGAATAACATGATTCTGTTGACGACTGCCGTAAATATCTATTTCCGATGGAGGACCGGTAGATCTAAATCATTCCATCGACTAGTTTTTATTACTATCATATAGACTTAAAGCAATCAAACATATTGGACCTTTCGTGTATTAAAAACGTACCTAAACCTTACTTCATGCACGATAATATCGAGATCATGCTGACCCACCCACGCTTAATATATTTTTTTTATCTCACGCCTATTAACACATTTGTTAAAATGATAACCTATCAAATGCCATAATATCTATGGTTTTAGAGAAATATGGCGCGCAACAATATATATAAGTAGATATGTTTTAATATTTATTTGGGCAAACAACGGTACAAATAATACTTAAAATTATAACTTACAATAGATACATCGACCAGCAAAGCTGCCACAATTATGTAATACATCTAAATTATTGACATACTTAATCGTGATGGTATAACCAAAAAAAACATATTAGACTTATTTCAAGACTTTGAGGACATTAAACATGCAAGAAATGAATAAACTTAAACTAGATTAGGTATTTTTTTTAGTCGAAGACACTACTTTTCAAATATTTTTTTTAAAGTAAAAAAAAAAGATTTGAAACGCAAACGTAGCAGTCTACGTTTATATTGACATTCCGACATATGAAACATATCTGCTTCGCTAAATTTATCATTATATGTTTTACAAACTCTAGTTAGAAAATAATTTTCCTTATATTTATTACGTGTTAGGGGGACGTTGAACAGGCAATTAATATTACGTCTCGCGTTATTGCATGAAACTGAAGCGTATTGAATTTATAAAATACGGGAAGTCTATTGCATTGTTTAAAATCTTGTACAAAAACATTTGATCTTTTAATGTGCGTCGGTCTTGGAGCGAAACGATTTTAGGAAAGTCAAAAAGGGTATCAGACTTACTTGCCTTATAATTTAAGTACTTTAAAGCCTTTTTTGTATCCGTTCTATGGCGTTAATTTAAATGTTATATGGCGGGTTCCATACAATTGCTGCGGATTCTAGTACAGGTCTTACTAATGAGTCGAAGAGCATCAATAATGTGTCAGCCTCTTTAAATTCCTTACTCGTTGCACAGATTCGTTTCCAAAAAGATAATTGTAATTTATAATTTGCTTTTTTCTCGTAAAACTTATAACGTTACATTTCTTGATATTTCTTGATATAACGCGCGTTGGGGCCCATTTCCTCCTCTGCCCACACTAAATGTGGCTCTCGATGGCTCCCGTCTAAATCTACTCTAGTCCACTTAAGGATCAACATTGCCAAGCATCAGCGCATAGTAAAAAGTGCAAAGTATTGTCCAATAGCATCCCAGGTAGTTTGTTAAACTGATTATTATTCAGATTGTTACCTAGGCACTTCAATAGAATTCTACATGCAACATATGCAACATGTTATGTTGAGCTAATAGACCACTCAGTAAATACGGAACATGCGTTTGCAATGGCAGAGCAGCAATCACCTTGATAAGTATGAGCTGGTCATCCTGCGGCAGCGTGTGGAAGCCGGGCAGGCGCTTGGCGAACTCGACCACCTGCTGCACGGCGGGCGTCATGCGCAGCGCCACGTGGTGCCACAGCACGGCGCGCGCGTCCGTCGCGCGATCCGTCGTGGACGAGGCCGCCTCCTCGCCGCCGCTGCCTGCGATCGCGGTAACACATACATCTCTTACATTACTGTCTACGCATTATCACTATTACCTCAGAATCTGTATTTAATTAAAGTAATTTAATTAAAAAAATTAAAATCGTGGCTTCTCACTCACTCATTTTATAACATTAAAGAATTTTATGACCTACCCAATAATTAATAATAATAATACCTATTACTTATGATTATGATTTCAGTAATTTGTAGAATTGAATTAACACATAATAATTAATACTGTATAATTGAATTATAACAATGACATGTAATATTGATAATATTATTAATAAATGACTATGACTATGACTATGTAAAGCATACAACAGCAATATGGACGAATGGTTTTATGCAGGACATAACACATACGTATGACATAACCGAGGATAGGTTGCGGGTGCAGACTTTTAGTAACTTAAAAATAACGCGAATTGTCCAGCTTGAGAAATTTAAACAAAAGTTATTTTAGATATATAAATTAAGCAGGCTACCTTTTTTTCGAAAGAAACGTGTATGTATCTATGTAGAAAATAGCCCTCTTTCAAGATTCTTTTAATTGAACGAATATTTAATGGTTTACAAAAAAAACCAAATGCCGATTACAATAGCACATTACTGCAGAGGCCGTTAAGTAAGGGATTACTGGACGAGTTTGGGGTAGACCAGATAAAACGAGTCCTGAAATCCCTGTTCCGGCCGAGGATTGTATAGTGCTTTTCTCAAACAATGTGAGGAAACATTAAAATGAAAATAAGTAACAGGTATCAAGTAAATACTTAACAGTTTATTAGGATTTTTTTTAATTAAAATTCAAAGTAAATATAAAATTTGAAATCCTTATCCCTGAATTACTCGAAATCGAGTATGACGATATCTCGCAAAAAACATTTTTTTTAAATTAAAATTGAAAACAAATATAAAATTTAAATTCCTTATCCCTGAATTAGTCGAAATCGAGTAAAATGACGATTATTTGGGATTTTTTTTAAACTTTAAAACAAATTTGAAATGCTTATCGAGTATAATGACGATATTTCGCAAAAAAATTAACTTAAAACCAAATAAATATAAAATTTAAAATCCTGATCCCTGAATTAGTTGAAATCGAATATAATGAGGATTTTTCGCAAAAAAACAATTTAATTTGCCGCTCTTTTGATATTTGAATATGCTATTTGAACAAGCTATTCGAGCACCATGTTGAACCGCACATAAATATAGAGTACCATAGATTTTGTTTTTCTTTAATGTCGCAAGTATGGTTACAGTCTAGTGTTGGTTCGCAGTTTGTAATTTTTCCTTTTTCCGTTGAATGTTAATAAGCAAATTTAAAAAGTTAGAGCAGCGGACATTAATGGTTTTTCTTAGGTTTTTCATTCCTTAATTCTTGGCCTTAGGAATGTAGGCAGCCATAAGCAAGAAACTTCATGTCTTCATTTCGTAATATTAACCTATACATTTCCGAGCATGTTTGAGAAATAGTAGATTGTGTCTCAAGGGAGCAAAATGATATATTTATGGCGAGGGCGGTATATTGAATTCTGAGTGAAGCGAAAGATTCTACAATAGAATCCTGAGCGTAGCGAGGGATTCTAAAGTAGAATCTTGAGCGTAGCGAGGGATTCAAGTATTTACGCCCAAGACGAAAATAATTTTGCTACCGTGTGACACATACTGCTTTTCACACCGTCTATGAGGCCCGCTGCTAAAAACATGAAATTTCTTACAAATGATTTTACTACAGAGTGTCACATACTGCTTTTCACACCTTCTATGAGGAAAAGACTTATTGTTGCCCTCGAATGAGGGAAGAAAAGTACAACTTTGATCCCTCATTCGAAGGCAACAATAACTCTTTTCTGAATAGCAGGTGTGAAAATGATTTTTTTTTCACACTTATTCTCAAACTCATAAGACCCTTTAGCGTTTTAAAATCTATCGTTTGGGGTAGGTATATCCGAGCCTTCATTCGTTACTTTACGTTCGTGCTTAACTTTTTTCACAATAATCCTCAAATATATTGAATATTCCGTTAAGTTGTGTTGCATAAAGTGAATATGAGAACAATTGCACAATGCACAAGTCCTTTATATAAACAACATTCCGAAAGTGTACGGAAAGCTTTTTGTGGAATATCTAAATGACACGGAATAATTAAAAGTGCCAGGCTTGTGGCAGCGTAATTCCGCTTCCGAATTGACCTGCACAGCTACTCGTTTTAGCATTATAGCGCATTAAAACGTCGGCTAAGTATTTGGCACTGCTTATACCTAGTAGCTCAAAAGCCCTGATGAAATTCGCTGGATGAAATACTGTTTTGCTAAAATAGAGTTGAAATGTTGTTTACTAATATGCGTTCCAAGTGGTAGTAGCACTTGCCTTCGTTGTCGGAGTCGTCGACGTGCAACAAGATGGCGCGCGGCGTGAGCGAGCGGCGCAGCTCCTCGGTGTAGGAGTTGTTGGTGCGGTGCGCGGCCGTCACCAGCTTGGCGAGCTCCATGGCCACGCCGAGCCGCACGCGCTTCCCGTCCGGCTCCTCCGTGCCCGGGAGCGGGACCACCCCCGATACAGACAGATTCCTGGTCAGGTCGGGCATGCTATCGGTGCTTACCACTTCCCTGGGCCTTTTCGGTACTCTGCCGTACCTGACAGCTGGGGAGTGAGCTTTCATTACAAAACAAAGAAAGCCAATAATACTGCACTAAATATTATTAGGTAAATAACCTGTAGGTAATTTAGTATTGTCACTCACTCGTTGAGTAATAGTATAGATTGTGCACCAAGGGGATAAAGCACTGTTTTATTTCACGGGCGCGATATTGAATCCTGAACGTAACGAAGGACTCCAGAGTTTACTCCCGAGTGAAGCGGGGCGTAATGAGTCCTGAGCGTACTGAGGGATTTAAGCACGCCCAAGACATAAGCAGTTGTATCCCCGAGGCGTATACTACAATTTTCTCACCTCTTGCGAGACAATAAAGGAAAACTAAGGCTAACTAGAAACAGAATCAATCAGTCCGCCAAAGCCCAATCACTTTCATGACTCGCCATGTTATTAGAATTGTATTTTCTATTTTTGTATAATGTGTAGTTTTACTCCGTATAATGCAGCGTCTTGTAGCACACGCGGGTTTTGTTTTAGGTAACTAGCGTTTTCCCGCGGCTTCGCCCGCGTACTTAGCTTATTTTTTAACCGTCTACAAAAAACAAGGACCCGTATGTTTGTATGTAGACGTATGCATTTTGAAGCTGACATCCACATCGATTAAAAAAAAGTGTGTGTCAGCTCCGACGCACGATTGGAGTTTACTCTTTACGAACGATTATAAAATATATTAGTAAAGATTAGTAAATAATTATATAGATTAGAGAATGAGGATAAATGAACTCGTTTTTTATATTATCGCAAAGTGGGGCTATTTCAGACCAAAGGGGCTATTTCAGACTTTACAGTATTGAAATCATGCATGTTACATTTATTTATATGAATAAAGACTTAGCGCGTAGACGTTATCGATATCGATAATTTTTGACTAGAGCCTTTATATGACCGTACTCACTAGCGACTCGCGACTGCGTAAACGATTTAGTATGCCGATTCTTAGTTCTATTGCGTAACCGCCAGAGGCGCTGTACTTTTGCCCATACAAATTTTTACACAGTCGCTAGCGAGTACGGTCATGGTAACGGTTTTTCGCAGTAGATATTAATACTTATTTCAACGAAATATAAGTTTTGTGCATGTGAAATCGATAAGCACATTATGCAATATATTAGTCTCAGGTAAACTGCAGATCCGTATTACTACAAAATAAGTAGGTACCCTTTGCTTAGTTCCAATCCAAGTTGATTTTAGAAAGTTATTGGTTTGTTTACTTTACTTTACTGACACGGCCTACGTCATCAGCCTTGCATCAACCTATCGCAGGTAGTGACGTAGACGTGTGTGTGTGTCGGCGATGGTGACGTATGGTCGCGTCACGATCCGGATTGCCAAGCCTTGTTTTTTTTAAACAAGGCTTGGCAATCCGGATCCGGCTTATTCGATGACGAATTTTTGTACCTTCTGTAAATATATAACATGTATAAACATCAGAAGAATTTTCGGTATTTCATTTTCTCTTTTAATTGTCTTCACCATTCGTCCACTTTAGGTAACATATTCCGATGGGTTTCTTCTTCTCTAGCCATTTAAAATCATCAGTAATGATTTACCAATAAAATTATTCCCTAACTTAGGGAACCCTAAAAAGTACGATTTTTGATACACTGGTTTACTAAAATTTGAATTGATAATTTTCGTATAAGTACTCGTAAATTGCTTAAAATAGTTACCTAACCGTGTGTAATTACATAACTTAAATATTTAGGGAACATTAGAATCTTTAATGCACACTGCATGGTTGGAATAAGAGCACACGTCAGTGGTAAACTTAAAAGTAATTTACCCGTACCCTGTATGTACATATAGATAGCTTTCAACTATTGGTTAACACTCTACTATAAAACGTGAGTGCATGACGCGACAAGAGGCATGTGGCGCAGCTGTACTCACAGTCTCGGCTCATGCCGACGGCCAGGCACTTCTTGAAGCGGCAGTACTGGCAGCGGTTCCGGTTGAGACGGATCACCAGGCACTTGCCGTCGCGCAGGCAGCGGTATTCTATCTGCTTTTGAATACTCCGTCTGAAGAAACCCTGTATCCAAGAGTATAATGATCATACTGTAATTCAATACGAGTATATGCGGATGGCTCGAACGGTCCAATGATTATTTTTGGTGGAGATGAATATGGTATAATACTGTGACTAAAATAGGACAAGGTTATAAAATTACTACATAATTACTAAGCAAAAATTTGAATGCATACAAACTGTAAAAACGGGAAATTAATTGACTTCATATTCAACAACTATTTACTAACCCCCTTCTTTATTCATAAGCGTCCATCAAATATTGTCCTTATCTGTCACTTTGGCACATGTGCGTGGGAGACAGTGACAAAAGACATTTTAGTTAGCGGGGGTTGGTTAAGTTTTATGAATAAAAGGGTAGGTAGATAAATCAGCATCGTAGACTTATCTACAATAGTAAATAAAGTTTATATACCTAAGTTTCGACTAGCCGTAAATCTAGCTTAACGTCTACAATTCGTGTGGCTCCCCACATGCAGGCTTCGGAAACCGAATTCAGCCCGGCTGATTCCGTCCACCTGTCTGTGGGAGGGCAGGGCCACACATTTTAGGTATATGGAGCAGCTGCGGGCGGAATCAGTCGGAATTCTGTCGCGGAATTTAGCTTGTGGCGGGCTTATACTTAGGGACTATTGGTACACGTATTAACAGTAAGGTAAATCGTTGCTGGCGTAGAAGAAGAAGACCGTACCTTGCAGCCCTCGCAGGAGGTGACGCCGTAGTGGTAGCCAGAAGCCTTGTCGCCGCACACCTTGCAGGGCGCCGCCGCCTTGCCGCCCGCACTCGCGCTGTCCGCGGCGTACCTGCCGACTACCAACATCGAAACTATGTATCAACACCACGTAATTAAGGGGATACCTCCATTCTGTGCACCGCGCCCCCCGAAAACGAGATGCAAGATACGCTTTTTAAACGTGTACCTAACTACCTACTTCAATTTCTTACTGTTCGATTGTGTTCTATAAATATATAGTTTTATGCAATGTACGTTGCATAAATATCAAAATCCTGGTGGTCTCAGTAAGGCATTGTTGAAAAATATGGTACCTATACATAAGAAAGATTTTTTGTACATGTACAAAATAATTTCATTTCCAGTTTTGTCACAACTCATAACAATAAAAGAGAAAGACTCAGTTAGAAGACATGATTCCGACATATATGGTTTCAGCCCTTTATTTCTCATAAGATTTACATAAATCACTTACTGAGAAAACTAATTAAATTAATTTTACTTTAATCTAAATAGGAGAAAATGCAAAAGAGTCTGTTACCGACTTATACAAAGGCGCTTGGTAACAAGCGCAATACAACAATATAGCTGGGCACCGTTAACCAAATAGTTAACTACGTTAATCGCTAACCCTTTAAAAAATTAGCTTCGTTGATCGTTAAAGCGTTACATTTCTGGCTTTTTTTTTCCAGGATAGAAATTGTTTCTCGAGTTTCGTGTGCAATATTTTTTTTGATTAGTTTGTTGAGAAAGTATATCCGTGTTCACGGATTAGTATTTTTTAATCCTCAATATTATTTGTTTTGAGAGTTTTCCTTCTTCGTTGCAGTTGTTCTGACAAAGTTTAACTTGGTCTCTTATTACCTTCCTTGTCCGAGCGCTATTTTGTATTTTAGAAGTTAGTTTTTTGACTCCAATTATAATCTTTAGAACGCCCGTGATATATTTTAAAATAATATTTTTTTCCCCACTACTTATACGGGCCTGCGGGTGAAATTCAACAAGTCTAAAATTTTGCTAATTTTGGTGGCTTTTTTTATTATGATAGTCATGAAAATGTGTTAAAAGTGCTTCATTTGACATTATTAATATGTCAAAATGGCCTTTCATTCCACTGAGTAATTTTTAAAATATTGTCATTTTTTTATTTGATAGCCACCGAAATTGCAAGTCACCACCCAAATTAGATAATTGAGGCACCGAAATTGAATTAAGGCACCAAAATTAGAGTATGTTAAATATTTTGTATCGAAAACAATAATACATAATGAACTATGCCTGCAAAATGTGTGTTCACTTATAACAATACATATGTTTATATACAGATACTTATATTGTTCATAATAGCACCAATTAAAAAAAAAAATGCAAGTTACTACTGCCTGTTATTTTGCGAATTACTCCAAAACTACTTAACCGATTTGGATAAGGTTTTCGTTGATGTATTATAAGGATTATAAATATATAATTTGCATATATAGTTTATACGAGTGTATTAAAATTAAGGCCGAGCACACTGTGGGTTAAAAATGACATATATAAACATGTACATATATGTAATATATATTATACATATATAATACATTTATTATAGTAATGTGTGTACAACATAAATATGTACACATTTTGTGAAATATATACCCAAATATTAAAGGTAAAATGCCCTCCATATCTGCGTCAATAAAGACAAGTTACTCAAAAACTAACGTACTGATTTTAAAGTAGTTTGTAAATTTATCTCAAAGAATAACTCAAGTGTGCAATTAGTACATGTTTATATGTCTAGATACTGGAATTTATGAAAAGCAACAAGCGAGTTGTTAGAACATATATTATCAACTTTTTGGATATGTACGTATATAATTTATATTTAGATCAAATTTTTCGATATATAAATTTACATGTAATTTGTATATTCTTACGATAAAAAAAACTATACTTTTTTGTTTGTCACAAAATTAGTACAGAAACTTGATAGATATATATAAATTATATATTCAACATATCTTTAACTATGAAGCTATATATTACTGAAGTTTACATCAAAATTGGATTAGTAAATCACACGTTTGATGCAAATAAACAGTCGTGGCTGGAGACTCTGTTTTTTAATATAAAGATATATACTAATAACGTGTCATACATAAAAAATAAATACATATTATTGGTCAATCTAAAACTAGGCACTGCAATAACGTTTTATCAATTTATTGTAATTAAAATGCATTTTAAACTGCGCATTCAAAAACTCATATAACTGCTATTTGATAGACCTTATCTCATTACAATATGGTTCACTTTGGTACGTCGTCTAATTTGGGTGATATTAAGTAATTCCGGTGTCAACAATGCGGTGTCTCCGAAATCACCAAAATTGCAGCACCGCAATTAGAATTCGTTTTTTATAAAATCATAAAAAATTAACCACTTTCTTTACGTTAATGTGACCAAAAGGAAACCAAAATCGCACCTAAAATAAATTAGAAACAAAAAATACCTGTGCTAAATAATAAACAAAACGTATCACTAAAATTTACATTAACTGTATTTTGGACCACCCAAATTAGGTACTTACGTGCATGACCGCTAGCTCCTGCACATTTACCGTCATCTGACATCACCAGTGGCTGGGTGGGAACTGAACCAATAACCTTCGCTGACGCCATTGGGATTATTGCGTCTCGTTCAATCATAAGATAAATTTCCATTTTTTCCACCGAAATTATATATTATTGCAGGACAATTTTGTTGCCACTGGTATATGCTTTAGTTTATATACTAATGATTTAAAACATTGTCTACAGATACCTACACTAATATATAATACAAATAAAGGCATTTTATTTGAAGTGCATATATAGTTTCGTAGTATGACAGCATTTTGTTACCAAAAAGAAGTACGGGACACGTCACCTTAATATTTTTTTATGGTTAAGTCAATGGGTTTCAAGTAATTTCCATTATGGCTCAAGATAGGTAAATGAAATACTTTTCATATAAAAAATAGATCATTAAAATATAAGAAGTCATCAGTGCAAATATCACCCCCGCCGCGCAAAAATCGCGCTGGGATTTTCACCCCTGCAGTTCTTCTTTTAGTTTTTTTCAGGTGCTTCTGCTGATAGGTAATGTTGTACATCATTTCGGTCTGTTTTTGACGGTTCTTAAGAATCGTTTTTACAGTAGACGCATGGTTTAAAGTGGCTTTGATTGGCCTTACTTACATTCTCCGGCACATATTTCCGCAAGTCTGTTTTTGGATAGGGACAGTGTGTATAGGTCATTTTATGGGAATATACCTGCTCTGACCACGATGGACGAGCTGCCTCACTGAGAAAGAAGTCGAAACGCTGTTCTTTCGACTTCTTTCTCAGTGAGGCAGCTCGTCCATCGTGGTCAGAGCAGGTATATTCCCATAATTATTACATTTTTCTCACGCACACAGCGCTCATTGATTTCCTGCAGCATTTCATCGTATGTGAGGGTCATCTGCGGTGCTGCTGGTAATCCTGGAGGTATTGAAGATGGTATGTCTACTACGTTACTTTCTAGTGAGGCTACTTTTAATGCTGCTTCATTAGCGTAGCTTCTCAGTTCCGCGATTTCCGTTTTCAGTTTGTCATGTTCCAAAATTAGTTGGTCTATTTTGTATTGGATGATGTTTATTTGAACTTTTATAGTTGAAATATTTTCTGCAATACTATCCATTTTAGCAGTTTGATTTTAACTAAATTCCGATAGTATAGAGATAATTTCCTTGCAAGTCTTAGAAATCAATTCTGAAATCATCATCATTTAGTGAACATTTCGTCTTGCGGGCAGTTATATTCTCTAATTTCTTTACTTCTGTCTCAATCGCAGCGATTATTGATAGATTTGGTTGAGATTGTGTTAAAGCAGGGCTCCTCTGGACATTCATTTTGTGTCAGCTGTGCGTCGATAATTAACTGTCGGTTGATCCTCCGTTCAACCGGGCCGAACTTGCTGTGAACTGATAAGCGAGTTGCACTTGCTGTACTTGCTTCAGTTGCAAAACGTCGTAACATTCACTTAGCTTGCAGTTGATAACAACTTCTATGATATTAGACTTAAGGTCTATTTTCACTCAAAAATTAAATAATATTTTTAAAATAAATCGTCAACAACAAGTGCGGAGTGCACTATACGGTCTCGTGGTCTCCTTATATACTCGTAGCTGCACAACACAAAATCTACTATTAACTAGTCACCAATAGTCACTATTTATTCACAAAACCAAATATTACGACTCTTTAGATACCAACTTGTGACATTTTAATTATGTTCATATTAGTAGAAACTTACCTAAGTGACATGAATGACAAACCTCAAAAATGTGAAAGTTATCAAAAAGCACGATAAAATAAATGCAAGGAACGGAGAAGCTCAACTGCCTTCCACGGTGATTCGGTTTGATTTAAGGGTTGGCAGGGTAAGTTTAAATAGTCTCTTGTTTTTTTTTACAAAAGATAATATACTTACAAAAATTCTATATCACATGCTTCTTAGCGTCAAGTTACACTCTATTGTGACGAAAACACAGGATAAAGTGAGTGGCATTATGGTGGCATTCATTTATAGTGCGTAGGTGTTTCGATCTTTACTCTGCACACCTTTGATGTTAATGTATGACGTAAATACCTACATTGGAGTCTAGATGATTCTCTGGACTCACTGAATGCTGATGTAGAAAAGTTCCGGTGTGGAAAGTAGATGCCTAATTGCCGTTATAATAATGATATTTAAAGCTAAAAAGCCTACAATCAAATTTATTTATATCAACCGGGCGGTCACTCGATGTATCGGATGTGTCACATCACAGGTTTTTTTTTGATGAGGCTTATTCACATTGCCTTTCTATATATGTTTCCCAATAACTGTGTTAGTTGTAGACTGATTCCGAGTTTTTTTTATTCGAAGATGATGACTATGATGTTTTGATATAAATTTAGTAAAGATCTGATAATAGGATCCATTACAAAATTAACACTTAAATTTACAAAGGCATCTCTGCGGTATTTGGGTGCTAATAATTTTATTACATCGTGGATCAATATCGTTTTTTTTTACTATTATTAATAAGACTATACTTCTAAGGTAATCCCATATAATTTTGGTCAGGATCAGATAAAGTTAGTACTTATAAATTTTTAATTTATAGTTTTCCAAACTAATCAACGGATGCCGAGTTTGTACTATTGTTTGTCGTGACATATCTCTAGAAGTAATGAAGAGATTTTTTAAATTCTTTCTCTCAAAGAAATATACATTAGTCCTTAATAACATAAGCTAATTTTTTGTAAATCGATTATCCGTACGAAGCAGGGCGGCTCCCTAAAATTTAATATATTTATATGTGAAATTTTATGATATTTTCTATTTATTTCATGTTATTTTAAAATATTGTAAGGCGTGAATTGGCATGAAATATATTTTTATTGTGTTAATTAACCCACCCCTACCATTAATTATTTGATTTGTGGTCCTATCTACTTACGTTCTTTTAATACTTCTGCCATAGGAATATTTTTGTTATATTTTTTTAAATATATAAGATTAACAAAGCTTTCTAAAGAATTAAGAATTTTTTCAATAATGCAAGTGTTTTTTTAAGTTATGTTCATTTTGCTATTTTCAATATGATCGTAAAATAACCATTTTTACCTTATTTCTCAAGAATTTTTAAATCCCACACTTCAAAAAAGGTTTGCTCTCCGTATAAACTTGGAACCCCCTTTTCACCCCTTTAGGGGAGCAATTTCAAAAAAACGCTGAAGTATGTTTTGTTGTATTTAAACAGAGTCTATTTACTAAGTTTGAAATTTCTCACTTCATAAAAGATTTGCTCTCCGTACAAACTTTGAATCCCCTTTTCACCCCTTTAGGGGATGAATTTAGCAAATCGCTGAAATAGTTTTGTTATATTTAAACAGAGAGTCTATATATGAAACTTCAAGTTTCTAAGCCCAAAAAAATTACGTTTCCCATACAAATTTTCATCCCTTGCTTTACCCCCTTAGGGGATGAATTTCGAAAATTCCTTTCTTATCCCTAGCTTACGTTATAATTATAACCGACTGTGTAAAAATCAACTCTCTAGCGTTAGTAGTTTCGGCTGTGCGTTGATGAGTCAGTCAGTCAGGACTTCTTCTTTTATATATATAGATATAGCGGCGTCGGTACGATAAATTATACGGCGTTTCATGAACAAAGGTTTCCTTTGGCAGGATAGGTCGCGGTTTTTGAGAGTTGGGGGGCAGTACAGGTTTTTCTTGGTATCTGCGGCAGTTAAGCTACTAGGTCAAGTTGGGTGTCAATTTCGAATAAATCAGGGATGCCGAATTCATTTCTGGAATTATTTTTGGACCAGTCAATTTTGTGTCAACTTTGTTTGGTGTATCGGCTCTATGGATTTTAAAGGCCCCTTCACATTGAGCGCGGTAGCGGGATGGGCGCAGTTTGGGTGCGGGCCCACGTTCGAACTGACCGCGAGTCGTGCAGCTCCGAGAGGAAAAGACGCAAAATTTTATTGTACTATTATAATAACTAGTGGCTCTGTGAGCTGTAGAGCTTGCGAGATTTTTTTTGTAATATACCAAAAACTGACGACAAAAAAATCTTCATAACTATAGAACCTGCTCACAAAATTTCACGAGAATCGGTTGAGAAATGCGACCTGCAGAGGAGAATAAACCTAAATTCGCCCGCAGAAACTTACAAAATCATTAAAAAAAAAATGATTTTTAATATTTCCAAAAACTGACTCGACTAAAAATTCTATGTAATTACCGAACCTGATCACATAATTCCACGAGAATTGGTTGAGAAACGCGACATGTAGAGTAGACAAGTAGAATTCTGGAAATCCGGGAAATTCGGGCATCATACGAAAGCATTTTTGTCGAAGCTGAAGCAGAGACCTTCGTTTCAATCGGTCAATAAATCAAACAGCCAATTGGGTCACTATTGAGCGTTTGTGCCGAATCACTTTCGTATAGTGAATTTTGTCGTAGTGGATAAAGATTTTAATAATGTTTGTCGGTTATTTGGTAGAAATATTATGTATAATAACACCGACCGGTCCAACCGCTGTCGCGGAAATGCCAGCAAAATCTACAGTCAATTCGTCAAAAATATGTCTACGAAACCGGCGCGGTTAAAACGCTTGAATTATGGAAACTGAAAATTTAGTGTAGGTATAAAACTGTGTAGGCTAAAGGTTAGTTACAGGTAGGTATAGGTAAAAAACTTAAGATGATCTGTTGTATGTGTGAGTAATGTGTACGAATAGACATTTTGCAAATTAATTATTTGCGTATCATTCAAGTTTCATTATTCCTGATTCCTTATTTATTTTATATATTCTTTTACTCATGTTAAGGAAGATATTAAAAAGGGCAGGAGGTTAAATATTTGTATAATCTATTATGCATGCTTGCTTATGCGGTTTTTTGCAAACAGTACACTATTACATAGGTCATTTTCTTAAGTTTACATGTGCGTTTCAACAGTTTTTGCCCTGTTTGGGCATACAATCTTTAAACTCTTAGCCATGAATATGAATAGGTATATGGAAATTTTACGTTATTGCCGTTATTGGTAGATGATTTCGCCCGGCCTATAAAGCCACAGTCAGGTTCAAATAAAAAAAAGGTACATGATTTATAATTCGTTTTAACTATAAAAGACATTTTCGGCCAAGAACGTTATCCAGGACGAACGGAATTAAAATAAATAGCTTAATTATTCGGTAAAATAGAAAAACGAGTCCGTAATTTGACCTATTTATTAATCTAAGAAATCCTCGTATAATATGCTATTGATGCTCAATTCGCAATTTTTTTCCCTTTAACTTCACACGGACAAATCAATATACTGCCATATCGATAGTCATACTTGATTCTAGTGTTTGCCTATTAATATACAACTAGTTGCATAATGATTTGTGGAGCTTTCTGTCGCGAATGTTTTGTCCCGCTCTGGTGGGCGCGAGCCCCATGCTGAGACGTTTCTACTGCGCAGGGCTACCTGCTGCTGCAGCTAGTCACAGTTTACGTTCATACCAACGGACGTGTAGATTACACATGTATATCAAAAACACGAAGACTTTGTTTTTACATTACCGTAAATATTACCGTACACCTAAACAATACCTTAAGTTTATACCAGTAATAAATAACCACGATGATTGATGAGTGTTTAAAACTATCTTTTTACAAAAATCAATTTGTACAAAGTCAAAGTAAGGAACATTTAACAACCCTAACATTTTCCCAAAGCAATGATTGCAGTTCAACAAACTGCGCGCGAGTCGATCATTGAACCTGCACTAACAGTTATATCTATCTCCTTCTCGCAAGTACAATAAAAGCTTTTCTTGTCTTTTACTAACGTAACTATCTTTTACTTCTTGATATGGTTCCACTGTGCCTATGGTTATCTGGGAAATTTGAACCACCACGGCGACGCGTCAGTGGATTGCGCCTACTCGTTGGTGATCGCGAAGGTACCCGACTATTTATTATACTTGCTCACTGACAAAGAACTGCCATAAAACTGCGATACTAGGAAAAATGTTAGATAAGAATTTCATCGGGCTATTTGTGTTTTGACAAAAACTGCACTTTCACGCTTCAAAGCCACAGCTATAGGTTTAGATACCTACGTACGATGGAATTGTGGCTTTACTATTTCCAATGAATATGTACTTAGCTTACAATAATTGCAATTTTTGTAACCTAAGGGCCTATTTTTCAATACCCAGATAATACTGAACGGATCTCTATGAAACTTTCCAGTATTGTAGCTTAGACATCAGAATAGGACATAGGCTACCTTTTATCCGCGGGTAACGCCGCAGGGCGCTGCTAGTACTATTATAATATTCTGTGGTGTTACGTTGTTAATTCCTTACCTACCATTTGAAATTAACGCGGTTTGTTGAGTCAAAAATATGCAAACTGTTTCTAGAGCAGAAAACTTTTGAAGAATTAAATGCTAGTTGCTAAAGAGCATATAATGCTCTGAAATAGAGATGTCAGAAAATATAAGTTACATTTTATGCTGAATTGAAACACAGATATTTGTTTACATTTTAAAGTCAGGTTCAGAAATTGTCGCATGTCTTTCATTGATTAATAGAGATATTAATTTATAATAAATTACATTCGGAATAAAATACGCTTTCGAATCATGTTTGAAAAAGGTTTAATAGTTTTCACGCCACTTGCTCGACAATGCCCAATTACATATCATGCAAACTTTACCGTAAGAAAATAATTATAGCCCTAGGCTTTAGCCGGGCTGTAATGTTGTACTGAATATTATTGTAGCCTTATTGTTATCTTTTCTGACTGCATATTATTATAGCCTTCATGTTGTACTGAATATTATTATAGCCTCATAGTTTTTATTGTTATGTCTTTAAAGTTTAATTTCCTGAAAGCCGCACTGCGGCGCGGTCCGGGGTGCTCTCCCGCCGCCAGCGCGCCCCGGAAACAAAAGACGGCCTTGACCTTATTCGATTACGTTCAAAATTCATATCTGTGCATCCAAGAGGTCACCTAGAACAAATCTGACGTTAGATTTTTAAACAATGGCGGCAATCTTGATTTTATAAATTTTCGGTCCAACTAGTTACCTTCAAAATTGATATCTGAGCGTCCGAGCGGCCACGTTGAACAAATCTAAAAGCGTACTCCGACCTACGAAATTCGAACTTCGTGTCGTGCCGTCCCTTTCACTCGCGTGTTATACACCATATGAGTGGAAGGGATGGCACGATACGAAATTCGGATTTCGAAGGTCGGAGTAGGCCTTCTGACGTTAGAGTTTTAAAAGTGGCGGCCATCTTGATTTTATTTATTTAAGGTCCGATTGCGTTCAAAATCGATATCTGAGCGTCCGAGATGCCAGTTAGAACGAATCTGACGTCAGATTATGAAACACCGATGGCCATCTTGATTTTGTTTATTTACGGTCCGCTTAAGTTCAAAATCGATATCTGAGCGTCAGAGAAGTCACATGAAACGAATATGACGTTAGATTTTATTTAAAATGTGGCGGGCAATGGGCACTATTTTTAACCGACTTCAAAAAAAGGAGGAGGTTTCAATTCGGTTGTATGTTCTATGTGGCCTCTCGGACGCTCAGATATCTATGTTGAACGTAAACGGACTGTAAATAAACAAAATGACCGCGACTTTTTAAAATAAGCACTACAATTATGAAATTTGGTAGGAAGGTGTATTATATGAACCGCATAAAAATGATGTGAAATTCCAAAAAATGTTAAATTACGGGGAGCAATACATACATTTAACCAGTGGATGAAAAACGATTTTTGCGTTTTCGCTGAAAAACTGTCTTGACCAATCAAAAGGTCGTAAGTGCCGTGAGATCCCTATGAAGATACGACCTTTTTAGATTCAATTTATTGGATAGTGGTTTTAAATGTAGACTAGTAGGTTTTGGTACGGAACCCTTCATTGAGCGTGATCCGAAATCCACTAGGCCGGTTTTTTATTGTCTCGCAAGGGGTGAGAAAAGTGGATAATACTCCTCGCGGATAACACTGTTTTTGTCTTGGGCGCGCTTAAATCCCTCACTACACTCAGTGTTAATATCTGAGCGAAGCGAGATTACATTTTACAAAATAGAGTACTCTATTTCATAATATATAGAAATATAGAGGACTCTACATTTTAAAATGTGAATGTTTTAGGGCGTAAGAACTCCTGATAGGACTGGGCAGATCCTCATTTCTAGTGCCAAGATAAAATTATAAACAAAGTTTCATTGATGTACATACTTTGCAGCCAAACTGGCATATTTAATCTTGTTTTACCTGTAATACTCGTATAACCCTCAAGTGTTAATCTGACGCGCTGGAGTAATTCCCAAAATCCCCTCTTGGGCTCCCCTTACATTAGTGCCTTGTCGCAGTTGATCGTACTGCCGACAGCATATGACAACATTTCATATATCTAAGCCTAGAAATTTAATACTTCTCTGTCTTCTGTTTGAAAAGAGGAACACGTCAATGGTTTTAAATCTTGCCTGACCGTAACATTTAATTTATTAAAATTTCAATGACATAACTCCAGTTCTACGTTAGGTTTGACCCACTGCTTTAGTTTTTTCCGATAGTCTCGATTTAAAAAAAGTACCTAGGTAGAAAGAGCTCATTTGACGTGGAGCGCCTTATACCTATTTTTTTAATCGGCAGAAAACTAAAGCAATCGTAGTAATCGTGTAACTGGAGTTAGAATGACTAAATTAAAAAAATATATATTAAATTAAACATGAAGCTCAGGAAAGATTTAAACCATTGATGTGTTCCTCTTTTCATTTCAAATAGAATACCGTAAAATGGGGTGACAAAACAGACATCCAAACCTAGATAAAACGACAAAAGTTTATGTTCCGGCCATATGATCTTTAATTTTTTAATGATTATCTGTCATTTCATATCATAGTTTTAAAGATAAACATAAAATAGTAGAAAGTCGCAGCTCACCCCGGAGTTGGGGTTAGTAGGAATAGCAATGAGGGGAGTTGAGAAAATTGCTAGGGATGAGACTGTCGGATTATGAAGATATCAAGAGAATATTTTATCTACGTAGAAGTATTATGTTATATTTATGCTTTTACACAAAACCATTGAATGTTTTCTGTTAGTAGTGACCTTTGCCATTGTTGATTAAAATTATAAGTAGCTACCTGTATCTATCGAGATTTCTTGAAATGATAATAAATTTTAGTCAGTCCAAATGTACTGTTAACGAATTTGATTTTTAGGCTACTTTGTACCTTGTCACAATAAAAATCATCATGAAAACCGCTAGAGACCTTATAATAAGGTTACTGTAACAATGACAAGGTTCGAAGTGGCCCAGAAATCTAATTGTTTGACCGTACGAGTAAATGACAGATGTTGGCCGTCTCAATAGAATATTATTTCAGAGTACACAGTTTTGTTTTATAATGATAAGACAGACAGCCTTCATATGTTAAAGACTTTTGACTACTCATATAAATTGGCAACCCTGGTCCATAAACATCAACTGACCCCTCTATCAAACCGGTCAAGTGCGAGTCGAACTCGCGCACGAAGGGTTCCCTACCATTATCTGTTGAAAAGGTAAAATAATCACGTTTGTTGTATGGGAGCCCCCTTAAATTTTATTTTATACTGTTTTTTAGTATTTGTTTTTATAGCAGCAACACAAAAATACATCATCTGTGAAAATTTCATCAAGATACAGCCTGGTCACAGACGGACCGCGGAGTCTTAGTAATAGGACCCCGTTTTACACTTTGGGTAGGGAACCCTAAAAAAATGAATGTTTACATAAATATTGATTCCATATTCCATGTAATAATTACAAAATTTTCGCTGGGGTGTATATCCCATTGGGAGATAAGAGGAATAATGATATTTTCAATATTTTCCTTAATAAACCGAAAATAACCGCTTTATAAAAAAAAATGTTTTAGAATGTGCAACTCAAGCCCATATGATACCCCACTTGACCTAGTAACTAGACTTGAAATTTTGATTATTCCCATAGATAACCTAACTAGTTAGATAAAGTTGTTTTTCAATGTTTATAGCTTTCAAAGACCGTGTAGTTCAATTTATACTTACATAACATAACAATTCATTAGAGCGCTAACAGGTATTAAGTGCATTAATTTTGTGCCATATAATAAATATTCGTTTGAATAACACTATATCTATTCGCGATAAAGATGAATACATGAACGACAAAAGCAGACTACGGAATAAAGGTGCAATATCACGGATGTCTTTATCGGAGGCTTACGGGCATTGCATAACGTTAGCGGTCAACGACACCCTCCCCCTGCAGCCTCGCCGCAGCTCACCGTGATCTCCCACCACGTCTGTACCCAGGCTGGTATTCACAACGCTCGCCGACACGCGACTCACCTCGGGCAAACTGTTATACGCTTCATCTCCAATAACACACAGGCTGTTCACTTTCTCTCTGTCAAGTTGTACCAGAGACGAGTTGTTATGGTGAGTAGCGGCAGGTTGCGAATCGCAAAGCAACACGATGGTGTTCGTGCGGTATCGCACTGCTTCCGCGTGATAAATCAAATGGAATAAATATGTCTGAACCGTGGTTTATACAAAAGCATCTTTCTATTAAATAACGTGATTACAAACACTAAAATAAGTATAAACTTATGTACAAATAACAACATTGTGTAGGTAACAACATAAAAGTAAGTATAATTTAAGCTCATTGAGATTATGAAGATACGGTGAGATGGCCGCGGTAGAATAAACACTTGGTGAAAATATAAATTTAAGGGATTTAGGATAATATTTCTCATATCCTAATCTACAAACCCGTTTTATCTTATCCCACCTCACTTTACTCTACCTTTTTATTTATTTAGAATTTTTTGTCAAAACAACGATGAAAGTAGATTCATAATTAGCCCGTGTGGTTGCCGGGTAAGAATTGCGCCACCCCATCTCTTCCCGTGGGTTTCGTAGGAGGCGAATAAGGGAAAATCGGAGGGTGGGCAGCAGCATCCTTCGATCATTACCACCATCAAACTGCGGTCGCCAACCCGCTTGCCAAGCGTGGCGACTATGGCAAATCCCCCCCAAATTAGGGGAGGCCTATGTTCAGCAGTGGACGTCCTTCGGCTGAAATGATGATGATGATGATGATGAATTATCCCAAGAGCATAAGAGATTTATAAGAGCTTACAAGTCCGGAAAGGGACACTCTAAATCTATTTGCACTTCTAAGATATTTATAATGGCCCGTTTACTTTCTAGTGCTAGAGCGCTCTCATTAACTAGCATTTTTCGCTGGCGGGTCCGGAAGAGCGCGGGGGGTCCTGAGTATAATGGAATGCCAATTACGCCAATAGTACTCTTATAATAGAATTGCATTCCAAACACTCCTGTAAAACCTACTATAAGTATCTTATAGAAAAAAGAGAGCAAAAGGCAAGGCCATTATGGGGGGCATTTGCAAATGACCCTCTCTAACACGCGTGAGCTTGCAATTTGCAATTAACCATCCCGCTCTCTACGGAAGCTCTGCGCGTATTTTCGTAATTATTTAGTACATTTTAATTGATTTTTGGAACACTGGATCACTTATTAAAAATCAATCTGGCTATATTTAGAACAAAAAAGCTACCCTTTTTGTAAAAAAAAAATATATCACTGTCGTTGATAACTATACGAAATTTGTAGCTTTAAAGTTTATTTTTACGATGATATTTAGGACCTTTTGACAGAGTTACCGAGGCATTTTTCGTTTCGTATATTTTGTTCAGTGATTTTGTTTCTTTGTTTCATATTTAGTCCACAGTAATTTTTGTGTATAGTAATTCTACATTACTTCTTCACACTGGAAGCTCAAACTTCAGTATTTGCGTCAGATCTCTGAATGGGCCTTGCCTTAATACACTCTCAGCAATGGTGTGAAGGTCCCCATTTTTTGGTTTTCGTAAAATACTCGTAAACGGTAGCCCATAGCAAAAAATGTTCTATACCTAAGTAATTTACATAAAATTTTCTACAATAAAGGCAGAGTAAAGCCTTTATTGTAGAAACACACTTTTTCGTTAGGATGAATATTTGATGAGATCTTAAAGGGGAAAGTTAATTCAGTGAAAATAAGTGGCTTCTCGTTGCTTCGTTTTTCAATATTTTACAATAAAAACAAAGAATATAGTATTTATGTACTCAACGAGCTAGTTTTCGCTCTCGCGCACCTTTGTAACGCTTTGGGTAAAACTATAATGTCAGATAAAATGACAAACAAATAAATAAATCTAGTGACAGCCTATTAATCACCTCTGTTATCATGATATTGTATCATATCATATGTGTTACTGTTATTATATCATAGATTGAAAGTTCCATGTTTTGAGTTTTGTTTCGAGCACAGGGAACCTTAACACCACTCATTCGCGTCAGGGTTAAAAATAAACACTATGAAATATATCGAATATATATATGAATTTATTATTAAATATTTTTCGTCCCAATGGTGTATGAAATTATGGTTTCTGAGCATTGTCGTGAATTTAAATCAAGTGGTACTTTTTCGGAAATCTGGGAAAGTTTTTCTACGCTGTCACTTCCATCTTACACTATATAACATTCGCTAATTAATAAGGCAGTACTGACCAACATCAGTGATTTGCTTACAATATTACTTACTTAACATTTATCAAATGTTTTCATAACTATGAAGTTAACAAGTGACTGAAGTAACCTAGACAAATCCAAAGCCCAGGCTCTAGCAATAGTGCCAATATTAAGTATATTGTGCTCGCACCTATGTGCTTGCTACTGGAAACTGCGCATAGCGTACCCATTGTCTGTTGTTTGTGTTTTGGAAAAAATATTACGACGATGATACGCATGTTTTCCTAATTAATTTCATTATAAAATATCTTAAATCGAGACATACGTACCTAGTAGTTAGGTAATTTATATCTTGGCACTATTGATAATTAAAGAATTAGGAACCTAATACTATTTATTAAGCAACTTACTTACAAAAATTTGATCGACACGGTTTGTTTATCTAAGCGTCTGCTGTTTCGGATTGCTACGTAATTGCAGATACTCATAGGTAGGTAGTCTTTTAGCGAACATGTCCGGGGGTCTATGATGGTCATATTTATCGACGATAAACGACAAGACATCTATCTGTCAGTTTCTGATACCGCTCGACAGAAACTGACAGATGCTTTATTTTGTAGTTTATCCCGCGATAACTGCGCATAATATGGTGTCTGGATCAATAAATTTAACTTAAGTACAACAATTTAATTTACCGTAAGACATTAATTAAGCCAGGATTACTTTAGTCGAATGGCTGACAGTGATATCAAAATAGAGTGCAGTTTATTAAATACAGGGTTATTCACAAACCGACTCGTCCTTTCCCGTCACCTCATCCGTTTTAATATGGAAACTGTAAAAAAGTGACAAATGGCTAGCACTATGATGATTTGGGGCCATTTCGTGGCTATTTTCTGTATTTTGTTATTATGTTAATTTGTACTGTGTCTGTGCCACGAATAAATGTTTTTTTCTTTCTTTCTTTCTTTCTTACATTTGACAATTTCTATATAAAAACGGGTGAGCTGTGAGGTGACTGGTGAGAACGGTGCTTAGTGAATCGCATAGCTGGTGATAAAATAAAATTCTTTTATGGGTAAAATGAGAAATATTTTGCTTTGGTTTTAAACCATGTCTATAGTTGGATAGATAATGTATTCTTGACCTAATTTTACATACGAAATCTACAAAATAACATGAACAAAAGAACAGAAAAAGTAATTCGCTGAAGCTAAAACTAAGAATACTCGAAAATATATTAATAAGGGACACTAACACACCTTGTCTCGGTGGCGGAGGGGGCGTGGGGCCGTCTTTATCAAAGAAAGTGAGAGCGAACCCTTCGCCCTCGATGGTCAAGGGCGGGGATGCGGCGCGAGCGGGCGGGCGGCCGCTCCACAAGTCCATAGTCCGCACATGTCAGCCGTGCGGCCTGAGCTGCGCGTGCGCGTGCGGCGTGCCCGTGCGCCGGCCCGAGTCACTACCCGCGCACTGAGCTTTCTTCAAGCTCGCACTCGCAACCACCACACCGGCACTGGACCGAACCGCTCAAGCGAATTATCTCCTACTTAACCTGAGGGGGCGCTACTCAGTATTCAAATATCGACCCACCTTCACAATTATACAATTTTATATTCAAGTACAAATTAATATTATGTAATTGGATTTATTTATTTGGTTACCACTTTGGCCAAGCGGTAGTGACCCTTAACGTTAGAGTTTGGCGTTTGTCTTTTTTCATTGTAAATTAGCATTTAGTGTCACGATTTAATTTAATTCGATTCAGGTTTTTTAAACTAGACTGAAATGCGTTTTGTTGTATTTAAACAGAGAGTCTATATACGAAGTTTTAAATATTTCACTTCAAAAAAGATTTGCTCCCCGTACTAACTTGGATCCCCTTTTTCACCCCTTTAGAAGAGCAATTTCAAAAAATGCTGAGATACGTTTTGTTGTATTTAAACAGAGTCTACATAAGAAGTTTTAAATTTTTCACTTCAAAAAAGATTTTTCCCCGTACAAACGTGGAACCCCCTTTTCACCCCTTTAGGGGAGCAATTAAGAAAAACACTGAAATATGTTTTGTTGTATTTAAACATAGAGTCTATTTACGAAGTTTCAAATCCCTAACTTCAAAAAAGATTTGCTCCCCGTACAAATTTTGAAGCCCCTTTTCACCCCTTTAGGGGATGAATTTAAAAAATCGCTAAATTTAGTTTTGTTATATTTGAACAGAGAGTCTATATACAAAATTTCAAGTTACTTAGTCCAAAAAAATTACGTTTCCCATACAAACTTTCATCCCTTTGTTTTACCCCCTTAGGGGATGAATTTCGAAAAATCCTTTCTTATCCCTACCCTACGTTACAACTGTAATAGAATGTGTAAAAATCAACTCTCCAGCATTAGCAGTTTCGGCTGCGTTGATGAATCAGTCAGGACCTCTTCTTTTTAGGGTTCCGTAGCCAAAATGGCAAAAACGGAACCCTTATAGATTCATCATGTCTGTCCGTCCATCTGTCCGTCCGTCCGTCCGTATGTCACAGCCGATTTTCTCGGAGACTATAAGCACTACAATTATGAAATTTGGTAGGAAGATGTATTCTATGAACCGCTACATAAAAGTGATGTAAAAATTACAAAAAAATATTAAATTAGGGGGGCACACCATACATGTAACCGGTGGATGAAAAAAAAATTCAACGCACATAGTCGTATGGGTTATCGATAGATAGGCCTTTAAAAATGATATGGAGGTTTCTAAAAAAATTGTCCATTTAAATCAACCGCTGGTGAGATATTAGCTGTGAAAGTCATAGAAAGTGTGTCCCCCCTCTAATTTCCATCTTAAATACTTTCAACGATTTTTGGTTTAAACAATATAGGTTTTACCGTTTTTGAGTTTTCGCTTAAAAAATGTCTTGCCCAAACAAAAGGTCGTAAGTGCCTTGAGTTTTCTATGAAGATACGATTTTTTTAGTTCAATGTATTGGATTATATTGGATAGTGATTTTAAATGTGGACTGGTAGGTGTTGGTACGGAACCCTTCATTGTGCGTGGTCCGACACGCACTTGGCCGGTTTATATATAAATAGACAATGGCAAAGAAATTAGGCGTTTGAAACAGGCTGATGTTCACCCTAAAGTTTTGTAAACAAGGGTCCTTATGGCAGAGCGCAGATAAAAATTATATAAATAAAACTAGTGACCCGCCCCGGCTTTATTTAATGGATGTTATTATACATATAAACCTTCCTCTTCAATCACTCTATCTATTAAAAAAAATCCGTTGCATAGTTTTAAAGATTTAAGCATACATAGGGATATAGGGACAGAGAAAGCGACTTTGTTTTATACTATGTAGTGATATGGCAATAAAAGCATTGTACGGAGTAAATCTGTAAATTCGATAGATAAAATTCGAATAAAAGTAGTGTTACGAAAGAGATTTGGCTTTGACGGACTGATTTAATGCAGTTTCTAGTAGCCTCGGTTTTTTTATTGTCTCGCACGAGGTGAGCACATTCCTCGGGGATAAAGCGGTTTTTGTCTTGGTCGCGCTAAAATACCACAGTAGGTACAATCAGGACTCAGCTCATAACACCCTCGCTACGCTCAGGAGTAAAATTTGGAGTCTCTGTTTACTGAGGTGGGTACTATGAGTACACACCTGTGGCGACCCTTTACACCCAATTTTAATACAGAAATATCTTAAGCATTCGAATATTTATAATCACAAATACCCGTCTAGTCGCTTTTTTGTATAATATGGTTAAAGTTAAGAAAACTTTAACCATAATATACAAAAAAGCGGGAATCTAAAAAATGTTTTTACAACAATGCCAATCTACGAAACTTAAATGTGAAATTTATAGATACTTAATTTCGAAGCAAATGAGGAAAATGGGTTCAAATTCATTTCCTCGAGTTTAATAGCTACGAGTATAAGAGCTATGCGGGTGGACATGGGAAATATTGACTGAGTTTCAAGTTGCCGTTGATTTGTAATTCTTATAGGCTAGTGTCATGACGTTAGCGCCCGCGACCGGGCTGGCGTCAAAACACGCGCATAATTATTATGTTAATACTCCTCACATTCAATTTCTTTATTTAAACGAGATTCAATCGAGAACCGATCCAAGGCAACGGTTACTTTTACGAAATGAATTAGGAATCATATGGAAGTGACATGCCTACAAAAAAAGTGTGGACGATGCCATATTGCGGTGCGATAAAAATGGCGGCCTCTAGTGCTGGGAAGACAAGTTTGTATTTATAACGATATCGATAAACCAAAAGAAAAGTATCTTTTTATCACATACTACTTAAACGTATACGTTCTTTAAAGGATACCTATTGTCGTCGTCCACGACAAGAATATCGAGACATTTGGCTTATTGTGGGAGAATAATTATATAAGTATACGTATAGGAAGATTATTCTTTTTATTTTAAATAAAACATGACAGATTAAATAAAAACACCTCCTAGGCAACGAATGAAAAACATCCTTCTGAAGTTAATAAATGTATAAAAATGCAACTTTAAAGTTTTTAGATATTTGTTTGACAATTCTGTATAAATATCGAATATACACGTGAAGACATCATGTTAACTAGTTTACATCTGTGCCGAGACCGCAGCCCGGGCCTATTTGGTGCGCCTCTAGCAACCGGCTTGCCGTGACAGCCGTCAACTTGCAGTCACTACAAAGAAAATTCTCCAAATGTGATATTTCTGTTTCTTAATTGTATTATAACTCGAAATTGACACCCAACTTGACCTAGTAGCTTAACTGCCGCAGACATACCAAGAAAAACCTGTACTGCCCCTCCCTCCCTCAAAAATCGCGCATCAAAACTTCAAGGGCTCTACTTCGAAAATCCATCCTTGGGTCCTAAGGACCTATCCTGCCAAAGGAAATCTTTTGTTTACGAAACGCCGTATAATTTATCGTACCGACGCCCCTACTAATGCATCTTAGTTATATTTAGTTTTAATTTATTTTTACCTTAACTGATTAATTTGTTTTTCTGAATAAAACTTACGCAATAAACATATTATGTTATGTTGCTTCAATAAAACAACAATAGTTTCCTTACATTTACATTTCCATCGGAAAGGGACTTTTCACAAAAATGGCCCGCAAAGTGAATTTTACTCGAATAAAAAACATTGCAGGCCGCCTGGAATGTTACATACAAAAACCCTTAATTTGCCGAGTTCTAAACTTAAAAAAAAAGTAGAAACAGGCATATAAAAGAGAGTACGGGTCATTTTCAGCCAATTCAACTCGTAATTTTCTACTGGAAACGCGACGTTTTTATGTGTCTCAAATAATTTGCGTTTTGTCGGTGGAAAAATACACTTGTGATTCTGTTAAAAAATAAACGGAGGGAAAACATGAAATTTTTAACGTTTTAAGGTTATGTTTATTAAATATTAGTTCATAGTTCATCTTCTTTCCCCATTTTTGAGAAATGCACCTTATTAGCAACGGACTCGCAAGCTCGTCTGTTTAAGCAAATACTCAGCCCACAATTTCCTACTTCCTGGCCACGGCAATAATGTATTACCATTTATTTTCTTTTAATTTTACTTGCGGTAACCTAAAAAAAACATATAATTAACACACTACGATGTCATTCATGATACAGGGTTTAGGTATATAAACGAAGTTTGTTATATACTATCAAGGGTTGTTGCGGATATCCGTATCCGCGACCGCGTAACTTCTGCATTAAATTCGACATCCGCATCTACAAAAAATTAATGCGGAGTTTATGCAGATGCGGATGTTGAGTAAGTCGGTACAAGAACGACTTAGCGGCGGCGCGTGTGACTGTCGAATATTTGGATTTTATGCCCTAAAATTTCTAGAAATCGATATCATTATCACATCACTAGCCACCAAAATAACCTATTTTTATAGTCGGAAATATTCTAAATAAGGTCACTGAGGATAAGACCGGCATACTTTTTTCATAGTTAACTTTGGTGTGAAATACTACCTTATTTATTCAAATTAGGTTAACGACTGTGATGGCACATAGTAAAGAATTTTGTACTTTACCATTTAACTAAAGTGTCACAGCCTTTTAATACGAATAAAGCAAAAAAACAGTTTTTTTTTAAACTTGACGTGTAGACGGTCTTCCCGTGTAGTATAAGGCAAGTCCGTCTACTAATGATTTAACGCACAATTTGGTCACTAATACGTTTGCAAGCAAGTTCATCAAAATAATTATTCACGACATTGAAATTTGTATCTTAAACACACCTGAATAGGGTTTAAATTCGGAGTAAATTATATTTTTATAAATTTAAGGCAAGATCGGCATATATCACAAAGGTGGGGTTGAGAACCTTTTCAGGAAGATAAGTATATATTTATTATTTAAGTATGTGGGTTCCGAAATAAATAGTCCAAAGTGTATATTTGATTTACTGAGATCACAGGGTAGGCATTACTTTATCCATAGTTCTTAATTATATTGTAAAATAGGAAGAGTTGCGGTAATTAGTACACCCAACGAAGACCAGTAACTGTCAATTGGCCAAAATAATTAGGGTACTAAGCGAATTTTGCCACAGTTGTAGGTAAAGATATTAAACAACATACTGTACTTGCGGATGTACTGGTGGATGGGGGGTGGAGGTAAGGGGTAGGGGAGTGTAAAGGTCCCTTTTTTGGTTTGTTTGTAAAAATCTCGTAAACGGTGGCCCGTAGGAAAAAATGTTCTGAGACATAAGTGATATACATAAAGTTCTGAACAAAAAAGGTTCTATACACTTTTCCGCTGAGATGAATATTTAATGAGATATTAAATGGGAAAAAGCTTCATTCTTGGAAATTTCATAGTATGAGAATTTTGTTGATCCAAATTCAGCTAAAAACGGGGCGCGCAAACAAAATTTTTACCCCATCGAGTGGGGTATCGTTGTTTAGAGCTGGTTGAGTAGTTTTAAAAACATTGGACAGCAATGGAATGAGAAGCCAGTAATAAGATATTAAAATAATATTGAGGCAGGAAAATCAGTTTCCAACCTCTGCCCCAAGGCAAGTCCGGCATATGACGGGCTTGCCTTGGTCCAAGTAGACGGACTTTCCATCTAATGATTATTTTTTTCTAAAAATTGACATTAACATAACTACTAGACTAAGGCGTTTTCCGTTAATTTAAACATAGAAATGAGATAGTTGATTCCTTAATTACATACAAAGCCTTTCTCTGGTAGCACCTGCTTCAGAAAATATTTTTTCATAAAATGCTTTTGCAGGATTGTTGCACTAACTCATCGAGTTCAAAACATGAAATGACTTGGCCAGTGAATCGCTCTGCACTTAGCCGTCACAGCGACATCTTTTTTAGTGCGTTGGAACTAGAATGAAAAACTGCTTTATCGACCGGACGATACAGGGGGATACGTATTCAAATTCAAAAGTTATGACCAGTAGACGGACTTGCCCTGTAGACGGACTTCCCCGCAGTGACCTTAAACCCTTATTTTATTCTACTTTGCCACTAATCGTCTTCTTTGGATGATTATTAATTGAATACTCACCAGAAGAAGTTGATCATCTTAATATTAACAATTATTTCAGTGAAAATGTAAACATACCGGTCAAACGACTACAAACTTTTATGGTTTTTAATTTATTTCGTGCCACAACCAACGACCCTGCACTTAGGCATTATGTTCTTGACCAGTTAAACCACTGCACAAAATTATAAGACTCCGATGTCTTGCAAAATCTTTGGTATTTTTAAATTTATTATAATCCAATCAAAACACCGTTGACATTTGACACAGCTTTGACATTTCTGATGGGCGCTAAACATGGCTGACCGGCCACAGTAGTGATACCAAGATACATATATTTTACCTAGGTACAAATATTATAGGGCGCTTAGTTACCCGCAAAACTAAACCTTTTTGTCAATTTGATAAGTTCATTATACTTAATTCGCAAGTAGATAGTTTGTCTGTTCCTAAAGTACAAACACCGAACATTACCTATGGCAAAAATAATAGCTACTAAACTGGTCAATGCGTAAAGTGTGTCCATATATCTCAAAATTTTGTGTGACATAATTTGTTTACGGCCTCTGAAAAATTATCCCTGAAGAACAATGCAAATATCACGCTTTTTAAACTCACAGGTGGTAGCGGTATTTTAACAATGGCGCACATATGCCGTGACCCCAGCTGATTTACAACTGTCAGTTTTTGTACTCAGTGGTAGTGTGCTTAGAAATGTTTGTAGTGAGAGATTTAAAACTTCGTATATAACTCTCTGTTTAAATACAACAAAACGCATTTCAGGGTTTTTTTGAAATTGCTAAAGGGTGAAAAGGGTTTCTAAGTTTGTACGGGGAGCAAATCTGTTTTGAAGTGCGAGATTTAAAACTTCGTATATAGACTCTCTGTTTAAATACAACAATACATTGTCTCAGCGTTTTTCTAAATTGTTCCCCTAATTGGGTGAAAAGGGGGATCCAAGTTTGTACGGGGAGCAAATCTTTTTCGAAGTGAAAGATTTGAAACTTAGTAGACTCTTTTTAAATACAACGAAATGTATTTCAGCGTTTTTCGAAATTGGTCCCCTAAAGGGGTGAAAAGGAGGTTCCAAGTTTGTGCGGAGAGCAAACCTTTATTTATTTTAAAAATCGATATGGGTGTCATCGTCGCGACTCCTCGAGGTATCGATTACGAATATGACATGCATTTTTAAATCCAAAATGGCAAACATTTATTATTTTTAAAAATCCATATTGCTGTCATCTTCTAGGTTCCTCGGGGTACCGATTACGAAAATGACATCCATTTTCAAATCCAAGATGGCGAACATTTTTTTTTTCTGTTCAGTAATTTTTCACAAAAGATTAACAGCATCAGACAACTGACAGAAAAAAAAGACCTCATTTATATCTTTGTTATCATCTAAAATCTACGCGGACGAAGTCGCGGGCGGCCGCTAGTTCTGAATAAATCTTAAGAGCGCGAGTCTATATATATATATATTATAATAATGTTTCAGTGGTAGGTCTAAAATCGATGAAACTAATTATCAAGGTAATTTATGGCGTTATCGAATTCTATAGTTGGTGGGAAAGGATTGCTCACTTCGGCAACCGACCATACTAACCACGTTGTTATCACAAGTTTCAAATATTTTAATATTGAACGTACGTACAAACTTAACGTACATTTCCAATTAGAATGTGCGAGCCACGATTTAAAAGCACCTATCGGGTTATAAAAAGGTCTTTGTAGTGCCTATTAGGCGTGTTTTTAGGGTTCCGTCCGTCCAAACGGAACCCTATTGCTGTCACTCACTCGTCTATCCGTCCGTCCGTCGTCTGTCATACAGATTTTACAGCCAAACGATTTTACAAAAAACGGTTGGACCTACAACAAACAGTCTTCAAATTGTCTCTTTATAATGAATCTTGTTGACTCAAAGGCATAACTAATTGTTAAAACCTTTTTTTAAACGATTTGGAGGGGGCGAAACATAAATTACGACCTGTTTATTATTACGTATATTTTACCACAAAAAATGTACTATAATAAGTTATACGACAGTCCCTTAGCGGCGTCCCGACGCCGCTAAAATACGGGAATTCCCATAGTTATTCAGAAAAGGAACAACTATAGGTACAGATACATTTCTTTAATTTGTGCCTCTCTTAGGAACACCAAAACATGTAAAAAAGGGGTCTTAAAATCGACTGTTCCTTTTCACTGTCACATTCTGCCGGCCAAAACCAAGCCTAATAGTAGACTGTTAGCTAAGTTATGGATGGCCTTGTGCAGATATAGTTACAGGACACCAGTGACTTGAGTATCCCGTCTAGCGCGTAGTCTGCCCCTTAACGTTTCTCGTCATAATATTTATATACTGGCTATCCGAAGAACGTCGTGAGAGGTGTTCGAAATATATGAGGGTGCGGTTCTGATATACTGTCGATAGTCGACAACTTAACGTAGCTGGATGGGCTGGTTTGTTTGTTCGCCTTGCAGTCCATGGTATTAGAGATTTTCTCTCAAAATATTGAATATGCGAAGAGTTTGTATAATTATATTTTTTGTTAAAGTAAAAAGGTAACGACAATTTAAATCTGGCATAAAAGAAAAAAAATTAAATTATGACGTTGAATTAAATGACGATACAAACTGCAACACAATATGTCTGTCATTCATGTAAACATTGTAAAAAGATCGTTTATTTTGTTTCGTTAATTTTCTTGACGTTGTGGATATATGTCGCCGACTCAAACCGTATATTTTCTCATACTGAAGAACATACTACAGGTTTGAGTTCAGTTATTGTTTATTTTTATACTGTGTTACGTCAACTCTAAACAGGAGCCACGTCGCATGACGTCACGCGGCCAGTCACGTCAGTCACTCCTTTTTCTTAAAAAAATATGAAAAAATAAGAGTTTTATGCAACTCTCCAGCATGAGAAGAATCTAATGACATATCATTTATTAAAATCGGACCATAACTGTAGATCTGATGGGGTGTATAGAATTTTTTTTTATTTTTCCAAATTAAGACCCACTTATTTTTGCGTTTCATGCAGAACCCTAAATGTGCGGAGTCCGACATGCACTTGGCAGGTTTTTTAGTCATACACGAAACTGAACTACAAACGTATTTTCATAATATGTGTTTAGTCCCTATCGCATTCAGATATATATATGTCAAGTCGACAGATAAAGGCAAACGAATTTCATCGGCATTTTAATGAAAATAGGTTTGATGAGAGTTTATGAATAAGAGCAATATTATTTATTGCATCGTGTATTACGTTCCGATAGCTGAAAGTTTGTTGCTACGGAACCCTCGGTGCGTGATTCGAACTCGCACTTGATCCGTTTTTTGTTTTATAGTGCTAACTAGCTTTTGCCCACGGCTTCGTCTACAATAGTAGGATTGCAGTTGACCCCTTATACATATTTATAAAAAAATTAAAACTTGCGCAAAATCCACATAATAATATCTACACATCCAATTCATATGTATTGTTGCTCTGCAGTAAACTTTAACAGAAGGAAACTGGACAGCACAAAAAACTATCGAAAAAACGGAAACCATTGAATTTCAAATGATTATAATAATGTCGAGCGATTTGAAACTGAATCGGTCAAGTACGGACGGATTTTGATGTTTGTTACTACGGGCAAAAATATAAAGAGTTAAATTAAATTAATATCTCTGGAAAATAACCTTGACAATCACAGTATACAATAACTTTTTAAGGTTTACAGATATATTATATATATTTGGGTTATACCAAGATTTATATTTGGGTTTATCCAGAAATCACGTGAGGTTCCGAATGGGGGGAGGGGGTCATGAAAACCTTACGACTGATCACGTTGGGGGACGGGGGTACTGCATAGGCCTCAAGTGTATTTTTCTCCTGTACCTAGTAGCAAGTCTTTTAACTTTTTTTGAAATTTTGGAGCGCTTGCATAACACATATACGAAAATAAATACAATATCAACAAACACAATACCATTTTAGTCTAAATTTTTAATAGTGAAAAAATACACGTGAGGTTTCGTGGTTGGAGGGGGGGTCTCCTAGAACCTCACCGAAGATAACCACGGGGGAGGGGGGGGCTAAACGTGGGTCAAAAAAACCTCACGTGATTTCTGGATAAGCCCTTTTGTGAGTAACATTCCACAGTATGTAGACAAAACAGTGCCGAATGATTTAATAGATTATATTGCTTAAAATAGTTATAATTATTGCAAAGGATATATACAAATAATAATAATAAAAGAAAACACATTTTGATGGAACTGTAGATCGAACATGATATCTATATATATAAAAGAAGTCCTGACTGAATGGACTGACTCATCAACCCACAGCCGAAACTACAAACGCTAGAGAGTTGGTTTTTACACAGCCGGTTACATTTATAACGTAGGCTAGGGATAAGAAAGGATTTTTCGAAATTCATCCCCTAAGGGGGTAAGACATAGGGATGAAAGTTTGTATGGGAAACGTATTTTTTTAGGATTTAGAAACTTGAAATTTCGTATATAGACTCTCTGTTTGAATATAACAAAACTGAATTCAGTGATTTTCTAAATTCATCTCCTAAAGGGGTGAATAGGGGGTTCGAAGTTTGTACGGGGAGCAAATATTTTTTGAAGTTAGTAATTTCAAACTTCGTAAATAGACTATGTTTAAATACAACAAAACGTATTTCATCGTTTTTCGAAATTGCTCCCCTAAATGGGTGAAAAGGGGGTTCCAAGTTTGTAAGGGGAGCAAATCTTTTTTGAAGTGAGAGATTTCAAACTTTGTAAATAGACTCTCTGTTTAAATACAACAAAAAATACTTCAGCGTTTTCTGAAATTGCTCCCCTATAGGGGTGAAAACGGGATTCCATGTTTGTACGGGGAGCAATCTTTTTGAAGTGCGAGATTTAAAACTTCGTATACAGACTCTCTGTTTAAATAAAATAAAAAATGTTTCAGCGTTTTTCTACATTATTCCCCTAATGGGGTAAAAAGGGGGTTCCAAGTTTGTACGGGGAGCAAATCTGTTTTGAAGTGCGAGATTTAAAATTTCGTATACAGACTCTCTGTTTAAATACAACAAAACATGTTTCAGCGTTTTTTTAAATTGTTCCCCTAATGGGGTAAAAAGGGGGTTCCAAGTTTGTGCGGGGAGCAAATCTTTATTTTTTTGTAAAAATCGATATAGGTGTCATCGTCGAGGTGCCGATTCGAAAATGACATGCATTTGCAAGTCCAAGATAGTGGACAAATTATTTTTCTTAAAAATCGATATATGAGTGTCATCTTCAAGGTTCCTCGGGGTGCCGATTACGAAAATGACATCCATTTTCCAATCCAAGATGGCGGACATTTATTTTGCTTAAAAATCGATATAGGTGTCATTTTTCTGGTTCCACGGGGTGCCGATTATGAAAATGACATCGATTTTCAAATCCAAGATGGCGGACATTTATTTTTTCTTTTGAGTAATTTTTCACAAAAGATTAATAGCATCAGACAACTGACAGAAACAAATAAACCTCATTTGTATCTTTGTTACCATCTAAAATCTACGCGGACGAAGTCGTGAGCGGCCGCTAGTCTAGCATATATGTATATGACTTGGGATATAAATTAATAAGATAGCATAAATATTCGCAACAAAGGCAAATTTAGTTACATATTACTGGGGATCGAACCCGCTACTGCTTAGTATCGCTGGCAAGATCACTTCCAACTAAATATCTAGTCGTGGAGCGTACAAGATGTGTATACTACGTCGGCTGCGTGTGCGGTGCACCTTCACGCTGGCTGCGCGGTGACCGCTCACGTAAAAAGCCGTGCTGCTTCTATGGCGAAGGCATTAGCGCAGGAAGCAAACCTTTACGCAGGTCACTGAACTGAATATAGCTGTTAGATGTCCACTGGCATGCCAAAACACACCTTAACAGCTCACCACTATGAAACACAATCAGTTAACAGCTTCACGGTATCTAATCAAACGTGTTTTGAGAAGAAGACTTTACAAATCGATTCGTGTTGGAAAGCGAATAAAGTTCTTTATAATTCAGCAAGAAACAAGGAAGTTTTGCAAAGGTAGTAGTACCATTAGTGGATAGGCTAGCTTGTGCCTGGTGCCTGTCTCACAAGATTTGTCGATAGCCGAGATTATGTTAGAATTTTATACCAGATGGATTCCCTTTTGTATTAATGGATTGTGAACTTTTAATTAAACTTTAGAAAAAATTACTTATGCTTAGCTACGTGTTTTGAGCAAAGAGTGAAGCTTTTTGGGGTTTCGTACCAAAAAGGTAAACTGCGACATTACTAAATATCTAAGGAATTGGGTATTTTCAAATGTAAAAATTTATAACATAGTGTGGCTAAATGGACAGAAAAACCTTCAAATTATCGCAATAATTAGTGAATTAGACAAGTTAATAATTAGACAAAATAATAATATAAAGAAATAGTTCGAAGGGTAGTATGGCTTTTAGACCAGAGTTATACACTCTACTTTTCACTTTGGTTGCGAGAAAACAAATAAACAAAGGTCATGCACCCCAAAACAATAAATTCAGCCAACATATGTATAATTTGGCGGCATTTTTGTTTTTCTGATCTGCTTTGACACATAAAACATAGACACCGCGGTTCGCGCGCAACATTCACGCGCGAATAAAAGCTACTGTACTAACCCATTGAGCGCTTCAAAGCATTGCTCAAACGATTTAATCACTTTTTTTAATTATTGTGCAATAAAATTAATCTTTAGAGAAATGAACTCTTTCCTGATTGGTGTGGTTGGTTGATACTCAATATGAAATAATTTAAAAAAAGTTAAATTAGTGTTCTGTGGTTGGTGTATTTAATAAGTGAAGTATTTTGATTGGTCAAATTAAAATGTCTTGTAAATCATATATATGTATTCATATCTTTCCTAGAGTTACTACGTCTACTTTAGCCCCGCTTGACAAATCTAATATCACACACTTTTCGAGCATGAGAAGTGAAAAAAAATCGGTCAAGTGTACCGGTTCCAACCCTAATTAATTCAGGAAAATCTGAACAACATGGTGTAGGAATTGAACGCCATGGGTACAGCGCCATCTATAGGCGAATTTTGTTACAAATTTGAGCGACTGAATAACTTATATAATTACGTATGTATGGTGGTTTCTCAAGGATAACTCTTTATCACATGAACCGATTTCAATTTTTTTTTCTTTATTTGAAAGAAGTTACTTTCAGCATAATCAAAGCAAAGGTGATGAAATTACAAACTTAGTATAGAAATGTTTTTTGATGATAAAAAAAAGAAACACTAGATAGAGCATAGTTACATTTTTCCTGTAAAACAAACATTGATATCAATGTTACGTAATAATTTCATATTTTTTCCTTGATAAACGCCGAAGTTTATAAGGGGCGGTATTTATTTTAAGTTTTGCCTCATATACCGAAAATAACACAAAAAATGTTTTAGAATGTGCAACTCAAGCCCTTTCATATGACACCCCACTTGACATTTTCACTAGACTTTAAAATTTTGAATTATCATTATTGTTCACAGAAAATAAAAGAAAATGTTAAAAAAAACATGTTCTGTGCATCTAGGTTAACCTTCTATATAACTGTTCCAAATTTCAAATCGATAGCATAAGTAGTTCTTGAGATATTTAGCTATGTGACAGACAGACATACGAAGTGAAACCATAAGGGTTCCTTTTTAGGGCTCCGTAGCCAAAATGGCCAAAACGGAACCCTTATAGATTCGTCATGTCTGTCCGTCCGTCCGTCCGTCCGTACGTCCGTCCGTATGTCACAGCCGATTTACTCGGTGACTATAAGCACTACAATTATGAAATTTGGTAGGAAGGTGTATTCTATGAACCGCTACACACTACAAAAAAATATTAAATTAGGGGGGGGGGGGGGGCACTCTACACATGTAACCGGTGGAAAAATTCAATGCACATAGTCGAGTGGGGTATCGATGGATAGGCCTTTAAAAATGATATGGAGGTTTCCAAAAAACCTGTCCATTTAAATCAACCGTTGGTGAGATATTAGCTGTCAAAGTCATAGAAAGTGCCCCCCCCCCCCCCCTCTAATTTCCAAACTATAAAGTTTAAAATTCTGAAAAAAATTGAGGTAGTGTGTATTAGTAAATACTTTCAACGATTTTTGGTTTGAACCTTATAGATTTTACGGTTTTTGAGTTTTCGCTTAAAAACTGTCTTGCACAAACAAAAGGTCGCAAGTGCTGTGAGTTCCCTATAGTGATTTTGTGGACTTTGTGGACTAGTAGGTGTTGGTACGGAACCCTTCATTGTGCGTGGTCCGACACGCACTTGGCCGGTTTTTACCATTTTGGTACGGAACCCTAAAAATTCAATGCACAGGCGTGTGGGATATTTATGGATAGGCCTTTAAAAATGATTTAAGGGTTTCTAAAAAAATTACCTTAACCGTTGGTAAGATATAGCTGTCAAAGTCGCAAAAAGTGTGCCCCCCCTCTAAGCCGAACTTTATTCCTTAAGGTTATAGGCTTAACTATCATTTGGTAGAGGAAGGCGATGGCTGAGATACGCGTCATACTCGTGATCGGGTACTGTTTGTGGAGTCCGGTCTGTTCATGCTTGCTAAGACATAGTGAAGTACTACGTTAATACTAGTGTCTTTTTATAGGGGATTGACGAGAGACATCATCCTGTTGTGGATTCGTTTTTAAATTAATTTTAATTTTGACGCTCAGAGACCATGTGCGTCTCTGGGATTTTATATTAATTTCATTATACTCCTTGTTTAATCTTGAGACCTTATACATCTCTAACTTTACTGATGTTGTAATATTTGTAATAGATAACTTTGCAAGTTTATTTTCACTGTATGACATTAATTTTGTTATAATTGTAAACTCGAAATTATTATTCCTTCTTGAACTGTAAATTAATATTTTGACATGAAAAATGTATTACTTATTATAGTAAGACTTTCTGAAATTGTAAATTAATATTTTGACATGTAAAAGTAGCCTTGTGGCCTATTTGCAGAATAAATGTTTGTATTTGTATTTGATACAAGTTCCAGTCGAGAGGAACTTACTGATTTTTTAAAAGTCTTTGGGCGGTTGCTGCTCTTTAACCCACCAACGGAATTGCGGCAGATGTCCACAGTCTTACATAATACAACTTTCTTAACCACTGTACAAGTTTTCTTGCGAGAGAAAATGACTAGCGATTTTTTCGCCTGGCCCACGGTCTATTAGGTATGTAGATTTTTTTGTCGACTGTTTTTGGAAAATTTTCAGAAATAATATTACTCGCAAGGTCTTCACTCAAAACATATACTCATTTGCCTAAATTTGTTTTATCGTTTCTTTATAAAATCTGGCCTTAAGGGAACTTATTGGTTCTTCAGAATTCATGGTTTTACCTTTGATGGCAAGTACTAAATACGGAGCGTTCTGTGTGAGCGCGCGCGTTTCATCACGCGACTGCTTGGAAGTACCTATCCCCTCGTCCTGGGTGCATTGTACCAATAACTCGATACTATTCTAAAGCAAGTGTCAATGGTAAGCGATGACATAACGATCAACTAAACTACTATTTTTATTTATATATAGGTATGCCGACGGCGCCGGCCACGGTTTAACCTATATTCATCATTTAAAATTGCATGCGATCGATATTAGTCGGCGTGTGGTATCTTATATTAGACCTCGAACTGATTGTGGCGTGTGGTTCGAGGGTCAAGCTCGGCCTTCATTATGAAGCCAGTCGGTCCCCCTAGGGGTTAAACAGAAAAGTACAGGAAAGAGGCTTTAATTGAAAAATAATATTTAACTGAACCTACAACAACAACTATACAATTCATCATATATCATTACATATACATGTATTTGTATACGTACCTACCCTTTGCAAACTAAAATGACGTAAGATTAAACAGAGATATCGTCGAGTAGGTACTGCTTGCGCCACATGTATGCGCTTGAAGAAGAGTTTAGTTAGTGCTTACCGGATACTGAGCGGAAGTGCGTTTAAAACCGGATAGTATGGACGGTGAATTGCTCATCAAGCCTCCGCGATGAGTGGGGGACGATGAGCTTCAGGCTTCTATACTGACGGAGAGTCCTGCCAGGCCGATCAGTTATAAATTCAAATTTGGATCTAAGATCAGACAGATGCGGCAGGTTCGAATAATATGGAAAACAATGATATATATATTTGTAGTTGTGTAGAAACGATGGTTATTATAATATACAGTGACCCTTTTATTTTAACTGTTTTTCCATAGTTTGAGTAGATTAGAAGCAAAACATATATGTTTCATCCTTTTATCGCATAAATAAAACATTTGTGATGAAAAAAAAAAATTCGATGAAAATAAAACCGCAGCTATGACAGAAATATGCAGTATACCAAAAAATCAGAAATAATTAGTACTATAACCGGCTGAGAGGATATAACGGCTTTTTTTGCGATTCCTCATTTCCATTCTCATTCCAGATTGCGATTTTTCATTCCAGCTCCAAGCATTTTTTTCGGATAAAAATTATAACTCATCAGTTTCCGTGCCAAATCAAGTCAGGGTCTTAGTAAGGCAGCATAATAATGGGAAGTAATACCTATTTCAATCAAAAATCAACGATTTGTAAACTTTGATTCCTATACAAGATGAAAGCCAATTTTCAGCTCACAGTGCGCTGCTGCCTCGCTGGTGGTGTGGCGCAGGCGCCGTCGAACAGATGAGCGTGCGCCGCCGGCAGGTTACCTAATACTCAGTTTTTTCACCTACCTACAGGGCGGTTAATCATGCTTGAACTAATGTTATTATAACTGGCAGTTTATCTTAAGCTTGGCAAGTAAGCTACATTTCTCAGTGCTTGCTATAATAGAGCACGAGCAGCACGAGACTTACATACCAGTACCTAGGTATAGCAGTAGAGAATGTAGTGTACAACCATATGTGACATTGTATAAGTATGTTACAATTGGGTACTAACCTGACAAATTTTCCGACTCGGGCGAAAACGGTTCTTCTTTGAATCTGTCACAAACGAAAACGAAAGTTTATAAATGTATTATTGTTAGACTTTGAAATCACGGTATTTATTTCTGAACATGATTTTACAATATGAGTAAAAAAGATACCTATTGCAGTAACCATTTGGTGACATACCTAACGACAGGGTGATATTTTTACTTTTTTAATTCAAAGCATTTGTCCACGCCTTTTTTTCTCTAACCTTGGTGGAAACCGGGATTGCCTGATTCGTCTCTTGCCAACCACCTCGTCAGGTAACTTAATCGGCAATAATGTACTGATATATTTATTACTTTAGTTTATTTACAAATATGTAGGTATAAGCTGTCCCGGTGGCTCGGCCTGCTTTTTCGGGGTTCCATGGAATAACCAACGTCTACTAAGGGGCGTTAATTTTAAATTTAGGTTTATTCTATCCTGGTATTTAAGGTAGGCTCACACATTCTAATCTAAGACAGCGTAAGAGTACCTTAATTTCGGATCCATGCCGAAGCGCGGCCTATCAGCCACCTATATGACGTTTCCCGCGTTCGCCGCTGATATCCTGACAGCTCGCACGTCGTGTAACGTAGCATGGAGCCTGTAGGTGAACGCAGCTTAGCTCTATGAGGATTAAGTAAATCTTCGAGCTCCGTTAACGCTTAATTGAGGGGCTAAAATTGTAAACCCTCAATTATCAGAATCTGCTTTTTTTTTAATTGGAGAGTAGCCTGGGGAAAATCCAGGGGAAAACCTCCGACATGACCACGCGTGTGGTTTGGAACACTGGAATACTCTAAGGGTTTGCGCTCCAGTGAGATTGGTTGAGCAGTTACAACGGCATTTGAGGGTGTGAGTGGAATCGAGCTACTGGAAGTTTTGTCGCTGGTTCACTAAACCTAGTCTAGCTGAGAAGAGTCCAGCAAGAAACTCAGCTAGGCCCACCTTTGGTTGGACGGACTCTAACCGGTGTGCGGCGGTACCGAGACGAATAGGGACTATGTGTGTCAGTGTTGTCGCGATCGCGCGGTGGACGTCCCCGCCGGCGGGAATGCCTAAGTGTACGCGTCATGTCTGAGTTGGACGCCGTAAGCACAGCGTTCCATCTTTCGATGACGATCGACGCCGTCCGGGTCCGTGAGTGTGTGCCTAGGACGCCGGACCGAGCGGCCCTTAATTAGTGATCGTCGAGTTACGACAGAGGGGGAGGGATGGGAACGTAGTCGACAGCCTTCCTAACTCTCGGATTCCTATGAAGAGAAGCGTTGTCAAAATAACGTCTGGAAGTCTGCTATCATCGGCTCAAGTCTTCCTAGTACGAACAACGCACAGTTGGGTACCCTGCTGATATGGCTAAGGAAAGTCAGTTTTCTGTCGAGGGTCACTCCAAGATATTGGACTTCGTTGGCCCAGGGGGTGGGCCGGTCAAACATCTGGATCGGAGCCACCCGCCTTTACGTGTTAACGCGGTCCGACAGGTGGAAGACTATTGCAGTGTTTTTTTCCGGATAGACTTCGATACGCCAAAGATAAAACCAACGAACTAAGTCAGCGATTGCCTCCCAGAGGTATCGCCGGATAAAAGTGTAGGTACTTACAATGAGTCGTAAAGAGCGCGGTCTCATCCGCGAACAACCCCAGTTGCACTTTAGGGTGCCTGGGAAATACTGGGAATGTCGTTCGTGAATAACGAATAAAGAGTGGGAGAGAGCACGGAGTCTTGCGGGACTCCGGCCCGTACGAGGAGTGGGCCCGAGTACGTTCCCTCTAGTCTGTATCGAAAGCTTCGATCCCTGAGAAAGTCTCGTATGGTGAGTAAAGGCCTGTGAGGCATATCGAGCTGATATAACTTGTAACCCGTTATGCCAGACCTTGTCGAAAGCTTTCGCCACGTCGAGAAAGATCGCACCGGTCCTGAGCCCCTGGAATCGAGAGAAACCGTCCAGCACGTGCTCCGTGATGCGGTGCACCTGTTGGACGCACGAGTGCACGGATCTAAAGCCGAACTGCTCGTCGGTGATGACGTTATTCTCAGCCATAAATCTGAGAATCCTAGTGAGAAGGATCTGCTCAAATCGCTTTCCTAGAGAGCTAAGTAAGCTGATCGGCCTATAAGAGGCAGGGGAGATCCGGGATTTACCGGGCTTCGCTATCCCTATGACCGATACACCTTTCCACGCGGCTGGAAAGTGAGTATTGGTCAGCCCGGCATTGAAGATGCCGACCAAAATGAGGCGGGGGGTTTCAGGGAGAAGTCTCAGGATACGATTGAACACACCATCCTCACTCAGAGCCTTCCTAACACGAAGACGCCTCACAAGGTCACTGACTTCCTTAACCGACACCGGTAAAATGGGTGAAGTTACGGGGAGACGCGATCTCCTGTCCACCTCGGGTGTTCGACTGTGGGTCGATTGATCCATCTAAATCAAAATCAAAACATTTATTCTGCAAATAGGTCTCAAGGGCACTTTTACTAGTCAAAATCTATCTAGGTACATCAAATAAAAATAATACAATAATCAAAGTATCATTAATTAAATGTAGTGTTACATGTCAAAAATAAGACTAAGAAACTAATAACAATCGAGATTTGTTAGAGATGTATAAGGTTTCTAAGCGTCAAGATAAAAAGTAATAAAGTAGGTACACTAATCATAAAAAAATATTTTGAGCTATATCTATAAGCGTCAACATGAAAATAATAAAATCTAATAAATAAATATCCTCAGAGATGTATAAGGTCTCTGAGCGTCAGTCTAAAAATAAAATCAAATGAGAACAGAGCGAAGTCTCTCATCATCTAATATGGGCTTCGTCGTTGTGTAGGAGGCTAGGCGAACATTGGGACTCTAAGCTACTCGCAAGGCATTCCGCATTCTCACTATCATCGGAAGCAGGTTTAATGTGATCCGGACGATCCATTGGAGTATGGTCCAACAGGTATCTGATGTAAGAGATCTCGCTAGTTTCCAGTAAGCCAGATGACTAGGCGCGATCTCACCCATCAAATCCCTGAAAGAGTTCTCTCGAAATTCGGCAATTCTCTGTTTGGACTTGTTACACACAAGTCCCTCAGGATTTGACGGTTTTCGGCAGAAGGGTGGTTGCAGTAAGCCCTGATTGCAAGATTTTTCCTAGTAACTAACTCTCTCAATTACCTAATAGGTAGCGGTCGGTTTTGGATATCCTCCGCTGACACCTCCCTTGAGGCCTCACATCGAACAGTGTTGAGATAGCTGGTGAAGGAATCGATCGCTTGGTCGGTCTGTTCAGTAGTAGTTATACAGTCAGGGATGTCTCTAAGCAGGGGAGGATCTGTCTGTAAAAGACCTGATTGTACCTCATTAATAGTTTGAACCGCTTGGTGCTCCATTGTTGGACGGAACTCCAAATGATTTCACTTAATAACAATTAAGCGCACTCTGAATCACGTTGCTGTCTTTTTTTATGTTATTAAATATACAACGCGATAACCTAAAAATGTACCTAGATAATATGTAACTATTAAATGTTTAAAGTACAATAGATTAGCTTATCTCAGTAGAATAACAAGCAAGCGAATGTTTCCCTAACTAGCTATCACACATATATTCTTGAGCTGTAAAGTAGGTGCGGGCTGAAAAACAGCGCTGTAGTGTACAGCCGTCCAGGCTCGCAGCATATGCTGAGCCCGAGCCTATTGTCGCAATTACTTTTAATTTATATTAATGTACCTACCTCTATTATTAATTTCTGTTTCTTTTTATTTGTTGCTTTTTGTGTAACTTCTTTCTGGCGACAATAAATCTCTTCTTATTTTATTTTATTCCAGCGCACGAGTGTTCTGGTACAAGGTATATAAATAGGGTGAGGTCCTAGTCTCAAAAGAACTGGCCTATTGTCCGATTCGTGTTCGTGTATCACTTCTACAGAACGCAGAGTTAGTGCTACGTTCTTTAGGAGTGCTATGTCGAGTATGTCAGGTCGGTGCTCTATGTTATGAGGGAGATGAGTCGGTTTTAAGGGAGCGAGGAGATCGAAACGGAGACTGTCGATCAAAAGGTGATGTAGCCAATTGCCGTTGGTATTGATTGCTATGCAACCTCGGTTAATATGCTTACTATTTGGCCACGATGACCGAAGGACCTAGGGAGGCTAGTGAGTCGAGGTCAGTCTTAAGTAAGTCACGTTTAGGTGAAAGGTAGGTTGACGCGATCGATATCGGGGGGTTGCCCTCCATCGATATACGACAAACCGACACTTCCATGTTTGTCAGGTTAAAAGGTCTCTTGGACCAAGAAGATATCTACTAAGTGATCACGGAGGAAGTTCATCACCTCATTCTTCATACCTCTCAGGCCATTGGCATTATAAATACCAATGGTAAGCGAAGTAGGTTTAAGCTCTAGGGCCTTATCCATACTGAGCTGCGATGTAATTCTGTGTTGCAGCACTTAGGTAGGCAGTCAGACCGCTCGCCGCATCCGGGGTGAGCATCTGAATTACCTGCATAAGCACACGGAGGGAAGATGGTGCGGGCCGGCCCGCTTGACTGGAGGCGGGCCCCATGGAGCGAGGTCCGCCTGAGATTGGGGTGCAGAAGGCACCGGGTGGGGACCTACGGCTGCTGACGGCGGCAGGTTCCTAGGGGCACCTAACTCTAAGGCCGGAAGGGTAGGAAAATCTTGATGAACTGGGGAGCAGCACGACCCGCTTTTTGCTTCTGCTCAGAGGGAACGAGGACTTTGGCTTTGAACCACTGTTGCGACTCTTTGGGCGGCAAAGGCATCCCCCACAGTTGGCAGTATGCCATTGGGGGAGCTTACGTTGCAAGCAGCATATGAATTTTATTTGCAGTAATTGCTGACATTCCTGAATGAATCCCGCTAATACCACCGTAATCAGAAAAGTTTCTACTAGTTACTTAGTAATAGGTAAAAATCCCGGCCAAGTGCGTGCTGGGCCACGCGCAATGTAGGGTTCTGTAGTTATCCACCCTTTACATTATGCGGACTTAAAAGTTCGGTTATATTTAAGTACTGTGTGTTTGACACAACGAACAACATTTATTTGAGTATATTTCTTAAATTCGGCTATATACTTCCATACGTGTGAACTAACCTATAATTAATTGCCAAAATGGCAAAAACGGAACCCTTATAGATTCATCATGTCTGTCTGTCCGTCCGTCCGTCCGTATGTCACAGCCGATTTACTCGGAGACTATAAGCACTACAATTATGAAATTTGGTAGGAAGGTGTATTCTATGAACCGCTACATAAAAGTGATGTGAACTTACAAAAAAATATTAAATTATGGGGGCACTCCATACATATAACCGGTGGATGAAAAAAAATTTCAACGCACATAGTCGTGTGGGGTATCGATGGACAGGCCTTTAAAAATGATATGGAGGTTTGTAAAAAACTTGTCCATTTAAGTCAACCGTTGGTGAGATATTAGCTGTCAATTAAAAATGCAAATGATACACTCCGGTCCATTTGCTATGTCAGTTAACATATTTAATAAAATCCCGAAGACATTACAGGACGAAACTAACAAACATAGATTAAAAACACAATTAAAACGACACTTGGTCAATAAAGCATACTATTCCGTCATAGAGTTCTTAAATGAATAAGTAAGACTCAGATGAACATATATATAAATATTTTATTTTGTATAAAAAATTATGCCTAAGTTTTTAGCATGTACCAACCTAGTCTTAGTTGCGCTGCTATACCCTCACAGGGTTCATGTTGATACTATATATGTTTTTATTACAATCACAACAAACCATTTGAATTTGAATTAGAAAGTGTCCTCCCCCCGAACGATTTTTGGTTTGAACAATATAGGTTTTACGGTTTTTGAGTTTTCGCTTAAAAACTGTCTTGCCCAAACAAAAGGTCGTAAGTGCCGTGAGTTCCTTATAAAGATACGACTTTTTAAATTCAATGTATTGGATAGTGATTTTAAATGTGAACTAGTAGGTGTTGGTACGGAACCCTTCATTGTGCGTGGTCCGACACGCACTTGGCCGATTTTTTATGATTAAACATTTATTGCGTGATTGATGCAAAATTACAGTTTTCTGGAACAAGGCTTACTGAGCTATGCCGCGGACAAACGGACAAGGCGAATCTATAAGGGTTGTTTACTACGGAGCTCTAAAAAAGTATCTGGGAAAGTGGGAAAGTTAGATTCGCTCAATAAATACCTACAATAAATCTCGTCAGGTCTCGTATCCGCGAATGTCGGGGTCGTAGTCCAAGCATCAGACGCCATCTAAGTTATGAGCAAGAATTTTACTTTATCAACCTTTATACCTACATGTAGACGTTACAATCACAAATACGTATTGACGTCACTATAAATGTAAGGGATTTTAATTTTACGAGAACGACTCACAGTCTTAGGTAGGCACTTAACTTAGGGCACTTTCTACCTAATCTTGGCATAGTTCGATTGCTGTATCTATACGTTTTTGATATTTAATACATACATTATATATTATACAAATATCACCAATGTATAGGTATAGCTATTGATATTTTCAGTGGAAAAACACCACATAAGTAGTGGCATGTTTTCGAGGCGTCCTAAGGATTATGTCGTTGGTCATGGCATCAAATCTATGACGCAGACAGAGCAGACAAAAAGACAAATCTGTTTTAACACGGCCACTAGGTTATTGGGGAAACAGCCAGTCTTTTCAAGGACGATAACAAGTTTTTATACCTCTTTGTATCTTCGAAATCTAATTCAAGAGGCATCGGAGACTGGAACTTCTGATTTGAATTGTAAACGGATGTGACGAAAATCTCTTTATGCATTTATGTGACTCGCGATCCCTCCTGTTGGCGATACAGATTATATTTACAAAAATTTCACCAAAAAACTAACTTGAATATATTTGTATCCAAAAGCGTATTTTCGATTAGTTGTTAATGTACTTCCAACCATTAAATTGAAGCAGAGTTGTGGTTGCAAAGGTGAATTTGTTATTTGTTTGTTTTGGTGTGTTTGTTGTTGTGTTATTTTTTTGTTTGTTTGTTATATGGATGGCTAATATTCCGTCGCTTGAGCCCTTTATGCCCTTTATACCCTATCATTAAAAACTTCACATGTGCATTTGCATTATGCAAGTGGCGAAGGTGCGTGTCATTTTCTCACCAGTACCAAAGGGCTAGGCTTGAGCCGCAGACTAAACATTTAAACAAGCACAGGTTCAGAAAACCTAAATTTCCACACACTAATATATAGAGCAACGAAGAGTACCTAATACCAGCAGTGTTTTAGGTGGGTAGTTTACTGAAATTATTTCAAGTTGAATGGCATTTTGTGAGCCATTTAGGCTACATGACTTTTTCGAAGTAAAAAAGTCTGCTGAATCTGATTCTGATTGTAGCCAAGCCGATTTTGGTTCCCTTGCTCAAAATTTGAGAAGGCGGCCAAAGTGGCGAAAAAACCTAAATAAAATCCATATTTAAAGCGAAAGTTAGTCAGTAAACTCCCTGTTTAAATACAACGAAACGTATTTTTAGCGTTTTTCGAAATTGCTCCCCTAAAGGGCCGAAAAGGGGGTTCCAAGTTTGTTCGGGGAGTAAATCTTAAAAATCGATATGGGTGTCATCTTCGAGGTTCTTCGGGGTGCCGATTACGAAAATGACATACATTTTCAAATCCAAGATGGCGGACATTTATTTTTCTTAAAACTCGATATGGGTGTCATCGTCGAGGTTCCTCAAGGTGCCGATTACGAATATGACATGCATTTTCAAATCCAAGATGGCGGACATTTAACAAAACTATAATTTAATGAACAATTAATCAAATTTTTAAGTAGATATAGGTATACAAGATACATACCTACAACAGTTATAACTACAACAAAGAAACAAATAAAACTAATTACAAAAAAAAACAGTCCATCTAAAAGTTCTGCCTGTGGCATGGACCCCAAAACGCTGGCGGCGTTACCCCTCTGAACTGCAAAAGCAAGTTTTCATGTCGGCTGACCCCTGGTCTCCACTGCAAGCGCTGCAAACTCGTAGCTCTCTACTAGACTACTATTTGCGGCACTTGAGTATTTGGGCCTGATCAGCTGCCGCGCCGGCCTGGGGACGGGTTGCCTAAATGTGGGACAGAGCGAACGTAACGACGCACGTTGCATCCCACACTATCCCGGAAAAGCTGTGGACCAGCTGGGTCGACATAGTCTTTCATGCAACCAAAGCGCCGGCCGCATGTAACGTCACAGCACCATAACCGACCTGGTACGTCGTGCGCTCGCCACCGCCTCCATACCCGCGTCATTAGTACCGGCGGGTATGACAAGAAAAGAGCGTATTCCCTTCTGAAAGGCTGGCAACGCACTTGCGACTCTTCTGGTGTTGCAGGTGTTTATGGGCGACGGTAATTGCTTACCATCAGGCGATCCGTCTGCTCGTTTGCCTCCTATATCATAAAAAAAACAAGCCAAGTGCGTGTCGGACCACGCACAATGAAGGGTTCTGTACCAACACTTACTAGTCCACATTTAAAATAACTATCCAATATATTGAATCTAAAAAAGTCGTATCTTCATAGGGAGCTGAAGGCACTTAAGACCTTTTGTTTGGGCAAGACAGTTTTTAAGCGAAAACTCAAAAACCGAAAACCCTATATTGTTTAAACCAAAAATCGTTGAAAGTATTTACTAATGCCACCTCAATTTTTTTCAGAATTTTATACTTTATAGTTTGGAAATTAGAGGGACACACACACACTTTCTATGACTTTGACAGCTAATATCTCACCAACGGTTGATTTAAATGGACAGGTTTTTTGGAAACCTCCATATCATTTTTAAAGGCCTATCCATCGATACCCCATGATGATGATGATGATGATGACATCACTTTTATGTAGCGGTTCATAGAATACACCTTCCTACCAAATTTTAATTGTAGTGCTCATAGTCTCCGAGTAAATCGGCTGTGACATACGGACGGACAGACATGACGAATCTATAAGGGTTCTGTTTTTGCCATTTTGGCTACGGAACCCTAAAAATGACAAGGGACGATGGCAAGCGCCCTGACGGGGTAACTTTGGTGCCGTGGAAACTGTGTAGGACCCTAGTGGCGGACATTTATTATTTTGAAAAATCGATATGGCTGTCATTTTCGAGATTCCTCGGGGTGCCGATTACGAAAATGACGCATTTCCAAATCCAAGACGGCGGACATTATTTTTTTCTTAAACATCGATATGGTTGTCATCTTTGTGGTTCCTCCTGGTGCCGATTACGAAAATGACATATTTTCAAATCCAAGTTGCCGAACATTCATGTTTTCTTGTGAGTAATTTTTACAAAAGATTAACAGCATCAGACAACAAACAGAAATAAATAGACCTCATTTGATATCTTTGTTACCATCTAAAATCTACACGGACGAAGTCGCGGGCGGCCGCTAGTGTGAAATAAAGATATAGGACGTAAGGGACGATGAGGGAACTAAAATTGACTAATTGTAAGAGGATATTTGTCTATTTTTTTGTACATACGCATATCTTGGCGCCGAGTCAGGCAGATTGACGAAAAACTGCTGCTTATCACATAAGTAATCTAACACCATTTTCATTTGTAATTTTGGTTGCTATTCGATAAGTGTGCTTTTGAATAATTATGTTTAATTACGACTGTTCAGCTTTTAACTCTATGAATTACAGCGGACATTGTAAGTAGTCGGTATGACTGGTATGAGCACAGAACGTGCAAAGCCAAAGTCTTCGCCCCCCTCTGAGCAGAAGCAAAAAGCGGGTCGTGCTGCTCCCCAGTTCATTTCGCAAGATTTTCCTACCCTTCCGGCCGTAGGGTTAGGTGCCCCTAGGAACCTGCCGCCGTCAGCAGATGTAGGTCCCCACCCGGTGCCTTCTGCACCTCAACCTCAGGCGGACCTCCCTGCATGGGGGCCCGCCGCCAGTCAAGCGGGCCGGCCCACTCCATCTCCCCTCTCAATATGGTAATTCAGATGCTCACCCCGGAGACGGCGAGCGGTCTGACTGCCTACCTAAGTGCTGCAACACAGAATTACATCGCAGCTCAGTATGGATACGGCCCTAGAGCTTAAACCTACTTCGCTTACCATTGGTATTTATAATGCCAATAGCCTGAGAGGCATCTTCTTGGTCCAAAAGACCTTTTACAGACCCGGCACCAGAGCCTTTCGCGTCCCTGGATTCAATCAGATTAGAAATGATAGGCAAGATGGTAGGCCATTAGGGGGCACGCTCATTTTCTATAAACGTAACTTACATTCCATAAGTCTCAACCCCCCCTACGTTCGGTCAACGTGGCCGGGGACCTAAATAGTAAGCATACTAACAACCAATCCCAACGGCAATCGGCTTCATCACCTTTTGATCGACAGCCTCCCTTTCGATCTCCTCGCTCCTTTAGAACCGACCCATTTCCCTCATAATGTAGAGCACCGACCTGACATACTCGACATAGCACTCCTAAAGAACGTAACGTTAACTCTGCATTCTATAGAAGTGATACACGAACTTGACTCGGACCATAGGCCAGTTCTTTTGAGACTAGGACCTCACCCTAATAATGCACCTCGTACCAGAACACTCGTGGACTGGAATAAGGTACAATCAGGTCTCTTACAGACAGATCCCCCCCTGCTTAGAGACATCCCTGACTGTCTAACTACTACTGAACAGACCGACCAAGCGATCGATTCTTTCACCAACTATCTCAACACTGTTCGAAGTGAAGCCTCAAGGGAGGTGTCGGCGGAGGATATCCAAAACCGACCTCTGCCTAGGGAATTGAGGGAGTTAGTGACTAGAAAAAATCGTGCAATCAGGACTTACTCTAACCACCCTTCTGCTGAAAACCGTCAAATCTTGAGGAACTTGTGTAACGAGTCCAAACAGAGCATTGCCGAATTTCGGCAGAACTCGTTCAGGGGTCTGATGGGTGAGATCGCTCCTAGTCATCTGGCTTACTGGAAACTAGCGAGATCTCTCAAATCAGATGCCTGTTGGACCATACCCCCCTTGGATCGTCCGGATCACCCTACCCCTGCTTTCGAGGATAGTGAGAAAGCCGAAAGTAGCTTAGAGTCCCAATCTTTGCCTAGTCTCCTACACACCGACGAAGCCCACATTAGATGGGTCGATTCCGAGGTGGACAGGAGATCGCGTCTCCCCGTAACTTCACCCATTTTACCGGTGTCGGTTAAGGAAGTCAGTTACTTAGTCAGGCGTCTTCGTGTTAGGAAGGCTCCGGGTGCGGATGGTGTATCCAATCGTATCCTGAGATTTCTCCCTGAAACCCTCCTCCTCATTTCGGTCGGCATCTTCAATGCCGCGCTGACCAATGCTCACTTTCCAGCCGCGTGGAAAGGTGCAACGGTCATAGGGATAGCCAAGCCCGGTAAACCCCGGACTTCGCCTGCCTCTTATAGGCCGATCAGCTTACTTAGCTCTCTAGGAAAGCTATATGAACGGATCCTTCTAACTAGGATTCTCAGATTTACGACTGAGAATAACGTCATCATAAACGAGCAGTTCGGCTTTAGATCCGCGCACTCGTGCGTCCAACAGGTGCACTGCGTCACGGAGCACGTGCTGGACGGTTTCTCTCGATTCCAGGGGCTCAGGACCGGTGCAATCTTTCTCGACGTGGCGAAAGCATTCGACAAGGTCTGGCATAACGGGCTGATATACGAGTTATATCATCTCGGTATGCCTGATAGACTCGTACTCACCATACGAGATTTTCTCAGGGATCGAAGCTTTCGATACAGACTGGAGGGAACGTACTCGGACCAACACCCCATCCGGGCCGGAGTCCCGCAAGGCTCCGTGCTCTCTCCTACTCTTTATTCGTTATTCACGAACGACATTCCCAGGCACCCTAAAGTGCAACTGGGGTTGTTCGCGGACGATACCGCGCTCTTTACGACTCATTGTAAGTATACTTCTATCCGGCGATACCTCCAGGAGGCAATCACTGACCTAGGTAGGTTTAATCTTTGGCGTATCGAAGTCAATCCGGAAAAAAGCACTGCGATAGTCTTCCACCCATCTGACCGCGTTAGGACGGAAAGGCGTGTGGCTCCGATCCAGATGTTTCACCGGCCCATCCCCTGGGCCAACGAAGTCAAATATTTTGGAGTGACCCGCGACAGAAAACTGACTTTCCGTAGCCACATCAGTACACAACCGTGCGTTGTTCGTGCTAGGAAGGCTTGGGCCGATGATTAATAAGTTTAGTAAAATGTCACTTAGAAATAAGCTGACACTCTACAAAACTTGTGTTCATCCAATCATGTAAATAAATAAATAAATAAATATTAAGTTTTTCCGTTTTCTCCGTAGGGCGACTGGTGCTCCGTGGTACCAGTCGAACCGCAGTCTGCACCACGACATGGGGATTAGCACCATGTATGGTTTCTTTAAGCAGACTGCCAGACGTTATTTTGACAACGCTCCCCATCATAGGAATCCGTTAGTTAGGAAGGCTGTCGACTACGTTCCCATCCCTCCCCCCTCTGTCGTTACTCGGCGATCACTGATTAGGGGCCGCACGGTCCGGCGTCCTAGGCACACACTTACGGACCCGGACGACGTAATCACAGCGTCTATTGAAAGATGGAACGCTGCGCTTACGGCGTCCAACTCTGACACGACGCGTACACTTAGGCATTCCCGCCGGCGGGGACGTCCACCGTGCGATCGCGACAACAGTGACACATATAGTCCCTATTCGTCCCGGTAACGCCGCACACTGGGTAGAGTCAGTCCGACCCAGGTCGGGCCTAGCTGAGTTTCTTGATGGACTCTTCTCAGCTAGGCTAGGTTTAGATAACCAGCGACAAAACTCCCAGTAGCTCGATTCCACTCACACCTCAGATTCGGTTGAAACCGCTCAATCAATCTCACTGGAGCGCAAATTCTTAGAGTATTCCAGTGTTCCAACCAGACGCGTGGTCGTGCCGGAGGTTTTCTCCAACCGCGCACTCCTATCGCTTTATTGGGCCCGGCCTATAAAGCCACAGTCAGGTTCAGAAAAAAAACGGCCAGAGAAATTATGAGTAATATGTACTAGTAGGTAGCAATCATTGGATGAAGGACGACACACCTATCAGTAGTTGACGTCACGGCTCTCGTGGCTTGAAGACGAGACAGGCGAGTCCCCGCGGTCGCGGCTTGCGGCTAATAATAATTAATTAAGTATAGGTACTTAGTTCCGTAGAGTTTAGGTACTCAAGGACGTACTGTATTGAATAAGCTCGATAATTGTACTCGATTTTAAGAAGGTAAATTATTATTGAATTATATACCCTCGTAAGTCCTTTGTTTTTTTAACTATCGTAGTCGTAACTACCTAGTGTGCTTCAGGAAGTTACATACTAGGACAAGTGCTACAAACCCAGGCGTTATACTTTTCGACTTTATGTCACTTCTTGCTATTTGTATTCTATAGTACTCGTATATATGTCTGTCAGTGGTCTTTAACGCATCCTTAATTAGTACTTCGTGAAGTACATTAGGCAGTTTATATTAATACTATAGCTATCAAAATGTCTGAAGCTGAAGAAGTAATCACAAGTACGTTGGGTTGGGATTTACGAGGGTAAGAAAATCTTGAACAGTGCAGTAAAATGTAGTTGTAGATACCTATCTACAAATGAACATTTCGAATAGTTATTTCCATTTTTATTCAAATTTTAGTAAGGTTTCGGCCCTGGTAGTCTAAAATATGTGTCATACTTATTTTGGTTTTAGGTAGGTACCTATTCGAAATGTTCATTTGCCTCGAAAATTGGTCATAGGTACGTTTGATAAATGTTAACTAATATTTTTAGAATGATCCACGGATTAGATTATTAACAAACTTCTAACATGTGTATCGTAGTAGGCAGATAACGCTGGCTATAAACACTAGAGTAATGGTACTACCTATGTAGCTAGGTAGGTACCTCAATCAACAATTTGTTCAACCAATTTGTTTACTTTGACTTTACTTCGTTATGAAAACGAGTATATGCATTTCACCGTTTGCTATCTACGTATGTATATGCCGACTAACAACACGAACAGGTATCTACCTACCTAATTCATCAATTACCTATCTAATTAGTAATAAGGTAGGTACTTAGACCTTAGTAGTGTATGAAACCTGTAGTAGATCACTGATACTGAAGCCAAGGCCGTTGCCAAGGCCGTGAAAAGTCCAGCTGATAGGTACATACCGAATAATCGATGCCGGACCATTACCTATGTCACTATCACAAATTCATTTCAACCGTTCCTGTAGTCCAAATTAGCGAATAAATACTTACGTGTAGAGGTCGTCTTCGATACTAGAGGAGCTCGTGGCCTCCACCAACACAGAGCAGCTCATCACTATTTTTTATTTAATTATTATTAAGAATCTGTTTTGGTTTGAATATTTATGTACCTATTGTTTACGACATTACAGTATATTCGCGGCCATGGTGTATTAGGTACATTTCACGGGGTAGTAATTACCATCTGGGCAGTGCGACCGGACCGGTGTGATATATTAGCTTAGTGTAACTACCAGTAAATTCCGGCGTTTGATAACAGCGTTTCGGAACTAAAATCTGTGTAGGCTACAAGGGAAGGCACTGGCTTCCCGCGATGACTTTGTAAGGGGGTAGGCGGTAAAACTTCAGTTACCTACCTGCCTAATTAATTAATTATAGTCTCTTAGGTGCTTATTAGGTTACTAAATATCGTCCACTAACGTGAAGGGAACATGATATTCAACTACGAGACACCAAAAACCGGAAAACAAAATCTACTCAATTATGAGAGGCTGCCGGGCAAAGGCCGTAGCAGGATAAATGTAAGAGATGAAATATGCCCTTAAAATTATGAGCTAAATAGGTACTTATATTACATCCATAGCAGGGGCAAGAAACTTAAAAAAGACCAATTTCGCGTAGAAAGTGCTGCAGGAGGCATTTAATATCGATTATTTTGTGTAGGTAATCCGTCTAAAGCAGGTTTCGTTATCATTTATCCCAATCTCAACACAATGAATGAATCTACAAAACTAATTTCCTGGAAAAAAATTACTTATCTGACATATATTATACTCTGGTAATGGCAGCCTTTCTGTTACTTTCATAAAGTAATTTAAGTATCTGGTTACTTTCAATTGCTGCGAAGACTAGTTTGTACCTAGATTATCGCTTTCAAAGAGTACCTAGGTATAATAATAGTAGATTGTATAACAAGGGTCTAAAATGAGCCATATTACCACGAGATAGTTATTTTCCCGAACGAAGTGAGGGAAAATAGTTCGAGGGGTAATATGGCTTTTAGACCAGAGTTATACACTCTACTTTTCACTTCGATTGCGAGAAAATAAATAAACAAAGGTTAACCCACCCAAAATTAACAATAGATTCCACGGCGAAGATATATACTTTTGCAGCATGATTTTTTTTCTATACTCCTTTGACACACAAAACATAGCAGAGACTGCGGTTCGCGCGCAACATTCACGCGCGAAAAAAGCTAACTGACCTTCCATTGAGCGCTTCAAAGTGTTGCTCGAACGATTTAACCACTTTTTTAATTATTGTGAAATTGGGACTACTACAAACTTAATCTTTAGACTCTTTAGAAAAATTTATTATGTTTCCAGATTGGTCGATTTTAGTAAAGCTGTATTCTGGTTGGTAAACACCCAATACCAAATATTTTTTTTAAAGTTAAATTAGTGTTCTGTGATTGGTGGATTTAATAGGTGAAGTATTTTGATTGGTCAAATTCAAATGTTTTGTAAATCATAAATATGTATTCATATTTTCCCTAGGGGTTAAATGTACTACTTTAGCCCCGCTTGACAAGTCTAATATGACACACTTTTCGAGCATGAGAAGTGAAAACTCGTTTATGTCATTGTTTTATTTGTTTTTGCTAAGTTTTCGGAAATGCCTTATCGAGGCAGAGGGACTACTCCGAACTTCGTATCGCCCTCTCACTCATATAGTGAAACTACGAGAGTGAGAGGGACTGCCACGATACGAAGTTCAGATTTCCAAGTTCGGAGTAGACCCTCAGAATCCGATATTGTGTTTTCGGATGTACCGATTTAGGTAAGTGTTTATTTATTCATGACTACTGCACACTATGCTGCTTCTCACACCCCTGCGTTGTAGTATTCCTATCTATGATTAATTGAAATAAATTTTACATTATGGTGAAAATTTGTGGGTAGATTGAGTTGCCGAATTCATTTCATAAGTAGGCAATAAAATGTAAAGCTAGGAAAAACGGTTTCGACAGCAGCTGTTTGTAGCGGTATGACGTCACTGGCAACATGACGTCGATTCGATCATTTGAGTCACAGATAAGAGAAAATTAAACTTATTAAAATCATATTCATTAATTAGATAATATTCATTGAAATGTTACTAGTGATTTAGGTTCTAGGTATTAGAAGCTACATTTATTACAAAGTCACATCGGACGGAAGGGGGTGCAGAGTGCGCATGCTCGGGTTTAACCTTGAGCACACTTCCCGGTTCACGGGCAAAGTGCTGTCACCTGCCTAGTCTACTAGCAGTACTAGGTCAATGTGTTTATAGTATAGGTAGGTGCTTCCGACGCTGCTTTATCAATTTGGGAAACGTACTCGTAGCTATAGCAAATTGTTTGCTCCTTTTGATCAACTATCAACAAAAATAATAACTTACCTACCTATATCGACGAGAAAAAAGAAGCCCTTTAGTTACATTCGTATATATAGATTGGGGACACAACTAAAGCGCCGTAACGTAACGTTGCACCTCGACTTCCCATTACGTAGGTAGGTAAGTAAGTCATTATGCATTCACACTAAAACTATAAATTTATCTAATCAAAACGTTTCGATAGGAGTCTCCAAGTTAAAAAGGTAGGTAGGAACCTATACCCGGTTTAATAATTTAGAATGTGCTACCCCACATTCCTATCGGAAGACATGTATTTTTCTTGAGAATGGTCGAAATTAGCTTTTTGGGGTGAATCCTTATATTCGTCTCGTCTTGGATAAAGCGCAATAAATTTTCGTAGCTAGGTATACAGTCACCAGCCTAATAGTTATGTACTTAGGCATTCATCCCTTACTACCAAGTATGTAAGTGCTAGAGGGACGAATGCTATATGCAATTCACACTTTGCTTCACTTATTTTTGGAATAATACATACTTATGTAGCAAATTAATTTCTCTACATGTGACAAGCGAAGAGCTTTGAAACTCATTTGTAATCAACACAGCACGTCCGCTTTTCGTGACAGTTTCCGATTTGCCGCCACGAAGGGTTGGAACAATCTTCCACCACCTATCAGAAACAGTACCTACTTACCTATATCCGTAGCATCCTTTAAAATCCATATTAAATCGTATCTTCCTAATCAACTTACAAATTTCAAATGTATAAGCGGGCACTCTATATATATATATAAGTACCAGTATGACCGTCACATGTCTCCTACATAATAAAGCTTAATCTGATTTACAATTTCCATACAGTGAACGGTATTTCCGTTCACCCTTTCCATAGCACAGATTTGATTTCATTTTCCAGAGGTTTCTCCTTCCCGATCATTAAGTTTTTAAGTTAAGCTAGCTAGTCTAGTTATGATATTACTTACATCAGTTAAGAATTATTTATTTATTCACTTTGGGTGCCCGGAAAACCCGCTGGTTTTCCGGGCACCCAAAGTGCCCTTAGCATAGGTATATATGGCCATATATGCCGAGTGGTATACTATTTTTTGGTGTATTGTTGTTTATATTTCATGCTTGATTTCATTTCATGTCTTAATATTGTGCAATGATTTTGCACAAAATAAACATATTTATAAGTTTCTTTCTTTCTATATGTCCGACATAAAGCGTACCACACACTGCAGCGGTCTGCCTTGGCGGTCGCGGTGGCACCAGTCATACACAGACTTATTTAGGGCGGTGGCGGCCTGTTGTACACTATTACAATCCTAACATTCATTCAATCTCAGCCGCCACCGCAGGCTGCTGCAGTCTGTAACAGGCTTAAAGGTTATCATGCTACTTGCTTGAACTTGCTACTGTGCTTGCTACGCGCGTATAAAAAAACTAAACGTCACACAAGTTCATCTGTTTTCCATAATAAATATTTTACAAAATCCAAACAAAAATAAAAATACTGTGGGTATTTTTTCTCTCGTAAATCTCGTATATAACATAAACACTACAATAACCGATTAATGCTGACATCTTCACTTCCTATGATTATTTTTGAAATGTTTTGTAGCGAAATAGTTTCATTTCCCGAGCGTTTTATTTCCAGCAGTTAATTATATACATTATTAATAGAGCTGGGCATTAACTCGTTAATCCGTTAATCGTTAATTAACGAAGTTAACCATCCGTGTATCGGATTAACTTTTAAGTTAACTTCCAAAATTGTTAACGGATTCATTAACTTCCGCTAACTGTCAAAAGCTCCGTTAATCCGTTAACTAAGTACTTATTTGTGATAATCCACATCGAAAGGGACCTTATGGCGGCAGGCGCTTACGCCTTTATTGCCGCTATTCCAATACAATAGTGAATAGGTGTAATGTAAGCGCCTGCCGCCGTAAGGTCCCTTTCGATGTGGATTATTACATTTTATCAAAAATGCCGCGAAAAACAGGTTCTAACAAAGTCCTTTCCATCGGGGCAGCGTAGACGCGAGCTATAGGCGTTGGGTGAGACAGGTGATGCAAGTGGGGAGCGTCAGCGACGTGGGAGAGTGAAATGAACTATATTGTGTTGTCGGCTCGGTGCGTCAGTGAATGAGAATACAAGGCCTATGTTGGAGTGCTGTTTATTTTGAGAATTAAATTAATCGTTCATTATAAGAAATTCTTCAAGCCATTTTGCTTTTCTTATTAAAGTTCCGTACCAAAATAGTAAAAAAGGAACCTTTATGGTTTCACTTTGTCTGTCTGTCTGTCATATCGCTAAATCTCTCAAGAACTTACTTATGCTATCGATTTGAAATTTGGAACAGTTATAAAGAAGGGTTACCTAGATCCTAGAACATGTTTTTTTTTCTGTCTAGTGGGTGAATATGCCAAGTGGAGTGTCATACTCGTATGAAAGGGCCTGAGTTGCACATTCCGAAACAATTTTTTTTCACGTAGTCATTTTCGATTTGTGAGGGAAAATGTAATAAAACCGTTTCCCCCTTATCTGCGATGTTTACCCAGGAAAACATATGAGATTATTACATAAGATTGATGTCAATGTATATTTTACAGGAACAATAAAACTATATCTATTCTAAGTTTGTAATTTAATCACCTTTGCATGTATTTTTGTATTATAAATTCCTACGCGATTATGCTGAAAGTACCTTCTTTCAAATAAAGAAAAAAAATTTAAATCGGTTCACTTGATAAAGAATTATCCTTGAAAAACCATCATACTAAGTTATTCAGTCGCTCTAATTTGTAACAAAATTCGCCGATAGATGGTTCTGCACCCATGGCGTTCAATTTCTACACCGTGTTGTTGAGATTTTCCTGAATTAATAGGGTTGGAACTAGTACATATTTATGTACGGAAGCCTCGGTGCGCGATTCGGACTTGCACATGACCGGTTTTTTTTCATTCCATGCCTATTCTTTCCATAGCGCATACCCGCATACCCAGATGTTGTTTTTACCAGGAGTTAACGATTAACGTTAACTTCCGTTAAATGGCCAGAAATGTAACGCTTTAACGTTTAACGATTTTAACTTTTTTTAACGGATGAGTGATTAACGAAGTTAACTATTCATTGACGGTGCCCAGCTATGATTATTAATAATGTTCTGCTATTGACTATGAACCGTTTTGGGCATTTTTTGAACCGCCGTCTCCCGGCGAAAAAAATAAACAATAGCATTCTTTTGTAATGAGCCCTGGGATCCCAAGGACCGGTAAACGACAGGTTCCTCATTAATATTTCAACACTTTATTATTATTCTAATAAACCGCCACAGTGAAACTGACAACTATATCATTAAAATGATTGCCTGAGTGTTAGAATCCAATCCTATCTGCAAAGAGAATGCAATCACTTCTAAGGGGCTACCGCGAACCTAAAACGAACGAAGTTCGAATATGTCCCTCGCTATCACTCTTACGGGTTCGAGCGACAGAGAGGGAGATATTCGAACTTCGTTCGTTTTCGGTTCGCGGTAGCCCCTCTGGCAACAAAATGACGGTAGCAGTCCGATATTATCGGACAATTCACATCAGTTCACATTCACAGCCATATTCGTGTACGATCCTACACCGATATCGGATCGAATAATCTGGACGCGCCACAAGGAGTATATTGAATACTTTAGGAAAATGAGCGATGTGATCGGAATCATCATTTGGTTCATTTTCCTGTTTTACCCACTCAATACATTTGTTGGTATTGTTAGTAGCCCCTCTGGCAACAAAATGGCGGTAGCAGTCCGATATTATCGGACAATTCACATCAGTTCACATTCACAGCCATATTGGTGTACGATCCTACACCGATATCGGATCGAATAATCTGGACGCGCCACAAGGAGTATATTGAATACTTTAGGAAAATGAGCGATGTGATCGGAATCATCATTTGGTTCATTTTCCTGTTTTACCCACTCAATACATTTGTTGGTATTGTTAATATAGTTTTAAAATAATATGAATAAATAAATGGCATTCGGTAAACTAATGTAATAACTGTCTTTTATAAAACACGTTGAAAAGCAAATAGTTTTTGAACGTACCCCAAGGCAAGTGACAATATGTCAGTGAACATCAGTGTTGCCAGATACCCCGCTTTTACGCTTTTTTCCCCTCGTTTTTGCCATTGTCCCCGCTATCCGCGGTAAGCAAACGCGGATCCGCTTTTTTGAAAAGTTAGGGACTTTGCTGAGTGAAAAACGCAAGGCAATTTCAAATATCGAACGATCAGAATTAGCTAGTATGACTGCAAATAACATTTATAACTTCGTACAAGGCGTAGAGTACATTTCTTTCATTGGAGCATAAAAATAAATAAAATTATTAACAAAGAATATCCGCGTTTTCATTCAAAAATCCGCTTTTTTAAAGCGTATCTCGCTTTTTATGTTTCGTAATCTGGCAACATTAGTCAACGTCAACATGTATATTTAAATAAATAAAATAAATAAATATTTGTGGACAATCTTATACAAATCGACCTAGTCCCAAACTGAGCAAAGCTTGTACTATGGGTACTAGGCGACGATATACATACTTATATATATAGATAAACATATACTTAAATTCATAGAAAACATCCAAGACTCACGAACAAATAATCGTGTTCATCACACAAATAAATGCCCTGACCGGGATTCGAACCCGGGACCTCCAGCTTCGTAGGCAGGGTCACTACCAACAAGTCTAAAGCGGTCGTCAATTTTATAATTAATTTTATGTTATGTTCAGTATTGCCAGATGGTTACATTTCTTACATTTTTCGTAACTTTTCGACCGCCTCGCGTAACATGTAAGTTGTAAAGGAAATTTTCGTGACTTTTGAGAATAATGAGACTGTATTTAAAACGAAAGGTAATTGTATCTAACATTTTATACAGAAAAGGAGACAAAATTACCTACATAGTACGACTCTGTCTATCTCTTGCAATTTTGTATGACATTTAAGACATCGTCCATCAGCTTTGCGTAATTCTGTCGACTCGTTTCTTAGAATCAAATGTTTTGATAATTAACTATGAACGTTGTGATAAGCAATTATGAAAAATATATCTTTAGCATTAAAAATGTAACTTTTCAAGAAATAAAACGTAATTTTCGTCCCAACGGCCCTGGCAATACTGGTTATGTTGGGACGAGACGAGTCAGTTCTTGGAATTGTAGTACTAGTTAGATCACATAGTTATTAATTATTGTGCCTTGTATTCTGAAACAGGAGTTCAATATGGAAACAATATAAGACGCTTGCATCCCAGTGAAAGTTGTTAAAACACTAACATTGCATTATTGATTTGTCAATCAAGCAATTTAGTCAACAAAACGGCAAGATCTAATGCACTTGAATGGCACACCGCTGAAGGGTGATCCCACCGTTGGTACCTAACTTGTCGAAAATGATGGAAACACGGTATTACGAAGGTTGTGGTCGGGAAGGTCCGATACGATGTATCTTTTTGGGCGAGTTTCATCCGGTGGCTGGCCCGAAAATTTCTTGTCAGGTTAGTTTTTGTGAGATCGTAAAAAGTTACATTGTTTAGGAAATACACAGCCATACTTGTGCATCTTGATCGTAGACACATTATATAGTTTGTCCAATGGGGGTAATTGAAAATATGTCAAGTATTTTAAAGTAACCTCACTGAACAAACTAATGCTAAGGCCATCCTTACCTATTTGAATTGAAGACATACATGCAACACTTGTGCGATGTGTGAGTGTGTACATGAACACACTCAGGCAGATAGACAGCTACTGGGCTTGCTTCCATCTTCACAGTTTCTGATGATGAATGTGCTTAAATACATTCCCATAAACATGAATACAATCAAGCAAGCTCTGTAGCGTGTAGTAGCTAATAGACTACTACATGCTAAGTTCTTACTTACAAGGCTTGTAAGGTAACAAAAACCCTGTCTTCAATAGAATTTTGGACCAGATCACACATGTATACTTTGTACTTGTTTTATTTCATTCAATTCAGGAACAAGTGGAATTCAACTATATATGTCCCAAATACCATGATTCAAATTTCACTGATCAAATTTTTATATATATATATTTTATTTATACAACGCCAGTGGCAAACAAGCTTATGGTCCACCCGATGGTTAGCGGCCACCGCAGGCTATAGAAGAGCATGTTCTTAACAATTGTTGATCTGATAAATAATCAATTCTGTTAAAATATCTAATAGTAATCTTCTATGTTTTCAGTTCCCGGAAGATTATATATCAAAAGAAGTGTTTGATTCAATAAGTGCCTATATCATTCCCAAGCCTCAAATACAAAGATGCACAATGACTATGTAAGTAATATAATTTTATAATCTCATGGAACAACATAACTAAATAAGTGTAATGCAAATATAATTACAGTTTTATACATAACATATAACATTTTGGCAAAGCGAAATTTAATTATTTAGTGCTGCTGTGGCTTAGTTATATGCTTTATGATAATAACTATTATAAGCAAGCTACAGAATTAGGTCTAATTTTCAAGGTCCGGTCAAATCATGAGGAAAGAAACCAGAATTCTGTTGTGTGTATTCTCTGGATGCTGAGATTACTTTTTGCATATGAATTTAGTTGTTGCTGCTCTTTTGCAATGGGAAATATTGATAAAATATCAAACTTTATTTTGCACTTGCAATATAATATTTATATGTTGTGTTTGTGCATTGCACCTTTGAAATATATCTTGCCTCGTCAGTTTTGTTTTGTATTGACTTGGCTAGTTATATAAACAGTTTCTTGCACAGCTTTTTTCATTAGTTATCAGTAATGTAGTTCAGTAATGAATAATAGCAGTAGCTATACATATACCATTTATTAACCAACTTGAATAGAAGCTTTTTTATATGTACAGTGTTAATTCTTCATCATGCGTCTGATTTCGCTAAAGTTTTTATTGTTCAACCACCCAGGCACCCTTAGGGTATGAATTTGGTGAGGGTCTAATGATGGGATGGTAGGACTAACCGGGGGAACTCCTCAAAAGTGATGGGCACATATAATATGGCGATTTCGGTATGTTCTGTAGTAAACCAAGCTCTTGAACAAGTTGGAAACCATAAATTTGGTTAAGTACAACTGATTATGATAATCAAGATATTATGGAACTTCTCAATGATGTCAGTGATATTTCACAGATTCCAATGAGATTTGTAGAGGTAGCAGCTAACGCTCATCAAAATACACATTTTCAAGTGAAACTGATGATGAGTTTCCGACATAGGAATCAACAGAGCTCCTGAAATGTTATCAGCACACATATAGGAACTTGATTATTTTCTGTAGTTTCCACCGCATTTGCTAATGATACGGGAAAGTTCATGTGGCGAAGTACAAAATCGGAGTTGGTCCCTTCACCACACTTATGATTTGCAAGCAAAGTTCTATTAGTGGATTGATACAACATAATAGCTATAGAAGAAAACTCGCTGCGCTCTTGTGCTATGCTCTTTGCGAGCACGTTTACGAAATAATAGCCTACAGGAATAAATACAATTTAAGACTACTAGGCGACTGATTAAACTAGTGACCGGAACAGTGTATGGGCGACATTGCTGCGATCCAGCATCCAGCAGCAGGGCGGTATCAGTAGTTGATCGCATTCTTGACTTTTTGTTTTGTACATCATTCTTGTTGATATTTAGTTGTTGCCCGCCCAATCGCGATGTTTGCCTATCATGATTATGAATTTATATGACATTTTATTAGGTATACATCTGTTTAATTAATGTATTCATTATGATTGTGTTCAGACATAACTTTAGTTTGTGGGTGACACGTCGAAGTTTAACACTACAGTAATTCTCTTTTCTTCGGCAGCAATCTTATAACAGTGCTAGCCACATATGCCGTTTTACGTAATAGTAATTTACTTACCAAGGGCGGTAATACAAAGAATGTCTCAGATAGCTTTGATCTGAGGCTTTTTATTACCTCCCGTGGTAAGTACAACATTTTAAGTCTCTCCCTGGCCAGCAAATGGAATTTTCCGCGCGCTTAGCGTGCGGTAATTGCTACCTTATGGCCAGGTGTGACATAAATAATAATAAATATATATTATATTAATTATAGGATTACTAAGATTGATCCAAATTGGTCTTTGATAAAATGAAATTGAAATTTAACATGTTTCTTACCAATAATAGATAAATACTAATTATGCAGATATAATGAACAGCCTTCTGTTCATGTCCTTACATGATTCATGTTCAACTCATGTCCTTACATGAGTTTTACATTTCAATTAACTTTGCCCCAGCCCATTTCTGTCGTCCAAGGTATGTTACCGCTTTGCCTGTGATGGAGGGTCTATTTTAGAATAAAAGCCATCTATATTCTTGGGGACCAGCTTTTATTGTTATTAATAGAATAAAACATGATTGTCATACCAACTGATGTATTATTTTAGAAATGCCCTTGGCCACAAAATAGTGGGCTACCCCATTCGGATAGATAACCCGCGCTACGAACGGAACGCGTACCTATTCAACCTGTGCTTCGTGTGCGACAGCTGGTCTAAAACCGTGCAGTACGAGCCCGTCGTCAAGAAACTTGGGGAGCATTTGGTGAGACTGTTTTACGTGATACTGTGTAAAGTTTGTCTGAAGACTAGAGACCACCCAATACACGTAATTTGTGTTGGCAGACCATAATGGAGGAAGAGACGCGGTTCGTATCGAGCGGGGCGACCCGGCTACCCACTCTGCTGGCGCACCTGCTGCACGACCTCAACACGCACCGCAAGTCCACGCTAGTCGGTAATTAAGTTACTTTAACCTTTCATATATAAGGAAACAGCATAGATACAGCGTAGGTACGACTGGGGTGCTTCTTCGTGGATTTAAGTTGAAAGAAGTTTATTTTTCAAAGAAATTTACATTTCAATTAAGAGAAATTAACTTACAATACAAAAATATTATAGGTAAGCATCGCTGATACAAAGTACAAGTTAACTAAACTCACAAAAACAAACTTTTTATAAACATTGTTTACATTGCTTAATATCATTTGGTGTTTTGTTGTAAAACTGAGCGCTTACACCACCTATAGTTTCTTATATTCATTCAAAATACTAAAATATAAAATTAAATAGGTACCTAATTATTGTTGGCAAGTATATTAAAATCAATATGTCGTGAGTTATTTCGGTCATTAAATTTATTAGTAAATCTCTGTTAGCTGAAATTGTGTTCCGTCCGTTTCTTTCAAACAAAAATGTCAATATGATAGATAAAGACAAACGAATTTTAACGGCATTTTAGCTGAAACAGCTTAGATGAATATTTACAACGTTGTATTGTTACGGCAGAAGGCGACACGGTGATGCACCTGAAGGTGGTGGAGGTGCGCAAAGACCCGGCGCCGGTGCACGAGCACGACGTGCCGGTGCTGCTGGCGAGCGTGGGCGCGCCGCGGCCGGGGGGCGCGGGCCGGCGCCCGCCGCGCGCCGCGCCGCGCGCCTCGCCCGCGCGCCGCGCGCAGGACCAGCACATTGATAGCGAGCCGCCCGTCGACGTCGATCTCAACGCCGACTGGGACCTCACCACTAGACAGGCTAGTTCGCAACACTACGGTTTAGTTAACCAGCGACAAAAATCCCAAAATAAATAAATAACTGCTAAATAATACACGTATTGATTGTCCACCATTTAATCCAAGACAAGATTCCTAAGTCTACCCGCATACAAATATGAGTAATTGTTGGCATACCCCACATATATATAACACCTCCACCTTTAATTAAATAATAGTTCCTTCTGAAGTTAACAAACCTACCGTAACAGTATATAACTAACTAATGATACAACCCAAGATGCAAAACATGTTATACGCAACTTACATATTTATAAACTTAATACCAATATAATTAGACCCCTTCATACATATACCACGGGTCCGTATAGGCGTAATCAGAATTCAGACTCATACTGGTTGGTGTGCAGCAGAATGATAAACAAATTTTAAGAATCTACCTTTTAACACGTATTTCATCTTAATACTGATAAATAAGTTAGGTAGGTACAACAGAAAGTTTAAGATGTTGATCTCATTCACCAAAATAGAATAGAAAGAAGTATTTGTAAGTCCTTAACACTGAATGATATTATTACACAATCATATTTATAGCTACAACCGTACCACTAGAAGTACTCATCAAAACCGAATCTCACTGGCGGTTTAATTACTCTCCTAGGTTGTTCGACTTGATGTACCTTAGGGGCCGGTTCCTTTACGTCACCTATTTCCCCTGTGGTAGTGGTACTGCCACTAACATGATCACTCGTCTCCGGCACACCGGGCCGCACCGGCTCCAACGTTTCCGTCGCCACCGGGCCCGCACCATCCTCCGGTCGAGTCCCCTCCTCGGGCAGAACTAGCGAGCTACTGGATCGAAGTCGTGCTGTGGCCGCTGGCGGCGTACGTATATCTACAGTGCTGTCAGACACCCTACGTCTCAACTGGTCGATGTGCCTATGGATTCCCGTTCCAATATTAGAGTCTATGGTATAATCAGTACTGCCTAACTTTCTAGCGACCTGGCCCGCGAGCGATTTGTTCCTGGCGCGGTAGTCGCGGTACCACACCGTGTCCCCCGGGCACAGCTGGCGCCGCGCGCCACTCGCCCGCGCCGCCGCCTGCGCCTGGTGCTCGCTCACTCGCGCACTACGCTCCGGTTTTAACTGATCTAGACGCATACGCAAGTTACGACCTTGCAAAACCTTTGCCGGGCTTTCCCCAGTTGTGTAATGTTCTGTATTTCTGTAATTTAACAAAAACCTATTCAAAGCTACATCTATATCTAATTTCTGTTTTTTTGCCTTTTTAATTGCGCGTTTACATATTTTTACGGAATTTTCAGCGGCTCCGTTGGACGCCGGATGGTATGGGGATGAAAAAATATGCTCTATACCATTCTGTTTAAGAAATGACTCAAATTGGGCACTTGTAAACGGAGGGCCGTTGTCGCTAACCAGCTGCTTGGGAAGTCCGAACCGTGCCCACATCTCCCGCAGTGCTGCTATTACCGCCTCCGCGGTAGTAGTCTTCATTTTCGTGGCCTCTATCCACTTAGAACATGCATCAACAGTTATTAAATACGTGAGTCCCGAAATTGATAAAAAGTCAATATGAAGTCTAGCCCAGGGGCGGTCCGGCCACGGCCACGGGCATGGTACGTGCGCCACCGGCGCGTCGGCGACGCTGGCGCATACTGCGCAAGCACGGCACCTCGCTTCGACTGCCTCGTCTACTCCCGGCCACCACACGTAGCTTCTAGCTAATGCCTTTGTTTTGACTATGCCCATATGCGCTTCGTGTAATTCTTTTATCACGCGTTCCCTACACGATGACGGAATTACTACTCTATGACCCCATAGAATACAACCGAGTTCGCAGTATAATTCGTTACGTCTATTGAAATACGGCTTCAATTCCTTTATTTCTATATCTCCTGGCCAGCCGTCGGCTAAGTACCCCATGACTCGACTCAAGATAGGATCGTTTCTGGTCTCGCGTTTGAGTACTTTGTAATCTAACAGTAAAGCTTCTGTCGCGAAATGTAGGTATGTTTGCTCGGGCAGCTCCTCCTGCCCGGCAACCGCTTCCTCCTTATGTGTTTTAATTAATCGAGAAAGTACATCGGCCGTGTTTTTGTCAGTGCGGATGTACTCGATTGTGAAATCATACGCTGACAATTTAATTGCCCACCTTTGCAACCTGCTAGCCGCTGTCACGGGTACCCCGGTATTTGGTCCGAAAATGCTCACCAGCGGCTTGTGGTCAGTACGCAAAATAAATTTCCTTCCGTACAAGTATTGATGAAATTTATCTACAGCGAAAATAATCGCGAGAGCCTCTTTGTGAATTTGACTATAATGTTTTTCATGTTCGGTAAGTGCGCGCGAAGCATAGGCAACGACACGTTCACCCCCCCCGGGTGTGCGCTGCGCCAAGAGGGCGCCAATACCTCGCGCAGATGCATCACACGTTACCACCGTGGGGCGTGACATGTCGTAGTGCGCGAGTACATCTGTACTACACAACATTTTTTTAATATATATAAAAGCATCGTTATGTTTCCGTCCCCATATAAATTGTCTACCCTTTTTGAGTAGGTCATATAACGGCGCCAGGTGCTCTGACAAATTGCTCACGAACTTCCCATAAAAGTTTACCATGCCTAAAAATGATTTTAATTCTGTCGTGTTCGTTGGGTGAGGCATATCAACTATCGGCTTAATTTTTTCGGGGTTAACCCTCACACCATTCTCGTCTACGATGAACCCCAAATATTGAACCTGATTTGATAAGAAATCACATTTTTTCCTTCTCAGCTTAAGGCCGCTGCTTTGTAAGACCGAAAAAACCTGTTCAATAGCTTTGACGTGACTATCTATGTCCTTACTTTTAATTAAAATATCATCGTAGAAAACTACCACATCGGGTATATCTCTTAATAAATTTACCATAAACTTTTGAAAAATTCCAGGGCTTGAACTTAACCCGAAGACTAAACGATTGTACTTGAAAAGCCCTCGATGAGTATTAATGACCGTGTAAGCCCGAGAATCTTCGTCTAGTACCAGCTGATTATACGCTTGAGACAAATCTAGTTTAGTGAAATATTTATTATTGCTTAGACCACTAAACATATCATCTAATTTTGGAACCGGATATCTGTCGACTTGTAAAACTTTGTTCAGGGTTACCTTGTAGTCTGCACATATACGTATACCGCCATCCGCTTTGCTCGCTATAACTAGAGGAGTAGCCCAGTCAGAGTGGTTGACGGGCTCGATGACGCCGGCTCGCAGCATGGCGTCGAGCTCGGCATCGACGCGCGCGCGCATCGCATAGGGCAAAGGTCGCGCGCGGCAGTAAATAGGCTCGGCACCCTCCCGCACGCACAGCTTTACCGGTGGGCCGGTGTACTGCCTCAGTGTGCCATCAAAGAGTGATTCATGCCTGGAAATAAGGTCATTAATGATCACACCTTTGTCTAGTTGTTTGTTGTGCATCACGTTGGACATGTTTACTTTAGGTATTTCAATATTCAGTTCGAACAACCATTGTCGACCTAATAAGTTGGTAGTCGCTCTGTCCAACACATATAAGTCTAATCGTCTCGTCATATTGTTGTGACTGACATCTACTTCCAAGTATCCTAAGGGCTGTACTACAGAGCCGTCGTAAAACTTAAGATTTAAACGACAAGGTTTTAAAATAAGGTCCTTAAAACATCGACGGTACGTATCGCCACTCACGCAAGATAAAGCAGACCCAGTGTCCACCTCCATGAGTAGGGGCCTATTATGTACAAAAAGAGACATACACACCGGTCTATAGTTCGTCAAAGACATCTGGTACATCGGTTCCTCCGCGTCGTCACCACTAACGCTATCATCCTCAGCCTCTTCCGGCTGTCTCCAAATGGCGCTTTCCCCGGCGGGCTCCTGCATCCAGTAGGCCCCCGTGTGGCTGCGGCCGCGCGCGCCGCGCCGCCCGCGGCCTCGTCCGCCGCCGCCGCTCCCGCGCAACCCGCGTGATGCGCGCTCAGGCTCCTCCGCCGTTACATATCCCCGTCTTGAATTCTGGTGTTGCTGATTTTCCGGACACATTCTACGTAGATGACCAATCCTCTTGCAAAAACTACAGCCGTAGTTCCGATATTTGCAATTTCCCGTCTTATGTTGGTTATCGCCGCATGCCATGCATTTATCGATAACGTGCACTTTGTTTACCTCCATTGAGGCACTGAAACTACGATCTACTGCACTGGCATCTCTTTCAGCAGCCTCCAACGTACATGCTATTGTAACCGCCTTCTTGTAGGTCAAGTTTTCGTCTTCGGCGAATAACCTTTGTCGTATTAAGTCACTTTTTATGCCGCAAACAAACTGGTCACGTAAATTATCTTCTAGCGTAGTTTTAAATTCGCAGTTCATGGCTAATTTTTTTAATTCCGCCACGTAGTCCGCTATCAACTCGCCCTCCATTTGACGTCGCTGTCGAAATTTAAAACGCTCAGCTAAAACTGATGGTTTCGGTTGCAGATGTTTTTTAAGCAGCTCGACGGCATCGGCAAAAGTCAGCTCCGAGGGTTTCTTTGGGCTTGCCAAAGTTGATAATAACTCGTAAGCGTCTTCTCCCATGAGCGAAATCAACGTAGGTAACTTAACGGTATCGTCCACTTTGTTCGCAAGAAAGTACATTTCCAATCGCTCACTATACGCCGTCCAATTTCCATTTTTAATATCAAAATCGCGTAATTGTCCCACCGACATGATTCCGTAGCACTACACCAATCTTTTAATATCTGTTTTTTTTCCTCGTTCGCCACTGCTAAATAATACACGTATTGATTGTCCACCATTTAATCCAAGACAAGATTCCTAAGTCTACCCGCATACAAATATGAGTAATTGTTGGCATACCCCACATATATATAACAATAACCAATCTCACTAACGCAGCGTACGCATGTGCTCCCATCGAGACCAAATCTGCACATTTATTAAACTAAAGTCTTTGTCCAAATGAAGCTCTAAAACGCAAAATATGGGAATCCTTTCTTAGCATGCAATATAAAAAAATAGTTGATTTCAAATTACAAGTAAAAAAATGCAAAATGTAATGCTCGGAGTAGGGTACGTATCTGTGGCGTTCTGACATATGCGGCCAGTCGTTCTAATTCTACTGATCCAAAATCTCCCTTCCCACCTTTTATTTCATATTTAATTTTAAGAAAGAAAGAAAATACGTTTATTTAACGTCAGAATTTACAGAATTAAAAAAAAATCTAACAAAAAAAAGTCGTAAAATAGGTTTTGAAGAAGTTAAAAACGAATTTGTCTTTTTAATTTTCCTTCAATTTGAAATTTTCTTTTAAATTAACATTGTTAGGAAACTTAAATTCCTATGTCATGTATTTCCTTTGCAGATTCTACCTTACATTACCGGCTACAATCACGTGTCCAAGATTGCGGCTGATACTAACGTGGAGAAGACTTTAGTTAAGTCCTGCATTCAAAACCTGGTCTACTATGGAGTGGTAATGTGTTTGTTCCGACTCATCGAATTCATCGCGGTCAGTACCTCTAGTATACATTTTTACGAAACACAAACGCAAACGAATGCGTTGCGTTTAGCCTCAATTTTGTGTGGCAACACATAGCTACCACCAAAGGCCACCAGAGGCGTTGTTCGCGTTGCTACGCAAAATCGTTAGTTGGCGTTTATATTCGAAAAAAATATATACTAGAGGTACAGTGCATACATTTCCTCATAAGGAAGTATTGAATAATAACAAGTCCAGTTGGGCAACACTTAACATAGTCTCGATAATTGCAGGCCACATTGATACCAGTGATTAAGTTTACGAACATGTACCGAGCTACGCCGAACCTGAGTCGGCTGTTCAGTGATAAAGAACTGCAAAAGTCATGTTTGGCTTTCATCACTAAAGGATCGGATAGCAAAGATAAGGTTGGTTTTAGTGCTTGCTTTGCTTGCACATGTTATCTATATATATATATATAAACTAGCGACCCGCCCCGGCTTCGCACGGGTGCAATGCTGATGCATGTATTATACCCTTGAGTCAATCTATCTATTAAAAAAAACAGCATCAAAATCCGTTGCGTAGTTTTAAAGATTTAAGCATACATAGGGATATAGGGACATAGGGACAGAGAAAGCGACTTTGTTTTATACTATGTAGTGAAGAAGAAGTGGTGATCTACCATCAACGCACAGCCGAAACTACTGGAACTAGAAACTTCAAATTTGGTCCAGAGCTTACATTTATGACGTATGCAAGGGATAAAACGGGATTTTTGGAAATTTGTCGCCGCTCGAAGTGGTCCAGGCCGTAGTGGAGGGTTAATACCGGCGGCGTCATGTTAAGAGGTCTTACAAGTTTTAAAATGTTTTGATTTCAAATTATGGCAAAAGTATTGATAATACCAATAAAGTGATTGAAGGATACGATGATTCTACTAAAGTTTTAGATAGCAACACAGTCATTATTTGATTGTTTTGTGTGTAGTAGAATTAAGCCTGGTTGTGCCACTTTATAGGTTGATTTGGAGTGATGTTTGAAGCGATATTTCTTAATATAAGATCCAAAAAATACACTTAAAATGTATGATATTAGGTCGCAATCTTCCTGTTTTAGATAGTAACACGGAGAATCAATCTATGCTTCCAAATTTAAAACGGCCGTTTAATTTTTGAGCTCATGGATCGACGAATCTAGCAACGTTAAAACTAGTTTCATATATTCAATAAATACTTAATTACGAACTACAGTACATAGCGCCCCCTTTTTTAGACATCTATCTTTAAATTTAATCAGAATCATTAACGAGCGGTGCTAGTGGACCTGTTACATTTTTAGTAAAGCGTTCTTAACGAAAACACGCCCTAACGCGCTTCCAGCCGCGCATGTCCGACGTGCTGGAGATGTTGTGCGCGCTGCAGCAGGGCACGACCCTGCGCGCGGTGTGCGAGCGGCACGCGGCCGGCGCGCGCGCCGCCTTCGACGTGCGCAGGCTTGTGCTCTACGCGCAGCTACACGGGCTCATCAAGTGCCTCAAAAGGTATGTTTCATGAGGACTTCATTTAGGGCGGGTTGCACCAACTTACGATTACAGTACCTCTAGTATAAGTTTTTTTCGAAACAAAACACAAACGAACGCGTTTGTGTTTATTTTCAATTTCTACGCCAACGCGAGCAGCGCCTATGTGCCTCTGGTTGGTTTTAAAAGGACAACATAAACTGGCAACCTTGTCTTCTCGAAGATCACGGGGTCGAAATCATTGCCATACGATAAATAATTAAATTAAAACAAATAGAAAAATTAAAACCATTATCGGAAACAACATTGATTTTTTTTCGTATGTGAGCTAAAGAAGTGAGATCTAACTGGAAACCAAGTTCTTTTGAAGCTCCTCAGACACAGCCCCAGTCATGCATAACGTTCACTCAAAAATGGACCGAAATTATTCGTGTAATGTAATATTTAACAAATAACTTACCTTCCTGCTTATAAACGTCTGATAAATCTATTTCAGCTGAAGTTGTTTCCCGTTTTATGTCTGTTAAATACTAGTGTTTGTAGGAGAACTATTGTAGTTGACAGAGGTCTGTTAAATTTAATGAATGACTGCGTTAACATGATCCAGGTTCCCGGTGTACATACGGACGCCGAGCCGGGGCGTGGGGTATCCGCGCAGCGAGGTGCTCGGCATCCGGCGTCTGTTCACGGGCCGGCACTGCGCCGACGAGATCTGCTGCCTGGCGCGCATCGACCTGCCCACGCTCGACCAGATCATCGAGGACGACCCCAACGTCGCCGTCATATGGAGATAAACACCGCTATCTTCCTGAACTTTTAATTATTTGGAAAGGACCTAAGCATTACGATTCTTATTGTCTGTAACATGTGGCAGTACTGACATGTAGGACATTTCAAATTATTTGAAGTATGCAAACCAAGCTCATTTATAATTTATTGATGTTTGTTTAAATTATCGTTTACAGTCTGGCCATCTACTCGTGTAACTGCAAAGGCTTGACTGAGTGAAAGGGATTGGTCGTGGGGTCTTTCTCTAGTATTATAGTTTTTAAGGCAGGCTTTTTGTACTTTAGTAAAGTGTTAAGGCTTATTTAAGCTGTCAAGTATTTTCTGTTGGTGACAGTTTGTTTACGTTAATATTTATTTGGCACCAAATGGCGTACCTAGAAGCATTTGATAGACAAATGTAAAAGGCACCGTCGACTGAAAATGTATTACTAGTAGTATTTTAATTTCTTGTATTAACAATAGTTCCTTTTTGCCAGTAGTTGGTGGCATGCCGAAATAAATAAAATGTACTAAACTAATTTTTAATTCTCTAGACACATTTTTAATTCACTAGAAAAAAATTAAGTAATAAGCTAACAATTGAAGTGTACTTGGTCTATTAAATTTATGGACGTTTCTTTGGTTACCCTTTTATTCAAATTAGTTTTTTTTTAAGTGATAATCTCTATATTTATTTTGCAACAAAAACATAATAAAACTAACTTAAAAATAAATATAATAATATATAGAGACAAAAATTATAATTATAAAAAGAAAACAGCGTCCAGCTCTCCCTCCTGTGGCATGCACCCCAGGACGCTAGCTGCATTACCCCTTTGGATCGCAATGGCGATCCGTTGGCAAACGTACCTGCCAGCCCTGGGATCTCTCGATACGTGGATCAACCGAGACGACAATACCTTTATGAAACTTTTCATGTCGGCTGACCAGGGACCCATGGTTTCTACCGCAAGCGCCGCAAATTCGTAATCTCTAATTAAAGATGAGTATTTGCGGCGCTTGAGGAGTTGAGCCTGATCAGCCGCAGCGCCGGCCTGCGAGCGGGTACCCTGGATGTGGGACTGACAGAACGTATCCACGCACGTGGCGTCCCACACCAGAGCCCTGCCAAGCCGCCACGGCACCAAAGTTACTCCGTCCGGACGGTTGCCATCGTCTCTTGCCATACCGGTGGGTTCTAGGGTAGATGATCAAATTAGTTAATTTTTCAATTCTTAACATGATTTTGTGTTATTTTGGCCTGATCAACAGAATTTGTAGTACTGGAAACTGTTTGGCTTATGTATGTCTACTATGATTAACTCGAATAATTTTTTGCCTGTTTGTATCCCAAATAAATGAATAAGTAAATAAATAAATAGACTATAATAAACAAGTCATTCTGCCTGACAACTGATGTTTTGGTATTTATAATAACGAAATTGTATGCGATACTCTACTGAATTATTAGCACATAACATGAAGTAGGTACTTTAGGGTTGATATCAAGCATCCCCTTAATAACCCCAAATTTAATTTAAATAATTTCACGTAGATACTTGCTTTTTCGGGCGTAATAAAACAATTGCACTAAGTTTTTTGCCGTTGTATGAGTTTTACTATGGCTTGGTAACGCCTGTGCTATCTATTCTCTTATATCTCTGAGGGCCTTAGGATAAATAATAGCAAATAATGTAGTATATTTTTAATCTACTTCAATAGAAGGTAGCAGGTTTTCAGTACGTCTTTGTATTTTTAGGTTTCCGTATCGAAAGGTACTAAGTACCCTTAGGGTGCGATTCGGTCCATCTGTCACATCGCTAATTAAATAACTCTGGAACTATCTAAGTTATCTCTTTGAATTACCTAGGTATGCAAGTATAATATTTCTCCCGCTTTCGTCGACGAGGCACCAAAGCGACTGGACTATTTTCTGTAGCAACCATCACCACATGACATTTAACAAATTTTATAACAAATGCATAAATGTATGTACGATCCCCAAGTGACAAAATATGTACGCTTACGCCCTTGTCATGTTCGCATATTAGAGTGCGTCCAATTGGTATATAATAATTATCTATTTCGTTTAAGGATTACCAACAGCTCCTAAATTGTGATAAGTACAGGTAGTAATACAAAGCCAATTAAATGAAATCACATCCTACTATCCTACTAATATTATAAATGCGAAAGTTTCGATGTTTGAATGTTTAGATGTTTGTGATTCAATCACACAAAAACGGCCGAACGGATTATGATGAAACTTGGTATACAACGAGTTTATAGCCTGGATTAACATATAGGATAATTTTTATCCCCAAAATCATCCCTCGACAGGATAGTGCATACAATTTCGTTATGTACTTATAAGTATTAAAACATACACTGGAGTTACCAGGAAGCATACTGTAATGAGTTAACTCGTTTAGACTTTATTTCATAAAGATGTAACACTATTTAATTAGGGAAATTTTGTGCTTTGTTATGTTAGGCCAAAATATTCCAAGTTTAAAGTAAGCATTCTTTTCCAGGCCTACATGTCAAAATTCACAAACAAATGCACCAATTGAAATAAATATTTCATATTGAGGATAAAACATGGGCGATAAAACCATAACTAATCCCGCTGTCCGAAAATGGTTAAATTACAATAATCATGCATGATGCCTTATCCAACCACACAAAAGTGACGCTCGAGTGAAAAAAGGCTTCAAATATGTATCACTTGTTTGGCTAAAGGCATTTCGTCGCCGGTACAATAAACACAGCCTAGCTGAGAAGAGTCCAGCAAGAAACTTAGCTAGGCCCGACCTGGGTCAGACTGACTCTACCTGGTATAATTACCATATCTGAATCGTAATCTGATGTTTTGACGAAATTCCCGCTGTAATGGCCTCAAATGTTAGGAGGTTAACAAGTGTAGGCGATTTATATTAAATTTGCGTGTTGGCCAATGGATACCAGGGAGTTTGTATTTATTTCGATACTTAGTAGGGCTTATTATGTAAGAGGTGCGGTGTGTGGATTTTATTAAATCTTTTTGAGCAGCTGCTGAGCTCTACTTGAGGTTATGCCGTTGGTGAGACGTACGCGACTGCCCCTGAATCAGCTTCACGCTTACGGGTTACGGGGATTATTCATTCTTCACGTTTTTAAATTTACTGTACGTACAAGTCGTTCGCTTCGACATTTCACAAAACGGCGTCAGAGTCGTCACAGGTACAATGTAATCTATATTCTATACACAATGATTTATCACCGTACAGCCAAACCTGCCGGGGCTAGAAATTTGAAATTTACACTGTAAGTGTAACTTGCGTATATAACGTAGGCAAGGAATAAGAAGGGATTTATGGAAATTATTCCCCTAAAGGTGTTAAATAGGAGTGCAAAGTTTGTATGAACAGCAATAATTTTAACTCCGTTTAAATATAACAAAACCGATATCGCTTATCTCGCCCCACGGAGGGGTTAAAAAAAGGGTTCAATGTTTGTATGGAGAGCATAATTTTTTTTTCACTTCTCATGCTCGAAAAGTATGTCATATTAGACTTGTCAAGCGGGGCTAAAGTAGTACATTTAACCCCTAGGGAAAATATGAATACATATTTATGATTTACAAAACATTTGAATTTGACCAATCAAAATACTTCACCTATTAAATCCACCAATCACAGAACACTAATTTAACTCTTAAAAAAATATTTGGTATTGGGTATTAACCAACCAGAATACAGCTTTACTAAAATCGACCAATCTGGAAACATAATTAATTTTTCTAAAGATTCTAAAGATTAAGTTTGTAGTAGTCCCTATTTCACAATAATTAAAAAAGTGGTTAAATCGTTCGAGCAACACTTTGAAGCGCTCAATGGAAGGTCAGTTTAGCTTTTTTCGCGCGTGAATGTTGCGCGCGAACCGCAGTGTCTATGTTTTGTGTGTCAAAGGAGTATAGAAAAAAAAACATGCTGCAAAAGTATATATCTTCGCTGTGGAATTTATTGTTAATTTTGGGTGGGTTAACCTTTGTTTATTTATTTTCTCGCAATCGAAGTGAAAAGTAGAGTGTATAACTCTGGTCTAAAAGCCATATTACCCCTCGAACTATTTTCCCTCACTTCGTTCGGGAAAATAACTATCTCGTGGTAATATGGCTCATTTTAGACCCTTGTCATACAATCTACTATAAAGTGGGAGACTTTAGTCTCTTTGTTTAAATACTAAAAAAAAATATTGTATTTTTCGTACCTATATAGATTCTTGTTTAAATACAACTAAACAGATTTCATAGTTTTTCGGAAGTCATTGCTTTAAAGGCCTTACAAATTATAAAATGTTTTAAAACTAAATTATAAAAGATCCTAAATCATAACAAAAGTATTAAATTATAACAGAACCTAAATCATAACTAAAGTATTTAATTATAACAGAACCTAAATCACACCAAAAGTATTAAATTATAATAGAACCTAAATCATAACAGAAGTATTAAATTATAACAGAACCTAAATTATAACAAAAGTGATTCCAGTTAATTGATTAAAGAATACCGATGCTTTTATTAAAGTTGTAAGAACTGATACATTTTTGGTTTTATTGTGTGAAATAGAATTCAAAGATGAAAATCTTATAATACATAACAGTAAAATCTTTGATATTAGGCCGCAATAATCCTTAATCAGATAGTGACGAAGAGATAATGATAAAGATTTGAGTCAATTCACACAAAAAATAACCTATATAGATGAGAGGTTTAACTGATAAGTACCCTTTAGGGGGTTTTAATTCGAAAATTTGTATTGAGAATAAGTAATTTTTGAAATGGAATATCTTAATATTTTTGACATAAACTTATGCATTTCCTCTTGGAAAGCATTATTTTATGTAGTGAAACTGATGAATACGATGATGATACTGATGAGTAATAATGAGTGCCATCGGGTTTAAGTAATTATTTAAGTTCTTCAAAATGCACATCGTGAAGTGGAAATGTGTTGTCATCTCTCCTGGTCGGAAAGTTCGATTTTCATGAGTAGATAGCCGGGCTGAAAGTCGTTTTTCCGAACCTAGGATGGAAAGATTTTTTTTTAAGTTCTATAGGCCTGGGGCGTGGCGGCGCCGGCTGCTGGTTTCTGTAGCGCGTGTTTTTATGGTGAATCCTTAGAATATCATTTACTATTACTTTTATTTCTCATTATTTTCCTTATAGTCTAAATGAAAAGTAGAGTCACTTCGTTCGAGCACCAAAATATCTCGGGTGAAATGGGTCACTTTCAACCCTTGGTTAACCAATCTACTATTAACTATCACTACTCCTCGTAATTTTTTAAAATACCTGTAGTTATTATATAACGCGTAAATTTGTGAAGGTGTTTGATATTAAAATGTTCTCAACTAAATATGTCAAGTAAAAATACCAATAAAAGTCTAATTTTTCAGTAATATACAGAGCTCGGAATAGGTAGTGCCTATTTACCTAAACTTCGCGGGAGGACGTAACTAAGAGTGGTTACAAGCACCAAAAATAATTACTTATTTTTATTGAATGTGGGGTTTCCCGGGATTTACTGTATTATTCTAGAGGCTTAATACATTTCTCTTTACCTATAAATCTTGTTATATTGCATATTATTTGTTTAATTACCTTGAAATAACAATCAGTCATTAAAAATATAATATGGATCAAATTGAATCAAAAGGATTCCGAAATTTAGTGTATGTCTATGTCTATGATATCGTATAGAAAATTCTGACATTCATTCCGACTTTTCGAGTCCTTTGCAGCACTCGTGGTCACGGAATGTATTTTAAATTCATTGTACGCGATATAATCGTTTGAAAAATAGTTTTATTTAATATATAAGTAAGTACATGTATACCATCATATTAGAAATAAATTAGAATACATCTGTACGATATCTTCTATGCCATATCATAGTTCTGTCTCATCACCAATCCATATACGCCCTAATGCTGAACACAGGTCCCCTCTCATGGAAGAAAGGAGTTAAATTCTGTTTAAGTCAACTAAAAAGTATCAAATTTCGGAATCCTTGATGTTATTTCAAGGTAATTAAACAAATAATATGCAGTATAACAAGATTTATAAGTAACGCGAAATGTATTAAGCCTCTAGAATAATACAGTTAATCCCGGGAAATCCCGCATTCATTAAAAAGAAATAATTATTTTTGGTGCTTGTAACCACTCTTAGTTACGTCCTCCCGCGAAGTTTAGGTAAATAGGCACTACCTATTCCGAGCTCTGGTAATATATGTATAACTAATCAGTACAAAATAATAACATGTTAAAATTATACGCGTACCAAGTCGCGGGCAGAATCCAATAATATTTTCGTATTAAAACCGAATTGATTTTAATAACAATCGTTATAAAATATAGTAGATTGTATACCGAGGGGATAAAGGACTGTTTTATGTCACAGGCGCGATATTGAATCCTCAACGTAACGAAGGACTCCAGATTTTACTCCCGAGCGTAGCGATGGTGTTATGAGTAAATTAGAGTGGTCTGAATCCTGGGTGCAGTGAGGGATTAAGGCGCGTAAGACAAAAACATCTTTATTCCGTAGGAGTGAGTATTCACGTGTCGTAATAAAATAAAACCCGTGTGTTTAAATATCCTGGATTATGAGCCTAAAAGAGAGTAATAAGAGCCCCGTTACGAGTAATAAATAGATTTGACTGGTTTAGCCGATTTCGCCGTTTCACTTAATCGAAGCAGGGACTTTTATCAGATCTATTCGAGAAAAATGACGAAATGGTGCGTAACGAAATAGATACTATCATGAGTATTTATGAGGGAATTGATCATATCCCTTAGGGTATTAATCACAGTTTTCACTATTTATTTTCCTTTCACATATAAATCTATGTCATAACATAACAGCCCAGCACGAACGATAGGTTATGTCACGTTTTATGGCTGAAATTTCACATAAAACATGACTGCATAACCTATCGTGCTAGCTGGACTGTCATATATTAAAGGTCTCATGGAATGTGACTATGGTTGTTTGCACTATTTAGGACCAACTAACTCCGATGGGATTAGTCCGTGGTAAGATGGCAGTTTTATTTTAACAGGTGTATAGTAATGGATAGTATATAGAAACCGTACAAGGATATATACCAAAAATCACCAATTTATTCGTTCAAGATTATAATAAATTATTCATAAATAGGTATCTGGTATTCGTCTATTATTTGCTTTTATTACAAAAGAAAATTTCATGTAATAAGCTCGTGACTAACATTCACTTATGAATCTTGTCTTAGGAAATAATAAATATAGTTTTCATAATTGATCACATTAGTTTCACTCTTACTGTATCACAGACTTGTCATTGCTAAAAGTAATCTTCGTATTACATAGTAATGATATGGTTACAAGCTAGGCAAACTATGAAGACGACAATTACCTATCTGTAATATATCATTATATTTATAACTCGTATCCTCCGTAGACGTACCTATTACGTAGCTTCGTTAGGCTCAATGGCTCCATGGTTGACAAACAGTTCGCGCTTTTTTTTAAGCTATAAGTCTGAAGTTGTCAGAATAGTGGCAAAATGAAATAAGGTGTGGCTATTGCTAACATATTGGTTAACCCTAATCATATAAGCGCGTAATTTTATACCTCTACCTATAATATAGAGTCTCTAACAGTTGATCAGTGGCGATTCTAACATGTACGTACGAGTCATACGGCCTCACTATTTTACTATATCGGCGCAGCTAGCACGATAGGTTTTGTGGTCACGGTCGGTTTACGGCCTAAATATACGTAGGCCAAAACGTCACGTAAACACTAGTTATGACTGATAATCTGACATCAGTCTTTCGGAATATTGTTGTATCGTATTAAATATAATTTTTCCTCTTCAATGTGTTTTTTTTAATATCACATACTTTGATAAATATTACGAACTACACAGCTTTGTTTATGTTTTTAGTTCGAAATAATAAAAAATAATAAAGGTGTTTATTATAGTTATCTACTATTCGATTGTACGTAGTTTCATAATTTTGGAAACGTAAGTTTTTTTGAAATGTGTTACTTAACAATAAGCTGTATGTTTGTATGAATAGTCAAGTTCACTCGAGTGAGCCAATGGCGATCCTTGCTGATCGGGAGGCCAAATATATTTTCATCTATAAATAATTTCGTATGATGCGCCCGTCGTCATGAGTCTCCATACAGTTACACAAATCATACTTACTAAACTGAAGGCACATTATAGAAGAACACAATTAATGTGGCGAGCGTCAAAGCTCTGCAATGGACCGAAAGGCAATTAATGCTTAATCCGCGCACCTTATTACTAAACAGTTAACACCTATGCTGAATGAAATATTCCTCCATAAAAAATGACCAATAATTTTTCAATCTTCTCGTATTGCATTTCCTACACGAGTATTCAACATTCGGACGGAACATCATAATATATTATAAGTATAATTACGCCAAAATAGTAAAGTTTTAAAATCTATTATTTGTATCTGTACCTATAGGTACTATAAGTGCTATAAGATTTGCCAGAAGCCAAAACCAATTATACATTTTCAGAAATAGTGTACAACGAGTGCCGCGATAATGTTAACATTACTATGTCATTACTTCATTAGATGCATTAAGTAATTAATATTAACACTATTGCGTAATGGCAACTGGTTTGCCTCAATGCTTGTCCTTCCAACTAAAATGCATACTTAATACGGATGTTGCCTAGAATATTTGTAGAATAAGGATGTAGGGATTGATTATGTTAATACTTATCATTGTTTAGTAGGCACCTACTTATAAAAAAATATATACCTAGATGTAACTGTTATGAAAGCCCTGCGTAATTAGTCTAAAACTATAATGGTTAATACCATTCGGTTTTGTAGTTACTAAGAATTAGATTTATACAGATAACTATAGTGATGATCTCAAGTTATCATTTTGCTTTGAAAGCTTTAACAATAGAAGCTATGCTTTCGTACGTGCCGGTAACGAAAATGAACAGTCCAAGTATTATGATAATGGTGTCTTTAAGGATCATGTAGAAGGGGATCCGTCCTTGCTTCTGAGCCGTCATCACCATCTCTATGAGCGGCGGGAAGACGAGCGCCAGCGCCGTGCTGCTGATGGCACCCACCAGGGAAATGAACAGCCCCAGCTGGGGTATGCTCTCGGCAAGAATAACTGCAAACAATAGGGATGATCACTCTTGTTGCAAATAATAACATAGTGTGGATAGAAAACCATCAAATTATCACAATAAATAGTAAATTAGACAAATGAATTAAATCATAAAAATATACGGGACAAAAGATTCGATAAAACGTTGTTTTCTGTTTATTGGCCATTGACTAAATGTAAATTGAAAGTTACCGATATAATTCTCATGTTTCAATAAAAAAAAATGTGTGGCAACTATGTACATAAACGCAATATTTCACGACAAAAACGCAAATTTCTCTTTTTTCCATACAACTATAGTACCTAAGAGGCCACGCCTGCGTGTGAATCAGTATGGAGCGTTTTCAGTTCTCGTTCGCTATGCTGTACTTTGCCTTTCATTTTCCTTTTTTTTGTTGTAATTATAGTTGGTCCCACACAAACATTTGATCGTCTCTAAAAAGTGGTGACTGACGAATGACATTATTTTTTTTTGTCGTAATGCCTATTGAACGGTCTTATTGACAACGCTCGTATACAGGTATCTACAGCGCAAATAGGTCGTTTATACAAACGTTATAGTTGGTGTCTTTGGTCAATTTTTGATTTATCTTCGGCTATACAATAAAAAACAAATAGGTAAAATAGTAAGGTAAGTTACAGGTAAGGAGAACGAGTGCCGCCCGGAAGCCCAGCTCCTTGGCGACGGGCGAGCGGGCACCCACGCGCCGGCGCAGGCCGGGCCATGCGATGGCCACGGGCACGTAGAACTGCAGTGGGTACGTGAGCAGCATGGCTAGCGCAATCAGCCCTTGCACTACGGTGCTCAGCCTGTGAACAAATAATCGATCATGATGTTGAATCAATCTAGGTAGGTATAGTTGGCTCTGTGTTGTATACCTATTCATCATACCTTAGTACAAGAATAGTACATTACTACAGAGGCCGGGAAGTAAGGGGTTGCCGGCCGAGTACATATAGACTAGTTACGAGGTTGGCAACCCCTTTTCACGCCGAGGAATGTATAGCGCTTTTCCCAAACATGCAATGAAATAATTAAAAAAAAACTTAAGATATCAAATTTTAATTTCTAAAGAAACTAACAGTAAATAAGACAAAATATAAAGTAACACATATATTACTATTTATTTCGTTCAATTTCCAACTCGAATTGAATATAAAACACTACTATTACAAAAATATACTAAAATGTACGAAAGCACGTTTCTGAACGAAACGTTAAGAGCGACTATCCAATGACGTAATAAAGAGTGGACTAGGTGTAATGTTCTATACATGCAATAAGTTATACAAATACGAAGCATTTCGGTGCAGAAAGAGTAAAAATAATCTTGTTACTTTCTAACCAATATCTTATTCCATATATGAAAAAGATGACACTACTTCAGTATGTGCTGCTATGGCAACATTTTTCATTTTACGTACCTACCCAATACCTACTGTGGCCGGTCAGAACACAAGCGATGAAAATAAGGGTTTGTTTCGATTATTTTCGACTATAAAAATAGGTTACTTTGGTAACTAGTGATGTGATTTTAGAACTCGACAAATAAAGAATTTTATATGTAACAATTAGAGATGCGCCGAATATGGGTTTGACCGAATACCAACATTCTGCCGAATATTAAGTCCAGCAGTTGCCGAACCGAATATTCGGCCGAATTATTCAGTTCAACGCAATTCCTTTATCGATTGTTGTAAAACAGACTAATTGAATGGTAAAATTTCTGTTCATTATCAAAATGGGTCAAATATTAATTTCACGAAGCAGTAACTATAATACACTCTTTGTAACTTGTAACAAAACCCTCTCAAAATTGTTCGGTGGATATTCGGCAGCTGAACTGAATAATTCGGCCGAATACCGAACATGCAAAAACATTTCGAATATGCCGAATACCGAATAATAACCGAATATTCGGCGCATCCCTAGTAACAATCCAGGCGGCCTGCAATGGATTTATGTTTTAATTCTGATCTGACCTTAAACCACTTTACCTTCCAGTATGTAGCAAGTAACGTTCACTTTGCGGGCCATTTTTTAGAAAAGTCCCTTCCCGATGGAAATGTAAATAGTAGCTAAGAACTATGATTTTGTATGATTGTTGTTTTATTAAAAATATAAAGAATAATCTTCCTATGAGTATACTTATATAATTATTCTGCTACGATAAGCCAAATGTCTCGATATCTTTGTCGTCGACGACGATAATATGTATTCTCCCGTCGTCTACCAATCCCTGGGATCCAAGGACTCATTACAAAAGAATGCTATGTTTATTTTTTTCGCTGGGAGACAACGGCCTTAACAACGTATACGTTTAGTAGTATGTGATAAAAAGTTACTTTTCTTTTGGTTTATCGATATCATTATATATATAAAAACTTGTCTTCTCAGCACTAGAGACCGCCATCTTTGTAGCTATCGCAATATGGCGTCGGCCACACTTTTGCTGTAGGTATGTCGCTTCCATATGATTCCTTTTTCATTGTAACCTCTTTTCTTTATCGCTGAAGGGGCTACCGCGACCGAAAACGAACGAAGTTCGAATGCATTTGCAAATTCGAGCGACAGAGAGGGAGATATTCGAACTTCATTCGTTTTCGTTTCGCGGTAGCCTCTCTGTTGTCATCGGCCTCGGAACTCATATTTAAATAGATAACAAATTCAACAACGCATAAATACAATTACAGAACGAAAAAATAATAATTTTGCCTCCAAAATGATAAAAAAATTAAGTAAGTTGTACTTTCACGGTTTGAGTTGACATTTTTACCGCTAATATTTAGATGAAATATTTTAAATGTGTATGTTTTAGTTAAATTTGCAATTAAAATTATTCGACTGTGTTAATAATGTGTTATTTATTATGTTCATGTCGATTTTATATAAGTAAATAAAACAGCAAAATACCTATAGCAAACATCGTTTATTTTATTTTTTATAATCGTTGGGGCAGAATGTCATGACGATGATGACGAACCAAAAAGCAAATAATTGCTTATGGCTGAACGCCGTGATGCTGTGTCACAAATAAATGTGGAATGAAAATTAAAAAAGAGCATCTTGCAGGCCTAGGCCTCCCAACTGTGTATGAAATTCCTTTAAAGGCCTTTCGTCTAGCCGCACCCGAAACGTCACACTTCGCAGCCTATTATAAGGAACATAACCTCAATATTTCATTGCATGTTTGAGAAAAATTCTGATTCTAGATCAGATTGAAACGTAGGGTTCACCGATTTAAAAAATCATCGTGTATAGTATGCGATATATTACATGTTCCCCGGAGTCATGTTGAGCGTGAGGCTGCCGGCGACGGCGTCCCCCCACTGGAGGTAGCCGAGGAAGCCGACCGTCACAAAGATGCTCCCCACCCACACCATGCTGACATTCAACACGCCAAAAGGTTTCTGGAATAGCTCTGGACGCCTCATCTCGTTCTTTAGCGGAAGTACCTTGAAAGATATTATATTTTATAGAAGATTGATTAAAATATCAGGCGTTTATGTTTTATGTACCTACATTTTGTTCATAGAACCAATTTTGACCCAGGCAGAAATACAAAAACATGACATCATAGCTGTAAAATGTACCAGGTGACGGCTATCCACCCAAGTCTAAAATACTTGCTACTTTAAGACTCCGAACTTCCCTACAGGACTGTAATTAGATACTGGATTAGGTGATGCATGTATGTGGTGCGAAGTCTGGTAGTATGTGCAAAAGTACTTATAAACATCTTACCAAGCCTATTCCTTCGAAAGCGTATACGGCCGTTCCGAGGTAGAGGGGCAGCTGTCGCCAGTCGGCTATATATTCGCGGGAGCTGACGGGGGGCAGGTCCCGCGAGGCCTCATAGATGACGGCGCCCACGCCCAGTGCCATCAGCACATTGGCCACGGTCGAGAATGGCGTCAGGTACTTGAGGTTGCGCACCATGCACGACGCCAGCACGGGCACCAACACGAAGATCATGTGCACCGACAGCTCTAAGTGGATACCGTATTGCTCGCAAATCTAAACATGCGGGTTTCTTTTTAGTTACGAAACATGTTCAACTTATTTTAATCAGTACCGGTCCCAGGCCATGCAAGTACCTAATTGGGCAACGATTCGGCTGTTCGACTTTTGAGATTATACTTAGGTACCTACCTACTCTTAATAAGTAGTTAACAGTTCATTAAGTTTTCGGTGCAATTTGTTTTAATTGATCTTTTGTTTTATTTTATTATCGTTTACCTATAGTAAGACTAGGTATGTTTTTATATTTAAGTAAGTAATGTATCACGTGAGCACCCTTGAGTAGGTAATTTTTAATCTTCGATGTAGGTATAGATCGAGAAGTTGGGTACCTAAACGTGTTTATACTATCAGAAATTTTAGATTACACATACGAAATTATATATTAAATATACATGCGCTACATATATGAGCACATCGAAATGGTTCTCCCAGATGAGCTAAGCGGCATTCAGATAGTCATTCAGAACGCCAAAGATACGTAAGGTAAACGTCCCTGTGATCGACACTGGCCCAATATATGGCGCTCTCAGTCTCTTTATGTCATGATGACAGAGATGATTAAATAGGTGTCATCTATTGGGCAAACAAGGTGGTAAGGTTGGAGGTGTCGAGCACTGGGATGTTTACCTTACCTTAATTTTCGCCTTACAATAATGGACTAGGTAACTACCGCGAAAAAGTATAAACATGTTTGACGTCGTGTCGACCTAACATCATCACCACTTTATAGCATTTTAAACGCATTTTAATTACCTAAAGTCACTTTTCGAGGATAATGGTGCACATTGACTTTGATAGTTAACGAAGAGCATTTATTGTGTTTTTGTGAAGGACATGACGGCCAACGGCGGCTGACCGCGTTGTTAATTGAAGCGTGCTGTTAGAGAACATCAGTACAATAATACGCACAGTTACGCTCATCAGATAATGAGGACCTTGTTTGGCAAACGTTGATTCATTATTTTTCTGACAAAACCTGCATAATACGTCCTCATACAAATTCAAAGGTGTGATGTGAAGTGAAGTCCCCAATCCGCACTGGGCCAGTGTGGGGACTATACTGCCCGTTCTTTCTCATAAGTGAGAGGAGGCCCAGCAGTGGGACGTATAATGTATATAGGCTGATGATGATGATGATATTAATTTCTCATCCATGCTATGCTTATTTTCTTGCTTAACTTAGAATTAAACTATAGTAAAACTAAATTAATGCAATTCAGACCTTATCAAAAACAACCTTTGAAAATTAACTATTCCTTCAATACCACCAAATTAGAATGTATTGACACCTTCTCATTGCTAGGACTAACAATAGACACAAATATTAATTGGAAAGACCACATTCAAAAAACAACCTCAAAGTTATCCAGATTTACGTATGCCTTATGTGAACTAAAAAAAACCACAGATTTAAAAACCGCCATTACCACTTATTATGCCTACGCCCACTCTATATTCCGATATGGCATACTACTTTGGGGCAACAGTACAAATGCTAATAGCCTGTTCATTTTACAGAAAAAATGCATCAGAATCATAGTTGACATAAAACAAACACAAAGTTGTAGACCGCATTTTAAAAAACTCGGCATTCTAACACTTACATGTATCTTTATATATCCTAGAAGCCTGTAAATTTGTCAAGACACATAACCATTTTTTCTTGCAAGCAAAAGACCGTCATGTAAAACCGCTAAATCTACGTCACAATACCAACCTAGCCCTTCCTATATCTAGCTTAAAAATATATCATTCTGGACCACATATGATGTGTATAAAAATATATAATAAAATACCACTAGCAATAAAATCCATAAAGCCGATAAATTAATTCAAAAGATCATTAAATATTTTTCTAATCCATAAAAGTTTTTATACATTACAGGAATTTTTTGATGATGCGTCCCATAAATGATAAATTTTCTTTTATTCCGTTTTCTTTCTTCGTTTTTTTTTTAAATAACCAGTGAAGTAAGTAAGAAAGACTGCTTAAGTAGTCTAAGTTAGTCTAGATATAAGGCTATTGCTGTGCCCTTACGGGGTTCATTATAATAATATATTTGTAATATATTTGTAATGTGTGCAATAAAATATTTTAGTTTGAATTTGCCTCGCATTTGTTTAGAGTGTATTGTATGTCGTTTTATTTACATCTATCGGCTGATTTTAAAGTATTTTTAAAGTATCCGGCAGGATACATTCCTTGCCATCAACAGTGATCACCAGCAAATCAGCAATATAAAAAATATATCGAATTCATTTACTTCCGCGACTAATAAATTTAAAGTTTTAATGAGTTCAGTATTAATTATAAAACTATTATACCCATAACTTGAAAAATTAAAAAGTCAAGTAATCAGAAAATAATATTAACGAATAATTTCAAATAAGTGATCTCGTTTACCATTTTGACATTGTTAGCGATGAAAACGATGTAAACACAGCAGAAGCCGAGCTGCGTGACGCACAGGAACGTGTCCACCAGCACCTTCATGGAGGCCGCCAGCGGCCGCGTCCTCGTCGGGCCCGTCTCGAACACAAGCGACACTGTTTCAGAGAAATTAGGAGCCTTCTCCCTTTTTGTTTGTCGGTGCATCTCCTCTGAGCAATTGAGCTAGAACGTATATAAATATACCTAATGTAATGTATTTATGTTGTTAGAGTATTTCAGTGTTAATTCCGCCCGTGTGATCGTGTCGAAGGTTTCCCTTAGATAAAGGGCCAGGCCTACAAAATACAGTCAAGTTTCATTAATATATATAATAATAATATATGTTTCATGTCTGTCATAACATATTATAATAAGCACTTAATGCATGTTTTAATCGAATTGTAACATACAATTACTACTTACATATGGTATGTTTAACCAGTAGTTCAGTAAGTAGACATAATATTTACTTGTAACTTACCAATAGATGCTGTGCGTGGACACAAATGACGCCGAGGACGGCAGTCATGATGGGCGAGAACACGATGCCGCCATTTTTGAACGCGTCGCCCATGGCCAGCAGCCCCGAGCCGATGTTACCTCGGAAGATGTGCAGCATCGTGTCCACATATCTACACATGATTTATTCATTACCCACGACGCCGATTAGTAAGTATAACTAGATAAAATACTAGTATTAATAATTATTACCGATAGTTAAATACATAGTTGAAATAGTGCATTACCACATTCGTTATATGAAGGCCGCGTACTGCCATTACTAGTATAGGTATATCTATTAGTATTGCACTCGTAAATTATAGATCGACCATCATCTACCGGTCCCGGGAATCCCGGGGCTCATTACAAAAGAATGCTATTGTTTAAATCCGGTAGTTCTGATTTTTGGCAGACTTGTTTATGATGTCGGCGCAATGAATGATCCAAGTTTGGGACCTCGAGCGCGAAAGGCAACTCTGTCAAAAAGACGATTATAACCTTAAATGACTAGTTGCTGAAAGTCCCTTCTCAGGACGTTTTTAGAGAAGACTAAATTTGCTACAATATGAGATTAGAATTGTCTCTGTAGACCGAATAGTTTCCGCGATCCTTACAAAGTTTATCATTTTTTCGAACTTCGTAAAATTTGAAAGGCGGAAACTATTGGATCTACAAAGATAGTCTCTTATTGTATCAAATTAGCTCGACTTCAAAAACGTCCCGAGAAGGTACTATCAGGAATAGTGATGTGCCGTTCCCGGGAATATTCCCTAAGTGGGTTTATTGTTCGCATGTTTAATCTTTTTAAGTACCTACAGACATTGTTGCCGAGGTTCAGAAAGTATACAGGGTGTTCGGCACATTGGCCATCAAAATTTTTCAAGGGTGAACATTTTGACGGTACAAGAGTGGAAAGGTAGCAAATGAACGCTCATTTGCTTTCCACCCTTGGACCCTGTGTCCTAAGAGTCACGGTCATAGATGTACGAATTTCTATTTGTTTTACCCAATCCGACATTCGAAGATGTCAGTCAGTTTTTGGAAATTCAAAAAATACTCGCGAGGTCTACAGCTCACAGAGCCACTATGCTTAAGGTAGGTACATAAAAAAAAGCTTACGACGTAGGGTGGGTAACCTGATGCTCCGACGATTCAGCATTTTCAAATTCTAGTTGTGATTTTTCGAGAGGAATGATCGCTTCTGTCGACCGAAATACGCCATAGCCTTCGGTCGGTACCCTGTCACCAACAATAATAGATTTTCTTATATTATTCACAGATACACAAAGAAAAAAGTTATTTCGCAAAAAACAGCCAAGTTCAAGACAAGTATACGAGTGATTGGTAACCAATGAGTGCCATATACGAACACAATACACCCCATCTGGTACTTATTCCTAATTATGTGATAACTAGCGGCCGCTCGCGACTTCGCTCGCGTATATTTTAGATGGTAACAAAGATATAAATGAGGTCCGCTATCTTGGATTTGAAAATGCATGTTATTTTCGTAATAGGCACTCCGAGGAACCGCGACGATGACACCAGTATCGATTTTTAATATAAAATTATGTCTACCATCTTGGATTTGAAAATGGATGTCATTTTCGCAATTGGTATCCCGAGGAACCACAAAGATGACACCCATATTGATTTTTAAGAAAAATAAATATCCGCCATCTTGGAATTAAAAATGTATGTCATTTTCGTAATCGGCACCCAGAGAAACCTCGACGATGACACTCATATGATTTTTAAGAAAAATTAATGTCCACCATCTTGGATTTGAAAATAGATGTCATTTTCGTAATCGGCACCCCGAGGAACCACAAAAATAACACCTATATCGATTTTAAAAAAATGCCCGCCTTCTTGGACTTGAAAATTGCATGTCATTTTCGTAATCGGCACCCCGAGAAACCTTGAAGATGACACCCATGTCGAATTTTAAGAAAATAAATGTCCGACATCTTGTATTTGAAAATGCAGTCATTTTCGTAATCGGCAACCTGATGAACCTCGACGATGACACCCGTATCGAATTTGAAGAAAAATTTACGTCCACCACCTTGGATTTGTAAATGAATGTCATTTTCGCAATTGTTATCCCGAGGAACCACAAGGATGACACCCATATTGATTTTTAAGAAAAATAAATGTCCGCCATCTTGGATTTGAAAATAGATGTCATTTTCGTAATCGGCACCCCGAAGAACCACAAAAATGACACCCATATCGATTAAAAAAAATGTCCGCCTTCTTGGACATGAAAATGCGTGTCATTTTCGTAATCGGCACCCCGATAACCTTGAAGATGACACCCATGTCGATTTTTAAGATGTCTGACATCTTGAATTTGAAAATGCAGTCATTTTCGTAATCGGCAACCTGAGGAACCTCGACGATGACACCCGTAGCGAATTTGAAGAAAAATTTACGTCCACCATCTTGGATTTGAAAATGGATGTCATTTTCGTAATCGGCACCCCGAGGAACCACAAAGATGACACCCATATCGATTTTTAAGAAAAGTAAACATTGCTCCCCGCACACACTTGGAACCCCCTTTTCACCCCTTTAGGGGAGCAGTTTCGAAAAACGCTGAAATACGGTTTGTTGTATTTATACAGAGAGCATATATACGAAGTTTTAAATCTCTCACTTCAAAAAAGATGTGTTCCATTACAAACTTGGAACCCCCTTTTCACCCCATTAGGGGAGCAATTTAGAAAAACGCCATTAAACAGAGAGTCTATATACAAAGTTTCAAATCTCTCACTTCAATAAATACGTGTTTTCATACAAACTTTCATCCCTTGTTTTAAAGGGGCTTAGGGGATGAATTTCGAAAAATGCTTTCTTATCCCTAGCCTAATTTCAGACCGATTCTGTTAATCTGTCTCAAAAACAGCGGGTTCAGGATTTCTTTGTGCGCTTAACGGGCGTAGCAATGATTTCATGAAAAATGTATGAACTAAAAAAAACACGCTAAACAGAACAGTGCGTTTTTAGAGCAGCCAAAGAGCATAGATAGAGTTTTCACCGACTTTGGTGACATTGGTGACATTGTATACTAAGGATCGATTTTTCAAGTAGTTAATTTTATCGTTGTCACCTTCTAATGTCATATGAAAGAAAAGGCTAGCTGAGTTCCTTGCTGGACTCTTCTTAACTAGCCGCTAAGTTTAGTGAACGAGCCACAAAAGTCCCAGTAGCTCGTTTCCACTCACCCCTCCGATTCGGTTGAAACTGCTCAACCAATCTCACTGGAGCGCAAACTCTTAGAGTATTTCAGTGTTCCAAACCACACACGTGCACGTGTCCGAGGTTTTCCCCTGGATTTTCCCCAGGCTACTCCCCAACCGCGCACTCCTATCGGTTTAATGGGCCCGGCCTATAAAGCCAGTCAGTTTAAAAAAAGAACACAACATATCGATCGAACTAGAGAAACAAATATTTCACCTACTTAATAAAATGCTTTTTTCTACTCGTCGACTACAATGTTTGAATTACGATATAGTAGACAAAACTAAAATCACATACATTTCTCTATTGGTTCCCTTCAAGTGAACTGACCTGACTGAAATAGACCAATCACGTGTCGCCTTTTACTGTACTCTTATGAAATAGACCAATCACGTGTCACCATTACAGTACTCTTATGAAATTGACCAATCACGTGACGCCGCGGACATAGAACAAAAGACCAACGAGCGCCCGACCCATGTGCCTAATGTTCATGGCCGCAGGACTAGTTTGTTTGATAGTTTCGGTTTGTTTCATTAATTTCCGTTGACTCGTAGAAAAAGTAGTGTATGCAATAGTTATATAATTAGCTTTTTAAGTCTCGAACCTTAATTAGACCACTCGGCAAGCCTCGTGGTCTAAACGTAGTTCTCGACTAAAAAAGCATACATTACATAACGATTGCATAAACTACTATTAAAAAATCGCGTATTAGGAGGTAACTAAAAATGCGTTCTTTAATATTCGCAACTGCAAACAAAATGGGTAGTCGCCATGCTTATACGATTCTATTACTAAATTATGCAACATGTTATAAAACACCTTTACCTACTATATACTCGTATATAGATTATGTTTATTAAATTTATTTCATGTAATATTTATTAACGACTGTCTGTTTTTTTCTTTGTTTTTGTATTATTTTGTTTAAACTGTTTGTTTTAAGCAAGCAAATATATGTTTTATCCACGTTTACTCTATCCATCTACGTAGATACGACGGTACCTAGGTACCTAATATTATCTTACGATGATGTTGTGAATTCAATATAATAAACAATCGGGATTCAAGTAATAAGATCGGTTATATGTTAAAATTTTATTAGTTATATATTAAATAAAGTGTACACACCTACTTATAAAACTAATGGTTGAAGTAAACCATTTAAAGCGATAACCGGAGTAACATAAGTGGCAAACAAAAGTGACGTGTGAAATCTTCTTTAATATGTATTATCTAAAAACAGGTACCTGCGATGCTAATAACTAATAAGAACTACGGCCTGAGTTTTTAAAAACAAAATTCGGTTTTAAAAGCTGAAAGTAGGTAAATTAAGCACTTCCGAACATAATTTCAAGTCGTAGGTAATAAAAATAAATAAAAACATATTTTGACAATACCTACAAATTAATTCAACGAGCAAATGGTATGTGATACATTACTTAGCTGCCCGAGAAAACTTTAAAAATTACGCCAGAAAGAGAGGGCCTAATTGTAATTTTTGGATAAAAATTCCAACAAAACTTTAAACTATAGTTAGGTAAAATATAACCTCGTAGCAGACACAAGATGTACAATGTTATTAGTGCAAAAGTATATAATTCCTACTTTTGCCTATAAAACAATTTACTTAAAATTTAACTCGTCGATCTTCTCAGGCTTATGAAATTCGTGAAATGTAAGGATAAGAATTTCCTCGAGGTGCTTGATATGATACATACAGTATATACAGTAATATGTACAGTAAAGAAAACGAAAACACGCCTACCTTTTTTGCCCTTATCGTTATTGTGACAGGAGTGTGTTTTCGAATTCTTTTACTATGTCTAAGTACTATGTAAAAAGGTATCGTAGTTTAAAACTGAATAAAGTTACTTTGTGAGCGCACATGTACTTACTCTTAGGTACTCGTTCTTAATAGGTGGTTAAAATTAAAACAACGTTGAAACACAACCCACGTAGGTACTTTGACAAACTTATTGTTAAATTACCACACTGGCACTTAAAGATAACACTTACACGCACAGTGAATATCCTTAAAACAGTTTGTATATTGGTTTCAAAATTTGGTTAATTTGTCTGTTGAACTGCTTTTGGGTTTTTCTGGGGCGGTTAATATAGTCAGCGAGAACATTTCCAAAGCCTGAAGCAGCTGCTGATACTACGTTTTGGAGCGGTCGATTTGGTTGTTGATATGATCCTTGACCGTAAAATGGTTGGTTCTGACCGTAGCCCGCGGGATAACCTCCGGTAAGTTGTGGTCCTTGATTAAGGCCTCCGAAGTGTCCGTGACCCCCGGAATGTCCTCCATGGTGACCACCGTGGTGTCCCCCGTGGTGTCCCCCGTGGTGGTGTTGCGATTGGCTCACTCCGATTTGCACAGGGTACGGTGCCGCCGGTGCCAGGTGAGGGTAAGGTGCTACGGGTACAGGTGCTATTCCGCATCCAAAGAAATAGTTCATCACGGGTGCTGATATATACGTATAGTCTTGAAACCCAAAAGTTCTGCCGTATCCGCTTCCACAAGGGCCGGTGTTCTGAGGTTTTTTGCGTCTACGGTGTCGTCTCGCCAAGTCTTCAGGATTATCCAATTCCAAATCTTTAGTTTCTTCTATGTCTCCGCTGGCTATAGCCATTGCGCAGCACAGGAACAAAACAATGGTCGTAGGTTTCTATAAAAACAAGTCAATTTAATAAGTTAGCTCGGCCGAAAACGACATTAACACTTGCTTTATGTCTCCGAAAAGCTCTTACCATTTTTGCAGAGGAGTGTTTTCTGTAGAGGCCTCAACTCGACTGGCTCGCTGTTGGGCCAAATTGGGGATTCCAAAGTTAAAAGTGAAAGTGTGTTACAGATCCTCTAGGTAACAATAATACCATATCGCAACAGATGACGAATAAGTAGCTGCTATTCATTGAGATTGCCCATGCACGAGAGTCACTTTATTGGGTAATAATATATAACACAGCATTGTATTGTGGGAGATCCCGACGTTAATTTGTCTTGTCTGATCATTAAAACTGACGGCGAGTTTCCATTCGCTCATATTGTATTTTGTTTATTTATTATTATTATATATTATGATTCTTTAATAGATTAGTGGCCGTTGCAAGTTTGGTTTTTGGTTATACTTATAAGCCAAGCCAAACACACAGGGTAATAATTCACAGCAATTTTATGATGCAATTATTATTCTTAAAAAATATTAAATTGTTCTAGGTATGTCAAAATTATGTATAATAAGATTAATAAGTTCACAATAAGATCGCCAAAACGTAAAATAAAAAAATACAAACTAATAGTTGTCTAAGTAGACAATTACTAGAATAAAAGTATATATGAAATTGACAAATTTTAATCAAATTGATAAATTCGAGCATCAATTACATTCCTTTGACAATAAATTAGGTTATTTAGGTTTAATTATATAATTGACATACTCCATGCCATGTACCTATTGTAATTGACATAATATTCGTACAAGTGCATACTCACCCCTTACTTATTATGTTTAGCACACTATCCCTTTCTTATATATACCTAGTATATAGAGGCAGAACATGATTTATTATGCAAAAATTGCGAGTGCGTTGGGTAGATTTCTTAGTTACACAGTCCCATCCAATATTTATACGTATTTTTTAAAAAGTTTATAATAAAATAAGCTATATTTCGTAAACTAAAATCTTAATTAAATAGTTTTGTAATGCTCGCCTACGCATATTCTGCGGTGTGTGGCAAGCTCGCCGCCCGCGACCTTCGCCGATTAACAAATAGCCCGGCCCGGTCCAGGTAGACGTGTTATATATTACTTATTTATTATTTAGAAGTTATTAGGTAACAATCGAATTTCTGAAATTATTTAAATGCCCACTGCAACCACTATCACTGGAACCTATATCACTATATATTTACATTGTTTTAGTTGTAACATGTATATAGCGAACTACTGCATACACGGCGCGGTAATTTCTTCTGGCAGTAATTTAATTTTCACGTTTTTTTTCAACAAATGATCAACTTCATAGAAATGTTAACCTAGAGTTCGATCCTAGATCCACGATTAGCACGTTAATAAATCCGAAAAGCGAGCTTGGTCTTACCTCCCGTCTTGATCGAGATACACGATACTCCCGCTGATGGCGCTTATATTCACTTTTTCTGCTTTCTTCATATTCAATTCTAGAACAAAAGAAAGTATATCATTAATGATAGGTACGAGTATAGAACAGTATTCATAGGTCAATAAATTATCGCCATAGGATCAACAATACCTGGCTATAAGGTATTGATTGAAACTTCCACGCATTATTTTTGCCAAATAGGACTTAGTCGCGTTTCGTTAAATTTTATTTACCTTGATGTTGACATGGAAGTCGCTAGAGCTACAAGGTTTCTTTACTACAATGGTATACCTACATTACCTCCTGGAAAAGTAAATACTGGCTACTACCACGTTTGAAAGCAACAACCTGTGTGTAGGTGTCTTATAGTACAGATCAGAACCTTTCTGGCGTGCGATTAATATCAAAACAAGTACTGCACAGTATCAACAGAAGTGATTGCATTGACGATGTGCTTATTTGCATAGGTATGACTCTATTGTTAGAGAGTAGGTGCTAGTGCAGATCATTTTGAACAGTTTGTCCATGTCGTTGTGCTGAGACAGACATCGGCTTATAGACATGTGTTCAGACTACTGGTGAATATGAATAGGTATTCGATTCTCTTGTCATTGTTGTGCCAAACATTGTTCTATAGCGTAGGTAGTAAAATTGAGGAAACTTCCACTTATCTCAGTCATTCAGAGCACGTTCCCGCGAGGACTGGACAGCCTAGAGGAAATAAACCGGCTTAATGAGCTTTAATATGTATACTTCCGTTTGTATCTGTGGCGCGTTTGAGTAAAAAGATCAAAAACGATAGTCCCGTGCCATTGCAATGTGTTATTATCACAATTTGCATTAATAATAACACTCAGGCTTTAATGTGACAGAGAGAAAGAATATAAAGATGGAATTAAATAATCTTTCTTTGGCGATTAGTAATAATTAAGTAGGTACTTGAATGGCTCTTGCAGTAATTATACCTATGCATTAATTATCAAGCTTCTCGAGTATCATACGTTTACAACACATTTTTCTATGCTGCATCTGAGGCAAACAAGCATACGGATTGCCTGATGACGAATGACCCCTCAGATGTTGCAAGCGTCTATAGGCGACCGTCACCCACCAATTACCATCAGGTGGGCTATCCGCTTGTTTGCCACCGACGTGGTATAAAAAAACGCAGACACCGTATAGCTTAGAATGTATGTGTGAGGTGACGGAACGTGACACCACATACGTCACTGTCGACTCGCACTTTAGTCCGTATACCATAGAATAGATAGAGGCTGATGCTGGCTGATGGCATACATAGGTCGTGTCACCCACACTGTCTACTGTACTAACTGATGTACCGGATTGCCATACCTGGCGCAGTATATTATTGTATCATGGATATGTGTATTATTGTTTGTGCTTACCATCGCCGAACGTATAATATAGTGTTCCACCAAGTGAACCGCTATTTTTCTTTCTTTAATAGTTTTTTTATAAGTTACCTATTGGACTATAATGAGGAGTTAAAAGCGTAAAGAAACAAAAACTTGTAATTTAACTTCGAATGAACTATTTCCACAGCTGTGCCTATAAAATAATTATTGTACCTACGTAGGTATTTATAAGCAGTGCAAAAAGCGTCAGTCGCATATTCAATAGATAACAAGTAGCTTGTTGCATATTTACTAGTAGACGACAAACGTAGGTATAATACAATTTTTATTTGTGCTCTTTCTTCTTACTTTGATTTTAGATACTGCACCATAGATATGACTAAATTATGTATCGTCACTGTTAAGTAACAAATTCTTCTCTTCATATTATACGTAATATGTTAAATTTACAGTCACCGCGCAAAATGGCATTTTCCAAGACGATAAAACAAAAATATTTCGCACGTACCTAGCGTTGGTTGGTGTAACCTAAATCATAAATCTTATCGATGACCTCTTCTTAAGTAACCTATTTTATAGTTGAAGTAAGAACTTATAGAAATTATATGAATCAAACGTATCACTTCCCGAAAATCGAAATCGAAATGAAAAGCATATTATAATATACTTAGGTCAGGGTTAAGGTCTGCCAGAATAAGGTGATGTGAGTAATGTGGACCCAAAGACTCAAAAACCCGTTCAAAATCTGAAAAATAGTGTATGATCGGAGGACTATAATAAAAATTTTGAATGAAGGAAAAATTAAAAAAATTAGGCACCGAGCAGGATTCGAACCTGCCGCTTTCGCGGCCAGTCGCTCTAGCCAACTGAGCTATAGGTGCAATAGCTACCCAGTTCCAAATTCATCAACCGTTCCTTCGTATTAAGCACGCCGCTGTATAAAAATATTGACTAATAAAATACCCCCAAGACGGCCTTCAAACTTCTGATATTTATCTCCATAAATATCTATTCCCCAGTGTAACGGAACATATTTAGCTACGTAGTTCACATTCTTTATAAATTATTTATAGAAAAGGTGTAAAATATAAGAGAAATTAATTTACATTTGATTTGTAGGTCTAAGAAAGGAAATCACTACTATTTTTGGAGTTGTATGGCGTCTAAACTATAGAGTCATTATTAAAAGGAATATGTTTTCAAACCCCATCAAATTTTGGCATATCTTCATCTAGTTAGGTACATGTCAGCAGAATTAGTAAAAAATATGAAGTAAATTGATTGCATAAACAACATTAAACAATGTCACCCATTTGTCATGAAAATGTCACGCATTTTTCACGCATTTTGTCACGAAAATGTCACGCATTTGTCACGCAAATGTCACGCAAAAATGTAAAATGTCATGCATTTGTCACGAAAATGTCACGCTTTGGTCACGCAATATGTCACGCATTTGTAACGCATTTGTCATGCAATTTAGGGTATATAAAGGATGAGAAATTTCTACGGAGGCACTAGAATTCGTCATTCAGACTGTTAAGGTCTCTAGCTTGCTAGCGTTTGGTTTTGGTGGGTGAATTTCTTGATATAAGGGTGGCTCGTCATCTTGAGGAGATGCTCTTCATCATGAGGGATCACCTTTTGTTATTATACTTAATAATTTACGGGGTTTTAACATATTTTCAGTGATTTAAAAAGCCAGAACTTTGTCCAGGTTTACAGTAGAGTTGAGGATTCATTCCCGCCTAACGGTGTCAAATGGGCATGATTCAGAGTCCTAGTTATCAGGTCTGAAGGTGGCCTGACGTCTCCTTTTTACCTACATAGGAGACGATCTATCCTTCACGTTCTCACAATGCTCAGCTGGCAACGTAAACGAGCCTGCCATAGTTTGGGTCAGCATAGAGGAGTAATCCTCGCTCGTTGAAATTGTGCAGTATTTGGAGAACGGTCTTGTTAAATATATTCATATATTATCTTTATATACACAATAGGGCGTCTTACTCACTGCACCCTGTCTGCAGACCAGTGGGGGGAGACAACCTACACAGGCCATAGTGTTGCAAACCTCAGTTTAGCCGACTGAACTTTCAAAGCTTAGTTAGGGACTCGCATTCTTTGAAACTAAATCTGGTAAGGGATTTTAGTTTCAACAGTTTAGATATTTCTGAAGTAGAGATAGGTTAACTTCATACACTGATTTTAAAGCTATTCATATATTTTTTCGCAGGACAATTTTGTTGACACTGGTATATGTTTTAGTTTATAATACACTAATGATTTAAAACGTTGTCTACAGATACCTACACTAATATATAATACAAATAAATGCATTTTATTCGAAGTGCATGGATAGTTTCGTAGTATGACAGCGTTTTATTACCAAAAAGAAGTACGGGACACGTCACCATAATTAGACTTTCACCATTTAACATTTTTTATGGCTAAGTCAATTGGTTTCAAGTAATTTCCATTATGGCTCAAGGTAGGTAAATGGAATAGTTTTCATATAAAAAAAAATAGATCATTAAAATATAAGTAATCCTCAGTGCAATTATCACCTCCGCCGCGCAAAAATTGCGCTGGGATTTTCGTCCTGGTGCGTATTCTAAATTGGAGTCATAGTTTTGGCCTTAAGGTTAACCCCTCTAAAACTCAGGTTATCATAATCGGGAGCTCAAAATTTGTCCCAAGAATCGATTTAAATAGTGTTTCACCGATTTACTTCGATAACGTCTTAATCCCTTTTTCTTCACAATTAAAAAATGTAGGCATTATTATGGATAGGACTTTATCTTGGGTACCTCAATTCAACGAGGTCAGCAGGAAGATGTTTTCGGCAGTAGCTTCTCTGAGAAGGGTACGTAATTCCCTGCCCATTGCCACTAAAATTGCGTTTACTCAAACACTACTCCTCTTCATCTTGCGTTATGCTGATGTTTCCTATATTGACCTCAATGAGGAGCAATTTCAGGGACGAGCTTTCTCCTTTTCTAGCGCGTGCCGGACCTTTAGTATTCGTAGCAGACTTACTGCTCAGTATTTCCATGTATCCCAATTAGATTTTCACTCTAGTAAACCAATACGCAGTTTTGTCAAATTCTCCATACCTTACCAATGTGTCCAAGGTTTGCACCCTTTTGGGCTCTTGAATTAATATTTGACTAACTTTATACCAATTAAATAGCACATCTTTTTAAATTAACACAGCAGATTACTTTTGATTTTATACCCCATAAATTTTCATATCCCGGGCTTATATATGAAAATCGATTCTCAAGGAGTAAACTCCAAAAAACATACTAAGGTTAAAAAGCAGCCCTTCACGCCAGTAAGTAAATGAGAAATTACCTAGGGTTCATTGAGTAGGTAACAGTTCAACCTTATTTACCTCTTGGAGCTGTAATTATAATGATCAAAGTAACGTGACGTTCGTGAAGAGTGTAGCTGGCCACATTGTTCGTGTTGTGCATGGCTAATGGTAGATAGACCCTCAAGGTTCGCACGGTCCAGCGCGCACGAGCCGCAGCCGCATAGCGTAGGTCATGCTATCACTGTAATATCGACGAACATTGTCCAGATAAGATAATGATTCGAATTACCAAGTACCTACAGCGAGCAAGGTAGGTAATCACACGATCACAGACGATTATCAATCACAGATATCTATCTGATCAACAACCATCGTCAGACGTAATATGGCTTATAGAGCACTTCGTAAGCTCTGTTCCTCTTGCCAATTTGGCTGCCTATACTCGACTCTCACACACTCGGCCGGTGACAACACGTTACGTTACTAACAAACGAGCCGAGGCTACCCTAAGGGATAAAATTAACCGTCAGATAAATTTATAGCTGTCACTTTCTAATGTCATATGAAAGAAAAGGATAGAGCTAACATTTATCTGACATACACTTTTATACGGGGATTGAAAAATCGGCCATAAGTAGACAACACACGTGCTTATTACTACAGTAACGCTAGGTCATTTTCATTCTTATCGTCTTGGATATTTTCTATGTATTTAATGTTTACAATGTTTACATCCAGTTCGATTTGTGTAAGACATTCGTAATATTAAAAGAAATGTCGCAACCTTCCAAATAATTGCCAAGCCGACGAGTTTTGTCGTGCGTTTCCCTGATCTTAATATTTGACCTTAATCGGATTACCTCCTATTGTTATTGATAGATAATTATCGTTTTCTTTCTGATACCACTCGATAGAAAGGGACAGATGGTTTATCTTGTCGTTTGTCGTCGTCGTCGATAAACGTGACCATGATAGAACCTGGTGTTCGTGTACGTCATATGTAAAACAAGTACCTACCTAGTTGTGTACATTTGTAAGATCGGCCTTGGTTTCAAGCGGATTGGGGAAAATTCTGATAAACTCAGTGTGATAAATAAACAACTTGAGCAAATGACCAATACCATTTTGGTGTAAGATGGAAATTAACTTGTGTCGATAGATATTGACGCTGAGTTAACAACGATATACGGATTCGTACATAGTCAAGTTGTCGCGAACAGGTGTATTGTTGTGTTCTGTGTAACAACATACACTTATACTCTTTGCTGTGTAAATGCTATCGGTATGCCACCCAGGATATTTGACAGAAAGGGTCTTTGAAATCTCTCGTCTTTCACCAATCAAAGACACATAAATCCTCATCTGCCAAGTATCATATAATTCATTATACGAAGTTCGGAATACAGGCCCTGCGAATACGTCGATTTGCCGATGTAAGATATTGGCCTCAAATATTATTTCCCAGTTAAGTTTCCTACTAAAATTACGCACTAGATTTTCAAATTGTTGAGGACAACTATGTACATACGAGTATGTATACATATACAAAACTAGCGGCCGCCCGCGACTTCGTCCGCGTAGATTTTAGATGGTAACAAAGATATAAATGAGGTTTATTTGTTTCTGTCAGTTGTCTGATGCTATAAATCTTTTGTGAAAATGATCTTCTTCTTCGATCTTGAATTTGAAAATGGATGTTATTTTCGGAATCGGCACCTTGGTTTGAAAAATAATATCCTCCAAAAATAAATATCCTCCACCTTGGTTTGAAAATGGATGTCATATTTATAATTGGCACCCCGAGGAACCTCGAAGATGACACGCAAATCGTTTTTTAAGAAAACTACAATGTCCGCCATCTTGGATTTGAAAATAGATGTTATTTTCGTAATCGGCACCCTGAGGAACCTCGACGATGACACCCGTATCGATTTTTAAGAAAAATAAATGTTCGCCATCTTGGATTTTAAAATGCATGTCATTTTCGTAATCGGCACCCCCACGAACCACAAGGCATACGCCCATATCGTTTTTTAAGAAAAATAAATGACCACCATCTTGGATTTGAAAATGCGTGTCAGTTTCGTAATCGGCACCTCGAGGAACCTCGACGATGATACCCATATCGATAATAAAGAAAAATAAATGACCGCCATCTTTGATTTGAAATACATGTAATTTTCGTAATCGGCACCCCGAGGAACCTTGAAGATAACACCCATATCGATTTTTAAGAAAAGTAAAGATTTGCTCTCCGCACAAACTAGGAAGCCCTTTTTCACCCCTTTAGGCGAGCAATTTCTAAATACGCTGAAACATGTTTGATGTATTTAAACAGAGAGTCTATAAACGCAGTTTTAAATCTCTCGCTTCAAAAAAGATTTGCTCCCCGTACAAACTTGGAAACCCCTTTTCACCCCTTTAGGGGAGTAATTTCGAAAAACGCTGACATTTATTTTGTTGTATTTAAACAGAGAGTCCTGTATACGAAGTTTTAAATCTCTCACTTCAAAAAAGATTAGCTCCCCGTAGAAACTTGGAACCCCCTTTTTACCCCTTTAGAGAAGCAATTACAAAAAACGCTGAAATACGTTTTGTTGTATTTAAACATAGAGTCTATTTACGAAGTTTTAAATCTCTAACTTCAAAAAAAATATGCTCCCCTTACAAACTTTGAAGCCCCTTTTCACCCCTTTAGGACGAATTTAGAAAATCGCTGAATTTAGTTTTGTTATATTCAAACAGAGAGTTCATATACGAAATTTCAAGTTTATAAATCCAAAAAAATTACGTTTCCCATACAAACTTTCTTCCCTTGTTTTACCCCCTTAGGAGATGAATTTCGAAAAATCCTTTCTTATCCTTAGCTTACGTTATAAATCTAACCGACTGTGTAAAAATCAACTCTCTAGCATTATTAGTTTCGGCTGTGCGTTGATGAGTCAGTCAGCCAGGACTTCTTCTTTTATATATATATATATATAGAAGATAGATAATTATATTGGTAGGTAGGATCATACCTAATAACTTCGAAACGTGCATGATATTTGTGTCCATATATCTAGGCAGGTGTCTATAGTAAATGCACTTAATTACTTTGTATTTCGATTGTCTTGTCTCAAAATTGTTACCTAAGCGTTGTGTGACGAGTGTGACAGCGCAACGTGACGATTCATAAATTTACGATTCTGTAACTATGTAGGTACCTATCATTTCGCGGTTGTCACATTGTTTAACCTCGAGGTTTATAGCTATACAATATCCCAGTTAGCGTTTTACGGAACTCTAAACATTTTTAACGGAATATGTATGGTCGAATGGCTGGTCGGGTGCTTTTAATATGTATAGAATCCAGATTAAGTATGCAGATTTTTTTAACCAAAATGGCAAACAATAAGAACTTAGCAAAACTTCATTGTATTGTTGAATGCGTTGAATAGCTATAAGATCAAAATGCTTGTTCAATGTGTTTTATTTTATTTATACGTATGTTGGTTCGCACCACGCCAGTATCTGTAGGTAAGTACAGTAGAGTCACCACCAAATCCATCTGTACTCTTCAGGAGGTGATCTTAACATATCTAAACGTGCACTCGTCGTCGTGTTCAGATATTTGCGAGCCCCTTGTTCGCGCCGATATTTCTGGCGTAGCGACTATACCTAATCTGTTTTAGAAATCGAAAAGGTATAATACAGTATATACTCGTAATATAGTACAGTAGGTAAAGTTGCGATTACTTTCGAGTATGACATGGACACTCTTATTCTATTGGATAATCTACTTTAATGCTCATGTAATAGAGCTTCTATTACATACGATTTTTAGACAGTGTGAGTGTAATAGAAACTGTTACATTAGTGTTTAAGTTAATATTCAATGGAATAAGAGCATTTGTCACTGGCAAACTGAAAGTAATCACATATATCGTAGTCAATCAAAATAATGACACAATTATGATACATAATTTTTTTAGGGTTTCGTAGACCGGGCCCAGTAAAGCGATAGGAGTGCGCGGTTGGAGAGTAGCCTGGGGAAAATCTCCGGCACGACCACGCGTGTGGTTAGGAACACTGGAATACTCTTAAGAGTTTGCGCTCCAGTGAGATTGGTTGAGCGGTTTCAACCGAATCTGAGGTGTGAGTGGAATCGAGCTACTGGGAGTTTTGTCGCTGGTTCACTAAACCTAGCCTATTAAAGACCAAAATCTGAAAGTCTAGTGAATATGTCATTTCTGTACTAAGTTTGTAATTTAATCACCTTTGCATGTATATTTGTATGCTAAAAGTACCTTCTTTCAAATAAAGAGAAAAAAATGAAATCGGTTCACGTGATAAAGAATTATCCTTGAAAAACCACCATACATACCAAGTTATTCAGTCGATCAAATTTGTAAAAGAATTTGCCTATAGATGGCGCTGTACCCATGGCGTTCAATTTCTACATCATGTTTTTGAGATTTTCCTGAATTAATTGGGTCGGGACCGGTACACATCTGCGTACGGAACCCTCGGTGCGCGAGTCGGACACGCACTTGACCTGTTTTTACGTATAGTAAGGATAGGTCAAATTTTGATCCCAAAAGTACAAAAATAGTAGAGTCGAATAGTGGTAAACTTGTCTTCTTTCTTGGCTGCCTGTACAGTAGTAGGGTGGGTCGAAATTCACGAATTATGGAATACCGTAATGTAATAGAGCTCAAAAGTTGCTGTGTATTCTGTAAATTACAGGAAAAATAGTAAAAAAATTCTTACTTTGGACTTTTAACGCACGGCTGTTAATTATAAAAAATACTTAATAATTTTATTTTCACTCCATATTAAATAATTCATTCCAAACTATTTAAATCATTAAATAACAGTGTTGTATTTCAAAATTAATTATTTTTTATTATATTTTATCCATGGATCTTGTATGTGTCATATTGTCATCATGTAGTCAAACTAGAGAATTGGCCTTTTATGTAAAATGCATTTTTCTCAAACATGTAATGAAATATTGAGGTTATGTTCCTTATAATAGGCTGCGAAGTGTCACGTTTCGGGTGCAGCTAGACGAGGGGCCTTTAAAGGAATTTCATACAAAGTTGGAGGCCTGCCTAGGAAATTATAATTTTTGTTGAAGTAAAAAGGTCATGACAATTTAAATCTGGCGTAAAAGAAAAAAGATCTTAAATTATGACGTTGTATGAAATGACGATACAAACTGCGACACAATACGTCTGTCATTCATGTAAACATTGTAAAAAGATCGTTTATTTTGTGTTTCGTTAATTTTCTTGGGGTTGTGGATATATGTCGCCCATACTGAAGAACTTACTACAGGTTTGAGTTCAGTTTTTTTACTGTGTTATGTCAATTCAAAACAGGAGCCACATCGCATGACGTCACGCGGCCGAAGTCAAGTGGTCAACGCACAGTACTTTTTTTAAATTTATTCATTCCTTAAAATAAATCCCCTTTTCTCCAAAAATATGAAAAAATAAGAGTTTTATGCAACTCTCCAGCATGAGCTGAATCTAATGACATATAAATAAATAAATAAATAAATAAATATTTTTGGACAATCTTACACAAATCAACCTAGTCCCAAACTAAGCAAAGCTTGTACTATGGATACCAAGTGACGATATACATACTTATATAGATAAATCATATCATTTATTAAAATCGGACCATAACTATAGATTTGATGGGGTCGGTAACACGTATCCACAACCCCAAGAAAATGACCAAAATACAAAATAAACGATCATTTTACAATGTTTACATGAATGACAGACGTATTGTATCCTAGATAAGAGTGTGTATGACTGGTTGTATATTGTCATTTAATTCAACGTCAACATTTAATTTATTTTTATTTTATGCCATTAATCAATTGTTATGATCTTTTTACTTAAAAAAATATATATACAAACTTATTTTCGCATATTCTAAATTTTGAGAGAATAAAGAGGCTTAAGCCATTCATGTCGCCGGGTGCCAGGTGGAGGCCCATTTTATGGTTGGACGAGACCGGGAATATGTTGGAAAGAATCCTCACGTTCCGGATCAGGAAGCATTTAGGAAATGCGGCCGCCACGCCAATGTCACTTCAATCCAATATCATGAAGTGCCTCCCTACCTGAGGCGCATCGTTAGAACGCTACCCCGCGCAGCGGGTAGTGCTTTGTAAAGAAAGGGGAGGGCAAAGGAGAACAAAGGCCCATGACCAGGGGTCCGGAGTATGACTGGGTAATCAGGGGTGTCCTCCTTTCCCGGGTGGCCGTCATCTGTTATGCAGGTGAGCGTCAGGATGACAGGACCATGATGGAGTTTTGTAGCGAGAGTAATTCCAATATTTAGTACCTTTTGTGTACTATTTAGTACCTCACATCAAATAAATTGTACCTCACAAAAAATCGAGAAATATTGAAAATTAAGTGGTAAGCCATTATGACGTCAGGTTGGCAGGACCAAGTCGAGTGCCCCTAATTGTAGGCATTATACCGAATCCATCTTTTCGTAAATATTAAGTACCTAATTTCTACCTTTTATTTATGATTTTTCTTATTTTTTTAGACTTACGAAAAAAGTTACACCGAGAATAAGCTTTGTATGGGCATAGTACTACTGCAGCCAGTCCATGTGAACTGCATTAATAATTTATTGCTACAATAGTAGAATGTGTCTCAAAATTATGTGTATACGGCGAGGGCAGTTTGTTAAATCCTGAGTGAATCTTGAGCGTAGCGAGGGATTAGACGAAAATAATTTTGTTCTGTGTGATATACTGCTTTCCACACCACCTATGAGGCCGGCTGCTAAAAACATGAAATGTGTTACAAATAATTTTGCTACCAAGTGGCACGTACTGCTTATCACACCTTCTATGAGGAAAAAAGACATTGTTGCCCTCCAACTTAATACTCTTGCCTCATTTGAGGGCAACAATAAACAAGCCTCATGGGCCTCATAGGCGGTGTGAAAAGCAGTATATCACACAGAAGCTAAATTAATTTCTCACCCTGGAACGTAAATGGAACTTCGGGGAGCATTTCCGTCAGGTTGCTCCCCGAATAGTGGTGACGGACGGCCTCAGCCCTGGGTCGGCTGCTGCCCAATATAGGAGGGCCGTCCGTCGCGCGCCGCTAACTGTATGCCGGAGTGGCTCGAAGCATGGCCCTATGTGGGGCCCCGATTTAGGTGGACCGGTTGAGCACGGCAAACAAGGCCCTACTCAGAAGGCCGCAAAGGGTGGTGGCGACAAGAATATGCAGGGCCTAACGTGACAAGGGCATGGGCGGTGGCGTGCGACATGGCTGGCATGCCTCCCTGCGAGTTGGACGCGGAGATCTTAGCTGAGGCGCACAGGGAGCAGGTAAGGTGCAGGGCATCGGGAGTTTCCCGCTACTGAAGAGGTGAGCGCGGCAAGAAGAAAGACGGACCGCAGGCTTAGGGAGCGATGGAAGAGTGACATGGGGGACTGCTCTTATGGAATCCGCATAATAGGGGCGCTCCTCGGATCGTTTGACTTATGGTTAGATAGAGCCCATGGAAAGGTGGCGTGGGGTACAGGTTGGCGCAGATAATGATCGGACATCGTTGTTGTTTCATTACCTGCAAAAAATTAAAAGAGAGCAGCCATGAGTGCGGCGTTGACGACGATACGGCCCAGCACGCCTTGGAATGCGCCACACAATGGCGACAGCTCTCAGTGGGTCATCTGTCGCTTCACAACGTCGTGTCTGCCATGTTGCGAGGCGAGAGATCCTGGGAGGCGGTGATCTCCTTTTGCGAAACAGTAATCTCGCAAAAGAAGGCGCCGGACGTAGGCGGGGATGCACGCAGCCGCCGGCCGCGTCGTCCTGCAGCAGGGCAGTGAGTTGGGAACCCATGTAGTATGCTACGCCTTACACGTCTAGGGGCAGGGTCAAGCGTCACTGACCTTCCCCTTCTTTGGCGCAGTTGTCCCATCATGATGCTCACTCACCGGATCGATCCCTTAAGAGAAGAGCTGGTGACGCCGGTGTGTTTGGGTATGCTTCTCCCCTCTCTCTGACTAGCAAAGGGGGTTGCGGCTTACATATTTAAAATTTGGACCGGTATGTGACTCATTGAGATTAAGATTTGAAGGGTTCGCGCTGTATGGTGTCTGGTGTTTTCGATCTTTCTTTAGAGCTCGGAGACGTTGACTATTCGGGCCAAAATGAAAAGCCGCATCGATGAGTTTGAAATGTGGTGCTGGCGTCGACTTCTGCGGATACCATGGACTGCAAGGCGAACAAACCAGTCCATCCCGGAAGAGCACGCATAAGTCATAGACTATCGATAATATGTCAAGACCGCATCCTCAAATATTTCGAACACCTCTCACCACGTTCTTCGGATAGCCTATATATAAACATTATGACGGGAAAAGTTTAGGGCCAGGAGTCTAAGAGCTAGATGGAGCACCCAAATCACTGCTGCCTCACTGCAACTACATCTGCCCGAGGCCATCCTTGGGTGGTAGGAGCCTATGGAGGACTCTGGTCAGCAAGAATAGGACGTGATGTCACGGTCCTCGGCATTGAGGGAGCGACTGAGGTGATGTACCGTATCCGCGTTGCACGGATAACTTAGCTAGCAGTCTAGGCTTGGTTATGGTCCGGCATCATATGACAGGGAAAAGGAACTGACGATTTTTAAGACACCTTTTTTACATGTTTTTAGTGTTCCAAAAAGAGGCACAAATGACAGAAATGTATCTATACAATTGTCCCTTTTCTAAACAACTATCGGATTTTTCGTATTATAGCGGCGTTTCGACGCCGCTACTACGGGACTCTAGTAATCTTTTAATATTCGAATATATCGTTGTAAGTATAGAATTGAATTGGTACTTATAAATATTAGGATATTAAACCGCGAAAGAAGCATTCGTAACGTAATTACCAGGATTGAGCATTATTATAGTTAAGACTAATAATAAAAAAAAAATATTTTCCGAAATACATATGTATTTGCGACCACTCACTCGCGAAGAAACAATGTTATACTTTCGTTTATTACAATGTTTTACGTTTGCTGTATAGATAGGTGGATTATTCACAACATGCAGCGCCGCGTCATTTGTGTGAAGTGTAATTATGTAAATTTGGAGGTCAAACTAAACTGGTCCGCGCACTGCTGCGCAGCGCAGCGCTGTCATTAAATTGAGTCGTTCCTTAGTCATTATAACATAGAAATTCAATAATCTCTAAATTAAACAATACTTCTCGATCTGATATCGGAGTAATTAATATCGTGCATAATTGTTTTCATTTATGAAAAGAGACAAGTATACTTATGTACTTAGCCGTACCTTAATACCTGTAATGACAAATTAGTATGACCACCAGGATACTGGGGTACGTACCTGCTTATTTACTTACAAATGCTAAAAAGCAAATAACTTTGAATAGTATCATAAGCAACTTAGAGATAGCTCATTGGGTGTTTCACCGATTTCTTTACGCACCGTTGCGAGTTAACAATCTCAAGACAAAAAAAATGATTTGAATACATAACCATACCGTAGCGTAGAATCTAAGTAACCTGTTTAAAATCCATTACCGCCTTCTGTTTACTTGTCGATAGCCTTCAGTTGCAATCTTGCACCGCGGAATAAGTAATAGTACCTATTACGCTTGCACTGTCAAACATGTATACCAGTGGTGGGCAAAGTACGGCCCGCGGGCCAACTGCGGCCCGCGAAAGCATTTTATCCGGCCCGCCGCCGATACATCGAATTAATTAGATGCTTATATTTTGACGATTCAGCCAAAAACCAGCCAGAGCAGCGGTTTTATACAAAAGTGCAGTTTTGCTGCAATTATGGCCCTCCTCCGAAATTTCTCAAGCTTACTGGCCCGCCATGAAAAAAGTTTGCCCACCCCTGATGTATACTCTCACTAAAGAAGTTCCTTCTCATTGTGTAACGTTCAATTTAATAATAGTACCTATGTACATTGAATTTACCAATTGAAGATGTTTTGATAAAGATGAAGTAATTTTTAAAATACTTGACATAAACTGCTGGTTTATATTTTTCAAGTACCTAATTGCACTTCACAGAATAGTAATCGCTAAAGACACTTGTAGACGTGCGTGAACTCGTGGATGCATGTAAGTGATAATATTTAACATTCGCATAAACTTACCTTTTTGTTACAGTTGTTGTGAATGTAGAAGCGACGTGTGCGCAGGTGTCGGGCGGTGTAAACGCATGCGCACCCTGGCCGGGCGCCGAAGTTGGACTGTTCGGTGAGCGGCGCGCGCTCGCCAACGACTTCCATCAATGCGATGCAGCGTGCAGACAAACCACAGTAAATATGCGACGGACGCAGCTGTTAATACAGGTAACACTCGTGCTCAACACTCTCTTCGCTCGTGGTCCAATCCAAGACAAAAGCAGGATCCAATGAGATGTTCATTATTTGCAAAAATTGCGCACCGCATTCTGACCTCTGATGTATCCAATTAACAAATGTTGCTTACCAGTTTTTTGGCCTCCCTCCACTTATGCTGTGATCTCATGAATTTTTTGTATGAAAAAAAAACCTTCAAAAACTTTCTAGTGGGGTACCAAATGAAATTAACTTTTTGTGAAATCATTGGATAGAATGTAATGATGTGGCATATTTTTAGAATCAGCTCATGGAGTCAATTTTTGCATACGAACATCTCATTGGAGCCTCCTCTACATTCTCATTTTTCGATGGCTTTGCTTTTAAAACAAGCCCTCGCGCCTATTCCGTGAAGGGGGTTCTACTAGAGCTAATGCGACGGTTATTTGCAATGGTTTTGAAAACGGGAATTTTGAAAAAGTCTTGCAATTTCATGTTAAAAAAGCCTTTTTTTGATAGCCAAGGAACTACTTAGGTACCGATTATTTTAAACTAAAAAACATGTGTAGGGTTACCAACATTTTAGTAATAATAGGGTTTAAAATCACTAGTTCACAAGTTATTGTTGTGACTTCAAACAAAGCACTCTAACAACTCCATACATTTTACTTGAGCCCGGTTCTTAACAAGTACGGTAGGCAGATATCAAAGCGCAATCTATTTATTCTCCTATTTTAAACATTATAATTATTACGGCTTGATGGGTCAGCAAGTTTTAGTATATTTATTTATTTTATTTATGTATTTTCTTTCATGCGGTTATGCATATAATTGCTAGACGATTGCCAGAACGTTAAGGTAGGTTTGATTGACATAAGTCGTTTTGGTTTGGAGAGTATTTAACTCTTGTAATACCGATATCGAAGTAGAAGCGAAATCACCCAATTTGCAACTACGATCGTAAAAATAGAAACTAAATAAAACTCAAAGTAGTAAATTGTGTAACATTATGTTCATTAGCTTCAACTTCACCTAATGTCATCGGTATAAAATGACACATCAATGCCAATGCATGACGTTGTCAAATATCGTGTTATTGACAACTGTTTATAGATTCGCCTTACCATACGTCCTTATTATATCTTGACCCTGAGATCCGTGACAATCATGTGCATATTCGGAGGTCAGTCTTATACTGGCTCTTCTGAGACGATTTTGCGTACGTCCGCAGGCATTGTAAATATCTACATGACTCTTGTCTGCTTCATAGGTTCAACTCCCACCCCCAATCTTCAATTTGAGGGATGCTTTAAGGGATATAAAGTATCCTACATGTTAATCCAGGCCAATAACTCTGTGTATACAAAGTTTCATCATAATCCGTTCAGCCGATTTTGCGTAATTGAGTAACAAACACCTAAAGATCCAAACATTCTAACTTTCGTATGTATCATATTAAGTAGGATATTTTGTATGATTTCATTACAAATATATAGTTTTCAGATTTTTCCCTGTACTTGTTATGTGACGATATTCTGGGTCAACAGGAAGTACCCTATAAATTCTGATTCCCTTGAGTGTCGAAATATACGTTTCTTACGTCATAAACGCCCGTATATTTTTTTTACGTTAACTTAGAAGTTTGATTTTTCACAAATTCAAAAGACTAGATCTGAGTCTAAGGTTTTAATTTCAATTCGATACCTCGCGCGTTCCCGAGATAAAGGGTCTTGACAGATAGACAGACGGACGGACGGATAACAAAGTGGTCCTATAAGGGTTCCGTTTTTTTCTTTTTGAGGTACGGAACCCTAAAAACTCGGAAAACATAACGCTTCAAATTATTTTTACATACGTATCATTCTTACTTTAAACTCTTACAATAGATTGATTTAGGCTTAGTTCACCCGGCCCCTAAAGCACAGCTGTCGGTAGTATACGGATACGGACTGGAAGGGTCATTTAAGTTAGTGTCTACTTCCTTAACAACCGAATCATGACATTAATAGCCGGTTACAGAGGGAAAGACCCTGAGATACAAGTTCGCCTAGTTCGGGTGTTTGAACCTCAAAGCAACCGAGCATGCAAAAGACAAAAATGTAAAATACCCACCTGAGAAATTTTGATAGTACCTATAAGGTAACTCATGCTTCGAAAAATTTTCATTTTAAATGAAATAAAACAACAACAAAGTAGGCTAGTTTTGACGAATAATTAGTTTCCCGCCACACATTGCTTAATTTTTAGGGTCCCGTAATTTTCTCAAAGGAATCAAAATTTATATGGTACTTCCGTTGACATACAATATGACATTTTTCGAGTAATATCATCTTACAAGAACAATGGTATGCGTACATATGTACCTACATATTTGGACGGAACCCTAGGTGGGCGAGTCTGACTGACCTTTGTCCGTTTTTTTTTAATGTTCAACTTGTGACGTTCGACTATGGTCAGATCCTTAATGTAAAGTCAAATATTTTCGTTACTTATTTGTTTTTTACGTAAATGCACGCCCATATTAATTTTAAATTTGTATTTCGATAGTAATACGTATGTCGTAATAAAATTAGGATATAACCAAAATCTCCCATAAAACTATTAAATGAAGGTGTATTATTGTGTATGTGTCTGTAATCCTTTATTAATAATTACCTTAGTCTTTAAAGCGGAAATTACCTTATGCACTTTTGTGCAGAAATTACTTTATGCACATGTATATGCTCTTGCAAAAAAGGTCATTTTATGAAGCCTTCTCTCGACATAAAGAACAACTTCACGAGAAGTGAAAAATAATGTTTTACATTTCCACTACTCCTATTTACTGCTCTGTACTTGAAATATACCACTTGCAGCACGCCACTTTATAGATAAACAATGATCCACTTACAGAGTATGACGCGATAAATCTGTTATTTCCACTCAAAAGAAACGATGGCACGAGTCTTACCTGAGACGGCTATCTTTCGAGTATCTTTTTCAGTTGCGCATATTTTATGGAGTATTTATGTACCAACAATAACGATCAAAACAATAGTAGATTGTACACCAAGGGGATAAAGCACTGTTTTAAATGTCACGGGCTCGATATTGAATCTTGAACGGAACGAACGACTCCATAATTTACACTCGAGCGTTGCGGGATAATTAAGACCGAGTCCTGAGTGTAGTGAGGGATTTAAGCGAGCCCAAGACAAAAACAGTTTTATCCCCGAGGGTCTTATACGAGGCAATAAAAACACCGTTCAAAATAGACCGTTCACTTGGAACGACTCTGACGTCAGATTTAAAAAAAGGGGCGGCCATCTTGTTTTATTTTATTTAAGGTCCGTTCAAAATCGATATCTGATCGTTCAAGAGGCCAGTTAGAACGAATCTATGTCAGATTTTGAATCAGTGGCGGCCATCTTGCTTTTGTTTATTTACGGTCCAATACGTTCAAAATCGATATCTGAGCGTCCGAGAGGCCAGTTAGGGGGCGTCCATAAATTACGTGAGGTGATTTTTTAAATTTTCTGTCCCTCCCTCCCCCTGGTTAGATGTCGTGAGATTTTATTCAACCCCCACCCCCATTCCCCAATCTCACGTGAGATTTTTTAAAATGTGGGTTTCTCACGTAAACGCGTTGGATTGTTATTGTAAAAAGAAAAAAAAAATTGCATCGTGCTTTTATTTACGACTAGTTAAGACTAGTAATCAATATTGCTGAGAGTTAACGTCGAAGTATGAATGAAATTATTCTCTTTCGAACGAATTAGTGAATAATCTTAATCGTATTACGATTACGCTTAAGATTAAATCTTATAAGCGTGTACAATCTGGATTAAATGGACCAAAATAGTACATTTTTTTTTTTGTTTCAATCAAAAAAAAATTGCGTGATATTTGCCGAGAACCACCCTCTCTCCAACGTAAGATTAGATGAGATTTGACTCGACCCCCTCCCACCCTTAAACATCTCACGTAATTTATGGACGCCCCCTTACCTAGAAGGAATCTGACGTCAAATTTTGAAACAGTAGCAGCCATCGTGATTTTGTTTATTTACGGTCCGATTACGTTCAAAATCTCTGAGCATCCGAGAGGCCACGTAGAACGAATCTGACGTCAGATTTTCAAAAAGTAGCGGTCTCAGATTCTTTCCTACTGGCCTCTCGGATGCTCTGATATCGATAATGAACGTAATCAGATAAGGTCGCTGCCGTCTTTTGTTTTCGGAGCTGACTGCGGGCGAGCGCGCCGTGCCGCCATGCGGAATTCATGAGTTTAAGGACATAATAATAAGAACTATGAAAAGTGAAATCAGTAAATCATATAAGCCCGGCGGGTCATAATGAAATTCAAAACAACATTGCAACCCGGCTAAAACTTTGGCTTTACAATGATTTGCTTTCGGTAAGCTTTGATATATAATTGGGCATTGTCGAGCAGATGGTGTGAAAATCTTTTTATTGTATCTGAAATAAGTTATTTTTTCATCAGTTCGACATAGCTATTATTAGGTATCATTTGTTGTTCGGCCAAAACAGTTTGGGATTTATTTCCGGATCCGGGTCCGGGTAGTACTGCAGCAGATCTGCTACAGGCGCCTCCTGGTCCTCGTAGAAGTCGCACGCAAGCAAATATTCTCTCTTCGAGTAATCATCACCCTTACAGAACATATCACCTGTAGCAGAATAACATTGTTCAATTTTGCAGTAAGTGTAAGTACATACTTAAATATACTTAACTAAAGGATGGTCATGTGTCATTAAGACGCGTCAACAAAGGTCAGTGTTTCTACGGGAATTATTCCTACTCAGTACTGACGTCATAGAATCTGGTTGGGTTATAACCACGTTAAACGACTCGTAAGTCGATTGTCCACGTCGACCCTCTATGACGATAGGCCGCTTACTCGCCCAGCGTGAGTTTGCGAACATCTGAAGAAAGTTTTTTTTTTTCAATTGAAGATTTATATTTTTATAGACCCCTAAAACAGTAAGTTGTATCCATTTCATTTGGGAGTTATTGATTGGGAAACCATAAAAAAACGAGAAAATATCCTTTCAGTTCATCAACTCATCAAAACAATCGCAAACCGGCGCATCTAAGTAATTAGCAAACCGACCTATCGACCCTAAAGTTTAAACCAAAATATTCGTTACTTGGGGGTTCAGGCAGGTAGGAATATTGAGACATATATTAAACTGATTGAAACCTCTTGCCGGTCTGTAGTTATTACAGTATGACACTGCTTCTGTCGGAATAATTATTAGGTTTAGGTGTTATTTAGGGATAGTACCTTCGGTGTCCAGGATGTGCACGGGGCTCTGTGCCTCTAACGCGCCTACACAGTAGTGTTCCTCCGTCAGGTCGGGGTGCCAGTACATGATGGCGTCACGGCACGAGCTCCCGGCTATCGGCAGCAGGATTCTGTCCTAATTATTCACAAATTGTCAGCGAGTAGTGCGTTACTTTGTTATTTATCAAAAGATATTTCATTGGAAAAAATGCACGAAACAATGTTTACAAATTTTAATAAGTGTTAAATAGGCTTGTGTTCTTAAAAAATCGGCCCTAAATTGGAGTTTCCAACCTAGCCGGTTGTAAAGCGTTTTGAATATTTAATGTAATATTTGCTCGTGTTAAGTTAATTGCTTGTAAAATTGATTTACTTGAGTTTCCTAACGGCGCGGTGACGTTGCTTTTGAATGCCACCTGTTATTTCGGTTCGATGACAATGAATTAATTGCCTTGATCTTAAATGGTTACGGATCTCCGATTCCGCACATCATCTTTCCAAATGTCAACGCCGTGTGCGGGGAAAACACAGAATCAAATAAAATATAAGTGGTTTGAAATGAACTATCGTGTGAACGATGTATACCTACTTATGCAAGATCCACATGACTTATCCTTGGTTAGAGTATGTTGGTATATGACGAATTGGTACAGCGTGTTACCTTACAAATAATCTTATTGTTGACGATGGGCTCCTTGACCTCGCCGGTGCAGAAGAACTTGCGCTTTTTGCGCATGATCACCGTGCTCACCTCCAGCACCGTCTTGATGGTGTTCCCTTCATTAACGACAAAATAAGACCATATTCTCTGTCATTACACAATTGCTACATGCAAATTGAAACGACGGGTAATATATATAAAATAATAGATCATCTACCAATATTTTATTGAAATTGCGTGTGCGTATGTTGTGTGGTTGTACTGTCGAGTGCAAAAATATGGGTGCATGCAAGCTACTCAAAAATATGGCCCATGCATTTTATGTCGGCGCATTAAGGTTTCGGTACATATTTATGAGACGATTCATACATATTTTTACACTTAACTGTACCTACAATGACTGTTGCCTCTATACCGTTGAATTTCCATATAGAGTGTATCAATTGTTTGCTCTTTAGTACATATAAGATTAGCAAACTAGTGGGTTAAATCGACTTTTTCTATCTGAAGAGATATAGGCGCTGCCGTTTACAAAACTACTTACAGTTGCACATTAGGCGGCCCGGTATCACCCTGATCTAGTCAAATAAAAAAAATGGATCTAGTCCCAAACTAAGCAAAGCGTATGTATACTATGGGTACTAGATGACGATATACATACATAATATGGATAAATATAATACATAAATATATAGAAGACATCCAAGACTTAGGAACAAATATTTATGCTCATCACACACATTAATACTTTGACCGGGATTCAAACACAGGACCACCGGCTTCGTAGGCAGGGTCACTACCAACTAGGCCAGGTTGGTAGTCAAATTAAATTATGTATAGAGGTAACAGGGTGTGTAGGTACAGGAATGTAGCACCTTTCTCGCCGTTGATGGCCTCGAGCTCGCGCATGCCGCGCGCCTGCGTCTCGCGGCTGTTCTGCTGCTTCATGTAGTCCGCTAGTCGCTGCATCGCCGCCACGAACTCGTCAATAGGCCCTGCCCATTATCAGGATCATCATCACCATATCATCAATATAATCAATATAATGCCAGAAATAATTATTTTTTACCGTTCAAGTTATTTCTATACAATCATAACATTTTTTAATCCACCTAAATCATACGATTTACAGTGAATACTCAGTCACTGTTATAGAGCGGCGGCCAATTAAAGGAGCATGACCGAGAAGCAACGCGCTTTGCCGCGGTCGTAAATTCTGTGATTCAATTTTGTAAATATATTTCAACAGTTGTTAAACAATATTTCAGTAGGTACTAAATAATAATTTTCTCGCATTCAATTCTGAGTGATTAGAAATATTAGAATGCCACCCTTTAGACAAGCTTAGGTACCTACCTGTTCCAAAACTGCCTCCATCTAAATAATTAAGAAACTGGAAGAAACGCAACGCTTCGTCGGACTCTATTTCGTCCATTACCGGTCTCTGTAGATAAAAGAAACATTGTGTTAGAATGTTTATTTGGGCATTAAAGGCAGATTTATATGGTGCAAGAACATTTTGTATTCTTATTATTGCGGGGCTGCGGGCTACCGAGGTATCACTAAGTAGTATTGAATAAACCCTGCAATATATATACAAGTTCTTACTCCATGTTAGTTCTTAATTAAATATCAGTTACTAAGATCATAAACCCATAAAGGAGTGAATATCAGAGCGTTTGAAACGATATTCACCCATAAAATAATTGCCCATATTAAAAAGACAACATATTTATAAAGGCCCAGAAAAAATCGTCTGCATGAGTTAAACATCTTCTAAACAATAATTGTAGGTATTCCATTACTATCTAGTAGGTATACCTACTAATTATAGTATGTCTCTATGTCTCACACACCCAAATGACCCAAGGCAAGCTAGTACGGGCGCCAGGCCGGTTACGCGACTAGCGTCAGTTAGCGACCATAGTGAGATTTTATTTTTACATACCCTAAAAAAACAGTGAGTTGTATGCCTTTTATTTGATAGTTATGAACGGGATTTCATTAAAACAGAATAAAATACCTTTGCTTTCTATTCATCAACACATCCAAGTGGTCGCACCAGTGGCGGATTTACCAATAGGCTGAGTAGGCTGGAGCCTAGGGCGGCAGATTTTAGGGGGCGGCAAATTTGCCCCGATTTTTTTTTGTCGTACAAAAAAAATCTAAATGTTACTATGTCCGCTCACACAATTCAATCAACGTGTAATATCTTTCACCACTTAAATATGTTTTATACCGTAAATTGAGGTTCCTTTGCTCCCCATTGGATAACTATGCCCCAACTGTTTATTTGGTTTTATAGCGTTATAACCAAAAGTAATATATTCCCATTTGATAGAAAATATGTTTAAAATGTACTTTGTCTGTTCTTAACTCTGTAAAACAGCAATTGTAGTACATACGCAAAATTTGTATGTAGCAGAATATTTGACAACGGGGTAAAATGGCTAGTTTTGAAACATTTTTCATTCTGGAGCACAGTTACCCAAACATTGGCTTACGCTTGTAGGTTGTAGGTAGGCTTCAAAGTGTTTAAATTGACTAAAACATTATTTGATGCCTAGTAAGTGTTATAACAGGATCCATATGGTCATTCTACTACCAAGTTTTTAATACCTATGCCTATAAAAATCTACATACCGCATTATGATAAATCTTAAAATAATTCGGTACTTAATTTAAATGTTTGAAGGCGTGTTTAGAGCAAAGAAGCCTCGTTTTACGATCTTCATAGTGTGTCTGTAATTTAGGCATACATTACCACAACTTATAAGTAGTATGTAAGAGTAATTGTAGGTGAACTAAAAAGAAAAAACCGGCCAAGTGTGTCGGACCACGCACAATGAAGGGTTCCGTACCAACACCTACTAGTCCACATTTAAAACCACTATCCAATACATTGAACCTAAAAAAAATCGTATCTTCATAGGGAACTCACGGCACTTACGACCTTTAGTTTGTGCAAGTCAGTTTTTAAGTGAAAACTCAAAAACCGTAAAACCTATTTTGTTCAAACCAAAAATCTTTGAAAGTATTTATTAATGCACACCATCTCAATTTTTTTCAGTATTTTAAACACCATAGTTTGGAAATTCTTTATTTTGATTTTTTTTTTTCTTTTTAGTTCTTTTATCCACTGCAGTCATGTTTTTAAATTTTGATTATTATTTTATTTCGCAATTTTTGATTTTCGTTTTAAAGTATCGTTGCCGTAAAATCATGTTTTAAATTTTTGGTCAGAACACACAAAATATAGATAAATAGTCCGCCATATTGTTTTTATTGCGACGTCACATCCTATGTAACAAAGAATCTCACATACATACAGACATGAACCCTGCAAACATTACACTCCTTTTTTTGGGCAGTCGTGTAAAAATGATGTGAAATTACGAAAAAATATTTTTAATTTTGGAAGATACGACCTTTTCAGATTCAATGTATTGGATAATGGTTATAAACGTAGACTAGTAGGTGTTGGTACGGAACCCTTCATTGTGAAAGAAAGAAAGAAAAATGGTTAATTCTATAAAAGGCACAAAACAAGACTTTATACAGACATATGTCCTACAACTATGCACAACTGCGCGTATGATCCGACACGCACTTGGCCGGTTTTTTTTTATTCAATGTATTAGCAAGTGGTTTTAAATGTGGACTAGTAGGTGTCGGTACGGAACCCTTCATTGTCCGTGATCCGAAACGCATTTGACCAGTTTATTTTTTATTTTTTCAGTATCTCAATTTTATTTTTGAATTTTATTTTTCTTCTGCCCAAAACCGGGCGAAACATGACCGCATTTGTCACATTTTATCGATTTTCGAAAAAGAGTTGTAGTCGAGCAGAAAAGTACATCTTCTGAATAACCCATCAGTGATCGGCATGTCACCTCCAATATTTTTTTTAAATATATCGCAGTCATTTCTAGGCCTTTTTTTCGGTATCGGAAATACCATAATTTCGGTCATTTTTGAAATATGTTTTTTTCTGACTGAAATCGGGCGACAGATGACCGCATTGCTCACTTATTACTGATTTTTCAAAAATGTTTTCGAGATTGCAATTTTTTTTTCTGTTTTGAAGCCTTCGTCGAGACGAGTTTTTGACACCTCATTCAGCCACTTACTGCCAAAACCCACAACACCAGGGCGATGTTCCGCTTTCACTGAAAATGGGACCTGAGGGCCTACTCCGAACTTCGAAATCTGAACTTCGTATCGTGCCGTCTCTTTCACTCATATAGTGAAAGGGACGAGAATGAAAGGGACGGCACGTCACGAAGTTCGGAGTAGGCCCTTTGATTCCAAAGCGGCAAAAACTAGGGTATCGAATTGTAGTAGAGGTCAATAGGGGCGGCAAAATTTGAATAGCCTAGTGGCGGCCAAAGTGTAAATCCGCCACTGGGTCGCACACGAAAATCGACATACGCTAAATCGATTGAATTTCACGCTTTAAACATTGTTAGTGAAATATTACGATTAAATATACCTACCGTCAGTACTTAAGTATTATTGTCCTTATATTTGTCTACGGTCGTATTAAATATGAACTTACGAATTTCCCACTCCATGCCCCGACGTCGGAATAAAGCGAATTGACTCTGCTCGGCATCCAGTCCGAGGACGCCCGCGCCACCAGGATCGGATGCTAGAATTAGAAAGCAGCCCTTATTTCAACATTTCGCCGGTTTACATTAAACACCGTCGCCGTCGGCCAACGTCCAAGAATGTGGTCTAACAATTTTTTTTACTCTGTCGTTAGTAAATTAGGGTTCAAAAGTGGTACTTACTATAAGTAGTCAGACTTTCTTAAATTGTAAATTAATATTTTGACATGTAAAACTGCCCTTGTGGCCTATTTGCAGAATAAATGTTTGATTTTAATTTTGGTAGATCACTTTCTTGGCTGACTGTACCTATCAGGAATTTTGTGCATATCACGCATATATATATATATATATATATATATATATATATATATATATATATATATATGCGTGATAGCGTACATTGGCCGGAATAAACCCGCTAATTATAGCCTAAATATTACACATCATAAAATAATTTTCGAAATAAAATTGATAAGTATTTTTATGCTTACCATCGATGGTAGACTGCTAAATACATTGCGAATGAAAATGGCGAGAAAAATAAACATATATTCCAGCACGTGCATTTCTGTTCTATGCTTACACGAACAAAAGTGAATCTCGCTAATATTATAAAGTTATAACGAGAGCAATCAATTTCATCAATTAACGGTAGGTACGGTTTTAATGGTTTTTTTATCATATTTTAATTGACGTAACTACCTATAAACTTTGGTACATAGGTACATGACTTCCACAAGCACAGTTTGCTGAATTGCCTTTATTCCGTCCATCGAATCGTTTTTGCTATAATTTTGATGCAAGGGGATGCCTCGATTAGGTCAGCCACGGCCCCCGTGAAAGAGACACGCTTATGTCTTTCGCGCACGACACGGGAGGCAACCATCTTCGGGAATGGATTTTTTAGACAAATCTCGATAAATATCTGACTGAGCGCAGCTTTATTAAATTTCCTCTTGACAGTTTAGATGAGGTAAAATATCATCATTTTAACTGAATTCTGTCGTTTAATAATGTGTTGTTTTAGTAGGCTGAGTAAAAAAAAGGAAAATAAAGGCTTTGATTTTTTTTTCTATAGAGCAAATTTTAAGCAATCATGTTTCGGCTATTGTCAGTCTCTGATAATTATAGTCAAGAATCATATATCGAAAAATCAATCATTACCTATTTTCTTGTCTGGGCAGAACAGTGTTTCAAAGAACGCGATATTTCTCGTTGCGAGGCCTAGCGCGCTAGCCTATAGCAAGCGAAGCGAATGAAAACCGATGGATTCTGAATATATTTAGTACGGCGTTTAAGTTTAAACAAGTACATAATATTATTACACTTAAGAGTCCTTATAAGTTTGAACGTTCATTATTTTCATGAAATCTTAGTCGATAGATGGCGTTAACGCTCGGCACACGAGCGCACTGCTCTACAGCACACTACAGCGCGTATGCGTGTGTTTCAACCGGGAGGCAAACATTCTTGATCGTTTTGACAATTTCCAAGTTGAAGGTTTTATACAGTTTTTTAATGTAATTAAAAATGTATTTGATGTTTTGAAAGCAGTACTTTAATATTATATACAAATAATTGTAACTCATAATTTTGTTTCGTTGCGTAATTTCAAAATAAAAGGTAGATGCTGTATCTACCTTTGAAATTATGTAGATTTTAGCCTAGTTGGTAGTAACCCTGCCAAAGAAGCTGGTGGCCCTGGGTACGAATCCCGGTCAGGGCATTTATCTGAGTGATGAAAACGAATATTTCTTCCTGAATCTTGGTTTTTTTCTATTTATCTATATAAGACCGAACGCAATAGTACATTAGTGCAGAGCGCGAAATAGGGGATTGCCGGCCGAATAGTTATAGATGATATATTATTATTATTATTTTTATTTACCTCGGGTCCGTTCCAACAATTAAAAGTAATATAATCTACTAAATCATTCGGCACTGTTTTGTCTACATACTATGTAATGTTATTCACAAAATGTAAATCTTTGTAATGACTGTTTGTGCCAAAATAAAGTGAAAAAAAAAATTGCAAATTATAAGAAAAGCGCCCTGGAAACAAAAGACGATCACTTTGCCGGCCTAGGCAATGTTATATGAAATCCATTATGAGGTCCATTCGTTGCGCCGCATCCGAAACCTGTTATAACGAACATAACGTATATTTAATTGCATGATTGAGAAAAAATAATTAATTTACCTTTTAAGGTTTGTATGTATGAATGGAAGCACTTTATTGTACACAATAACAGGTTAATAGTTATTTGTTATACAAGGGTGCACAGTTATATTTTAACCGCGAGTGTAGAGTTGAAACACGAGCTAGCGACTGGATTCTAGGGTTGAACTACGATTTAGCAAATGGATTCTATGGTTGAACCACGAACGAAGCGAGTTGTTCAAAAATAGAATACTGAACAAATCTCTTCATCTCACTAAAGCCAGGAAAATACTACAGAAGAGAAACGACTAAACTATTCAAAATTAGCCTTGGTTTTAACTAGTACACAAATAAAACAAATTGGCAGGAAATCTTATATACAGTCAGCAAAACTATTAGCTGATGAGAGAAAACTGTCCTGTCTGGACTGGCCTTTACATGTTAGTATGTTTTAAAGGTAACTAATAAAATTTGACAAATTAACTCGTTATCATTTTCAACAAACTTAAAACATCAACACATTTTGTTGGGTATATGGCTGTATAGGTTTCTGCCATTGCTCTTTTTTTATTAGGTACTTATCAACCCTAGGAGCGATATGACTCCCTTTCACCCCGCATCTGAGGTCAAATATGACCTACTTTCAGAGTATGAGAAATGAAAATACTTAAATTTTCAGTCAACATCCGTGAATCATATTATGTCCGATATTTGCAACGTGGCGCAATCAACGGAAGCGACATAGCTAGGTCCAACCTCTGAGAGCACTCGGCGCGGATCTCCGTTAGTGAGTATTATATTCTTTGTCGCGGACTCCCCAGTCATACACATGATACACACTCTTTTATTTATCTAGGTATTCTAGGGCGCGGACTGAGCGCGTGGGATCATTGCAGCGTAATTTATGGGTAAATTGGATAATATTTAAAAATGATTACCAAGTTGAATTTCAGACCGATTACGATAACAAAAAAATATCTGAAACAAAAAAGTTGCACTTAACTACACTTTTATCTTTACAGCAAATTATATTAATGCGTTTTGCAAGAAAAAAATAAAATGAAACCCTATTTTTATCAAAATACTTAGCAACATCCGGATGCTACTTAAGCCTAAATTTTAGATGAATCTGAACTTTTTAACGATGTTACTATCTAGTTTATGATATGTAGAATTGAAATGTGTTCATTTTGTACCAAAATCAGTAGTTTTTGCGTCAAAATTGAAAATCGAAACGTCTCGCCTAACCGCAAATATTGAAAAAACGCTGCCAAGAAAATGCGTTTTTACCAGGTTTAGCGCTAAAAAACAAATAAAATGGTAATGGCAATATATTTGTATATTTGGCACCGGTATGTTTACGTCTGAGTGCCGACATTGTCTCCCCGCATCTATAACTAGAGTCTAGCTAATAAAAGCTGAGACAGATTTATTTAAAGCTTTTTAAAATACATAACTTCGATAAGCCGTAAACACTACTGGCAACAGTGATATTAAATCGCTTCAAAACCGCCTATATATTAGAAATGGCAACTCAAGATTTTGCGAGCGGTATTGCCAGATGCATCACAATTACGCATTATATTAATCTACTTCAAAAAAGAGAAAAGGTTATCAATTCACTTGTGTTCTGTTTTTTTTATGCGTGTTACCTCAGAACTCCGTCGTTATGAACCGATTTGGGAAATCATTTCTTTGTTTGAAAGACTATGCTCCCAGGTTGGTCCCATATTGTTACCAGAATCTAGTTCTTAAGATATTTCGAATAAGGAGGTAGTGAAGCGACTATGACAAAGTCATGATTTAAATGGTCCTGAAGTAATATTATCATCATTTTTTTGCTTTGTAGTTTATTTGATTGTGGTTTTTTTGCCGTTAAAAGTTATTATTAACTTTTTCGCAATAACACATCCAAAATCTTGTTTAGATCAACGTAGATACGCTTACTCCCTCCTCTTTTTTCTTCTTTTTTTGTCTACTCTCTTGTATCTCTCATCCTCTTTTCTGTTCTTGGCCTAAAACCGAGTTGAGAGCGGTCTACGAGTTCCGGTTAGTATTACATGTGTCAGGTGCTTTACCTTTACCACGTATGGTCAAAAAAATTGCTAAACCTAAATTCATCACTTAAACTTGAATAAATTATCTGGAAGGGATATAACAATCAAAATGTTTTACTGTTCTTGTCTTGAGTGATGTTATGTTGTGTTATTATTGTATTGTTAGTGTAGATTAATGTAAAAAAAATACGGAACCCTAAAAACCTTTCAAGTTAGTGAAAGAGGTAAAATAATATCTAATGTTCAATTTTGAATTATATTATAGAAAGAATTGTTTGGGCAAGACAGTCTTTCAGGGAAAACTCAAAGACCGTAAAACCTATCTTGTCAAACCAAAAATCGTTGAAAGTAGTTACCTATTAATGTCAATTGTCTTCAGAATTTTAAACTTCATGCACTCTTTATGACTTTGACAGCTAAAATTTCACCAACGGTTAACATAAATTAAAAAAAAATCTAAAAATATTTATATTATTTTTAAAGGCCTATCCATCGATAACCCACACGACTATTAGCGTAGAATTTTTTTTTCTTTTACCGCTTACATGAAGTGCCCCCATAATTTAATATTTTTCATAATTTTACATCATTTTTATGTTGCGGTTCATTGAATACACTTTCCTAACAAATTTCATAATTATAGTGCTTGTAGTCTCCGAGAAAATCGGCTATGACATACGGACGGACGGACGGACAGACATGGCGAAAATATAATGGTCTCGTTTTCGCCATTTAGGCTACGGAATCCTAAAAAAGGAAAAAGATTGAGAAGTTTCATGTCCAGGACAACATCTCCAATTTGTGCGCTTTATAATGATATTTTATGCGTTTTTATTCAACAACTAGATTTATTTGCAAATTATGTCAGTCCTAACACATGCCAAGTCCAGCTGAAACTGATTTCTTTAATTTGACATACTGAACAACAGAGGGGCTACTCCGAAATTCGAAATCCGAACTTCGTATCGTGCCGTTTCGTTTACTTATATAGTGATACGAGAATGAAAGTGACGGCACGATACGAATTCGGATTTCGAAGTTTGGAGTACAGGGCCAGTGGCGCAACCGCGAACAGCAAACGAAGTTTTCTCTCTCTGTCGCACTTGCAAGATCGCATATAAGTAAGACAGAGAGGGAAAACTTCGTTTGTGGGTCGCGGTAGCCCCTCAGACCTAGGGCATGTTATACTTTGTGGATGGAAAATAAGCTAAAACTAACAATATTTATATAACTGGCAACACAATTAAATTGAATTTGACATTGTTGGCAGTTGGCGGTTTTCGATTGCTGGCTGCTGAGGCCCTACCGCGACCGAAAACGAACGAAGTTCGAATAATCCCCTTTTCTGTCGCACTTGTTAATTCGTGCGACAGAGAGGGAAATATTCGAACTTCGTTCGTTTTCGTCGCGGTAGGCCCTCTGTCTGTTACTTTCTCTACTAACCTAACTGACACTTTCTGTTAGTACATTTTCGCGCCATTCCAATGATAAAACACTGTTCATTTCAGTTTCATGCAGTTTGACTTTTTGCATAATGCACGTACGAGTGAGACTATTTGGAAAACCCGACACGGTTGTCGCTGTGGGTTCTAAGTTAACCAAAATTGAACAATTTCGCCATATCATAAAAGATGCGTTTAACATAGATCTGAAGTGCCAACGTCTATTGTACGGCGGTAAATTGGTATGTATTCTCAAAATATTCGTGTCTGTACACAAATGTAATAAGAATAAGCTATATTATGTCGTTAGGCATGTTATGCGACTATTATCTCCTTTGTTTGTCGTGTTTGCTGTACAATGCCGTTGTTCAGACACTGTGTTGCATAGGAAATGCAATCTCGAGTTAAACCCGTTGTTCTTCAACAATCACGAGTACTTTTGGAGGCTCATTGTCGTAGGAAAAGGAATGATGAGTGCATAGGCCTATACTGCAGCCCCAAATATAGTAGAGGTCAATCTGCCTTTTGAAAGTCCAAAGTACCCAATTGATGTTTCGTGATACTTTTGCTAGGTTGATAATTTATTTATAACAGTTAATTACACACTATATTGACGAGATAAATAGAACGCTATGTAGAACACTACATATATTTAGGAATAAGTGTCATTTTCTAAAACAAATTATGAAGATCAGGCCACCAGACAAATCAAATCCAGCGGGAACAAATACTGGGCAAGCGAAGGAATATAACTGCGTTCTACTAAGCTTGACCTACGGTTCCCGAAGTTTGATGTATATTGATAACATAAAGAAAGAAAAATAACTGTGTCAATGGGCAATGGGAAATCTGAAACTTAAAAAAAAAACAGTAGCCACTCAATAAGAAAAAACACAATGCTAACAGACACTTTATATCCGTTGCTGAAACTGATATGCAATGGGCTGGCCATGCAGCAAGGTTCACTGACCAGTGTTGGCCCTGACACACTCTAAATGGGTCGGATCATGAGGGAAGAGAAGTGTAGGATGACCACAGCAATTGGCAAGATAGAGAAATGGAAGAAGTTGGAGGATACCTACACCCTGCCTAAGGGGCCCCAATAAAAATACTCATGTAATATGTACAGATGCATGTGCATATATATATGTGTGTGTGTATATTTATGAATATATGTAATTTAATTTATTAACCCGTCCTCAACCAATGAAAAAATATACAATAGCATTCTTTTGTTATGTGCCTGAAGATCTCGGGGATGGGTGTTTAAATTAATTTAGCTGTTGTCTAAAGGCTTAACTTGTTTTAGCTTTATAGTTTATTTAATTCTTATTGTCTAAAAGCACTTTTTTGGGAAATAAAAAGGGTTTGTTATTATTATTATTATGAAATATTCTACTTGCTTGTATTCTAATGATTGCGCGAGTTATCTTAAGCATCAAGCTCAACTCTAGACTTAGCAAGTGAGATCTTGGGTTTTAGTCTAGACTCAAAATTGCATTCCCTAATTGACTTTAGAAGTTCATATTTTAAAAGTTCAGCTATAATAGTCAAATATTAAAAGGGATTTCAGTCATTTTAAAGAGCTAAGAGCTAGATTTTAATTGTTATTGTTTGTGTTGTCAAAGAACTGCATGTGGTTCGCAAGCTGCGATTAGCTGACTTCTGCATTAGTTGTTTAAGGTATCATATTGGAACATTATAAAATTACTATTAACTACCTAGTTTAGTTGTTTAAGGTATCATATTGGAACATTATAAAATTACTATTACTAAAGAGGTAACAAGCGATTGTCCTGCTAATTGCGAATTTAGAAAATGGATTTGTTTTAGAACTATATGTTTAAGATTTAATATATTCTTAATTGGTTGTATTTCTGGTTTACATTGTACTCAAAATGGTCCAATAAATGTTACAGTTGGATGATGGATATACATTCCATGACTATAACATTAAACTGAATGATGTCATACAACTCATGGTTTGCTCGCCACCTGAGTCACATGCTGAAATTAAAAAGGATGCTGAAGACAATGCTGAGTCTAAAAACAGCAGCAAAAGCAAAGAAATAAATTATACAGGTAATAATAAATGCTAGTTTTGAATCATTTTCTCTGTGTGTGTGTATGGCCCTAATAAACCTCTATGATTACTCTTATAACTTAGTATCTCAGTACTGAAGCAATGATGAGCTTTAATTTAAGTACTTAGCTGTTTCCTTAGTGAGTTTTGAGTTTCAGCTGACAATAGGATGGTAATTTGTTACAGTCATATTTACGTAACTAAATAGATCATAGGGATAAAAATGCTTATTTTATTTTGAGATTCTTCGTATAAACTCCATTCAAAAACAAAATGAAATAAATGGTTTAGTTTCTAGTCTAGTTGTAGACTGGTAAATGAATAGACTACTAAGGAGAGATTACCAATGTCTACAGTTTCACTACATGATGTTCACTGTAAAAATACATCACTTCTAGTGAATCATATACATAATTTTTCTATCAAAGTGAAAAATTGAAAAAATAATCATCACAGGTAGGATTTGAACCCGCGACCTCTCACGATTCCATATAATTTCGTTACTGGACGCAAAATTTAAAATCATGTTCATATCATATGTGTCTGATGTAATTTATGTAGTCATTTTTTTATGGTTGCGTACCCGAAGGGTCCAAACTGAACCCTATTGTTGTCACTCACGCATTCGTCCGTCCGTCCGTCCGTCGTCTGTCACACAGTTTTTACAGCCAAATGGTTGGAGCTACAGTCTTCAAATTTTCACAGTATACGCATCTATGTTGACCCAAAGCCATAGAAATTGTAAAAACTTATTTTTAAATGTTTGTAAGGGGGGCTCCCATACAGTTAATTTTTATTCGACCCCATCGAGTGGGTTTTCGTTGTCTAGAGCTCATTGACTACTATATATTTGTTTTTAAAATGATTGGAAAACATAGGAATGAGAAGCCACCAAAGTCAGAACTTTTTACAAATAATTTTTTACTTCCCATTAACCTATAAACTTGAAATTTGTTAATAATGTTTGTTATTACGTATGTTTTACCAACAGATACTAATATGTTGATAAATCAGATTTTTTCATTGAAAGTTCCTTGTTTTTCCTATTAAAACCATCTTAATTTTGCGGTTGTCTCGGAACCCTAAATTTGCGGCGTCCGACACACACTTGTTTGTTTATTGACCGATCAATGAAGTGAGTGATGCGTCTCCATTTAAGTTTGGGAAAATATGTTTTCGTATGTCAGGATGTCCGGTGGATTTCCGGCTGTTCTCTATAGGTAGCATTTCTCCACCAATTCTCATGGAATTTTGTGACTTATACTGCATTAGGTAAGTTCATCACACTACTATCAAAACTTGACAATGGTGATTTTTTTTCTAAAGATGCCACCAGTACTATTTATGAAATTGGCGACGTAATAGACATGAAAGACCGCGAGCAAGGTGCCTGGTTTGAAGGAAAAATAGTAAGAATAGTGCAGGACCCTGATGTTCCAGTCCCAGATAACTTGAATAGCAGTCTCAAATCAAGCACAGAGGAAGAAAGTGACAGTGAAAATAAACCACCTAGTGACACTGGTAATAACTCGGTGAAATCCAAAAAGAAAGGTATTGCAGACTATTTTACAAAGACACCGAAGAAGAAACCAACTGAGAAAGCGGTTAAACCAAAATCTGCAGAAAGCCAGAAGGATGACACTATGGACATGCATCTGTTGTATAAGGTGCAGCTGGATGATGAGTAAGTATTTAAGTTGAAAAAAAAATAACCCAAGAAAATACCTTTTTAGGTTAGTATCTAAAAAGGTATTTTCTTGGGTTCTTGGGTAACAATCCCTGCCTAAGGTAGTCGTTAGGCAGGGATTGTTATTATTCCTGCTGGTTTAAAATATACAAAAACCCCCTTAATCTATGACACCGAGGAGATTTGCAGTAATGTGTTAATTTTTGTTACAGTGATTCTGATACCTTTCACTATTGCAAATCCAAGGAAATAAGGCCAAGAGCACGAGTGGCCATCGATATTAAAGGTCTCAAAGTGGGACAAACAGTTATGATCAATCATAATACCGAAAGCCCGTTAGAAAAAGGATACTGGTAAGAAGTAGCTTTTGATTGATTGCCATCTAAATACTACTTGACATAGACTAGAATAGTTTTGATTTCATGGAGGCATTTTTAATAATGACTGTTAAATCATTGTTAAATTCTATATATTCTAGGTATGACTTTAAGGTAGAGGAAATAAAGAAATTGCGTCTTACTCATGAGCTCATAGGAACATTATACCTTGGCCCGGAGGCTGTCCCTCAAAATGATACTAAAGCTCGAGTTCATGATAAGATCTTCGCCATTGAGAAGGTCGTGCCTCTCGCCGACAGAACCGCGGAGTACAAAGAGATGATGATTACTCTGCCTGAAAAACGTGAGTACCTATTTCATGAAATATAATCTTGGACTACTACTCGTATTATATTGGACTACATACATGACGGTGTTGCACTTTCAGGTGCATTGCCATTGAATTGCTTGACATGTCGCGACAACGAAGACGCGCCTTGCAAGGATTGCGGATGTTTCCTGTGTTCAGGAAAAGAGTTTCCTGATAAAGTGAGTTTTGTTATTACTGCAGTCAATTATGTATGTGTTTAATTTAAATAAGTATAAACGTATGGGTAAACGGCACTTCATCGTCACTCGTGTTGTAGATTGTGCTGTGCGACGAGTGTAACAAGGGGTTCCACATGATCTGCCTGGACCCGCCGCTGACGGAGCTCCCGGAGGAGGACTGGTACTGCCCGGGCTGCAAGCGCGACGCCAGCGCGGTGGTGGCGCCCGGCGCCAGCAAGCAGCGCAAGAAGGCGCCCGCCTCCGCCACCACCCGCGACTGGGGCCGGGGCATGGCTTGTGTCGGTCAGTTGCTATCAGATTTTTTTACCTTTCCAATCTTTCTATATCGTGCTATCTATGAGGCAAAGTGTCACCTCAATGCTTTGGGCACAATACTAATTAACACCCAACGAGGAGTGGGGCGCTTCCTCGCTGATAGAATAATCTGTACGCTGTTCAATTGCTGTTACCCTAACACCTTTATCCAGTTACTGTGATAGCAGAACATTTTTTTTAATGTCTGTTGTTTCATTTAAGGAAAGACAAAAACATGCTCAATGCCAGCTAACCACTTTGGACCCATACCTGGCATCGAAGTCGGCATGTGTTGGAGATTCCGAATACAGGTAAGACGCATCCAAAATTAGGATACTTTGATAAATAATAAAAGTGAGTAGTGTACTGCTCTTTATCTGAATACATTGTCGCCAGAGAACGGCCTGTAAGAATGGGTGTAATCAGACAACCGATAGTGTTAGAAGTATGATGTATTCTCTCTAAACATGGTTACATATCAGCTTATATACTAAGGCTACGCTACGTGTGTGCGTGCAGCGTTGCACACACTACAGGCTATTCACTTGTAAAAAAGTAATTTCGGAATGAATATAATTAGAAATATACCACTTCGTCACGATTATTCATAAAGAGGCAGTTTCCGAAATCCGTTATTTTAGTGCTTTCAAAGGGTTGATTCATGTGACAAAAGTGCTAGGTGCCGATTTTGGGAGCTTTGATCCGAAAATTTTTCGACGTGGTACGGTGGTGTTTTTTCAGCTTTCGGAGTCGGGCGTGCACCGGCCGCCCGTGTCCGGCATCCACGGCCGCGACGTGGAGGGCGCCTACAGCATCGTGCTCTCAGGTAAAACATGCTCCATTTCTCGTTTTTGTTGCTAATATTCTTTCTCTTGATTTTTGCCATGTAATTTCTTTCTTAAACAGTTTGGTAAAGACGCGAGGTTAGAAATGTGTTAGACTGAGTAGTAAAATAAAGCTGCTCTGGCCCCTGTTTAGTCACTTAACCTGTAAGATCTAGTAAAAGAAACAAAGTTGATGGTTCCTAGTAAGTGCAAGGTGCTCCTCACGGTATTAGGAACACAGTAGTGTTGATTACGTGTGTGTGCAGGCGGGTACGAGGACGACGTGGATCACGGGTACGAGTTCACGTACACGGGCAGTGGCGGCCGAGACCTGTCCGGCAACAAGCGCACGGCCGGCCAGTCCTGCGACCAGACGCTCACACGAGAGAACAAGTCAGTACACTTATTGCACCTACTACTACATCACAATCTTCTAGATAAAACTAGTATGTTCCCTCCGCCCATTAGAGCGAAGCTTCTGTTCAGCAGATACAATATAGGCCAATGGCAACTTAATATGTACCTAAATAAGACATGAGTTAACGACTTATGTAGGAGCAGCAATAATCGAGATCATACTTACTTACCCCTCTTGCTGGCCTAGCGATCCAAAGTGAGTCGTGGCCTCCAATAATTCTATCCACCGTGCCAGGAAGGCTTGGGCCGATGATTAACAAGTTTAGTAAAATGTCACTTAGAGATAAGCTGACACTCTACAAAACTTGTGTTCGCCCAATCATGTCTTATGCAAGTGTAGCTTTTGCTCACATGCCTATGACATCGCTCAAGCCGCTTCAGGTCATTCAGAATCGTTTTCTCCGTAGGGCGACTGGTGCTCCGTGGTACCAGCCGAACCTCAGTCTGCACCACGACATGGGAATTAGCACCACGTATTGACAACGCTTCCCATCATAAGAACCCGTTAGTTAGGAAGGCTGTCGACTAGGTTCCCATCCCTCCCCCCTCTGTCGTAACTCGGCGATCACTGATTAAGGGCCGCACGGTCCGGCGTCCTAGGCACACACTTACGGTCCCGGACAACGTAAATCACAGCGTCCATCGAAAGATGGAACGCTGCGCTTACGGCGTCTACTCTGACACGACGCGTACACTTAGGCATTCCCGCCAGCGGGGACGTCCACCACGCGATCGCGACAACACTGACACATATAGTCCCTATTCGTCCCGGTACCGCCGCACACCGGGTAGAGTCAGTCCGACCCAGGTGCCCCTAGCTGAGTTTTTGCTGGACTTTTAGCTAGGCTAGGTTTAGTGAACCAGCGACAAAACTCCCAGTAGCTCGATTCCACTCACACCTCAGATTCGGTAGAAACCGCTCAACCAATCTCACTGGAGCACAAACTCTTAGAGTATTCCAGTGTTCCAAACCACACGCGTGGCGTGCCAGAGGTTTTCCCCTGGATTTTCCCCAGGCTACTCTCGAACCGCGCACTCCTATCGCTTTATTGGGCCCGGCCTATAAAGCCACAGTCAGGTTCAAAAAAAAAACTTTTATACACGAGCCAGCTTGAAGCTCACGCAGATCAGCCTCCACAGCGTCAACCCAGTGGTATCTGCGGCGGCTAACTGGACGTCTTCCTGTCGGTTTATTCTGGTAGGCTCTTTGCCCAACTGTACAACAGTTTGGAATACCACATCTGTGACGAATGTGGACGAGACTTGAGCATGTGACGTTGTGAGTGTTATTTGTAACTCGACATTGAACAATAATCACGAAAATGACGGTAGATTCTCGCCTCCCTCGCTACCGCCGCCAACATCGAGCAACCTAGCGGGCAGAGCGCGAACACGTAGTGCTAGACGCGCTACAATCGCCTCTGGTTCTCATGACTGTAGACCACCTGCTGCTCTGAAACATGTCGAGCGATATTCGACCTTGTAGACGTGAAAGACCCGTTTATTATTTTAAAATATTAACAAACATAATTAAATGTGAACACAATATAACGATTCAGAGCGCTGGCGCGCAACTGCGCCGTGAGGAAGGTGAGCGAGGACGGCGGCGACGCGGGCGGCGCGTGGCGCGACGGCCGCCCCGTGCGCGTCGTGCGCTCCTACAAGATGCTCAAGCACTTCCCCAAGTACGCGCCGAAGGAGGGCATCAGGTAATCCACTCATCACACCCTTCTTCGCAGACTACTTATATCGAAGACGATACAAATAGGATGATCTAAACAACCACAAACATGTAATTTCTTCAAATCCAAGAAGCATACTGTAAACAATTTACCATAATTTTAGGGTATAACTAATTGATGAAAAGTTCGACATGTGGACGCAGCGGCAATAAATATCTATCTCCAATATTTATTTTACACGAAAATGTTTACTCATACGGTGTTAATGGCCGATCTACGTAATGGTAAATATTTGTGCAGATACGACGGGATCTACAAGGTGGTGAAGTACTACCCGGAGCGCGGGCTGGCCGGCTTCCGCGTGTGGAAGTACCTGCTGCGCCGCGACGACCCCGCGCCCGCGCCCTGGGAGCCCGGCGCCAAGCTATTCCCGGCCATTGTTAGTACATTTGTATATTCATATATATTCATATTCAATTTATTCATAAAACCAATTTACATGTCAACAAGTATTTAAATGAAATATTACAATAATAATTATACATTACGAATGATGTCAGGGTTCAATCCAAATTAATACAATTTCATTAAAACATTAGCTAATAGGTAATTACCACTACTACGTCTTTTACTTTAGTATCGCGAATGCTTGTGTGTCCACTGCCCAATTCTACAGATCGCACCCGAAACCCTTCACTTTTAATCAGATGAATTTTTGGTAACAAAAGTTTACCATCCATGTTTACATTTTAGTACCCCGATGGCTATCTGGAGGCGGAGGCTTTGAAGGCGGCTCTAAAAGCCAAAGCTAAAGCGGAAAAAGGAAAGAAACGCGCCATTCGTGATGTGACTAGTTCATCGGAGGAAGACGAGGCTCCGCCCGGCAAGCGACGAAAGAAGAATACTCCGGTTCAAAAAAATAAAAGTAAACAAGCACTTCCATACGACTTTTTGTTTCATAAAATGCTGCTATCTAAACATCATAAATATTTTTAATTGCAGTAGCCAAGTTCACAAGTCCAAGCGCAAAACCAGTCGCGAGTGAAGAAAGTAAAGGACTGAGCGATGAGGAGCGGCAAGTGATCGCAGCCGACACTCTCAACAGCAAGCTGTGGAGCGAGTGCCTGATGGTCGCCGACACGCGCGGGAAGAAGGTTCGTACACTACACTACACTACCGGTATCTACTCGCTTCGTCATACTGTCGGCCTTTTGCTGTACTTCGGGTTTTACGTTTTCGATTCTCTGCAGTGATATTACATTAAGCTCTAGTAATACAGCGAAAATGAGTACTCGATTATATATGAAGTGTTTCATGTAATAGGAGTTCGTGGAGTATGTGAGCCAGATGTTCCTGTGCATCATCTGCCAGGAGGTGGCCGCCAGCCCGGTCACCACGCCGTGCGGACACAACTTCTGCGGGGTCAGTTGCAACTTAGTAATACGTATTCTAGTATTCATTAATTTTACTGTAATGTCTACTTATCACGTAGACTAGGAAAGATTAAAGGAACAATCACGGGATAAATATGTTACCACCTAGCGAATAAATCAATTATCATCCTAACTTATACTCCTCAATTTCAGCATATTTTGAATCTCGATGATCAAGAACTGATCTAACTGAAAAACAAAGGAATCGCGTGTACTTGAGAAGCATTATTACATATAAATCTTATTCAAATGGAACCTTGAAAAAAAAAAACATGTAGTCGATTGTATTTTCACACCTGCTATTCAGAAAAGAGTAATTGTTGCCCTCAGGTATAGGGATCAAAGTCTTCCCTGATTTAAGGGCAACAACGACTTTATTCCTCATAGAAGGCGTGAAAGGCAGTATGTGCCACTCGGTAGCAAAATTGTAATGTTTTTAGCTACGGGCTTACCACCCTCGCCGTAAATATATCATTTGGCTCCCTTGAGACACAATATACAATATGGTATTTTACTGATAGTCAAATCGGAAACTTTATTAATAGTCACAATCTCTGTTAGTATGAAGTTTTTAGGGAAACAATGTCTTAGTGACGTCATGTATTACTGTGATCAAACATCGTCCTTTTTAGGGTTCCGTAGCCAAAATGGCAAAAACGGAACCCTTATAGATTCGTCATGTCTGTCCGTCCGTATGTCACAGCCGATTTACTCGGAGACTATAAGCACTATAATTATGAAATTTGGTAGGAAGGTGTATTCTATGAACCGCATAAGATAAAAGTGATATAAAATTACAAAAAAATATTAAATTAGGGGGGGGGGGGGACTCCCATATATGTAATCGCTGGAGGAAAAAAAATTTCAACGCACATAGTCGTTTGGGGTTATCGATGGATAGGCCTAAAATTGAGGTGGTGTGCATTAGTAAACTTTCAACGATTTTTGGTTTCAACAATATAAGTTTTACGGTTTTTGAGTTTTCGCTTAAAAACTGTCTTGCCCAAACAAAAGGCCGTAAGTGCCGTGAGTTCCCTATGAAGATATGACTTTTTTAGATTCAATGTATTGGATAGCGATTTTAAATGTGGACTAGTAGGTGTTGGTACGGAACCCTTCATTGTGCGTGGTCCGACACGCACTTGGCCAGTTTTTCTCTAAAGCCACTAGAAAGATGTTTTAGCGAGTAAGATACTGGATGCAGAGGTAGGTAGCTGGGTGGGTATAAGAGGTTCGCTGTGGAACATTATTAGCCACAACATTTAGGTAGGTATAGCTACTTATATTGAAGACACAAAAACCCTTTTCACAGGCCACATGAAATTCAATTTCATGTCAAGATAGGGAAAACACAGTTTATCTAGTACCTACAACAACAGTTAAGGTTGTAGGTATAGTTTGTGATGATAGAATCTAATACGCAGGTATTTATTAACCTTTTTAACGCTCTGTCAGATAAAAATGCTGTCACACAATGTCAAACGCGTCATATCCTTTTTTTAACTGACTGTTGCTTTATTGGCCGGGTCCAATAAAGGGATAGATAGGAGTGCGCGGTTGGAGAGCAGCCGACACGCACTTGGCTATTTTTTTAAAATCAGTTACTGAAGAATAAGCATTTCGATACAAGATCTGAATTTTTTAAATCTTTATGCGTGTAAAATCTTAAAATAGCTAAAATAAATTAAAGATTGATGTTATCCCAGTATTTTCGTAAGAATATATTAAGTAAGAATTATTATTTATTAGTAATGTAATAAACAATTTTTCTCAAACATGCAACGAATAATGACGTTATGTTCGTTATAAAAGGCTTCAAAGTATCACGTTCCGGGCGGATCAACTCGAGAGAACTGTAAAGGAATTTCATACAAAATTGAAGGCCTAGGCCGGGAAGTAATTTTTTAAATTTTAATGTAAACATGGCATCTGTGTTCATGAACAAATGACATTTCTCATTGGAGCGATCGAGAGAGAAAATACAATGGGGCTTTCGGGGTAGCGCCCCAGGCTAAACAGCTGAATTACTTTTTTTTTTCTAGTGGCTGAATGGTTATCGGACCAAAAATATCCGCCTTAATGCCTATTACACACGAACTGATATTAAGAATAGAAATCTGTATGATTCAATGTGTTGATGAATAAATTTAAAATATTGTCTATACGTAGGCAAGTCATCGGAGACCATAGGACAATATTTGAAATCCTCTGCATTTATTTTATTTATTACAGAAATTAAGATTATTATTTTCAGGTTGTGTATAATAACCCTAATAGGGTCTATTCGAACATTACACATGCGAAATACGGACGACTTCCTTAAAAAAATATTATGGAGGGATTGGAGGGAATTTAAAATTTATTTTTTGCGAGGTGTATTTTTTTATTTCATTGCCGTGAAAAGGGCTTGCCGGCTTCGTATCACTATCCGTCTATACCTACTCACTCGGCAAGCCCTTCTTTCCTGGCGTCCGCAGTAATGTATTATATCTGTACCTTTGTTTAATACCGTATTGTGTTGCGTTGCAGGCGTGCCTCAAGTTAGCATTCAAGTCGACGGGCTCGCGCAGCTGCGCGTGCTGCCGCGCGGCGCTGGCGCGCGAGCCGCCGCCCAACGCGCCGCTCACCGCCGCGCTGCGCGCCGTCATGCCCGGGTACGACGCCGGCAAAAAGTAACCACCGCCGCCATAGATTTTCCGTCTGTGTGCACACCACATACCTTCATCGGGGACCAAACCTTTCATCATTTCTGTTTAGTATTTATTGTGTGCTGATTATTGATCTAATGGTTAACTTGAAACTACCGAACCTAACTTGTACCGAACGAATGTAACATCTAAACCCCCTATTAAATCTAAACCTTCCCTATGCTTAACGACTTGTTCTGAAAAACTTCGTTGAAACAATAATATTAAGAGTACCTAATACTGTAGCTATAGATTGGTTGCCGCGAAACACGTCCTGGAGTGGTGCCAAGAATAATCGAATATCGAATTTCGTTCGTTCATTCGAGTGATAAATATGCAAATATACGAACTTCGATCTTCATGGCATCCTTGTAAATTTATCATAGTGCAGTAAATTTGGTACCGTAGTATACAGTTGGCATCAGCTATATTATAGTACGAATATATTTGATGACCACCGGACGAGTTATAAGCGAGTCGAAAACTAGGATTGTGGACGCCCCCATGCTTTCGAGTTTTCATTGATTTATGGTATATTGAAGTATTAGGTGATTAACTCAATTATGACAGTAAAAATTTTGCCATTGCCGATCATATTGATTTTGTCGTAATAAATTAGACTAAATAAATAATTCAGTTTTAAATGCTGTAGGTATAGTCTAATGATGATTATGTTACTACCTCTATAGATTTAACATTGAAAGTATTGTAGCTAAACCAAATTAAGATTTCTAAGGACTACTTGTAATGTGGCTTGTATAAGATGAGGATTAATTACAAGGATTTATGTATAATTAATGTAATTTTGTTAATTGTGTTACTTTAAGATTGACGATTCGGAGAAGTTGAGCTTCTCTTGCTGACGCTGCGTTTGGCAAATTCGAGTCTCGTCACAGAGTAGACGAGAGTGGAAACCTTATAAAAGAGTGTGCGACAAATTTTCTTTAACCTGGAGAAAATCAAGATTCCGTTTCAATGAATACCATCAAATACCATTCACTATCTTTTCTATAGAGGAAACTAGGAAGTCAGGTTCATATAGTTAGTAGCAGCCACGCCAAGGTAGCCAAATAATCGTAACACGTCTTTATTAATTTAGCAGTGGGGATGTGTTACGATATAATTTGGCTGCTACCACCAGTGCGGTGGTGACTGCTGATCTCTGTTACACATGGGCTTGCTTGCGCTTCGCGGATTTGCCGAGCGCAGCGACTAATTGCAATGAAAAATTATAACTGTTGCAGTGTATGTTCTCATTTTTTGTTTTATAATTTCTTAATTTTGATGGCGGTCGCAATACCTTAATTATTAAATTATGTGGATACTCATCTAGCGAAATAATCAGGGTTATATTTTATAAATATGACAGCATTCTAAGGTGTTTGTCCAAAGTATATTTTAAATTAGTGACCAATAAAATATTTCGTATAAAATAGTCCAACGTTGTCTTTTTCTTTTTGCTAGTTGAGTATGTTTCAGACAGTCTATTATTATGATTATTAAAAAAAACATGTTAATTTTTTTAAATTAAACTTTTAACACTTACCGTTGTGTGTTTGAAATTCAGCTGACTACCTTATGTAATGATAGAGATACCTTATTAAGGTAAAGAGCACTACTATTATATTGGGAAATAAAGAATGGTTGCATTACCTTTTTGCACGCAGCAAGAAACGTTCCCCGAGTTTTAAAACCTACGCATATATACAGCTTAACTTGTAGACATCATATGACCTTTAGACATCCTGTCACCGCTAATTATTGGTGTATTGAAGAGAGGAATACACTTCGCGGGGTGCTAGCTGTTTCTGACGCTTACTTAGGTATACGAGTATTTCCATTTCCGAAATGAGAATTTGTGCTCTCAGTGTCTTCGTCGGCTCTTCACCATCGCTCTCATATCCCTTCTATTTTTGGGTAAACGTATTTGAACGCCCATAACTCCGCGTTCTTTCTTTCAACGCAGCCCACCATTATCAACTTTTCCAAGCTGGACGTGATCATCAGTCTGGAAGCGTGTAGTTGAAAGGCGGGTGTAGGTAATACGAAGCTGTTTAAATATTGATTGAGATTGGTACAACTTTCCTCCCATTAGATGCCAGACATCTCTCATGCTCTCGATATACCTTTGCATTTTTATTATTACATATCTATTACGAAACGGTGTATATAAATACCCATTTTTGCACAATACAACTTGCATATTGTATTAGTGTTAGAAGTGGTACCTACCTAAGAATACTATCCGAATTCCCAGGGCTAGAGTAATGAAAGGTCTTTGATTAGTTTGTAAATAAGGAAATAGTTTATTTATTGACCATACAATGTCACTCTGAGCACAGTATCACTGACGTGTAGAACACGTCCCATATACAATATCAATAAAATAGTCAACCAAAAATAAATCCTTTTATAACTATCACTAATTAAAGATTTTTTATAACTATCACATCACAGATTTCAATATTATAATTTGTGACCGAAGCATGAGGACCAACTAAGATATAAATCGAAAATATTTAGCATTTAATACAAATATATCGACATTTATTGCATTCTCTAGGCTGACAACGAACGCCAGGTGGCTTCGGTCACTTCGAAGTATTTTGATAATTTCGGTAACAATATTTGCGAGGTCAACAAAAGTGTAGTATATATTGTCTAACCGCGCGATGAATTTATCAGCTATAAATAATTAAGGTACACTAGAGGAAAAGGAAACACCTACCTTTTTTATCCTTATTGTCATAGTGACAAGAGCGAAAAAGATACGTGCTTCTATTCCCTTGACTGTACAGGACATTCATCGACTAATTTAAACTTATTTCATTTGGTACGTAATTACACCTTTTTTTTATTTGTACTAACGTACTTACAAGTAACCTTAATCTATCGAAATGCCATGCTTCTCATTAAAAGATTCTCACTGTCATAGGATTTTAAGCTTCAACGTTCACTAATAAAACTACACTTAATTATTTTTAACTGTAACAACCGTAGCGTCTTTCCTATCTACACTAAGTATTCAATAATTTTAATTTACATGCGTCCTCTTATAGATGCGCGGCACAGTTGTCTCATTCAATACAAATAACACCCTCTGACTATCTTCGTCACAATCTAGGATAACTCTGGGAATACTGTCAAACGGTTGCGGCAGAGAATTCTTTGAAATAACTTACAATAAAAAAATAAAAAATATGCTAATTACCTAGTTAACTTTTATCCTAATGGTACCTACGTTCAAAACGCTGCAATAATTGTACTTTAAAATATGCCACGGACGGTTATTAACATAATGGCACTGTCATTAAAACTACGCGTGGAGGAAAAGACAACTCTACTCGGGGTGACTGGTAGCGTTGAAGGGCGACAACGTGGTGAAGTCGGTGACGTTGGCTTCGGGCATGCTCAGATCGGTGGAGGGCGCGCCGAACTTCTCGACGATACGCTCCAGCGACGTCCACGTGCCCACCACGAGGCCGAGCACGCCAAACAGTACAACGATGGCGTTCTTGACCAGCATGCGCATGCGCTCAGACCGGGATACGTAGTACCAGTAAGTGCACGTCTGGATGATGGCGGGGAACGCCAGACCCAGCGCCGACAGGCACAGCGCGCCGAACAGTGAGATGAACGCCTCCAACTCCGGCACCATCGCCGCGATGCCGACTGCACAACATTCATAAATACAAGCGACTTCAAAACGGACAACTTCTATTTATTTGTATGGCCCTATAACTTTATAGAACCCTAAACCGGTTACTTAACCGGTTTAGGGTTCTACCATTACTTAAGCACTGCAAAGATCAAAATACTTACACGTAAGAAGAACTATAACAGTTCTGAGTACATATTCCTTAACAAATTTGAATTTGCTATTGGGGATCCGTATGCCAATGTATTCGTTCCACAGGATGTCGATGGCCACGTAGCAGGCGAGCCCGTGGGTGATGAAGATCGCGAACGCAAGCAGGCACTGCACCACGCTCGCCAACCTGCGCACAACACAACTCGAGTTCTATTAAGAGGAAATATTAGCTGAGCCCTTTTTCAGGTTTGAAAATTCTAAACCAAAGCTTCTGCCGCGTTGACGTAGGCGGGACGGCGCGCGAGTGCGATAAGGACAACTCAAATAATATTATTTTGAATACTGATTGGAAATTAAATACGCTGTGTCGGACTGTTTTGATATCTGCACTTATTGGTTATAGTTATAGGCACTGGTCCCACCGCCGGCGAGCAGCGAGTACTCATAGTAATTCTACTCGTTTTCTCGCTCAAGCGAGTAGAATTACTATGAGATTACTCGCTACTCGCCGGCGGTGGGACCAGTGCCTTAAATTCGTATACTAGGCTCGTGTTTGCGGCTTACTCAGTGGAGCCGTTTTAGATTTGAAGTAATCGACTATTAAAAATAAGAATATCAATAAAAGTTAAACTTACGAAAACGTGAAATAGAGATCTTAATTTGAAATATGTTAAATCTACGATCAGGGAGGAAACAGTCGAGAACGTGTGCAATAATGACCGCTAATGTTTCCTCTTGAGCAGGTATGGTCCTGCGAGGCGACGGGAGAATTGAATTGAAATTGCATACAATAGTACATTATCAAGCTGCTACCTAATTATTATGATATACTGAGATTAGTACCGAACACCTAATATCAAAATGAAACCGATCGATGTCGGATAAACCGTGACGCAATTACGGCGTGGTGCCTACGCTCTCGCAATTAACTAGTTTATATACCGTATGAAAATTTAGCCTTGAATGAAATATTAATATACTAATGAGTTCTCAGCGAATAGTTTTAGCGATGAATGTATAAACCAGTCAACCATGTCAATAAACTGTCGCTTTATACATATTTTATTGGTCTCTTGGCCTTTATATTTGTTCTGTAGTGAAAACTAATAATGAATCAGATTTCTTCAATGGTAGGTAGTAACTGATTGTAGTTATCAGTTCATACTTAAAATAAATATACAAAAAGTTAAGCGTGTTATCTCACGTGTCTGTCTTGGCGGGCAGGTTGAGGGTGATGCTGCCCTTGGCGGCTTCGCCGTACTGCAGGTACCCGAAGAGACCCATGCCCACGTACAGCAGTATGATACTGATCATTGCCCTGTTCAATACTCCGAAATTCCCGACGAAATCTTTTGGCGTCTTCATCTCGTTTTCTAAGGGTAAAATCTGTAAAGAATTACGCGTTATCAGTTTTTGCTTATTGGTCCAAAGTAGTTTACTAGTTTATTTATTTATTGCATAAAATCAAAACTTTACAGTCAAGTTACACTTGTCCAGAGCTAACGCAAGAACTCACCACACCGATTGCTTCCAGCGCAAATAGCACAGTACCAAAGAACAGCGGGAAATTGGCAAGCTTCCCGACAGGGGCTTTGCCTTCTAGCGTCGGTGTTTCTCTGAAGATGTAGTACAAAATGATTCCGAAGCTGACTATCGTGACTGCGTTGGCTATGGCCGAGAAGGGCGCCAGGTACTTGAGGTCGCGCACCCAGTTGATCAGGATGAGCGGTACGAGCACCATGCACATCACTTGGAACACCGTCACGTGGATGCCGAAGTGCTGGGTCAGCACAAACTCTATGTTCTCTGCCACGAACACAACGTAAACGCAGCACGTCCCTATCTGGTACACCAGCAGGAACGCGTTCACCACGTGCCTGTAACACACGCATTTAAACTTTGATCAATTTATCAAGTCTAATTGTAAATATCGCCAGTCAATCGCCAGTACCTAGAACCTAATGTAGTCTTCGCAACGCCTGACTTTAGAGAATATTGGCATGTAGCAAGAAGGTACAGGTAGGCATCTAAATATGTGAAGTATATACACAGCCTACAGTAACTATTAAATATTCTAACCCGTTAAGATATTAGTGAAAAAATAAATAGTTATTTGTTATACAAGGGTGCAAATTTTTACCACTTACTCTCTTTATTGATAATTGTTCCTTATTATTCTTTGGCCTGGAGATCAATTTTGCTTATTAAAATGGTCTTAATACCATAATTGTAAGTAATAAGGAAAAACCCGGGTAAATACCTGGATACCCGGATTGAGGTAGTTGAAGTCGGGTATTACCCGGGTTTCATAAACGACCGCATTCCCGCATTTGCATTCCCTACCAACAAGCAAACGGGCAATAAAACGTCGCAGAATAAAGTCGTTATTTTAATTGATTTGCCTTAATTTATATCAGTTCCGTGTTTTATATCATTAATTTAATAAAACCAGATAAAATAGTCGTCATTTATTATTTAAAAACACAGAGAAACACGTTTTATAGCTTGGGAGTAAAACTGCTTTTAAAAAATTTCGTGTTGGATTAGCTATTGATTCTCTATTGTTCAATTTCGCAACATTATGAAACTTTATTGAAGTGAAAAGTGTAAATTACAATTTAACGTAATGTTGCAAAATTTAATGGAATATTCAACTGACGTAGAAATGACACTCGCCTAAGATGTGGTTGAAGAAACAGGTATCCGCCGAAATCTAAGAAACTTTATTACCTGTCTATGCCTGTTTAATTTTCTCGCAATGAAGTGAAAAACAGAGTGTACCCACAGTTATAACTCTGGCATAAACGAGTTGACGACGATAAACGACGACTTCTTTTATGCACTAGTTGCACTCTTATATACTATATAGTCCCACATCACAAATAATATATTATATTCGCTAAATATGTGGCTTGGTAGTTTTCTTGTATCTCCCGTGATCTACCACAGTCGAGTTCATAAAAATATGTACCTTTCCAAAGGTTCAAAAATATGGTTGCTCATAAGTAGACCCTACCCTATTCGTCCCGGTACCACCGCATACCGGGTAGAGTCAGTCCGACCCAGGTCGGGCCTAGCTGAGTTTCTTGCTGGACTCTTTTCAGCTAAGCTAGGTTTAGTGAACCAGTTACAAAACTCCCATTAGCTCGATTCCACTCGCACCTTAGATTTGGTTGAAGCCTCACAACCAATCTCAATGGAGCGTAAACTCTTACCCAGACCACTCTCCAACCGCGCAGTCCTATCGCTTTATTGGATACGGCCTATAAAGTCGCAGTCAGACTAAAAAAAAATACCCTACGTTCAAATATTTTTGATCATCTTGTCCGTGCACATGTTACCGAACTCGACTGTATTTTCGGTTATAGGTATATAGTTCACATTTATGTATGTTGTATATCACGTGTATATGTAGGTACACAATGTACAGTGTAAATATAGTTTCGACGAGTTGAGATTTTAATGGCCCAGGTTTTAACCTACTCGTATCTGCGTTTTTGTAGCATTACCTGTTTTGCCGTTGTAAGCGTGCGCAGAAATTTTCTACTAAATTATAGTAATGAAATTTTGTTAGGCTATGTTATGTTTAAAACATTGCGATTGCTATTTACTTCGTAGTTTTATCTGATTACCTAGTCGTCAAGTGTTGTAAAGCATTACCCACGGAAAAAAAATACCACTCAACCTAAATACCTAGTTGTAGAGCCAGCAAACATAAGTCAATAGGTAAGCTATTGATAAATAGGTACCCAACGATAAGCAAAGTAATGCCAAGTATTCTCTTCTGTAAACTGGTACCAACTGTTTCAATAATTTACTTTAGATTGTTAATGATGTTTTTTCGTTATATACTTACATACGTATTTAAAAGCAATAAAATGAGGATGATTATATTCGTATCTAAACGATACTCTCTTATGTCGCAAGTTAGCGTATGTAGGTAATCCATTTTATGTTACGCTATAAGCTATTTAAGATAAGCTTCAAACACGTCCATTAGTTAGGTACAAAGTGAAATTTGAAATATAGTTAAGGATCGTACATGTAGGTACTTAATATATTTAGGTACTCACGCTGCATAAGGCGCGCATGCCTTGCACCAGTCGGGCCCCTCGGAGAGCGCGGCCTCGGCGGCGGCGGTGTAGGAGAGCGAGGGCTGCTTGCGCCGCTTGCACAGCACGTAGCACGAGTCGATGAGCACATGGATGCAGTAGGTGCACAGCACTCCGATCACCACTGTGCCGATGGTCCCCACCACGTACCCCGAGTTGGCGAACGCGCGCGGCATCGCCAGGATGCCCGTTCCTAGGCTGCCCTTTAGCAGGTGGAGAAGCGTTTCAGTGTTCCTGTCGACATAAAGAGTGTCCTTTATAAATACTAAATTACTATTAGTCTTACTAGGTACATTTGTAGATACCTATGGGGTTTTTACGTTTACATTGGTAAACTTGCTATGCCAAAAGTATACATTATTATCCTTATAATTTACATAAAAGATCTCAGATACTACTAGATAGGTAAAGGCTTAAGTATTATATTATATGATCAACTCTGTTCTTTAACTTGTTATTCCCCTCACACTGGTTTATCGAGGCGAATCGCAATATGAAGGTTTTCCTCAACGGCTTCTATATCGCCATATCTTTGGTGAGGCGGCCACGGTGTGACCTGTTTCTTGATCTTAATTTTATTATTATGTTCACGAACCTATCCTAAAACCAAATAAAAATTATAGAATTCAATATCAAATCATTTTAGGTTATAAAATGACAATATAATTAATAGAATAAAATTTATTTATTCTTTAAAAAACAATTTAACAATATAATTTGATTCGTGTAAAAAAGTGGGTAATGCTAATAGAGATTTGTCGACGTATTTTTTGGTGGCTATTAAGTAATAACGCAATATACAGGGTGTCCCTAAAACTAACGCCAAAATGAAAAGGGATTTAGAACGTCTCATAAGCTATCCGATTAAGTAAATTTGATCTTAATTGAAATGGTTTTGGAGATATTGACACTTAAAAAACTCTTGATTTTTGATGCCCTGCGTCAGTGTATCGATTGCCACAATTGCAAATTTAAGTATTTTGTAAATCTGTTTTTTGCAGGATGTTACCAAAAACATTTCCTATCGAATGTAATCTACACTTATCACATGCCACGATCCTGTAACGCTAAAAAAACATAACCGAATTAAAGAAATTTTAAATTTTAACCTACGGTTTTGATCGAGTTTAATTTTAATAAAGTATTACTAAACTGACATGGCAACAAACTAAAAACAGCAAATTTATTGTAGTGTTCAAAATGGTACAGCATTGCCTAATTTACGCAGCAGTTTGCAGTAAAATAGCATTATATCGTAATGCTATTTTACACCAAAAGGCATAAAATATTACAATTATTCCATAGTTTGGAACCATAGCCCGTAGCAGGCTCAGTTTGAAACTTAAATTATTTTTTTCTAATATCATAATGATGTAGCGGTAAAATTAAATAAGTGTGATTTTGAAATTTTTACCTTATGCTACTTGACGAACCTGGCACGTAATGTAAAAAGATAGTAAATTTAGTGTAGTTTTTAAAATGGTATTGAATTGCTTAGCGGTTTATGAGAGAATGCTGTTTTAATACCCCGCATAAATAATATTGGTTGCCATTGCAAGGTGAATAAAAAAACATTAAAAAAACGAAACCTGTTTTATTTGACTAAATCAAATGTCCAAATTGTCCGCCATCTACTTGAATACAAGCTCGGCATCTCCTTAAAAATACTCGACTGATGCTGAACTTATCCATGTTTTTCCTATCCCCCTTCTAAGTTAAAAACTTGTGTCAATAACACTTTCCTTGGCTATTTATTAACGATTTACCCTCGCTAGTCAGATTAAAGAAATGTAGGTAAATAAGAATTTTCCATAGTGTGTTGACCACCATACGTCATTTAAAACATAGAACACATGATTAATTCACGAGACCGTTTAAATATCACATATAAAATTATATGCACGAGATATTATTACATCTAGTAGTCAATAGCAATAAAAACGGGTACACCTATGGATGTATTCGTATAACATATACCTTCTTATACCTATACGTAGTGGACAGAGCTGAGCATTAACGCCTTAATCCGTTAACCGTTAATTAACGAAGTTAACCATCCGTGTATCGGATTAACTTTTAATATAACTTGCAAAAAATTTTAGGGACTCATTAACTTCCGCTAACTGTCCAAAGTTCCGTTAATCCGTTAACTAAGTACCTATTTTATCGAAGGAACACCGCGCCGCGAAAAATAGGTTCTGACAAGTGCGTTCGATCGAAGAGGTGTAGGCGCTGAGTGAGACAGACGATGCAAATGAGGCGCGTCAGGAGTTTACGATTAACGTTTAACGTTAACTTCCGTTAAATGACCCGAAATGAAACGCTTTAACGTTTAACGAAGTTATTTTTTTTAACGGATTAGCGATTAACGAAGTTAACTAGTTGGTTGAGGGTGCCCAGCTATGCTACTGAGTAGCACATAAGTACTGGTTTTCACACCTTTAATCAGAAAAGTGTCATTGTTCAGCTTTGATCCTAAAAATAATAGTAAATATAATATACTCGTACTTCCCATTGGCCGCCTGACCGTTGCAGACAATCAGGGACCATGTGCATTAAATATTCACGATCGCGTGTGTTCTGCTAGTAACAGACTAACTAGGTGACATTTTCAGCATTTAAATGACCTATATTTCAAATATTGAGGGAAATGCACTGGTCGGTATTATAATTTTGATGACTTTAATTTTAGATTAACCTTACAAGTTTCAGTCAAAATTAATTCAGTCGTGAGCTGTAATCAGATTTTTTGTTCGTTTGGTGTAAACGTAGAATAAAGGTTCGATCACACCGCTGCTGAAAATACGTTGACGGTGCGTTAACGTCGTGACGAGAGGGATAGATTTATGAGTTAAAAACGTCACACATGAGGTACGTCACTGCGATTCAGCAGCGGTGTGCGCGAACCTTAAGTCTACCTACGTATCAGTTTAATTACGCAGGTACGGTGAAGTACCAATAAGTAGGTATCTATTTGCCAATTATTGACCGGGTATAGTTCTCATAACCACTTTCTTGCCAACAATTCAAATCCTTAGAAACGTGAGTTTTGCCTCAAGGAGACTGGAGAGGTTTAAGTATAGCAAAGAGGTCCTATTGTACCGACGACGGCTGATTTTGAAAGGTTTTTGTACTATTTGTATTTGCATAACAAATACTTGCACTACATAATATTGTGCACGGCCTGTCACCATAAGCGGCGAAGCATCCTTGAAGTAACGGCGTAGTTTAAAATAGCCGGTATTTGTATCGCGACCTGGCAAACTATTTCAATGGGGATCGAGTAATGTCACCCAAGTTTCTTCTGGCGCTTTTCGTAAGATGACACTATTCAATATCTATATTCGATGTAATTCTATGAGATGTAAGCAGTTTTTGAAGCCAGAGTGTGCATATCGTCTTAAATAGGTACTACCATATTATACAGGGCGTCCCACGGCTATGCCACATGGAGGGAAAGTACCTTGAATATTGTAGATGGAACATTTTACTGAAGGAAGACATTATTTGAATTTAAAAAACAATTAAAACTGCATTCACAGATATTGAAATAATTTTATGGTTGAACCGGGAATCGAACCCGTTACACGTGATAAATTGATTAATTTTGTGTTAAAATTGTCAAAATGCATGGTCTTCCTTTTATTCTTGACACTATGTTATTTAGTAAAAAATAATCCTTATGATGAACCCTTTATATCAGTATGATAAAGCTACAGTGTAATTATTTTTCTCGTGTAACGGATTTGATTCCCGGTTCAACCATAAAATTATTTAAATATCTGTGAATGCAGTTTAAATTGTTTTTTAAATTCAAATAATGTCTTCTTTCAGTAAAATGTTCCATCTACAATATTCAAGGTACTTTCCCTCCATGTGGCTTAGCCGTGGGACGCCCTGTATATATTAGGTACCTAGTATTCTTTCTCATGTGTCTACTTAAAAACCTGTAGGTATATCACATCACATAATATATCAGTAGCTAGAACAGTAGGTGCTAAATGCTACGCTAGGTAAGTATTAGGTAACAATTGAAACTCACGTGGTAGGATGGTCGACCACCCTGTTGTCGTAGGGCTCGTACTCCTCCACTTCCCGCATGTTCTTCTCCTGCATGTTGACCAGGAAGATCCCCTTGTCATTCCCGCGCTTTTTCTTTTCATCCTTGACCGGTGATAAGCTGTAGAGGCCAAAATTTCATTGAATATAGGTGTTATATTAATAAATAAAGATTTGTGGAGATTTGTGGACTTAACCTTTCGTACGCATATCACAGTGACAGAGCTTAATCAATTTGAATTTTTAGTTTCTATAATTAGTTTTCGATGGCATGGATCAGTGATTAAGTATATCAAAGGTTAATGGCTGCCTAGCTTGCGCTAGCGCGTAAATAAATGCAGGAATAACTGCAACGTTCACATTGAGTTTAATTTGAGACACTGAGAATGAATATAAATATTTTTTATAGTATAATTCAGCCTTAGGTTTGTAAGTTTAATTCACAAAACAGAAATAAGTGGAGGTGCTTAAATAAGTAAGGGCGGGTTTTATAAAGATCCGTTAGACCAAATGTGAGATCAAATTTCAGTAACTCCGTACATTTTTGACATAACAAACCGACATAAGGTCTAACGGATCTTTATAAAACCGAGCCTTAGTTGATCACAATGCTATATTATTATACAATATATTCAACAACCTGACTACGGAATTCGTGGTAGTGCCAAGGACCTCCTTGGTAGTGCTTTGGATCTGTTCAAGTCGTATCTAAGTGGCAGAGAACAATATACTGTGGTTTCTGAGATATGTAAAACGACAAAACAAGAGAAGACAGAACGTAGGAAAATTGAATACGGGGTACCACAAGGTAGCGTCCTGGGACTCCTTTTATTCTTATTATATATTAATGATATTATTAATTCATGTAACCATTCCATGATATTATTTGCTGACGACAGCACCATCTTCATAGAACTTGACATAACTAATGATTACGAAAATGAAATTAATTTGACTACTGAAAGTATTATAAAATGGCTAGAAAGTAATAACCTAAAGGTAAAATATAGAGAAGACATATTTAATGCAATTCAGTCAAACAAAAATTGTTCTATCCCTAAACGTAAATTATGAAGGCAATCATGTAGCGAAAACAGCGAGTGCAATAAAAGCGACTATCTACCTGTATCTCCTTAGTATTAGTTAATTGTATGCACACTATCCTCACCTGGCCATTATTTACATATTTTTATATATTTATGTCAGCGATGCTGAAGGAAATAAAGGGTTGAGAAGGTACGGGCTAACATGTTCGACTTGGTTTCGCGGAGTTTGTTTGCTAGGAGACGCCGGTCGTTATAGTGCACTGTTGTATTGATTTATACGGTTACACCAGTTTTAACCCACACCGGCTCCATTGCTGAGAAATTATTACGTCAGTCACTAAAGACTACTTAGCCAGTACTTAAATACATGCGCTCGTCGTGAACCTATACGATACACGATTCAATTCCAATTCAATAAACTGTTTGAGTTTGTCAATTTTCCTTTGAAAAACCTTAAAGTATATAGGGTAAGTACCTACTTAGTTTGTAATAAAAGCTATTTTGTTTGTTTAGGAGTTGTTATATGTACGTGTGTTGAGGCCCCAACGTTTGATACCTTTATGTCCAATAGTCGACACCATTGACGCCATTGTTCACCTCTATTATTTTGCATATATTTAATTGAAAGTGTCAAGTATTGGGTAAGTGTCGAGCACTGGGACGTTTACCGTAGTTGCTGGTCGTACATCTTTGTTATTGGTGTTTATTAATAGGTACCTAATAGGTGATAACCCACCTTTCAACGTGAGTCTGGCTTGGTGTCGTACGGGATCGGATCGAATCTTACAATGGAAACAGAATAAATAATCTATACTTACTTAATTACCTACAATTAGATGTCGCTGTTTCCATCATATACTTAATTAATAACATTTTATTAAAGTTTAAATTTGACATCATAGTCAAATTGAAAAATAATTACCTATGTGCCTAGAATTACTGACATGTTCATAAATCCATAATACCGAGGACACCGAAACTAAAAGTTACCTAGTTAATTGATGCGTGGGTTCATTTATTTGTGTGAGTCAACCATAGTAGCTACAATAAAAGTACAATGGGTAATTAAACATCGGTATCGACGGACGACGGACATGACGACCGCCAGTGCCTTTACCATGAGTTTGCATGACCTTACTCGCTAGCGACTGCGTAAACGATTTAGTATGCCGATTCTTAGTTCGGTTGCGTAACCGCCAGAGGCGCTGTACTTTTGCCCATACAAATTTTTACGCAGTCGCTAGCGAGTACGGCCATGTAAACTCATGGTAAAGGCACAGTTGACTCCTTAAGGCTTTCGTGCTGCAAGATTATAGGCTACTAGCATTAATGCATTTAGGTAATGTGTCGTATTGTTACAACAAACTTGCGCGCCGGGAGTTCCTTGCAGCTTTATATCTTACAAAAGTTTTTTTTATGATTAAAAAAAATGGTTGGTAGTGGTTAATAACATTTGTGCTGTAATATTTGCATCAAAATTAAAGGTAAGTGGTTTTAAAACGTGTGTGTATAGTTCTAGCCCTTATTACAAGAAAAAGTATTATACATGTACATTAACATGGAATATAGATTAAAATTAATTACTTTTTAGAAGCAAAATTGTCCGCCCTCACCACAACCTAAAGTCGCCCGGGGAATCGCTCTAGGCCTTTCATATACTATGTTACTAACTATTAACAAGAATTAAAATTTTCACCTCTCCTCATATTAGACATTATTCATAGAAACTGAAAGGACATGTTTCTATTTTCAATAAATTTGTCTTAGCCTTGTTTACAGCAATTATTAAAAATTTAAAATAGGTAGCATAGGTTTCTGTCCTAGAATACAAAAGTTGTGACAGACTTACAGACATCCCGAGTTGCACCGTAAGGGTTCCTTTGACTCGCCTTTGACTAGCAATGTACGAGAAGTTTAAGTTCTGACAATTTTCCACATAGGATATTACCCAACTTTGGAAACTTCTCTCGGTGCATTGCTATAAGTCTATACCCCTAAAAATAAACTGAATAAGTGGATCCAATAAAACTGCTGCAGACAATAAAGTCAATCATTTTTATTTAATGCATAGGTGTATTACATTTAGGTCTTACGTCGACCGGCGTTGTACAAGTAAGTCAGTCTACCATGCACTTTTCAATATCAAATGCATTCCATGGAGGCTTATAAAAACTGCTTCCGTGTGTGTCACGAGTGCGTGGACTAGAAGGAAGAAAGAGACTGACGAGATGGCTATAACTATCATAGTATAAAGAACACAGTCTAACTCTAAACAATAGTAGTTAGGCCCAATGTCTAGCGAAACCGATGTTTGACAGTTGTAAAAACTGAGATCATGTACCGTAAAGCATGATCTATTTCACCTAGTTAGTCTTTATGTCCTGTCATCGTCTTGTACAGTCAGCCAAGAAAGTGATCTACCACTTTTGAAAAGTGCATGGTAGACTGACTTACTTGTACAACGCCGGTCGACGTACGACCTAAAGTTACATTTCGAAGGTGTGCACGAGCCACGAGGGCAAGAGGAAGAGGTACATACGTATACTCGTATGTACACATTATCCATAAGATGATTAGGAGCCACGTCACAATTTCTCTCAAGAAAACGCAAAGGCGCAAGAAGACCTTTATGCATTACGGCCAATTACCTTTGTGGAAGGAAATCATCTGGCTCGAAGGACGGGTTGACCATGGGGCCGCTCGACCGACGAGCCCATTCTTCTGCTTCCTGCAAACCATAAATAGAAATACGTAAGAATAATAAAATTGCATTAAATGAGTAAAGCATACACTTAACAATTAGCTAAGCAGGTCTGTTTATTTCCTTCAGTCCAGTTTCTCTATTTTTTTTTATAATTGCCTAGGTCATGTACCTGCTCATTAATCCATACGATCCCGTATAAGGGGCTGCACAGTCGGTCGAGAAAGTGGCCCACCACTTTTGGATAACATTAAGGTTCAAATGTGGCACCTAGACCACTATACCCTGTTTCTATTTCTAGTATGCCTATACTCCCCCTTAACTCAAAACACTCATCTTGCTTGGCCGACTGTATCTATATTCTACCGCATTGATATACAAACGTTGTCAACGACATGCCATGATATGCGAATGTCAAACGCGAAGTTGAACCCTATAAAAATGTATGTAGGTTGATATCACATTGCAGGCCATCACGGGTATATCCGTCATTGGCGTTGAACCGATGGTGTGCATATATATATATACGTCGTCGGAGCCGAAGAGTTTAAAATCGCACCAAAACGTTTCAGCTGTAATAATCAATATAATCATGGATATAGATAATGGTACGCATAATGATGACAAATACCCCGTTCCAAAAAACTAATAGGTATGAATAAACAACCAATCATGCGTTTGGAGTCTGAAACATCCGATATGAAGTTTGGCTTATTTATTAAGTACTTTATTGTAAGATTTGTAAGTAAACTAATAGTAAATTGTACACCAAGAGGATAAAGCACTGTTTTATGTCATCTTCTATTTTTGTAGAATCTGTAGTTTTACTCCGTATAATGCAGCGTCTTGTGGCACTCGCGGCTTTTGTTTTAGGTATTTCATTCTAGGTACATTACCTACTGTAAAAGCCGCGAAGGTACGAAGGTCATCCCTGTTACGGCCGAGGCTATTTCTCAAAAAACGCAATGAAATTTGTAAATTATAAGAAAGATCAAATGAAATTCCAAGGATTTCAGTAATAATTAGAAACAAGCGCGATAGCAGCCCGCGGCCGGTGCGCCGGATGCCGGCTTCGTCGTCGTGTTTTGTTTCGAATGTGACGGCTGCGGGCGAGCGACGCGGTTCGTGGAGCTGGCGCGTCCCCGCCGCCGCGCCATGCGAACTTCACGAAATTTGATTCTAAAGATATAATAATAAGAACTATGAAAAGTGAAATAACATTATTACCCGGCGAGTTATAATGAAATTCAGTACAATATTACAACCCTGCTCAAGCCAAGGGCTATAATGATTTGCTTTCGGTAAGGTTTGCATGATATATAATCATTAATCAACCATTGTCGAGCAGGTGGTGTGAAAATGTAAGTACCTACTTATATGCTTTACATTTACAACATTGTGTACACAAAGTAGGTAGTCAAATATTCTGCATATTTCTGTGAGAACTCATCTTGAACCTGCACCAATTATTGAAGTGATTAGATGCTGTAAGACGCTAAATTACGACTCGTGTTTTCTTAGGTCACCTCATGGCAGCGTGGTAGTTGCTGTCTTGGCAAATGCCGACTCGCCTCATACTATTCACCTATAAGCTACAGAATGTCCGATTAGCTAGGACTTGGATTAAAATATTTAAAAAGAGGTCAGCATTTTTTAAATAATAGATTAGGCAATTTAGGGCAATTTGCGAAACTTACCACCACGACTAACATCAAATTAGTTACTTACAGGGACGTAATATTGTTCTGGGGACGAGCTCTCCGACAAGTACCTACTTGGGAATAAGAGGGCAGGTGATTATCACTCGATGGATTTGTTTTAAACTATAGTCTATGGGTAGTTTATCACAATAAATATACCCTAAGTGTTTACGATATTTTAAATACTCGTCGTCGTACCACGAAGACTCAAACGAGTTCCAATTGCAAATAGATACATATTGTAATAAGTGCACTGCAAATTCTTCTTATTATAATATTCGATGAATACAATGTGTACCAAATTTAACCGCTATTCCACCTACGCGAAGTAATTTTAAAATGTCATAGTCGTCGAGATCATTGTGTTATGGATGGTACTATTTTATAAGCTGGGTAGCTAACTGTTGATTGCTCTCAAATTATGTCAATGGCTTCTACTATCACCTATCGGTTATTTGCACGTATAAAGTGTCTAAATTTACGTCAGAGGCGCCATAGTTCCAACATCTAGTGAACCCGTTCACAAACTAATTCATATAGTATATAGTTCAAAACTAACTGATTATATTCATAGTTTTCTTCCTTAAGTACCCGTGTGTACCCTACCCATGTGTTTGGTTGGATCCTTTCCCCAAGGGGTACCTAGACTTGGGGTCGGTTGCACCAACATACGATCACGGGCCGGTTATCGTCAAATATGGCGCCGGCAAATGTCATCCCAAAGAAACTTGTCAAACTTTTCATACAATCAGATTTTAACGAACACCGCTTACGATTACAGACGGTTTGGTGCAACTCACCCTTAATCACCTACTGGATGAATTATTTTTTCAATGATTTAGAATAGATCAGTTTCCAGCGTACCATAAGGCAATGAGTGTCACTGGCAATGTGAGACATGACGAGGTGGGCGACAACCGAGTTTAGCCAAAATGGCAAGAACTATCGGCCTAATGCCTTCGTTTACTATTTCGGGCAGAAGTTGTTCTTATAGAGATTGTACATCCTTTCCTTAGTTATCAAAAATACGAAAAAGGGCTTAAAAACTGGATTACGACTGTGTTATTAGTGTTCCTGCTGGTACCATTAAATTGAAAGGACAACCGGTGAGAGCCGCATCCCCTTTGATCTAAACTTAGCAAAATAGTCCTCGGCCTCAATTTTCCAACCGTCTGTAACGTAACAACCGGCATCCTGCGTTGATTTGCGAGATTAGACCCTGTTAAAGGTTGGATGCGGTAGCGACTTCATGTATTAAATTTGATTAGGTCACACTATACACCGTTTTAGGGTCCCATAGCAAACAAGGAACCCTTAAAGTTTCGCTATTTCTCGCTGTCCGTCCGCAGCTTAATACCTAGTTCGTTGAATCGTTTCCAGCTAAACGGTGTTACTAAATACGTAATATGTGAAAAATATCACGGCAGTAGCATAAAATAAAATAAAATAAATTTCAAAGTAAATCTAACATCGCCATACCTACATTACTTACTAGTACTGGGTAGGTAATAGTCGAAAGCCTTTAATGCTTAAATGTACCTACTTGGAAGAACTTACACATAAGGCTAGTTATTTTGAATAGTAAGGTGATAAAGAATATTTGTTTTGTACTCAGGCGAATACTCAGCCTACAAAGCTCTTAAAATGTCAAACACCTTGCATAAGTGTATTACTGTCTTAGGTAATGATATAAAAGTAAGTAAATAATACTCCATAAGGGGTTTTGCAAAACGGATCTTGCGAATCGGACATGAAAGTTAACCTTCTTGAGCCCCAAATAGAAGGAATAGTTCCAAGTCCCGAATTCACTAAAACGAGTAACATTCCATTTATATGAATTTTATTATGCATTACTTACTTTTAATAAATAAAGTACCTATGTAATTGCCACTGTTTCAATTATCAGACTTAGATGTGACTTCGTTAGTCCGAGACGTCTTTATATTCGATATTGTTAAGTGGCCGGAACGGTAAGGGTTATGCAGATAGATGTCTCAATTATCATTGTTTGTGACTTCACTTCGACAATTGAGTCCAGTTGCTTTGGCAATGATTTCTGTTTCCTCCTTGATTCGCGTAGGTCATCGATCCGCGGTTACCTCCGGTCATCCAACAAGTAAGTACAGGAAATATAAATCACATAATATAATGAATGAAATGCATGCAATTGTAATATTGTGCTTTTAGTAGTTAAAATACCGCAATAATTGATGTACATGTCAATACGCACCCCTAGTTATTAGTAGTTAAGATTAATGTACATGAATTGCACCAGCTCTATAGTCGTGCTGAGACAGGAGCGCTTTCAAAACCCTAAGTACTTACATAAGTATATATTATATTTAAGTTCATTAAAAAAAATGTTACCCCAGACGTCCGTAATTTATTAACAGTTGGCTTAAATTTTCTTTTGTTTGAGAGGAATTACTTCGTCCAATTTTGAGGTGAGGGTGGTATTCTTACCTAAACCAGGCAAGAAGACATACCAGGAGGCGAAATCATTTAGGAGCATAAGCCTATCGTCGTTTATACTGAAGACACTGGAGAAAATGATAGACAAATCAATCAGAGAAAAACTGGAATGCGGTGGAAATCCCCTTCATGGGAACCAACACGCATACATGGCAGGGAAGTCGACTGATACCGCCCTACACAATCTAACAGTAAGGGTGGGGAGAGCGTTAGATACCAAACAATACGCGCTAGGCTGCTTCTTCGACGTGGAGGGAGCTTTTGATAAGGCGACCTTCGCGGCGGTGGAGGACAGCTTAAACAGAGAAGGCATTAGCCGAGCGGTGGCGAGATGGATAGGAAGAATGCTCAAGGACAGGGCCATTACAGCTGAACTTGGGGGGACCTCGAGAAGCATTAGTCCAAGAAGAGGATTCCCTCAAGGGGGGTGTTTATCCCCTCTTATGTGGTGCCTGCTACTAGACTCACTGGTAAAGAAGGTCAACAGGGGGGGTGTGTATATGCAGGCCTACTCTGACGACGGAGTACTACTAGTGAGAGGGATAGTACTGAGCATCGTGAGAGACATCATGGAAAGAGGTCTCAAGCAAGTGCTGGGGTGGTGCAGAGAGAAAGGATTGGATTTAAACCCATCAAAGACAAAACTGGTGCTCTTTACCAGCAAGAGGAAGACAGGGGAGATGAAACCAATAGAAATACAGGGCAAAGAGGTAGAGATGGTCAAAGAGATAAAATATCTAGGGGTGACACTGGACAGCACACTTAGGTATAAGAGCCATATAAAGGAGCAATCTGCAAAGGCCATTAGAACACTGTACCAATGCAAGAGGGCAGTAGGGAGAAAGTGGGGAATGAGGCCAGAGATGATCCACTGGATCTATAAGGCGGTGATACTACCCAGGGTGCTATATGGAGCCGTGGTCTGGTGGCACAGGGCTCGTATTAAAGACTACCATAAAGAACTAAGCAAAGTGCAGAGACTAGCATGCCTCATGGTGACAGGAGGTATGAGAACGACCCCGACGCATGCAATGGAGATATTGCTGGGTATGAAGGACCTCAGGATTGAGGTGGAAAAGCGGGCCACGGAACAGTGGTACAGGATGAAGGTATGTAAGGAATGGAGAGGAAGTTGTGTGGACAAGGGACATGCACTGATTCAGAAGAAGGGACTATCAAAGTTGGACATGATCATGGCCAACAATGATCAAATAAAAAGGCAGGAGATTTTCGACAAGAAGTATAGAATACACATAGGGTCATCGTACTCATCTTGATTGACTTTTCCAACGCATTCAATACTGTTGACCATGAGATTCTCCTTGCTCTCCTTCAGCGTCTGAACGTTTCGTCTTCTGCCCTTAGTTGGTTCTCTGCTTACCTTGGGGGCCGCCAGCAAGCGGTTAGAGTGGACCGGTCCGTGTCCGACTGGTGCGACCTTGCTACTGGAGTACCTCAAGGAGGTATTCTCTCCCCTCTCTTATTTACCACTTTTATTAACTTCATTACCCCCGAGTTTCGCTGCGCTTACCATTTGTATGCTGACGACTTGCAACTTTACGACCACTGTATAGCGACCGATATCACGTCCACCGTGGATAAATTAAATCGAGACCTTTTACACATTGAACAATGGTCCAAGAAGTTCGGTCTATTTGTAAACCCGTCTAAATGTCAGGCCATTATCATTGGTAGCTCTCGGCAACTTGCTAAGCTTGACCTTGACTCGGTTAGACCAGTGCAGTTCAATGGTACTCCCATCCCCTACAGTCAGAGCGTTAAAGATTTGGGTATTCACTTGGACTGTACTCTCAGCTGGAGAACACAGGTGGCGGAAATTAGTCGTAAGGTTACGGGATCACTACACTCCCTTAATAAGTTGAGGAACTTCTTGCCTGTAAGCACCAAGGTTTTGCTTGTTAATTCCCTCATTCTACCCATAATCGACTATGGTGATGTGTGTTATCCGGATTTAAATGAAGAACATCTCAATAAGTTGGATCGACTTCTTAATAATTGTATCCGTTTCATTTTCTGTCTCCGAAAATACGACCACGTCTCTTCCTTTCGGTCTCAGCTTGGCTGGCTTCCTATCCGTCAGCGACGTGATGCTCGCATGCTTTCCACTCTATTTTCTATTCTTAATGATCCACAATCTCCCGAATATCTCAAGTCCCTTTTTAATTTTCATGGTACTTCTCGTGCCCGTCAATTTCGCTCTTCGGGCAATCTCTCTTTGTCTATCCCCCTTCACAGCACAGGCTTTATGTCGTATTCGTTCACCGTTCAGGTGGCTCGCCTCTGGAACCGCCTACCTCCTACGATCCGGAAATCCCCTAACAAGTTCTCTTTTAAAAAGTCGGTACGTGATTTCTATGCTGGCAGAGTCGTGGAGTAGTAGTATCGGTTTTGTAAATTTCGTCTATATATATATATATATATATATATATATATATATATATATATTTATGTATTGTATATGTATTATGGGTAGGACTTTATATGATTGTCTGTGTAATGTAATAAACGATACATTTACTCGTTTTGTTATATTACACAAATAATTATATATAAAATAATTATATATAATATTAATTTTGAGTTTCGTTAGTTGTTAGTTGCACCGCCAACAAATCTTTCTGCTTCGCCTTAAGGTTGACTGGTAGAGAATGCCATACGGCATTAAGTCCGCCTTTTGTACGATAAGGTTTCTTTTGTGCAATAAAGATTAAATAAATAAATAAATAAATATGGGAAAGAGATAACTGGAAGGTAAAAGTCGAGCATCCTATGGTCGTCTGCTTTACAGATGGATCAAGGAGGAAATCAACCAAGCTAGCGGGTGCGGGCATAGTCATACCCAAACTAGGTACAAGAGAATCTGTAGCACTGGGCAGATATGCCAGTGTATTTAAGGCCGAAGTATATGCAATAATGAGATGCGTACAGACTATAAAAGATATTGAAGGGCAGACAGGACGAGTAGTAATTTACACGGACAGTCAGGCTGCGCTAAAAGCCCTAAATAGGGTAACGGTAACCTCCGCATTGGTGAGGGAATGCAAGAAGGACCTGAATGAGTTAGGGGAAAAGCGGGATGTCACGTTGGCATGGGTGCCGGGGCATCAAGGAGTAACGGGGAATGAGAGAGCAGACGAGCTGGCGAGAGAGGGGGCGGAACGGGAACTGATGGGTCCTGAACCGGCCCTTCCCTTCTCAGCAGAGGTGACAAAGGGGGTTATAGAGAGATTGCCCCTAAGGGAGGCAGACAGAGGATGGAAGGAGGAAACAGCATGTAGGCAGGCCAGGATGATGCTAGAAGGTATAGATCACAGGAGAACTAGGTATCTGCTTAAGCTGGGTAAGAGCAATCTGAGATTGTTGACCGGAATCATCACCGGTCACAACACTCTTAATAGGCACTTAACGGTTATAGGAGTAGAGATGTGTTGGAGGAGGGAGAACTGAGGGATGTCGACCTTAAAGAGGTCCTTATGTTCTGCAGGAGAACGGGAAGATTGGAAGGAGCAAATGTGGGAGCGCCGCCGGGACAATAACCTTCGAGCTCAAACTCTGGGGAAATGGGCTGAATGATCCTGAACAAAGATCGACAGCCCGCCTGTTTCCGGCCAGGCGTCCCTACACTACATCTACATCTACATCTCGTCCAATTTTGCAACATAAAATTTTGGTGAAGACAAAAATTATAGACACGTATATGGCGATGTCGGTGTTCTTTTTAATACTATAACTAGACCGATAAATACCTACCTTTCAATACATTGGTGAAAATTGAGGTTCACTGACTCGGCTCTTGGCAGGGCGAGGCAAAGTCAAACACCACGTCAGTTAACCCCCTTTACGCGACTCGGCAATATTCCATCCTAAAAATGACAGACGTTAGATCTACCTAACACAAGTTTGATACGTTGCCTGATCAACTACATAGCTATACAGAATATAGACGTTGTTGATTGAATACTTACACCGATGACCGAGTCTTTCCTACATTAGCCCGTGCCGGCCGTAACGCGCCTGTGGGCAAGCCGTCAATAGGTGACACGGGTGAAATGTGGCTGTAACGAATACTGTAATTAGTCGAATTCAGGTTTCGACCCTTCGCTCAGTACACTACTACTACGATTGTGTTGCGAGTCATTCGGATATTTACACAAAAACTGGAATGTGGCTGAGAAAACGATGAGTTATCTATCGTTTTATTTATTATGGCAAAAATTATTCTATTTTGGGTTTTAAACAAGTTGAATGAATGTATGTAAGTGAGGCGGTTTTATAAGAGAGTGAAATAACCAGGAACGTCCTACGAGCGCAGATCCCCTTAAGGTGAATGATCCGGTTACTGCGCAGTAAGGTCATACTCAAGTGAAGCTGCATTCTCTTTAAGCGGGAAACTGAATCCAGTCGGAAGAATAAAGACAATTGACGTAACTGGTTATTCCAGCACTTGCCTGCTATACAGAGACTTATTGACTCCTGGCGAAACTGCATTAGGTACACTAATACAGCGAGGTAAACAGCCTGTCATATTTATAGGCTATTACATGTCAATATATGACTCCAACATAACTAAAATTACTAGATATAAAGCCATATCGGCGCGTTTACTATATAGTTTCGCGGACATTCAATTAGGCACTTCGTGTCTTCTTTATATCTAACGATGTCGCTGTCATTGGGTGAAAATCCCAGCGCGATTTTTGCACGGCGGAGGTGATAATTGCACTGCTTAGGACTTCTTATATTATAATGATCGTTTTTTTATGTGAAAACTATTCCATTTACCTACCTTGAGCCATAATGGAAATTACTTGAAACCCATTGACTTAGCCATAAAAAAATATTAACTGGCGAAAATCTAATTATGGTGACGTGTCCCGCACTTCTTTTGGTAACAAAATGCTCTCATACTACGAAACTATCCATGCACTTCAAATAAAATGCATTTATTTGTATTATATATTAGTGTAGGTATCTGTAGACAAAGTTTTAAATCATTAGTATATAAATTAAAACATATACCAGTGTCAACAAAATTGTCCTACGAAAAAATATAATTTCGGTGGAAAAAATAAAAATTTATCTTATGATTGAACGAAACGCAATAATCCCAATGGCGTTAGTGAAGGTTATTGGTTCAGTTCCCATCCAGCCATGTCAGATGACGGTAAATGTGCAGGAGCTAGCGGTCATGCACGTAAGTACCTAATTTGGGTGGTCCAAAATACAGTTAATGTCAATTTTTGTGATACATTTTGTTTATTATTTGGCACAGGTAATTTTTGTGTGTAATTTATTTTAGGTGTGGTTTTGGTTTCCTTTTTGTCACATAAGGCCAACATTAACTTAAAGAAAGTGCAAATTTTTTATGATTTCATAAAATACGAATTCTAATTACGGTGCTGCAATTTCGGTGTTTTCGGTGGATTTTTTGTTGACACCGGAATTACTTAATATCACACAAATTAGACGCGTACCAAAGTGAACCATATTGTAATGCGATAAGGCCCATCAAATGGCAGTTATACGAGATTTTGTATGCCCGGTTTAAAATGCATTTTAATTACAATAAATTGATAAAATGTTATTGCAGTGCCTAGTTTTAAATTGAACAAATATATATTTATTTTTTATGTATGATACTTTATTTGTATATATCTTTATATTAGAAAACAGAGTCTCCAGCCACGTCTATCTGTTTATTTGCAGCAAACGTGTGAATTACTAATCCAATTCTTATGTAAACTTCAGTAACTTATAGCTTCATAGTTAAAGACATGTTGAATATATAATTTATATATATATCTATCAAGTTTCTGTACTAGTTTTGTGACAATCAGGGAGCGAGTCAGAAATGTAAGTATAGTTGTTTTTATCGTAAGAATATATAAATTATATGTAAATATATATGGCGAAAAAGTTGGTCTAAATATAGTATATACTTACATATCCAAAAAGTTGATAATATATGTTCTAACAACTCGCTTGTTGCTCTTCATAAATTCCAGTATCTAGACATATAAATATGTACTAATTGCACACTTGAGTTATTATTAGAGATAAATGTACATATTAATATAAACTGCATTAAAATCAGTACGTTAGTTTATGAGTAATTTGTCTTTATTGACGCAGATATGGAGGGCATTTTACTTGGGTATATATTTCACAAAATGTTTACATATTTATATTGTACACACATGACTATAATAAATGTATTATATATGTATAACATATATTACATATATGTCATTTTTAACCCACAGTGTGCTCGGCCTTAATTTTAATACACTCGTATAAACTATATATGCAAATTATATATTTATAATCCTTATAATACATTAACGAAAACCTTATCCAAATCGGTCAGGTAGTTTTGGGGTAAATCGCAAAATAAAAGGCAGTAGTAACTTGCATTTTTCCTTTAAAAATTGGTGCTATTATAAACAATATAAGTATCTGTATATAAACATATGTATCGAGTTATAAGCTAACACACATTTTGCAAGCATAGTACGTTATGTATTATTGTTTTCGATACAAAATATTTAACATACTCTAATTTTGGTGCCTTAAATCAATTTCCGTGCCTCAATTATCTAATTTGGGTGGTAACTTGCAATTTCGGTGGCTAATAAATAAAAAAAATGACAATATTTCAAAAACTACTCAGTGGAATGAAAGGCCATTCAGACATAATATTAATCATGTCTAATGACGCACTTTGAACACATTTTCATGAGCTGGACTATCAAAATAAAAAACGCCACCAAAAGTAGCAAAATTTTAGACTTGTTGAATTTCACCCCATTATATTGCAGCGTGCGTTAATCTGTAATGGCCATAATTATAGCCTTCGTTTTCTTGGCACAGATTTATTTATGATTGCGGACAGTTGGATACACTTATCCAGTGTATCCGCTGCGGCGCTGGGAGGCAAATTGCAGAAGACTAAATTTTAAATAAACACAAGATCTGAAAAACGGGTACTCATGGGCTTTGCATTTCCATACTAAGTGTACCTGGTCGAATGTAAAAAAGACATTACAAATACACATAAGTCATCTCATCACACACACTTTTAGGTACATAATACGTAAATAAATAAAAAATCTAGTTCCCGAACGTGTCCTTTGAAAGCGCACCCTTTCTATTTTACCTCAAGTTGGCAACAACACTTCTGGCTCCTATTACCTTGTGATGTCATTTTCAATCCATATTGCTGTAAAAAACTCAAACATCGCGGGCACGGATATCTAACGCTAAAATTATAAAACCTTAAATGAACCTCTCAAACTCGTACAATTTAACTAACTAATTAACCACAAACACAACCCGCTAGTAAATGTATTAAATAAACAACGGTGACCAGGATCGCCGAACAAACTGCACCAGGTACCTATACAATAGCAGCATCTGTACCTTCCCCCCTTCTTCACCCCTTCCCACTCTACCAACTAGCCCCTCCTACCCCATATGTCTCATACAATGTCCATTCGGTTGATCTTATCTTGCATTAGTAAAAAAAGTATTGTTAAACCGTCACAGTCATCACATGGCCAAAATATAAACACCTTGTTTATTGTGTTGGAGGCTAATGTATATTTAATGAGTCTTGCGTTATTCCTTCACATTTAAGTAGATAGTGCCTACAAGTGTCGTATAGTAATTTTCCTAACAATCGCTTCAAATAAGTGATTTCTACTCGTCGACTTCAATGTTTGAATTAAGATATCGTAGACGAAACTAAAATCACATACTTTTCTCTATGGAGCTCCCTTCAAGTGAACTCTTATGAAATAGACCAATCACGTGTCGCCGTTACTATACTCTTATGAAATAGGCCAATCACGTGTCGCCGTTACTGTACTCTTATGAAATTGACTAATCACGTGACGCCGCGGACACGAAACAAAAGACATCAACGAGCGCCCGACCCATGTGCCTAGTCCTCATTTCCGCAAGACTAGTTTGTTTAATTAATTTCCGTTGACTCGTAGAAAAAACAGTGTATGCAATCGTTATATAATAAGCTTTTTAAGTCTCGAAGCTTACTTAGACCCCTTGCTTGCTTTTTTAGACGAGAACCGCTTTTAGACCACGAGTCCTGCTGATAACGATTGCATAAATTACTATTTTACTTCTCATGATCGAAAACTGTGACATTAGACTTATCAAGAGGGCTAAGTATAATGCATTTAGGTTAGCCCCTAGGGAACGTATGACCAAAACGAGCCAAGCGAAGGGCAAGACCTACCTTTTCTCGAAGTGCTTCGTCATTTTATTGAGATTTCTATTTCTATTGAACTCTCATACCTTTTTTCTCAGCACGAACGCGGGTGACCAATGGTTGTGTGTTGAGATATACATGCACATTGTCTATTATCTTAGCTTCAGCGTAGGAGCTATGAGTTCACTTTGTCTATGTGTTTGTATGTGTTACAACTACAACTAACTAACCTGCGCCTGTAAGATAGAAATACTGTAAAGACCTACAATTATACTCAATGGTATCCATAATTAAAAAGGGTTAATTTGTTAGATAATTAAATTAAATCGAACCACTAATTCTTTCTTCTTATTGGCATAATGAAGATGTGATATTTATTGAGTTAACATCATAACAATTTAATAAAATTCCGTTATGTCGATAAAACTGAATGATAAAGAACTCTTTCGTAATAAAAATGTGAGTACTACTTAATGCGTTGACATGCGCCAAACAGAGCGCTTATTGATGCACCTCCCGATAATGTCCTCCGCCCACTGATTGGAGCAATTTATACTGCGCTTGCGACTCCGTGCCGTTCAAACGTCTACCGTTTTGTTTACACTGTTTAAAGTAACTATTTAAAGGGATTTTCCATCGACATATTTTTAACTGTTGTCGCAGCTGTTAAAAATAAACGTGGCCAAGACACGAACCGTGATTCGCAAATTATCACATCCTTCTCAAAGTATCAAATTAAATTATTTATGTACCTAGTATCAATGTAAAAAGGTATAATGCACGAAATATTTCGTTGTATTTAGAAGGGTGGACGAGAGGTTGAGCTTCCTGATTTATTAGACCAGCTACCGTATTTGAAACTAGTAGCTTCTCACCCTTCTTGTTGATACACCTACTGTGTACCCTCTGTGGTAGTTTTCTTAATACTTATTTCGCGTACGTTTGAATAAAATACTTGCAAATAATTGATATCATTAATACTGGAGGTTAATGAGCGGCTCCACAGACTTGCATACGGGTCTAGCCGCAAGTGCTGGGCTGGCCACAGCCGGCTCGGCAACCGCTGTGCTGTGGACAAGGCCTAAGGCCGCGACGGCTAAAACACCAGATATAACCGGATTCACTTGAGAATAATAAACGACAGCGGAGTCTCTGGTTATTTATTAACTCGTCCTCTATAATTGAATACAGTTTTGTAATAGAATTACTAATTCATTTATAATAACTGTTGTCGTATACATATTTGGGTATTTTATCAAACCTATAACGGAACATCTAAGTATCAGTCTAAAAGTTTCGCTACCAAAAAGCATGAGTAATAACAAAATCACGTACCTACTTCAAGCTGAATCAGCGTGGGTTGGAACTTGAAAGAGCCCGCACCTACTACGGAGAAAAAAAAGTCGATGCCTTATGTTCAAGAAGGGAGAAAAGTGCAATGATGTCCTGTATAAACGCTCTCCTTTATTGAACCGGCCATTGGTAAGCTATTCATTTGAGATAAAAAGGTCAGTAGAATTGACTGTCATTCCTACCATACCTGCTTGTGGATACCTATATGTTAAATACAGCCGCACCAGCGACCGGGGCTCCCCCCGTCGCACGCTCGTAATTGCAACAACCTAATTTGACCGGTACGGAATTACGAAAACAATTTTCTGACGACTGGTTTGGGACAGGCGTAGCCAGCCACACCCAGCTCGCGGACGGTCATTGCGCTTTTAGGGGTTTACGTAGTGCGTTGTGCTATTTACTTAATGCGAAAAAGTCTATGGCTGCGTTTATGGGCTAGCGGTGCATACGGCAGCGCGGGGCGCGGGTTGTCAAATGAGTAAGGAAACTCTCTTGTACATCAACATGGGATGGGCGATGCTGTATACATATATTTGCGCCTGTTCCGGCGCAGGCCACGTGGCCCGATTGCCACACTTGTCCATAAATACGCTGAAATACTCTCCGATGTACCTAATAATACAGTACAGGCTTTGGCTTTTAACTATTACGGATTAGGAAAACAAGTACCTGAATATTATACCTACAGCATAGAAGATTATAATTGTAAAATTGAATGTTACATCTAATCTAGGAAAGAATCGTCTTTTTCCATCCACCTAGAGATTTATTCTTGTCGGCTATGCTATTCCTACCAATTTAGTAAGAATAGTAGATTGTTAACCGAGGGTTGAGATGGTTGGTATCACCCGAGTTAAGCACTCTGCTTTTCATTTCCAATACGAGGAAACTAAAGAAATGCCAAAATATGCTCAAACATTATCTGAATCAGCGAAAGAACCATTTTGGCGGGAACTGTTGAATGACGTTAACAGTATATATTTGTGTATGGACCTTTTTTTAATTTAAAAATTAATCGTACTTATGTTTTGTATGGGTTACTGCCTTTGCCCAATCTAACTACGATCCAAAGTACTTTTCTCTTGTTAATAATTTTCTGCTCTAGAGCAGAAAAGTACCACTTTCAGGACGCCACCTAGATGAACAAGGACCCACTTTCAGAGTATGAGAAATTAAAAATTATCTTCCTTTAGAAAAAGTACCGAAATGCTGTACTACCTCAGGCTGGTGTTGTGCCTAATCCTATTCTACTCGTATACTTACTTACAACCGGCCGGGGGCGGGCGTCACCGAAGGGTACTTTTACGTTATGTTTTAGGTAATACAACTTTTAACTTAGATAACAGTTTGTGATTACCGCAATCAAATAACTAAAAGACTGTGGGAGTGTCTAATGTATACGGTCCAGATATGTATAGATTGTCATTTGACTCGCGGCGGCCTTTCCGTCTGCAACAAGGCCGCTTGCGCAATGCACAGGTGAATTCTAATCAACTCTTCATTATAAAGTTTAATTTCAAATATTATTACTTTAAATCAGAAAATCCTTCACAGGCTGTACTAATAATAGGCTATTTGTCAAACACTTGTATGTATATATAATCAAACATTACTTATTTGAATATGTTTGACGTAGGTTATGTCAATGCCAACTCCTACCTAAATAATTTAATTCATTAAGGAACTTTTCGCTTCGGAGAAATCTGTATAGAATTACCTGTTGATATATGTGATATACCTACATAAACAAGAATATTCCACTTCTCTATCTCGAACTCTAATTACTTTAGACCAAGACACCATATTTAGCGAACTTGGATGGCGTTATGAGTCATTAATGTCAATAATAGAAACTATTCTTATGAGGACTTCCAATAGTTATATGACTCATTTAAATAATATCACATTTTCTCTATCTTTATACTTACAATTGCTAAATGTGGCACTGGAATTAAACTCCATGGGCTCTGCCTACCACTTTTAGGAATACTGGGGTGAGGTTATGTATGTATGTATCATTTAAATAACACTATACCGGTAGGATAGTATTTTCTGTCCCTGTGTGTCATACAGCTTTTTACCTGTGACAGAGACTTTTAAATGGCCCCCATTTAAAAGCATAACTAAAAATCTTGCTTTTTGTAAAAATAAACCGGTCAAGTGCGAGTCTGACTCGCGCACCGAGGGTTCCGAACACAGAGCGTGTACCCGTCTCGAACCCTAATAATTCAGGAAAAATATATAAATATTTTATTATAAATTACGAATTGTCGACATACCTATTATTATTTTTTGACTTGTAATGTGTTATTAACAATAAATAATGTCTATGTCTATATTATTAATTTGAGCGCCTGAGTAATGTAGTAATTAAACACACATGAACCGAGTTTACAAAACAAAAATACATGCAAAGGTTATTAAATTACAAACTTATATTTAGTAATTCGAGCTATTCCGTGAAGGGGTTACACTAGAGTTAATTTGCAATGATTAAAAAATATATACTTGCAATTTCCTGGTACAAAAGCCTTTTTCTGATAGCCAATGAACTACTTAGGTACCGAATATTTTAAACTAAAAAACATGTCAAGGATTAACAACATTTTAGTAATAAGTAATACGGTTTAGTCACAACTTCATAAGTCATTGTTGTGACTAAGAAAAGCACTCTAACAAATCCATACATTTTACTGGACGCTAGTTCTTAACAACTACGGCAGGCAGACATCAAAGCGCAATCTATTGAATCTCCTATTTTAAACATTAAAATGATTACAGCTGCATCGAGCTATCATGACCCATCGGTCAGCAACTTTTGGCTTATATTTATATCGCAAGCGCTTTAGAGGCTGTGGGTACAGTATAATAAGGAACTCTAATCTATTGTTTTTCATGCAGTTTTATGCATGTAATTGCTAACCGATTGCTAGAACGTCAGGGAGATTATTTAACTCTTGAAATACCGCAGTAGAAAGCGAAATCAGTCAATTTGCAACTACGATCTTAAAAATAAAAACCAAATAATGCGAAAACCTTCTTTATCTCAGTCACTATAAGACTCAAAGTAGTAAATTGTGTAAAATTATGTTCATTAGCTTCATAAACCTAAATTATGTTCATCAACCTAATGTTATCGGTATAAAATGACACGTCAATGCCGATGCATGGCGTTCTCAAATATCGTGTTATTGACAACTGTCTATAGAGTCGCCTCACCATAAGTCCTTATTATATCTTGACCCTGAGATTCGTGACAAATATGTGAATATTCAGAGGTCAGTCTTATACTGGTTCTTCTACATATAAATCTAGGCTAAAAAAGTAAGATATTTTGTATGATTTCATTACAAATCTATAGTTTTCAGAATTTTGCCTGTACTTGTAGTGTATGACGATATTATTTGCCTAATTTCATAGTTCTAGGTCAACGGGAAGTACCCTATAAATTTTGATTCCCTTGAAAGTGTCGAAATATACATTTTTTGCAACATAAACGGCCGTATGTATTTTTTACGTTAGCTTAGAAGTTTGGTTTTTTCACAGCTTCAAGGGACTGTAGATCTGAGCCTAAGGTTTCAATTTCCACTATATGCCTCTACGCGTTCCCGAGATAAAGGGTCGTGACAGACAGACAGACGGATAACAAAGTGATCCTATAAGAGTTCCGTTTTTTTTATTTTTGAGGTACGGAACGTTAAAAACCAAACAGTTCTAATCAAAAATAACTGATTGCACAGCAAAATCATTTCTTCAATATATATCACTTCTCATGCTCGAAAAGTGTATCATTATATTTTTTGAACCTGACTGTGGCTTTATACAACAGGGCCCAATAAAGCGACTGGAGTGCGCGGTTGGAGAGTAGTCTAGGGAAAATCCAGGCGAAAACCTCCGACACGACCACTGTGGTGGTTTTGAACACTGGATTACTCTAAGAGTTTGGGTTCCAATGAGGAGTGAATCTGAGGTGTGAGTGGAATCGAGGTACTGGGAGTTTTGTCGCTGGTTCACTAAACCTAGCGGTTGAAACTCAGCTAGGCCCGACCTGGGTCGGGATGACTCCAACCGATATGCGGCGGTACCGGGACGAATAAGGACTGTATGAATCTATGTTATCACGATCGCGCGGTGGACGTCCTCGCCGGCGGGAATGCCTAAGTGTACGCGTCTCGTGCGTACGTGAGTTGGACGCCGTAACCTCAGCGTTCCATCTTTCGATGGACGCTGTGATTAAGTTATCCGGGACCGTGAGCGTGTGCCTGTGCGCCCCCTAATCAGTGATCGCCGAGTTATGACGGAGGGGGGAGAGATGGGAACGTAGTCAACAGCTTTCCTAACGGATTCCTATGATGGGGAGCGTTATCAAAATAACGTCTGGCAGTCTACTTAAAGAAACCATACATGATGCTAATCCCCATGTCGTGGTGCAGACTGAAGTTCGACTGGTACCATGGGGCTCTGAATGACCTGAAGCGGCTTGAGCGATGTCATGGACACGTGAGCAAAGGCTACACTTGCATAAGACATGATTGGACAAACACAAGTTTCATAGAGTGTCAGCTTATTTCTAAGTGATATTTGCTAAACTTGTTAATCATCGGCCAAAGCCTTCAAAGCACGAACAAGTGTATCATATTAGGCTTATCAAGCGGGGCTAAAGTAGTACATTTAGCCCGTAGAGAAAATATGAGTTCATATTTATGATTTACAAAACATTTTAATTTGACCAATCAAAATACTTCAAAATATCCACCAATCATAAACTACATAGGTAGCCAATCGGAACGTTGGGTTAGGTTAAGTAGTCTTTTTTGGCACGTACACGTTCAACTAATACTCACTCTCAATAACGTTAGGTCTTTTTTCGTCCGTATCTCAACTACTACGTATATGTATCAGAGTAGTTTAAAAAAGCATGGCGCCATATTCTCATTGTAATTTATTATTAATTGTGGGTGGCAGTGTTTGTTTATTTATTTTCTCGCAATCGAAGTGAAATCTAGAGTCTATAACTCTGGTCTAAAAGCCATATTACCACTCGAATTATTTTCCCGATCGAAGTGAGGAGAACCATCTCGTGCTAATTGGCCATCTCGAACCTTGTCATACTATCTACTATAATTTAATGCTTTTTTATAAATGCATATCTAATAATTACCTATTAGCGCACAAACATGTAATATATTGTTTTTTTAGGAACAGGAGCCCGGGCCTCCGTCGAAGCTGTCTAATTTCATAAAATAAAGATTAGGTCAGAAATGATATGATATTAGTATATAAAAGTTCGGTTCTGGCGATTCGCTTCGATCAAAGTATTGATGTATATTTTCAAATTATGACTAGTAGGTAGTAGGTACCTACTAGTTTTGCTAAGCATTTGGTTTTTTCGCAGTAAAATAATTAATTTGATATAAAAACCGATTCATGCTTATGATCAGTTCCTGTTATTCCTCACTAGGGACATAGGGCTCGCAGAAGAGTTCTCCGTTTGTCATGGTCTAGCGGCTTCTTGCAGCTTCTCCCAACCGAAGCTATTAGAGCAAGCCTCTTTCTTAACTGAGCACCTCCATGTGGTGGAGGACGCCCTGGCCATCTTCTGCCAGTAGATTGCCAGCGGAAACCCAGCTTGGACCAGTGTTCATCCGATCGTCGAAGCATGCGTTCAATCCATCGCCACTTTCTCTTTAGGATCTTTTGGCTTATAGGCTTCTGGTTAATTATCTGCCACAGTCTCGCGTTACACATAGTTCGTGGCCAGAATACGCCAAGAATGCGCCACAGGTATTTGTTGACAAATACCTGTATGCGATTGGTGAGGTCATTTCTTACGAGCCATATCTCTAGTCCGTATACAGTAGAGTTCAGCGTACGCTGCTCGCGCCTTGTTGATGCGCGCGTCGATAATGATTACACTTCCTAGGTATGTGAACCGATCAACTTGTTCAACTGCCTCGCCATTGACGTTTAAGAACGTATCCATTTCCTAATAATGTATACAATTGTAACATAAACCGTACAATCGTTCACCGGCTCTAAGGTATTAGAGGTATACATATACACTATACTTTACTTGTGTGTAAGCCTCAACCTTACCTACGACTCCAACGAGTACATACATAGGTATTTAAATGTTGTATGCAAAAGAACTGGATCAACAATCTTTAAATAATGTTATTCAAACACTTCGTGACTGCCATATTCCTACTAATAATCGCGCTAAAAGTAGTCGTTTTCAGTGACCATTTATTACTCATTACTTAAGTTAAGTAATCTGGCCTTGGAATTTTTTTATAGAAGTATTATTAACTGAGGCTTAAACACACTTTTATACCTATACTGCGACTGAAACTAGTAAGTATGTTATCTTTGGTTAAATTTTTGTGTAGCCTAGAAACAAGTTTCGTCGGATAAAAATAGATGCATACGTTGTTATTTGTTATATTAACAAAATCTACAAATAGGTACGCGGCAGGCACGCGGCGTGTTTGCACGCCCGAGTGACGATTGATTGTCAATCTTGCTTACGCAAACATGGCAAAAACTCTCGTCCAACAATATAACAACCGGAGATGCGGGCAAGTCCCAGTAGACATTCACTCAAAAAATGACCTTCAACAGTTTTTGCTGTATATTTTTGCTCGATATTCACCGTAAAACTTTCGACTAATAGCCTCTCGCCTCAAACTAGTGAACCATTTTAAATTAAATATGTAAACGTCCTCGTGCTCGACACCGATCCAATACATGGCACTTTCAATCTTATGTCATGATGACAGAGGTGATTAATAGGTATCATCTATTGGGCACCAAGGTGTCGAGCACTGGGATGTTTATCTTATTAATATTCCACTGATTAGTGGTTCTAAATTTGCCTGACGGTCGTGTATGTAGGTACGTTTTGTCTGTCACTATAAATGAAAATTTTGGTTCAGTTAAGGACTTAATTAGGTCAACATTTTAATTGAGTCAGTATAACGTAAATTATTCGTACACTATGAATATTGGTAACATTCTTTATTATATGGATAATGAATCTAATTTTAGGTAAGGCGCCAGTATGGCAGAGGAAGGTTGGCGCGGGCGCTAGTCGCTTGGCACATTTCCCCCGCAAATTTTCCTATTCAAGTTTCAATGAATTCTAAGCGCTGCTAAATTTGGCATCTCAGACTTGCCAACGATCTCTTTACAACGTATAACGACTGACGTTTTTGCGCATATCTCAAATTGATCACAAAAACTATACTAAGTATAAAAATTTTATTGTGCTTAACTTTTTTTGTCTAATTGTTTAACTGACATGATATATTATGAATCTGTATATGATGTCCTAACCTGCTGCACTGAGAGAAAAAATTTTGTTCGTATTAATAACCTGATATCTAAAAGAAGGAAATATCAAATTCTATTAATTTTTACATTTTTTTTCTAGGGATTAGTAAATAATATAATTTCAAGGAAATTTTATTAATTTCATAGTATAGGGAATACAAAACGGTTTTACTTCATCCTGAAATTAATATTCTTTACTCGGAATAACTAGAGTTCTTTAAATTCTATAAAACTTTCCTTGGGTTTATAAATGGTGTACTAGCACCAGTATGTAAAGATTACTAGATAATACAAATGGGATATACTAATGTCGGTGATTACAAATGAATACTAATAATTAAAAATCAATTCTGATTTCTATCATTGGTAATCTTGTAATAACAAATCCCTTTCTTATTCTTATGAGTTCTATACTTATTTCCGTAAATAATAAAATAGCTTTATAGATATTAGTAAAGTGTACTAATAACAAGATTCGTAAACGCACAGGCCGCCCCTCCCCCGCTCGCGTGCCCCGTATCCATCGTTGACTCGTCCATTTTGCTTGTAACCTCTGCGGCGAAACAATTGAATAATATCCTAAGTAGTCTGTGATAATATATCAACTTGTGAATTTTGTGATTGTGCCAAAATTAAAAAACTTGCGTGGTGCTGTAGTGGGGCATGGACTTATTATCGTCGGACTTGTTAAAGTCGTGGGGTTTCCAATACTTAGAAAGCTTTGAAAGGTACAAAAAATCGAGATATTAACATTGGTTGATAATTGGTAGGATCATAATTTTCCCAGGTACACCCGCCATCCTGACTGTCAGGATGGCGGGTGTACCTTCACTTTGTAATAACTTTAAATGCGGAAGGGTACAATTTTTTTCTAAAGAGGTACAAAATAGTACAAATTCAGTACAAATTTTTGGTACACTTTATTTACATATTTGTTTAGGTACACCCGCCATCCTGACTCTCACGATTTGTCTACTTATGTGGTACCAAATCATATTAATGTCATGCCTGATGTGTCTACTTATGTGACCACACGGTGGCCTCTTGACTGTGACTTTGTGTAAATGTAACAATAGATTAGAATAAATGATGATTCTGTATGTTTTACTAAGTTTTGTATTTGTCTCAATTTGCCAATCTTTGATTTCATTTAACTTTAAATAAAGATACTTAATTACTAAATACCTGATATTTTATTTAAAATGTGTAAACCTGTTTTGTTTTTACAGCTACTAGTTCTTTCATTAACGTCTTGTTACATTCGTACAGTCCTTACTTAGATTTAATTTATCATTTCCTATTATTTGAAGAGTAACTGTAAAAATATAAAGAATTAACTACGTTAAAAATATAACAGAAACCTGTAAAATTGGGACAGTGACATGTATGTAACCATAATTGCAATTTACAGATGCACCTGTACCTGATCCAAACAGTCCAAGCGCGATTGGAGCGTGCCACGCAAATTTAGATCACGTAAGAAGTGATCGTTTCTTACAAGATCTAAATATGTGTAGTGTGTTTCGATAGCGTATGGATCAGGCTCAGAGGGGCTACCGCGAACCACAAACGAAGTTTTCCCTCCCTGTCTCACTTATGTGCAAACTTGCAAGTGCGACAGAGAGGCAAAACTTCGTTTGCTGTTCGCGGTAGCGCCCCAGGTACGGACGCATCTGTACATTGCTATTATGGTTACTTGAAATTAAATAAAAGTTTACTTGTTTTTAGTAAACAGTATTGTTTTTCCAACAAGATTTTTTTAAAAGCAAGTATGTTACATTATTGAATTCAAATAAAAGTTTACTTGTTTTTAGTAAACAGTATTGTTGTTCCAAAAAGACAGTTTTAAAAGCAAGTATGTTATATATTTGAATTCAAGTAAAAGTTTACTTGTTTTTAGTAAACAGTATTGTTTTTCCAACAAGATTTTTTTAAAAGCAAGTATGTTACATTATTTGGATTCAAATAAAAGTTACTTGTTTTTAGTAAACAGTATTGTATTTCCAAGTAGGACAATTTTATTGGTATTAGTAAATACTATTAGTAAAACTGGTTTATAACCGTTAGTATAATCTCCTTGTCCTGGGATTCACTAAAATTTTACTAATGATTAATATTTTTTACTTGTTTCTAGTAATTTTTTCTCTCCGTGTGCCCAGCATTTCTTACTAGTAAATGTAAATGTCCTAATGCTGACGTGTTATCAGCTACCTTACAGAAAAAAAAATCGAACCGGTTTAGTGGATATTTTAGAGCCAGGTAGAGTAGCCAGTATTTTCGATTAAGAGGAAACTACATCGGCATGGGCATGGCATAAGTAGACTTTCAATTTTTTAAATTTATTCTTAGTAGCTGTGCGCGCGGGCTTGGTCGGCGTATTACAGAGAATTCAGGCGAAGTAGCGGGATAAAAATGTAGCCTGTATAATATTAGTACGAGTATATACCTACATATACCTATTGGTGAAAGAATTATTGAAATCTGTCGAGTAGTTCCGGATATAATAGTATATTATTATTTTTATTTTTATTTACTCTCAAAATCTACATATCATATTACAGATATAAAATCCAAGTCGTGACATATATTGTAAAAACAACAAATATTTACAACTTTATAACAAACACAATACACAAAACAGAGTAGGTAAACAAGCAAAAGCTACTTAACCAAGGAAACTTAATTGTCTATATGCGACATTGAGAATTCAGCCAGAGTACAGTGGAATAGGTCAGCTTTCATTCTTATGCCATGATAACAAAGGAGATTAATAGGCGTCATCTATAGGGCACTAAGGTGTCCAGCACTGGGACGTTTACCTTATTGCACGCGCGAGCCGTACGGCGAGCGCAATAAGAGAGCCCAGAGTGTATCCTCACTCCTCACGCGTGTCATATGACTTTTTGAGTCGCTTGAGCCAGAAAACGAGTAGAATTACTATGAGAGTACTCGCTGCTCGCCGGCGGTGGGACCAGTGCCTTAAATCCAGTAGCAATTCGCAATGGATATGCTGGGGAGCAAGGTAACGAAAGCGGGGGTATTTTCCACGCAGCGACCGGTCTCGCGCCGCGCTGGCTCCGACCGGTCTGTGGTGCGCGGATTCAAGTACCACCGTCCACGACTTACTATAACTACGTACATTTTCCATCATACCTACTGTGATGTTAGTCCAAGAAATAAATATTTGACTGTAAAAAAGAGGCATAAATATGTAGGGATGCTCATCAATTAAAATACCAAGTGAGCCTCCTCCGATATACATATATATCGATGTTAGCCTTCAAGGATTACCAGGCTACAGATCAAAATGACTTAATATTGCTAAGTTAATGTAGCTATTGCATAAACTGATAAGTACACAGTTAATTTCTGTGTCTGCACCAAACAAGTTCTAAAGCTACATAACCGGAAATGAATAACAACCAAAAAAAACATGAAATAGGTACAAAGGCGAGCATATAATATTAAGGGATCTGTTTTTTCACTTCTTATGCTCGAAAAGTGTGTCATATTAGACTTGTCAAGCGGGGCTAAAGTAAGTAGTACATTTAACCCCAAGGGAAAATATGAATACATATTTATGATTTACAAAACGGGGCTAAAGTAGTACATTTAACCCCTAGGGAAAATATTAATACATATTTATGATTTACAAAACATTCAATTTAGACCAATCATAATACTTCATCTATTAAATCCACCAATCACAAAAAACTAATTTAACTCTTTATAAAATATTTGGTATAGGGTATTAACAAACCAAAATACAGCTTTACTAAAATCGACCAATCAGAAAACAGTATTCATTTCTCTAAAGAGTCTAAAGATTAAGTTTATAGTAGTCCCTATTTCACAATAATTAAAAAAGTGATTAGTTCGTTCGAGCAACGCTTTGAAGCGCTCAATGGAATGTGAGTTAGCATTTTTGCGTGTGAATGTTGCGCGCGAACCGCGGTGTCTTTTTTGTGTGTCAAAGCATGAAAGCAGTTTAGAAAAAAAACATGCTGCCAAATTACATATAAGTTCGCCGTGGAATAATTATTAATTTTGGATGGCTCACCTTTGTTTATTTATTTTCTCGCAATCGAAGTGAAAAGTAGAGTGTATAACTCTACAAAACTCTAAAAAGCCATATTACCCCTCGAACTATTTTCCCTCACTTTGTTCGGGAAAATAACTATCTCGTGGTAACATGGCTCGTTTTAGACCCTTGTCATACAATCTCCTATTAAGTGACATAAGTAAATAAATAAAACCGGCTAAGTGCGTGTCCGATCACGCACAATGAAGGGTTCCGAATCAACACCTACTGGTCCACATTTAACCCCACAATACATTATTGGTAATTAGAAGCGCGGGGGGACACCTTTTATGACTTTAACAGCTAATATCTCACCAACCGTTGACGTAAATGGAATAGGAATAGTTTTTTAGAAACCTCCATATCATTTTTAAAGCCCATATTTTTTTTTTTATTTCACATCACTTTTATGCATGCAATACACCTGTCTGCCAAATTTCATAATTGTAGTGCTCATAGTCTCCGAGTAAATCGGCTGTAACATACAGACGGACGGACGGACATGACGAAAGAGTAAAGGTTCCGTTTTCACCATTTTGGCTACGGAGCCCTAAAAACGGTAATTAAAAGAGGATCACGTATTTAGAGGTGTATGTTAATTATATATTGAGACTTTTTACAAACTTTTATTTAACTTGTAATATAGGTATGTAACCATATATACATATGTGAAATAGACTTTAAGTAAGTCTGCTGTCTCGTATTAATTTAACATTATGGAACTAATGTTTGTAATAAGTATATGTATAATGGAAAGAAATTCAATGATTATACTTATAATTAAGTACATTTATTTGTAAAAATAACATGAATCCATTAGTTTTTATTTTAACCACCACGATTTAAAATACCACGCGAAATTGAATTTCTACCCGCTACTTAGCGGTCTTTCAAAAATACTCTTTTAGTGTTTAGACGTACCAACAGAGTCCATATCAAATGCTAAGCGATTGCGATTGACCATTGTTTTATTTATTAAACGACTTCAAAAACGGAGGAGATTCTTAATTTGTAGTTTTTTTGTATGCTTGTTACGCGATTACTCCGCAATTTATGACAGACTTGGAAAAAAAATTGGAATAGTAGATTGTACGAGATAGTTATTTTCCCGAACAAAGTGAGGGAAAATAGTTCGAGGGGTAATATGGCTTTTAGACCAGAGTTATACACTCTACTTTTCACTTCGATTGCGAGAAAATAAATAAACAAAGGTTAGCCATCCAAAATTAACAATTAATCGGCGAACTTATATGTAATTTGGCAGCATGTTTTTTTTTCTAAACTGCTTTCATGCTTTGACACACAAAATAGACACCGCGGTTCGCGGACAACATTCACGCGCAAAAAAGCTAACTCACCTTCCATTGAGCGCTTCAAAGCGTTGCTCGAACGAACTAATCACTTTTTTAATTATTGTGAAATAGGGACTACTACAAACTTAATCTTTAGACTCTTTAGAGAAACGAATTCTGTTTTCTGATTGGTCGATTTTTGTAAAGCTGTATTCTGGTTTGTTAACACCCAATACCAAATATTTTTTAAAGAGATGAATTAGTGTTTTGTGATTGGTGGATTTAATAGGTGAAGTATTATGATTGGTCTAAATTGAATGTTTTGTAAATCATAAATATGTATTCATATTTTCCCTAGGGGTTAAATGTACTACTTTAGCCCCGCTCGACAAGTCTAATATGACACACTTTTCGAGCATAAGAAGTGAAAAATTATTTATTTATTTGAAAGCATATGCTTTCACTTTGGCCACGTTGTCATTAAAGTTCACTTGTGATGATGGGAACCATTAGGAATTGAGGGAACTCCTCAAAAATTCAAGGGAAACATATTGCGATTTTAGTGTTTTTGGTAACAAATCGAGCAGTTGTACGAACCCCATAAATACAGGTAAAATATAACGGCGCGATGTAGAAACAGGACGCCATGGATATAGCGCCATCTATCGGCGCATTTCGAGACTAATTTTAGCGGCTAATCAATTAAAGTAATGTGTTGGTTTTAAAAAAAAATGTAGATAGAGATATAGTTACATTTTTCCAGTAATATGTACATTGATTTTAACGTTACGTAACAATTTTATATTTTTTTCTGGCTAAACTTCGGAAATAAGGGGTGGCATTTTTACATTCTCCCTCATAAATCGAAGTTTACTCTACGAAATTAAATTTCGCCTCCCTCCCTTGTAGCGATAATTTTTCACGGAAAATATAACAATGTATTTTAAAAAATCATTTTCAATGTTTACTTTTGTTAACTGTTCCAAATTTCAAATCAATAGTGTTAGATAAATTATGAAATGTAAGAGCGTTACTTGATCATATCAGTATATTTTCAAGTGACAGGCAAAACATGTCAACAACCGTATCTAGGTGACGGAGTTAGGCTATGACACGCCTCCGCCGTGATTCCTAGGAATCCCTGGAGCCGGGAGCAGCTGATCCAGGTGGCGGATCCAGACGCGCCCGTCGTCAATTGTGACCTCATAGTGTAGGTTTCCAAGACGGCGGGTCACTCTGCCGAACTCCCACTTGCTCCCAGATATGGAGTAGTTTCGAGCTTGAACCCGGTTCCCTGGTAAGAACTCCCTGACAATGGTACCAGGTCGGGGTTCAGACTTCGGTGGCGCTCGAATCTTCGCGTCCAGTCTTGTTCTTATTTGTCTTCCAAACATAAGCAAATACGGCGAGTCTCCAGAGTTGACCGGGGTAGCCCGAAGTAGAGTTTTAACTGTGCGGACTTTGTGTAGTATTCCGCCACTCTCCCCCTCTAATTTATGCAGTGCCTTCTTAATGGTCTGTACAAAACGTTCTGCTTGCCCGTTGGTAGCTGGATGATAGGGGGCAATGGTTTTATGTACAATGCCGTTATTGGTTAAATAATTCTCAAATTCCTGAGATACAAATTGTCTTCCATTGTCGGAGACTAAAACATATGGCAATCCAAATGTGTCAAACAATTCATCTAATTTCTGTATACAGAATGAGCTTGTAGTTGTTTTCGTGGGTATTATTTCTACCCATTTGGAAAAGGCGTCCACAATTATCAGTAGCTGGTACCCGGATATTGGGCCTGCGAAATCGATATGTATCCTTTGCCAGGCGCCGGCAGGACTTTCCCAGTGATGAATAGGAGCCTTCGGTGGTTCGTTCTGTTCCAGTCGACACGTTCGACAAGATTTAACCTTGTCTTCAATTTCTTTATCAATATTTTTCCAATACACAAAGCTTCGTGCAAGAAGTTTCATTTTTAGAATTCCAATATGTCCTGTGTGCAGTTCGTCCAAGATTTGTTTTCGTAATTTATGGGGAATCATTACTCTTGCACCTTTTAAAATGCAGTCATTTTGTATTGTCAATTCATTGTCCTTGTAACCTGACTCTCTGAGTGATGTACCCGACTGGAGAATTCTCAGTAAGTTTTGTAATTCAGGATCTTCCTTAGTTTCCTTTGCAATGATTTCTGGTGAAATTTGAAGTGCATTTATCTGTTTCAGTTGAATTATGTAATGTTGGTCAATCTTATTTTCATTAACTTTCTCAACTGGAAAGCGTGACAGGAAGTCAGCGTTAGCATTCTTCGAGGAACTCCTATATTCAATGTTGTAATCGAATCCAGAGAGAAAGTGAGCGTAATGGAATAATCTCATCGTGCTTAAGGTTGGTAACGTCTGATGCGGATGGAAAATAGATGTAAGGGGCTTGTGGTCAGTGATAAGGGTGAATTTACGGCCGTAGCAGTAGTGAAAGAATTTCTTCAGTCCCCAGTAGATAGCTGTCGCTTCCTTGTCAATTTGGCTGTATTTCTTTTCGCTTTTAGTCAAAGATCTAGAGGCGAATGCTATAGGTCGTTCTGAACCGTCCGGTAATCTGTGGCTCAGGACTGCACCGAGACCCATAGGAGCAGCGTCAGTAGCCAATACCAGTGCTTTATTTTGATCGAAGTGTATTAGGACTCTTTCGCTAACTATTTCTTTTTTAATAGATTTGAAGCCTTCTTCACATTTTGCAGACCAAGTGAATTTTATACCTTTCTTCAAGAGTTCGTTTAAGGGACTAGTTATGGAAGCCAGATTTGGTATAAACTTGTTGTAATAATTAGCCATACCTAGGAAGGTTCGTAATTCATTGACGTTAGTTGGGCGTTCTGCATTTGAAATTGCCTTTATCTTATCTAAATTCTTATGTAATCCGTCCTTATCTATAGTGTGTCCGAGGTAATTTATACTTTTTTTGAAAAATTGACATTTCTCTTTATTTACTCGAAGGTTACTTTCTTTGAGCTTCTGCAAAACTTGTCTCAGCCTGGTAATCAGTTGTTCTTCAGAAGAGCCTTGGATTATTATATCATCGAAAAAGCATTTTACTCCTTCGAGCCCCAGTAGTAGCTGGTCCATGAATTTCTGCCAAAGGCTTGGAGCTACTTTTACTCCAAACATGAGCCGGTTTACCTTAAAAGTACCTTTATGCGTGCTTAATGTCTGTAACAAGGCACTTTCTTCATCCATCGCCATATTCAAGTAAGCCTGAGTGATGTCCAATGTGCAAAACAGTTGTCCACCATTCATTTCGGCTAGAATGTCTTCTATTATGGGAATTGGGTACTGTTCATCTCTTATTACTTTATTTAAGGTAATTTTGTAATCAGCGCACAACCTGATGGTTCCATTGGGTTTTACTATTGGTACGACAGGTGTACCCCACTCAGAGTGGTCGATTTTTGTAATTATGCCTTGTTTCTCTAAACGATTGATTTCTTCATCGACTTTGGTGCGTAATGCGTAAGGAATCCTGCGAGGTTTGATAAAAATTGGTTGTGTGTTTTCTTTCAGAGTGAGGTGGCCTCGAACGTTTGGGATTTTGCCGAGATTTGTAGCAAAAACAGTAGAATCGTATTCCTCAAGCAATTCATCTAGTTTCGGCACCTTCGCACTTGTTTGGACGCTTCTCATGTCCGCCAGTTTGATGTTGAACTCTCTCATCCAGCTTCTACCCAGGATCGGCTCTACATCCTTGTCAATTATGTATAGTTGTCCATAGAATGACTGACGTTTGTAGTTGCATTTGACGTAAGTGACACCGATTGGTTTGAAGATTTCGCCGGTATACGTTCTTAGTTTCATGTTGGTGTTTAGAATCTTCTTATTTATGTTTAATTTCTCAAAGTCTCTAAGTGAAATCGTGGAAAGCGTCGCCCCAGTATCAAATTCCATATTTACCTTCTTGCCTTCAATGTCAATAGTAATTATGTATTTGTCTGACATTTCACTCTTTATAAGGTTGATTTCTACAGCGCTGTCGGCACTGAAACTACTAGTGGAGTTGTTCAGTACGTTCGTTTCGTTACGTCCACCCCTTTGCAAGCAGACTCGGGCTAGGTGACCTTCCTTATGACACTTGCGGCACGTACTTTTTATAGCACCACAATCGTTGGCTTTGTGGTCGTCTCTTCCGCAACGGTAGCATTTACCCTTAAGGTCTTTTATAGAAATTGGTAATCTTTTCGAATTGTTTTTCGGCGAGTGTGACCTTTCGTTAGGTTCTTGTGATATTTTATTTATGTTGTCTAATATTGGATTTTGTACGTTACGAATGGATGAAGACATGGTCGAATTTTCTTTTTTTCCGATTTCCATCGATGAAGCGGTTTGAACTAACTTCGTGAATGGTATTGTTTCGTTTTCTTGTAGTACTTTTGTTCGAATTTCTCCATCCTTTAGTCCTCGTATGAATTGTAACGACAGAAATGAGTCAAGGGTAGGTTTCTTGCAGTGTGGGCATTTGAATTCACAGTTCTGTGACAGCCTCTTCAGTTCTGACGAGAACACGACGACTGATTCATCGGGCTGCTGTAGTCGTGATATGAAGGTATGTTGAGAGGCCCATATGCTAGGTTTCGGATCGATGTAGTTGTCTAAGATGTCAGCTAGCTCTTCGAAAGTCTTACAGAGAGGATCATCTGGAGAGCACAGATCGTGGACTCTTTCATGTAGTTCCGGAGGCAATGTAGATAGAAGCATGTAGACTTTCATTTTGGGGTCACTCACATTATTCAGCATCAGATATATTGAAAGTCTTTTCATAAAATTTTTGAACGATTCCTTTTCGTGAAACGGCATGAAATTGAGTCTGGGCTGCGGATCGCGTTGTGCAGTACTTTCGAAACTCCTAGCATGTTGTGTCGCCGACATGTATGTGGAAGGCGCATCAGTAGATGTAGTAGGGCGTAAGCCGTGTAGTTTTATCTTTAGCTGCAGAATGATTTCTTCCGTGGTATGTCGTTGTTCAATCTCTGATTCCAGATTATCCGTCTGAGCTTCTATATCACTTTGAATATTATCAAATTTCTTTTCGTAATTTTCGAGAGTTGACAGTCTTTGACTTAATTCGAAATCCGATGTAATTTGTATTTGTTCCAATTGTGTTTGTAATTTCGTTAATTGGCCGCGTATTGCGGCCCGTAAACGCGTGAGACGGTCTAATTCTTCCGCCATCGTCGCCAATTTGTTAGATAAATTATGAAATGTAAGAGCGTTACTTGATCATATCAGTATATTTTCAAGTGACAGGCAAAACATGTCAACAACCGTATCTAGGTGACGGAGTTAGGCTATGACAAATAGCATAAGCCATTCTTGAGATATTTAGCGATGTGATATTCAGCGTTGTGACCGGTAGAAAGAAACCTTAATTATAGAGTTCTTTTTTTAACTCTTTGGTACGGAACCCTAAAAACCATTAAACCTTTGGGTTTAATATAAGCTACCTATTGTATTAGCTCAGGATGTCTCAATTTTATGATATTGTTTACGAGCCAGTATGATGAAAAACAAATTGCATGTCAGAAGTTAATGTAAAAATGTGATGGGTAGGTAGTTAGTTTTAAGTACTAAAAGTTGATATAATTTACTTAGGAGCTATGAAGTGTATCTTTTTATTATTTTATATAATATCCACACAAACTGTGCACGTAAACCTATTTTCTTCTAACAACAAAAACAATAGGCATGCACTTTATAAGGATTAGCGGTCAATTGATTTAATATTAATAATATTTTTACTGTACCTAACACTCAAATTAACTAATTTCAATTTATATAATATACATATCGTATAACGTTCATAATACGTAATATCTTTTTCACAACACATGCTCGACAATGGCTAATTCCATACCATGCAAACCTTACCGAAAGCAAATCATTATACCCCTCGGTTTGAGCCGGGTTGTAATATTGTACTAAATTTCAATATAGTCCGCCGGGTAATAATGTAATTTCACTTTTCATAGTTCTTGTTGTTATATCTTTAAAGTCTAATTCCGTGAAGTTCGCACGGCGGCGGGCATAGACCAATCAAATTAGCGAGACCTGGACATAATTCGATAACCCGTTGTTTTTATTATTTTATAGGATATTAATGTTTAGTATCAAATATTATATTAATTAGATATATTAAGGCCGGGTTTTATAAAGATCCGTTATACCAAATGTCAGATCAAATTTCAGTAACTCAGTACATTTTTTGACATAACAAACCGACATAAGGTCTAACGCAGTGGTGGGCGAAGTACGGCCCGCGGGCCAACTGCGGCCCGCGAAAGCATTTTATCCGGCCCGCCGCCGATACATCGAATTAATTAGTACATGGCCCGCGATGATTATATTTTGACGGTTCAGCCAAAAACCAGAGCAGCGGTTTTATACAATAGTGCAGTTTTGCTGCAATTATGGCCCTCCTCCGAAATTTCTCAAGCTTACTGGCCCGCCATGAAAAAAGTTTGCCCACCCCTGGTCTAACGGATCTTTATAAAACCGAGCCTAAGTAAAAAATGCGTGATCGTAACGTATTTAAAAAAAAACGTGAGTTATCGTACACACCTAACTTTTTCTAAAAGCAAAAGAGGTAACCAAATACCATGTTAGTATAATTTTGAGGTGCATTCAAATGCGATCACTGAATAGCAAAATTAACCTGAAACCAAATTCGCAAGTAGGTTTTTTTTCAGTTTCCATCTGATCTCAATATCTAGATAAGCAAAAATGGTAACTATTATGATTGTATCTGTTTAAGCTATAGTGTCTTTTTAGAAATTTGAGACAAAAATGAAGCATTAATTTTTAACGTTTTAATAATACTGTATTTGTCAGTAGGCAAAAATCGTAACTGTGATTTTTTTGTTTATTAATAGCTTTTTGTGTAGTATAATCATGTATTCATCAATATTAAACACGTTAATGTCCCGCTTAAGAGATTGAAAATACGTGCGAACTTGTCGTGGAGCGGGATGCATGCGGTGGGTGCGGGTGGGGGGAGAGCGGAGCGCCAGCGGCGTGCGTACGGCGGACCGGACCTGTCGTAACGAGTGCGACATGAAGTACTCACCTCAATGCTCATGCGTTGACAAAAACGTAGTACGCGCCGCAGGATTTCATACATCTTACGCGTTTACGTCACACGGTAAAATTTATTAGGTATAACGAACGGAACGTTTACGAATCTTGTTACTTAATTTAATTTGTAACTCACAATATGACAATACAGATTACAAATAAAATTCCAACAGCTGCCGTGGTGTGATATATATATATATATATAAATTATATGGTTATTATTTAATAAATCTAAAATAAAATAAAAAAGAAGAAACTGACTGACTGCACAGCCCAAACCGCTAGCTAGTTCTAGAGATTCCATATTTGGCACATAGGTTCCTTATAACTAAGAAAGGAGTTTTCAAAACTCATCCCCTAAAGGGGTGAAACGGGGGTCCGAAGTTTATTCTTATAAAGACTGTTTAAATACATTAATGGCGTATTTCAGCGTTTTTCTAAATTGCTCCCCTAAAAGGGTGAAAAGGGGGTTCCAAGTTTGTACGGGTAGCAAATCTTTTTTGAAGTGAGAGATTTAAATCTTCGTATATAGACTTTCTGTTTAAATACAACAAAAAATTACTAGGCATTTTTCGAAATTACTCCCCTAAAGGTATGAAAAGGTGGTTCCATGTGGTGTTTGTACTGGGAGCACATCTTTTTTGAAGTGAGAGATTTAAAACTTCGTATATATTATAGACTCTTTGTTTAAATACAACAAAACATTTCAGCGTTTTATGAAATTTCTTCCCTAAAGGGGTGAAAAGGGGGTCCAAATTTGTACGGGGAGCAAATCTTTTTGAAATGAGAGATTTAAAACTTCGTATATGTAGACTCTGTTTAAATACAACAAAACATGTTTCAGTGTTTTACGGAATTGCTCCCCTAAAGGAGTGAAAAAGGGGTTCCAAGTTTGTGCGCATAGCAGTAATATGGGTGTCATCTTCGAGGTTATTCGGGGTGCCGATTACGAAAATGACATGCATTTTCAAATCCATGATGGCGGACATTTCTTTTTCTTAAAAATCGATATGGGTGTCATCTTCGAGGTTCCTCGGGGTGCCGATTGCGAAAATGACATCCATTTTCAAATCCAAGACGGCAAAAATTATTTTTCTTAAAAATCTATATTGGTGTCGTCTTTATGGTTCCTCGGGGTGCCGATTACGGATATGACATCCATATGTATCTACATACATACATACAAACATACGGTTCAAACTGAGAACCTCCTTTTTTGTAGACGGTTAAAAATTACTCTTATTACGCGGGCATAGCCGCGGGAAAAAGCTAGTAATAGATTAAAATCTATACTATCTTTACGAAAATAAATTGGCTGTTAAATTATATAAATAAAAACCGGCTAAGTGCGTGTCGGCTCACACAATGAAGGTTTCCGTACCAACACCTACTAGTCCACATTTAAAACCACTATCCAATACAATGAATCTAAGAAAGTCGTATCTTCATAGGGAACTCATGTCACTTACGACCTTTTGTTAAGGCAAGACACTTTTTTTGCGAAAACACAAAAACCGTAAAATCTATCTTGTTTAAAACAAAAATATTTGAAAGTATTTTTTAATGCACACCACCTCAATTTTTGCAAAAGAAACGCAACTCAATTTTGACAATGTCAGATTCTAACAAGTTCAGTTGACGAGGCCCACAGACCAGATAAGGTTATCTGGTCTGTGACGAGGCCTGTTGCTGATGCTTGTTGTCCGTGAAATTGACGAAGCCTGCGTTGTGGATAAGGTTTGTACGAGTAAGCCACGAGTGCTACTAGACGCTCCATTATACAGAGTAAAACTACAGATTACACAAGAATAGAAGATACAATTCTAATAATATGGCGAGTCACGAAAGTGATTGGGCTTTGGCGGACTGATTGATTCTGTTTCTATTTAGCCTTGGTTTTTCTTTATTGTCTCGCAAGAGGTGAGAAAAGTAGAGTATACTCCTCGGGGATAAAACTGTTTTAGTCTTGGGCGCGCTTAAATCCTTCACTACACTCGGGACTCAGTACCATTCAGTACGCTCGGGAGAAAAATCTGGAGTCCTTTGTTACGTTCCGGATTCTATATCGCGCCCCTGACAAAACAGTGCTTTATCCACTTGGTGTGCAATCTACTATTATTGATTTACAAGCGGTAATAATAGCCCAACCAGCAAAATAGTCCCAGAATGCGCACTTTATAAGAGTGGTAGGCTTATAGCGCTCTAATATTTGTTTGGGAAAATGTCATCGCTCTTATATTAGTCTTAGACAAGCCAGTACAGTCTTAAGAACGCTCAGTCTTATTACCTAGTCTCATATATGTATATAAGAGTATTTTATAATGCTATTATAAGCCTCTTGCTCTTATATTAGTCTTAGACAAGCTAGTACGGACTCAAGAACGCGCAGTCTTATTACCTAGTCTCATATATGTATATAAGAGCATTGTATAATGCTATTATTAGCCTCTTGCTCTTATATTAGACTTAGACAAGCTAGTACGGACTCAAAAACGTTCAATCTTATTACCAAGTCTCATATGTGTATATAAGAGCATTGTATAATGCTACTATAAGACTCTTCCTCTTATATTAGTCTTAGACAAGATAGTACGTATTCAAGGAAGCTTAGTCTTATTACCTGGTCTCATATATGTATATAAGAGCATTGTATGATGCTATTATAAGCCTCTTGCTCTTATATTAGTCTTAGACAAGATAGCACGGACTCAAGAACGCTTAGTCTTATTACCTAGTCTTATATTAAGAGAGTCTATTTAAGAGCATTTCATAATGCTATTATAAGTAAGCCTCTTGTTCTTATATATATAATATAATAACATTTACGATGACTCGCGCACTTGAGAAAACTTGTTCTTATAGCCCGATTCTCTAAGCTCATTTGATTTTATAATATATTTACTAGACGCTGTTTTAAGAATGTCAGACTAATATCAGCATAGCACAAGAGCACTGTTAGAACGTACTTTTCTGATCTTAAGTAAAGCTATAATGAGATCAATAGCACTTTGTCTAGTAAAATATTAGAGTGACATTGGATCAACACACTTACAATACAAAATACAAGATCAATATAAAATGCTTTGATCTTAAATATATTTTGGGAACACAATTGTAAGAGCAAGATTTAGTTGGCTAAAGTGAGACTGTGATTTTAATATTAGTGAGGGTTCTGCAGGTTCTACTTATATACAAGAGATCGATATTGAGAGAAATCATCATTTATCAGATTAAGATAAGCACAATGGCGATTTATACTAAATAAGTAACAATATTATTAAGATATGTTGATACTTAATACTGATTGTACGAGACTGGACAACCGATTATTTTATGGAGTTGTTGTGTAAAATATTAATGCATGCTCTAATAGAACACTCCCACCTTCTCATTCTAATAGCTACTTGTCCTTTTAGTTGCCTAATAAACCCGTACAAGATCACACGTTTGTTTATTTATTTAAATTCATTAATTACCAAATTTTTAAAAGTGAACCTAATTACATCCTTCAGGAGTCTTTACAAATTTTCATTGCAAAGACTATAAAATAGTCGGTCGTTTGTATTGATTATCCGAAGGGAATTATATCATACTAGTTAAATCGTTATGCCGTTTATTTGTGGTTTCTCTTAGTAAATGAAAAATATAATTGAATCCTTGCTTTTATTGAAAAAGGACCCAATCATTTACATATTTAAGAATGTTCTTCCAAAATCGGTAATATATTATACTTGACGTATCGTTTTTTTAAATGGTACAACGTTTGAAAGTTCATGTGTAACGAATTTGCCAATTTCGTTTCGGTCTCATTTATCTTAAGAGTTTGTGGTGTTTGTGTGGATTCAGATTCTGTCATATTGTTCTTTGGTTCAAATTTGTTTTTTTTTCTTGTTCTTTATTTGATGTGTCTTTGTAGTCAAATCATTAGTAACAAACACTGCACTTACCAAACTTTAGAATTTAAATAAGGCTTAGGTATTTAAAAATTTTAATAAGGCGCATCAAGTTTGAATCGAGAAACAGGGTCTACTTTACAGTAAATAATTTATTCCCAGGCGATTACTTACCATGAAACATAAACACACCCGATGATAACAAACACTACGTTAATATATTTCAATATCAATAATTACTAAACACAGTTTGAACTTCAAGTTTGTTATTTTTTTTTCACATGATGTCACACTAACGACTCCAGAATATTGAAATACCGTGTGAATTTAAACAAAATCAAAATAAGCTAGTTTAGACTTACAGGATTCTAAATTTGGACCTATATAATGCTATGTAGGCTTATAGGGTACTTACGTAAAAGCGATATTAGCCTAAGTCAGCTTAAATTAGTTTTGGGCAAGATTACTTCACAGCATTCAATAAGACTGATATTGGAACGATATTAGCATATTTACTCTTATAATTGGTGCCCAAATCCGGGCTTAGACGATGATATAGAATCAATATAAGAGCAAAAAAATTTAGTCTTGAGACTTTTATAAGCCTGGTTTTTGCTGGTTGGGAGGTATTTAAATAATATTAAAACTAACTTAACTCTAAAACAGGCCCTTGGGGGATTGTAGCGAGGATGCTGGTAGCATTTACTCATTTGCTAATTGTATTAGGTATATATATATTTTTTAAACAAACTTGGTTAACGGGCGAGCGAGCGAAATCTTCCGGAGCAAAACCGACTCGAATGTTGTTAGGTTCAGAAGACTACCTCCGTTTCGCTTCGCTCCCGCCTTAGTAGGTTATGTTAGGTTCAATTAATCGAACATTAAAAATCATGTTTAAAATTGTAGGTGTTATATTATACGCTTTAATCATTATATCATTTGGTATTGTATCTAAATAAATTTATACTTTACTGAAGTAGATATTTTGAAACTATGTCTTTCGTTCATTACTCGTATATGCAGTGAACGTTCTACTCATCAAGTTTATACATAGTGAGCGTATATATTTTTTCATTTATATATTTATTTGTTATCTACACTTACAACTATTTTTACAGGTACTAGGCCTATGACAACAGTGTTACTATTTATTAATATTATGATATTATTTTTCTATACTAGGTAGTACTTCAGACATATTAAGAAATGGTCTTTTCCCGCTGCGTTAAACTTTTAATAAACAAATCTCAATCGCTTTAAATTTTTTTAAATATTGTTTTTTTTTGTTTCTCATTATCAAATGATCAAAAAATATATAAATTAAAAACTTAAAATTATTTAAAATTTCATTTATTTCAACCTTCTAGGTATATGTGTTATTATTACTTTAAAACAAAGTTTGAGTGTAAAAGACAGTATGAAAACAATACCGCCTTTGAAAGAAGTCGTAGAAAGAGTGATTGCAGCTAAATCAAAGTAGGTAGGTATTATTGTGACCGCGTTATGAGGTACGCCACCAAATGATTTCTGCAGTATATTTGTGTTATTGCCTGACATTATTAGAGAAAATCCGTATTTTTACCTTGGCAGAAACCGGTGTTACACACCTGACTTGGGCTTTTCAGCTTCCTCTCACCATTTTTACCTTCCAAAACTTACCTGCTTTTGATTTAGATAATGTATTAGTAATTTAGAACTTCTGTACCATCTTACTTCTACTAGTAGTACCTACTCTCGGGACTGAAGAGCCCCACTTATTGCAAGGCGAATGCTAATCTCGTTTGCGTAAATTGTGAGGAAGCTACACCTACACTGGCCCAGTGCATCGGGTCGGGTGTCATCTCTTGTTATTCCACTTGCCTACTGACGACTGCATAATCTCCATACTCATATTATAAACTAGCTTTTGCCTGCGTCTTCGTCCGCGAGAAAGTCGTTTATATGGTTATGGGATGATTTCCGGGATAAAAACTATCCTTTTTTTATCCTATGTCCTTCCTCGGTATACAAACCATCTCGATGCCAAATTTCATCTAAATCCGTTTAATCGGTTTATGCGTGAAGAGGTAACAGACAGACAGAGTTACTTTCGTATTTATAATGGACTTCGTTGGCGTGAACATTCATCAACTTCTACCGCGCTTTTCATACCGTTGCGAGATGATTTCTGGGATAACATGTATTCCCGGAAATCATCCCCTAATGATTTAAACGACTTTCTCGCGGATGAAGTCGTGGGCAAAATAAGCTAGTATCAAATATAGATAGGTGGATTTCCAGCTACGTAATGTAGGTTTGTGAATGTTGATAGCGACTGACTGTCCACACTGAAAAAACGTAAGGGTTAAAAATAAAGAAAATACTGTTGAAAATAACCCAGCGTGTTTGTCAATATAGCACCTGCAAACTTTGTAGCTAAATCTAAATAAGTCAACTTTGTTGTACTTACTTATCAAATATTAACCGATGCATTTGGTTAAAAACATATAAAGTAAAATTGGCTGCAATTAGCCAATGTAATCAGAGAAAACTAACCTAACGAAGCTTATTTGTCACAGTCAACCTACTTAGTTAACTACTGCCACCTTGCTTGATACATAACACCAGTGTTATTTGGTATTTTCAAGCGATTTATTAGGTATCTACAGCCAGCCAGCTCGGTAACTAAGCAGATATACTCAGTATTCTAAACCAATTTTTTCGGTTACTACAACAGGTTTGTTCACCAGTGGCAGCAAATTACTTGGTAATTCTTGACCAATTTCTTCAGTAACTATAGCCAGCCTGCTCGGTTATTAAGCAGTGCTACTCGGATTATCATACTTAAGCGCAGAACTTGGCAGATCACAAATCTTTTGTCGGCGAAGTCGACAGCCACGATATTTTGAATGTTTTTTTTATACAACGACGGTGGCAAACAAGCAGCCAGTTGTACACTATGACTGTCCTAACAATCATTCAGACACACGCGGCCTTGATTGTTTTAGTGACAACTGGCTGCCACCGCACGCCGCTGCAGCGTGTGACACGTTTAAGCAACTTGTTTCTTCTTAGTAATTCACCCGGGTATTTGCAACATTCCAACTTATCATTTCCTGACCTAGTGTTGCAAGGTCTTAAAAATGCAGTTGTCTTCAAATTCAAGTGTAAACTTGTCTATTTTTAACAGCATAAGAGTAAGGATTGTATTTACTTAAGCCACTTGTTTATGTTTTGGTAATTCAACCGGGCATTTGCAGCAAAACAACTTAACAAATTTTAACCAGTGTTGCAAGGTCTATCATTAAATAATGCACTAGTGAGGCAGTGACAGTGTGAAATTTGTTATTTCCAACCAAATCAGGTAAAGATTACATTTACCAAGACATTAATTTGGAAATGAATAAGTATTTTGTTACAACAACCAAGACGTTTAGCAGTTTTTGCTTGTTTATCATTAACAAAGCATTTTTGCGCGTTCTAAATAAATCTTGGTTGTATGTAACTAATAATTTTTAACCGAGCCAAATTGGTACTTTGCTAGCTATTCGTTTTTTCAGTGCAACATGATTAGGTCTCTCATTTCAAACAGTTACTATTTGAAATATTTTTGAGGCACTTTTGCTTTTTTGTCTTTAGCCTAGTAAAGTTTAACCCCTCTTTTAACCCCCTTTCATCTCCAATCTGTATTATTTTTAGAGCCTGAAACCTGGCCGCGGATTTTCTCAACAGGTTAGTAAAGTTTGCATTAAAATCCGTTCAGCTGTTTTCACGTGATGCGCGTTGAAATAACCAGACAAACAGATAAACAGACAAAAATTCTAATAACTGCTGAAACGTTTTCTGTTATCTATTCTAAGTATCCTCAGCCAATTTTTTTTTGGACATCTTACATCTACAGACTTTCGACCTTCTTCAGCTTTATTATATAAAATATGTATGAAACTCTGTCTGTTGGCTACCTCTTCACGCTTAAACTCATTAACGGATTCAGATGAAATATGGCATGAAGATAGTTTGTATCCCGAGGAATCATTCCCTATGGGAATGAAAGTCTGTATGGAGGACGATATAAACAACTTCCACGCCGACAAAGTCATGGGCAAAAGCTAGTTTTTAATATGATTAAAACAATTATCGAAATCATTTTGGTAGGGAAACCATTAACATTAGTGAAAAATCGACGACGTCTTTCCGCTCACGGCACAATTGGAGTTCGTTGGGAGGTGTTGTGGAGCCAAAGCACTAAACAGGTACCACACAGCCCACACATACCGTATAGGGCCATTTAGACAATTTAATGAAATGCAGAGTGAACGATGTTCTCGCCCGTGTCGATGGAGCCACAGAGACAGCACCCGCTAGGGCGTATAGGGACTATTGCTAGTTGGAATCTAAATGAACTGAATGATTGGGTGAAGATTATGTAGGTACATACCTAATAATATAAGACAACGTTATTATTATTGCTCATTACTTAACCAGTATTGAGTTAGTAAGCACAACTCCCTCATTCAAATGATACCATTTTAATTCTTGCGCAGTTAAGAAACGATCTTGAACACGCGGAACAGAAGTGGTTAGCCTTCTGCAGCCCAAGCATCGGCAGTTCTTTTACTGCATCATTCAATTGAATGTTTTGCATTTATACTATTTCATGACACCAAAAAAAATAGACGAAGTACAAAGGCGAGCTTATTAAGGGATCTCTTCCAGCTAACCTTTGAGAAAATTAATTGACCAGAAACAAATCGAAGGAGATGATAAACAACCTGGGAATTATGAGCCGAAACACAAGTGTAAAATGAAATGAATTAGATTATTTTCAATACGCATTACCTGAAAACCAACAAATAATATATAAAAACGTGGATAGGTATTAACTATATCAAGAGAAAATAATTACGAAACTATTCAATACCTAAAACTGTAACTTAATGTAAATAGTTGACTTGTAACTATGCTGTTATCAATAAATTATTGTATTGTATTGCATTATACGGAGTAAAACTGCAGATTCTATTGAAATCAAAGATAACATGTTGATTCACGAATGTGATTTGGCTTTTACTGCCTGATTTGGTTCTGTTTCTAGTAGCTTTGGATATTCTTTATTGTCTAGCGCCCCGGGGGCAATCTTTAGTAAATGGAGACGGCTCCAAAAAGACTCGCAAGAGGGAGTGATCAATAGTATCAATACACTCTCGGCTCCCTTATCGCGCTCGCCATAGCCTCAAGCGTAATGATCAACGTACCTCACTTGTATCATAATGTACCTACTATTATTGCTCAGCAAATAAAGTACCGTACACTAAAGAAAAACAGCAATTCATTTTTTTTATAACATTTGCAGTTACGTATTTATAAATTCCATCATTAACCTGACATTATCATGATAATCACTACATAGTATAAAACAAAGTCGCTTTCTCTGTCCCTATGTATGCTTAAATCTTTAAAACTACGCAACGGATTCTGATGCGGTTTTTAATAGATAGAGTGATTGAAGAGGAAGGTTTATATGTATAATAACATCCATTAAATATTGCACCCGTGCGAAGCCGGGGCGGGTCGCTAGTAATAAATAAGCAAGTGAGAATCGAGTCATGCATGCACAGGTGTGTCATAAAAAACAGTATAGGTATAAGTATTATGTATAAACTTTTGTTTTAGTAAGAGGGCACCGAGTTAAATGCCTGTTTCGGTAAACATCAACTAGGATCGAAGTTGAACCGCATTTTAGTTTGAGGTAACGGTAATCCCGTGTGTTCCTTCCGTGTGCCGGGAGTTCCGTTCGTTCCAGCCACTCTCGCTAGTCTCGATCGAGCAGTAGGACCAGTTCCGTAAGTAAGTCGTGTGCACTTGCAGCCGACGCCATTTAACCAAGATCAAGGTCAATACTACGTAGCTACTTATTACTACTTACTCTGAATCGAGAAGGGAACTGACGGCTGCGCTTTGTTTCAATGAAACTGTTTTTGTTTTTAATTATCGTAAATATATACCTACTCTTAGAAGCAAAATGAAACATGCACTAGACCTAGCCTTGGAAGTGACTCAACCTTTAATTTCATCTGCGTAATTAGTTACTTTTTCACGTGTTTGTAGGTAGGTAACCTAGATCAGTACAGTCAACTACAAACGTATCTATCTCCTACAACAGAGTGCATAATAATTAGTGTCCGACTGAAACATATTTTTTTGCCGAAACCGAAACCGATGGTTCGGCGTTGGCTCTAGTTTCGGCCGAAACCGAAACTTTTGTAGATGTATTTAAATTGTGTCAGCCAATTTCGAAAAGGAAAATAAGTGATTATGTTTTTGTGGGATATAAAAATATAAAATACTTAGCTACAATAAGCTGTTGGCGGAGTCAAGCGAGCTACTAGGATGTTAGCCGAACGCGATCCGGAAGTACAATGTTGAAAGTTTAGGCGCGACAGAAAGGTTTTTTGGCCGAAACTGAACCTTCGGCCGGAACCGAAACTAATAATAATCATAACATAAACCTATCATGAAGAGAACAGCGGAGCAGAAAACATGTAATTACTTACTAGATTACCGACCTAAACCTCTATAATATGTATTTGTAAGGTAAACTTTCAAACTCTTATCATAACAATATAGAGGTAGAAGTGAACAACAGGTGTCAACTACTGTAATTGTCAAATATTGATTAGTAATCTTTCGTATCGCGAGTGTGATCGCGAACGTGAGAACAATATATTATTGCGTCTTGAAAAGCATTTATTCACAGTTGTGACCCATGCATAAAATAATATAATATATTTCCCATGTTATATAAATTACTAATTAATAACCTTGTATGAACATATGTATATGCAAACAATATAGGTTTATCGTTAGATCGTTATCAGTTACTTTAAATAGAAATTAACTGCTATTTTTCTATATCAGGCGCTTACCTATTCATCACTCTTCCATACAAACTTCCACCCCCTTAAGAGACCATTTCCGGGATAAAAAGTATCCTATGTCCTTCCCCGGGACTCAAACTATCTCCATACCGAATTTAATCTAAACGGGGTGGAGCGGTTTAAGCATGAAGAGGTAACAGACAGACATACACACTTTCGCATTTATAATATTAATATTAGTATGGATTATTGATGTAAATATTAGATACCTAACCTACAGGAAAATTGAACCATATCTCTATCTACTACTTAGGTATTTATAAAATACTAGCGACCCGCCGCGGCTTCGCACGAGTAATCCACCTTTTTTAATGTTTTCTTCTACTATAGAGGGTATTCCATACTATGTGTTGCTATTAAATGAAATTTTGATGTTTTTAAACAGGTAGTATATTTGCAATGTTTCAAATCCCTCATTTCAAAAAAGGTTTGCTACCAGTACCAACTTTGAACCCCTTTTTCACCCCTTTAGGGAAGAAATTATTGGAAAACGCTGAAATACGCCATTTATGTATTTAACCACAGAATCTATATAAAAAGTTTCAAATCTCTCACTTCAATCAATACGTGTATTCATACCATTTTTTCATCCCTTATTTTACTATCTTACCCCTAGGCTAAGTTATAAATGTGCAAAAATCAATTCCTTAGCATTAGGCGTTTCGGCTGTGCGTTGATGAGGTATTCAGTCAGGTCTTTTTTATATATACAGATAGATAACATTTGAAGCTCACAATGGTCATTTACACTATAAAAACATGCTATTAATAACGATTTATCATGCATATATTCGTATTCGTGAGCTCCCAATATTTCGCAAGCGCTTGGTTTAATCCTTGGGTTAAAAGCGAACCAAGAGAGGGTAGCTGGTTATGGTGTGTTGACCACAAATGGTAAATATCCCGTTATGAATATTAATTCTAGGTATTAATAAAATATCAAGAATTCTTTAAATAACTGTAAACGAAATTTGTACGGAAACCTTTGTTTAGTACCCGCAGATTTATACGAAATAAGTAAAACCGGTCGAGTGCGAATCAGACTCGCACTTGACCGGTGCCACGTGACGGTTTTTATTATTTGCAGTGTCATGCGGTAAGCAACTTGGCCCTAACTAGGCACGTACTTACATTTTCCGGTTTCCTTATTGCTCGTAACGTTCGCCATGCATTGGGTAGGAATTCGCCAAAGATTGCACAGCACAAACATTTCGCATTGCCATTAAATCTGCTTCGTCGTGTAAGTAATCGTAAACGTAGTTTAATGCCCTAATTCCGGTTTCATTAACCTTCACAAGTGGAATTCTCCACCTCCGCCTATTTATGTACAGTCGCCATTAGATATGTCGGAGCGAACAAGGTGCTTATAAATATCTGAATACAACTTTATTCCCAGCCCAGCAATCGCTTCATAAGAGTTGTTATATTTACCTACACTATTCAAAAGGATAATCTTTAGTGTCATATATATAGGTACTATTGTGGAATCTTGATTTTGTACCAACATAGATTAAGTTTTTATTACATCTACATACAAATGAAAACAATGTAATTGCGTGTGTACTGTAAATCTACAATAAATCCTGGCGGACCCCAAAGTGATAAAGTGCAAACTATAGTGTCCGCAAACCAAACTGACGACCGACTAGATAGCGCTATTCCTTGCACACTTGCAGGCTGTTACGAAGTGTGTCTCACATTTTTTATAGCCCCAGGTCGTCAGTTTGGTTTGCGTACAAAGGGAGTCAGTTGACACTTAGTTTTGGTTGTCACCATAGTATGTAACAAAACATTATATGAGTAGAAAATTTACAGTATTTACTTGCTATATATATATATATATATATATATATATATATACAGTATTTACTTGCTATATATATATATATATATATATATATATATAGCAAGTAAATACTGTAAATTTTCTACTCATATAATGTTTTGTTATATATATATATTATTGTCAAGGGGTTAGAGTGCATGTTCAGCTTTTTCGAGCAGCCTGAAGAGTACAGATATAATTGATGGCAGCTGTACCATGCTGGCGTGCTGCACAAGGCTTTTAGTAACTTTGAACTGATTATCTTACATAAATAATAATAGACATATACTCATAAACCCAGAGAGATTCCACAAATCCACGTCACTAAGGTAAGTAGAGTAGATAGGTCGATTTGCGAAGAGCTAATTTGATGCACCGGTTTGCGACCACTTGGATTAGTTGATGAACTGAAAGAATATAATCTAGTTAGATATAGTATAGTAGTAGTTTTTTTAATGGATTACATAACTCCCAAGTAAAAGGCATTCAACTCACTGTCCTTTTAGGGCCTCTCTTCAGGAACTTTTTTCTTTAGGTGGTCAAAAACTAACACTGGTCGCGTAACTGGCCTAGCGACCCTACTTGTTTATATCATATATCATTTTGATAAAAATCACAGCTAAATAGGGCCAACAGGTACAGTCGCCTTTATAAATAGGTATGTAATATGTTTCATAAAATTGAATGCCGTTTGGAGAACATCCAAAATTGTGTAAGTACCAACAAATATCTAGAATTGACCGTGCCTAGTTAATAATAGTTATTTGTTGTACAATTAAGGATGCAAAGTTGTATTTTAACCGCGAGTGTGAAATTGAGTAGCCCCTCTGGCCTTTACATGTTATTATCTTTAACAAAGTAACATAGTAACACGTTCGGATTTCAAATATTCTGTGCACTCTTTTGGGTAAAATGTAGTTTTGTTTGTTTTGTTCTGTTTTAAAGAATAAAAAACCGGCCAAGGGCGAGTTGGACTCGCGCACGAAGGGTTCCGTACTAGTATCTATAAAACAGCAAAAATAACTTAACCAAAATTACAGTTAAATCAACCTATCTCAAAAACTATAAGAGATACTTTGATCAAACCAAAAATCGTTGAAAGAGTTAATTAGCATGCATCACCTCTATTTTTTTTAGAATTTTATACCCCGTAGTTATAAAAATAGAGGGGGGGGGACATACTTTTTACGACTTTGAGAGCTGATATCTCAAAAACCGTTCACTTTAAGAAAAATGTTTTTTAGAAAACTTTATATCATTTTAAAAGACCTTTCCATTGATACCCCACACGGGTATGTACATCGAAAAAAAAATTTTCATCCCTCAGTTACATGTATGGGGGGCCCCACCCCCAATTCTTTTTTTTACTATTTAGTGTCATAATTTTGTAGCGGTTCATACAACACATATTCCCATCAAATTTCATCACTGTAGTACTTATAGTTTCCGAGTAAATCGGCTGTGACAGACGGACAGACGGACAGACGGACAGACGGACAGACGGACATGACGAAACTATAAGGGTTCCGTTTTTGCCATTTTGGCTACGGAACCCTAAAAAGGACTCTCCGAGCTAGTAAGGTGAAAAATTATGCGACTCGACGTCTGGTCGGGCAAGAGAAAGAGTCCTTTTTCCTGCTTTGTAATTCGAGAGACCGTGGTGGGGTAAGGGGTAACCCAATGTTTGACAGCTTTACCCTATTGTTCACCTCTATTATTATGTGTCCAGCACTAGGAAGTTTAACTTATGTGTCGAACGACTTATGATGGGCAGCTGTGCTAGGCTTGGTTGTGTGATGTGATCTGAGGTTAGATGAGCTAAGTGTCCATTTAGTCCTCCCCGATTTGGATAAGTTTCATTGAAGAATTGTTGAAGTTTGGATAGTAAACTATTATATTTCACAATAAACTGTAAATGACAATAGTATTTTTACTTCTCATGCTCGAAAAGTGTGTCATATTAGGCTTATCAAGTGGGGCTAAAGTAGTACATTTAGCCCCTAGGGAAAATATGAATAAATATTTATGATTTACAAAACATTCTAATTTGACCAATCAAAGAACTTCACTATATTAAATCCACCAATCAGAAAACATTGCCTTGAATTTCCGTCATTCTACTTCACCTCTGTACTAGCTGCCTATCTTCATTTGGTGACGTGTTGAATTGAAAGTTAGCGTCGTGGTTGTAGGCGAAGGCAAAATAGGCATCATCAGGCGAAGTTACGCCTTTCAACGGTACCTACGTGTTAATTAGTGTGATGGTGCAATGATATTAAATGAGCGTATCCATGCACTTTTAAATTAGCACTTTATGGTGTACTTTTCTCGACCACGACAGCCGGTCTCACTCTTTATCTATGTAACTACAGAAAAAGTAGTTTTCTGTTTGCTTCATACTTATAATTAAAAAAATCGACCCGACGAAACCGAGGGTTCCATACACAAATACCCCTATTAATTCAGAAAAATCTCAACAACATGGTGTAGACTAAATTGAACGCCATGGATACAGCGCCATCTATGGGCGAATTTTGTTACAAGTATCAGCTACTGTAAACTTAGTATGTATCAAGAATAATTGCTTATCACGTCTATTCTTAGCCTATGCGTAGGAATTACTAAAACAAAAATACGTGCAAAGGGGATTAAATTACAATTTTAGTTTAGAAATGTTTTATGATTATAAAAAAGCGAAAAACTAGATAGAGCTATAGTTATATATTTTCTGTTAAATATACAATAATATCAATGTTATATAATAATTTCATAGTTTTTCCTTGGTAAACTTCGGAAATATGGGGGGGAAAGGTACTTTTTTACATTTTCCTTCATAAATCGAAAATGACTCAACTTAAAAAAAGTTTCAGAATGTGCAACTCAAGCCCTTTATTGACACCCCACTTGACGTATTCACTAGAGTTTCAATTTTGAATAACCTATTATGTGTCATTTAAATAAAAAAAATATTAACAACCTCTCACTCTAAACGCATATACCTTCTCCGTTCCGTCGTGGGTAAAAAAAACATGTTCTATGCATCTAGGTTACAGGGTCTTATAAGTTCTTAATTCAATGGCATAAGTAGTTTTTGGGATATTTAGCGATGTGACAGACAGATAAACAAAGTGAAACCATAAGGGTTCCTTTTTTACCATTTTAGTACGGAACCCTAAAAGTATGAATATCGAACTGGACTCTGAAAGTGAGATCTCTCACTCGACTACAAAATTGTATCTCTATTCCTCTTTTTTAAACGCATTTATTGTGCGTGATACGCAATAATTATTGTTTTATAATAATACTAGCGGCCGCCCGCGACTTCGTCCGCGTAGATTTTAGATGGTAACAAGATATAAATGAGGTTTATTTCTTTCTGTGAGTTGTCTGATGCTACTAATCATCATCATCCTAACGTTATCCCGGTACAGTTGCATCCTAAAGGATGCCCGGGGTCCGCTACCTAATCCCAAGTTGGCGTAGGCACTAGTTTTTTTCTGTCTGATGCTATTAATCTTTTGTGAAAAATTACTTAAAAGAAAAAATAAAGTCCGCCATCTTGGATTTTAAAATGGTTGTCATTTTCGTAATCCGCACCCCGAGGCACCTCAACGATGACACACATATCGATTTTTAAGAAGAATAATTGCCCGCCATCTTGGATTTGCAAATGCATGTCATTTTCGTAATCGGCACCAAGAGGCCGTTTGTCCGGGTGTGCCTAAGACGTTTTATGACTAAGTCGCGTTTTGCCTAAACTTCAATCTTCAGTGGCATTAAGACTATGTTGTTTGCTGTCTATTTCGCTTTTTGTCTAATTGGTTGACTGCCTGTTTCGACGAATGACTTAAACGTTTTATGACTAAGTCGCGTTTTGCCTAAACTTCAATTTTCAGTGGCGTTAAGACTATTAAGCTTGTTGACTAATTCGCTTTTTGACCATTATGATGACTTGTCTAACTCTCAAACTGGCATTTTCGCGTTTTGCCTAAACTGCAAAATTATAAAGGAGTTCGTTATCGTTACGAGTACAAACTCATTATCAGCGTTTTATTTCCTGAACAAAATGTGTAAAATTATAAAAGAAATGAAGTATATGTAAAACTCGTGTTACGGCTAATTTTCTTTGTGATTTTTATTTTCTAGAAGTTGCCTAGTTTTAGTTAATATTATATTAGTTAAAAACAATGGATCCTATCCATTGTTTGATATCTGTTGTAAGTCAAAATAAATGATTTTTGAACATTACGTTGATTTTTATTTGATATCAATGTCATACCTATGATAGATTGATCAATAATTGGTAATAGCATGACAATATAGTCATACAATTACAAATTAATGACCAAACTTATACAAACTCTACTTGTAATTTATTTTAGACCTAACGCGTTTTAGGCATAGGGCATAATAGGCATCAGACTCTATAGACCTACTGCCTATTAGTCTCAATCCTATAGTAGGTCTAATGTGTTTGAGACCCATAGCGATTTAGCTCAAACAGTTTTAGTCCTAATGCTTTTTAGGCTTGAGTCTAATGTATAGGTTGACCAAACGCGTTTCAGACCTAAAGCGATATAGCTAAACCAGTTTTAGTCCTAATGCAAATCGGTACAATAGATATGAGGGCATAATGATTATTAGGAAATTAGAGTTTTAGACTAAAAGCGACTTAGGCAGTGTATCGATATAGGTAAAAAACGTCTTAGGCACACCCGGACAAAAGGCCCCTTTTTACCCCATTAGGGGAACAATATAGAAAAACTCTGAAACATGTTTTTGTTGTATTTAAACAGAGAGTCTGTATACAAAGTTTTAAATCTCGCACTTCAAAACAGATTTGCTCCCCGTACGAACTTGTAACCCCCTTTTCACCCTTTTAGGGGAGTAATTCAAAAAACGCTGAAGTATGTTTTGTAGTATTTAAACAGAGAGTTTATTTACGAAGTTTGAAATCTCTCACTTCAAAAAAGATTTGCTCTCCGTACAAACTCAACCCCCTTTTCACCCCTTTAGAGGAGCAATTTCAAAAAACGCTGAAATACGTTTTGTTAAATTTAAACAGAGAGTCTATATACGAAGTTTTAAATCTGTCACGTCAAAAAAGATTTGTTCCTTTACAACTTGAAACCCTCTTTTCACCCCTTTAGGGGAGCAATTTTGTAGGTACCTACAACAGTTCCGGATATCCTCGGCATGTCCCCGACATTTCTTTCGGATATCACTATTAGGTACCTATCCCGAGTAGGTATGTATTACCTGTAGGCATGCTATTTATGTAGGTATACAACAATGTATCTAATCACTTCCATTTATCATATATCTAAAATAGTAAGTGCTAGGTGGTAAATAGACTAAGCAAGTACCTAAAAAATACACACATTGAAAACAAAGGTTGAATCATTGTTATATTGGCGCACTTGGTGTGATGTACCAGTTAGCGAATCTGACTACGCGTGTTAGCGCCTCCCCCACCCCCGACGATTAGCACTTCTCGTATTATGCAGGTAGGTAGTTTTCAGCTACATGCACGGTTTTATCGACACAAAGAAAACATCCTCCAAATTCGAACAATAAGCGAAGCGAGAGTGATTAATGGTATTCTAATCCATATATCATAACTCCGTCGATTAGTTCGACAGTAACATGCGCTTGCACAAAATAACACTGCCTGGTATAAACCTGCTATTATAATATTATCTGCGCACGGTTTTTTGTCGCCTGGTCTACAAGCGGTGGTACTTGCAGTTTTCAACAGCCATTGATTTAAATACCTGCTGCAATTTTGACTGATGTGAGGTTTTTGACTTGGTTACTGGTGCAGTCGTCGTCTGCCAGAATAGGTATACATGATTTGATAATGACAGAAGCACCCTGTATAGCACTGTTTATGACGCAGCGTTCGAGCACCTTTTTATGGCTAAGACAACAGGTATGACTTGAGATCATTTCAACAAACAAAATGTCTGTCAATTAAAATCTGCAGTGGATTATTCGCAGTGTGGGCCCCCCATTGCGAATCCGCTCGCTTTCGACAGCATACTCGTATTTAGATAGTAGGGTGACTAGGACTGCCTTAAACTTTCGATTTTTTTCTGTGGGTTGTAGCCTAGTTTAGTACACAATTTATTTTAATATACAATTTGGTATCTGGTCAAGATTGGAAAAATTGGTCGAAATCTTAAACCCTGTTATTAGAACACAGTATTTTTCAATAAATAGTTTATTGTTAAAACATGTAAATTTTCCCAGAAGACAACATTGTGTCCTAAATCTGAACAATTTGACACCAACTGTTCATGCTACATTTTGGTAGTATAAGCTTTGGACCCATTAGCTATTAAATTAATGGACAAATTCAACAATATGTTCACTTATTGGAATTTGGAATATAAACCAGCAGCTGAGAACCCCAAGTGTGGTCTAAGCCTAACCGTTAGGTATGTGTACAACATGTAACATATTTTTAGTTTCGTATCTATAGACATAGCTACCTACTTATAACATAATGTTGGTTGCTGAGTGCAAGGAGTATGGAGTGGCCGTCGACCATAACATCAAACAATTTATTTACTAGTGTAGTAGCGTGCTAGGTACACACTTACCCCCTTATTCATAAACGTCTGTCAAACCTATATTAGATAACTAGCCGCTAAAGTTCGTTTGTCCTTATCTGTCACTTTGACATTGACGTTTGTGAGAATGGGACAAAAAACTTTTTAGTTAACAGAGGTTTGTTAAGTTTTATGAATACGGGGGTTAGCCATTTACATTCCTAAGTAGGAATTAGAAACACAACATATTAGCGGACCTAAGAGGTATGATTAATTCCATTAAAAATATGTTCGGTCATCGGTGAAGGATTCATAACTCCAAGTCACCTAATGAGTTTATTATGGTTGTAGTTTAACCTTTTCGACGCCAACGACGTATAGCGCATTAGCGCACCATCGGTTCAACGTTAACGCCAACGACGGATATGACGCCTCACACCTTAGGTTCGGTTGAAACCGCTCAACCAATCTCACTGGAGCGGAAACTCTATAGAGTATTCCAGTGTTCCAAACCACCCGTGTGGTCGTGTCGGAGATTTTCCCTGGATTTTCCCCAGGCTGCCCTCCAACCGCGCACTCCTATACCTTTATTGGACCCGGCCTATAAAGCCACAGTCAGTTAAAAAAAAAAGATATGACGCGTTTCACATTTTGTGACAGCATTTTTATTAGACAGAGCTTTAAAAAGGTTAATAAATACCTGCGTATTAGATTCTATCATCACAAACTATACCTACAACCTTAACTGTTGTTGTAGGTACTAGATAAACTGTGTTTTCCCTATCTTGACATGAAATTGAATTTCATGTGGCCTGTGAAAAGGGTTTTTGTGTCTTCAATATAAGTAGCTATACCTACCTAAATGTTGTGGCTAATAATGTTCCACAACGAACCTCTTATACCCACCCAGCTACCTACCTCTGCATCCAGTATCTTACTCGCTAAAACATCTTTCTAGTGGCTTTAGAGAAAAACTGGCCAAGTGCGTGTCGGACCACGCACAATGAAGGGTTCCGTACCAACACCTACTAGTCCACATTTAAAATCATTATCCAATACATTGAATCTAAAAAAGTCGTGTCTTCATAGGGAACTCACAGCACTTACGACCTTTTGTTTGGGTAAGACAGTTTTTAAGCGAAAACTCAAAAACCGTAAAACCTATATTATTCAAACCAAAAATCGTTGAAAGTATTTACTAATACACACCACCTCAATTTCTTTCAGAATTTTAAACTTTATAGTTTGGAAATTAGAGGGGGGGTGACACACTTTCTATGACTTTGACAGCTAATATCTTACCAACGGTTGACTTAAATGGACAAGTTTTTTAGAAACCTTCATATCATTTTTAAAGGCCTATCCATGTGGCCGACTATGTGCGTTGAAAGTTTTTTTTCAACCACCAGTTACATGTATGCCTGTGATTTAATATTTTTTTGTAATTTCACATCACTTTTATGCAACGGTTCATAGAATATACCTTTCTACCAAATTTCATAATTGTAGTTCTTACAGTCTCCGAGTAAATCGGCTGTGACATACGGACGGACGGACAGACATGACGAATCTATAAGGGTTCCGTTTTTGCCATTTTGGCTATGGAACCCTAAAAAGAAATTAAAGTATTAAGTAATCCTAATTGCATGGCAAATGTCGTAGGGTACTTATTGTCGGATTTATTTACCAGTTCCTTTATGACACTTATGAATTGGCGTTTGTAGTGATGAGGGTAAGACGAATCGATTGTCTTAATTAGCGATTATTAATGAATGGAGAATGATTATTGTAATCGATTTTATTACAATTTGTTTTTTGACGTTCCCATATATTTCATTACTGGATACGAATCTAGAGTAAGAACTTTTGTCATATGATTTTTATTCTACCTAGTAGGTACGTCAATTTTGTATCGTTCAGAAATCGATACTGTATTTCCATATTCCGCGATAAAGGTAATTTCAAAATTCAATTGTTTGCACTTCATTGGAATACTTATTTTTTTATAACACGTAATGTATTACGGTTATAAATTGATTAATTTGATTGATTTCCATCAACTTACGGAAATGCCATCTGAATCGAAACGAATGATTAGATTAAAAAAATAAAAGTTCTCATGGTGAATTATTAATATAAATTACTACGCATTACTGATATAAAAAAATATACATTCATTTGATTGCTCCTCTAAAAGGCGTATTACAACTTCCTAACTACTCATGAAGCTCTAATATCAATACTTGATTTTACACATTGTTTCGACGTGTAATGCGGATTTACGTTATATATGGGTGTTGCGATGTGTCAAAAAGGAACAGATAAAAATTTCCGATAATAAGTACATATTTATATTTTATAAATGCTTTATTAATAACTTAGTTACGATACCTGCCTACTTAGAATTTGATGAACTACTTAGAAATTAAACTTGAAAAACCCAAACCTCGTACTATTCACGATGTGTCGTTTTCATTGTAGGTAAGGTAAACGTCCCAATGTTTGATACCTTACCTAATAGTTTCCACCTATGTTCAAAGAATAAACGGGATAGCTTTTTTGCCAAATGTCGGTATAATTCACTAACGTTCAATAACGACATTTGTGTGTGAAGTTTTATTAAATTGATGAGGTAAAATACCATACTACTAACTTAATTGTGTCGTTTAATAATGAGTTGTTTCAGTAGTAAAATAAAGAATCCACTTTAAACTATTGTCAGAAACACAATCATATAATCAAAAATCATATGTCTGAAAATCAATCCTTATTGTTTCCTTGTCTTCAAAGAACGCGATATTTTTGCTTGCACTGCCTGTCAAGTGTTGTATTGGGTTAGTGTCAACCACCGGGTCATTTGCCTTATAAATCTATCATGTTTAAGTACCTATGGTACTTTAAATATACATATAGGCTCGGGGTTCGGGTAACGATTTTCATGCAGTTATCTACTGCGAAAAGCGATTATAACTACTTACTAAGAAAGGCCTGATGGTATTTACCTACGACGATATAGATGGTAGTATTTCGTCATTCATAGGTGCATGTAATATTCCTAAATTAATATAAAAATATGCCTTATTATAAATATCTTTCACTTTGACTTTGATACAAAGCCGAAAAAAGTTTTCTTGACTGTACTGTATTGTAGTAAAAGATATTAAATAACACAAAAAATTTGGTTCACAAATATATATAAAAAATTGGCTGCTTTCCAAACGAAACAAACTGTATATACTATGTCTGTACCGCACCGGCGCTAAAAATTCCATCTCGTTGCCACAAGAAAATCGAACGTTTTATTTGTACACAAATGCTCCCAAATAAAACACGGAATAAAATATAAGGCTTCAAGAAAAAATATTCATATAAATTTTTCGTCATTTAGGAGTAGGTACCTCTCTTCATCAAAACTCGTTGCAATTAACTTTTGGAAGGTCGGAATCTTGAGTACCTAATTATTTATCAGCGTTTATTTTTCTAAAAACGGTTTTTCTATAGGTGTTTTAGATATTAGGTACGTAGAGTGAAAAGTGTGCTATATTGACATTGCTCGGCATCGGCATGGCAGTGCGGGTAGTGGCTATTTCGAGCTGACCGTGAGCGTCTAGCTAGAGCCATTCATTCCGCACACGTTTATTTTGCCGATCACCTAACTGAAAATATCCACGCCATTTACTAAAACGCAATCAGTCTTCGTAAGCACCATTAAGACGGCACACAAAAAGGAGGTAACATCATGTCCCTACGCTGATGTTTACAAAAAACTATGAAGGTAAATAAACACTATTTTATCTATTTGCCCCTTACCTTTTTATTCTGCCGTGCCGGGGTAAGTCCCACTTGGGAACCCATCTCCGCTAATATATTTTTCGCCATTTTGGTCACTAAAACAGTTTGTACACAGTAAATCAAAATTCGCGGTCATGCACTAATATTGTGGTCCAGGCGACGCGAGGCGCGCGGCGTGCGCGCAGTTTGGCGAATGAGAATGAGCGCGTCGCTGCGTCCGCGCAAGCTTATAACGTCTTGAGCGAGCGTGACGTCACATACGCACTTTTATGCTGCCTGAGAGCCTACTCCGAACTTCGAAATCCGAACTTCGTATCGTGCCGTCCCTTTCACTCTCGTGTTATTCACTATATGAGTGAGAGGGACGGCACGATACGAAGTTCGGATTTCGAAGTTCGGAGTAGTCCCTCTGGGCCCTTTGACGAGCCTTCTCGTACTACTGGGTCACAATATATGTGCACCCCCGGAATGCGACACCACGCAAGCTCCGTAGTGACGTCATGCGGCGAGATGTAGGTACAGATATTGTGACCGGGTAGATAACACGTGCATTAACATTAAATTGTTTGATATTAGATATTTTTACCTATTGAGTTTTCAAGTATATGTTTCACGTCGAAAGAGTTGAAACCGTAAAATACTATACCGTAAATACAATAACGTATTATTTTTTGGTAGATAATTAGATCTCACAATCTTTCGACAGTTTACCATCTCGCTAGTTAGATTATAATCTAACGATTTTTACAATCTGACGATCACATATACAACGAATATGGAGTATGTATGTATTTTGGAGTTAGTAGGAATTAAGTTTAGTTATCTTTTTACTCGTTTAACAGGTAACAGGGCACTCGTTAAGCAGAGTATTCGTAGGAGAAGAACGCTTTCATTTGTGTAAAAATTCATGAACGAGTTCAACGCAGACGAAGGGCAAAAAAAAGCTAGTACCTAGTATTGCAATATTTATCAGATCTATAGAAGAAGTATAGTTTGAATTAAATGAAGAAAACAATGCATCTATGTAGGTACCTATACGTATACTCATACTTAGTCTTTTGTTACACAATTATTTTTCTTCATTGTATTGAACCGGTATTTGACGATGATATAAATCATTAAGGCCGGGTTTTATAAAGATCCGTTAGACCAAATGTCAGATCAAATTTCAGTAACTGAGTACATTTTTTGACATAACAAACCGATATAATCCTAACGGATCTTTATAAAACCGAGCCTAAGTATATTTTGGTTCATACTAGTATTATAAATCCGAAAGAGTGTGTTTTGTCTGAACAAGCTAAACCAATTTAGATTAAATTTGGTATGGAGAAAGTTTGAGTACAGGGGAAGAATATTTTTTCACTTCTTATGCTCGAAAAGTGTGTCATATTAGACTTGTCAAGCGGGGCTAAAGTAGTACATTTAACCCCTAGGGAAAACATGAATACATATTTATGATTTACAAAACATTCAATTTAGACCAATCATAATACTTCACCTATCAAATCCACCAACCACAAAACACTAATTTAACTCTTTAAAAAATATTTGGTACCGCGGTGTCTATTTTGTGTGTCAAAGCATGAAAGCAGTTTAGAAAAAAAAACATGCTGCCAAATTGCATATAAGTTCGCCGTGGAATTAATTGTTAATTTTGGATGGCTAACCCTTGTTTATTTATTTTCTCGCAATCGAAGTGAAAAGTAGAGTGTATAACTCTGGTCTAAAAGCCATATTACCCCTCGAACTATTTTCCCTCACTTTGTTCGGGAAAATAACTATCTCGTGGTAATATGGCTCATTTTAGACCCTTGTCATACAATCTACTATTATGTCGGGAATCATCCCTAAATGGGGTGGAAGTATAGAACTAGGTAAGCGCCTGTTATAAAATAGTAGCAATTAAATTCTAACGCGTTTAACGAGCTCTACGCTGACAAAGTCGCTGGCAAAAGCTAGTTTTTAATAAATAGCGTTGCGTCGCGAACCAAAATTGATAATAAATTAAATATTTTGATGAAATTATCTTGCTGTGCAATCAGTTATTTTTTTTATTAGAATTGGGTTTTTTTTATAGAAAAGGAAGATTTAATCTAAAAAGGTATCTTCATAGGGAACTCACGGCACTTGCGTCGTTTTGTTTGGGCGAAACAGTTTTTCGATTATTCAATAACCGTTAAACCTATCTTGTTCAGAACACAAATTTTTGATAGTATTTATAACGTATTCAATATTTTTTATTATTTTAACCTTCATTGTTTGAAAATTAGGGACACACACACACAGTTTTTACGATTTTGAGAGCTAGTATGTCACCAACGGTTGACTTGGAAAAGTTTTCAAAGGCCTATCCTCAAAAAATGCCTATGTGCATCGGTTCATAGAATACACCTTTCTAGTTCCTACCAAATTTCATAATAGTAGTGCTTATAGTCTCCGAGTAAATCGGCTGTGAAACACGAACGCACAGACGGACGGAGAGACATGACGAAACGATAAGGTTTCCGTCTCCGCCATTTTGCCATTCAACCCTAAAAATTAGAACTGTGATAAAGAAATGTAAAAAGTTACAATTCGCAATTTATTCCCAGAACCCTTTTAATTAACCTTTTAAAGTGAATTCGTTGGTGAGTGCCCAAGTTTCAGAGCCGTAATTCAGGGGAGGCAAGACACATTGGTTAAAAGCACTTGTCTTAAGGCACTGCGACATCTTGGACTTTAGGACATCCGCTAGGTTACTGAATGCTAATGAAATAAGTAATATGCTTTCACTTAGCGACCTCGTTCCTTAGGTTTCTGGCCAAAAGACAAACAATGTCCTTATATAATCATTCTTAAGTTCCACGCGGGAACCACCAACAATACCTAATATAATGTTTGGTAAGAAGCGGATGATTTGCCATGAACTTGGTCCGGGACACGTTGACCTTTAAAGATGCTACAAGGAGCTCTCGAGTATAATAAAGTGACGATGATGATGAGGTTAATTTGCGAACCTCAAGTGCGAAAATTTTACGCAATCTATAATGATACCTCTTTCACTCCATTTTAAAGTATAAGTAGGTATGTCTTCTAAGACGGTTGTGAAAAGCTTGGGAGAAAGGTTAATATAACCCCCTGACCTGCACCCCGGTTTAACAGCACGGGCTGAGACAATGTATTAGCACTTACATGTCGCGTACACAGCACAGGTACGCGACATGTAAGTAAATATTCTGCGCGTGGGGGACAGCCCCCACGCGCAGAATATTCACTTACTCACCTGGTTTTACGATATGTAAGTATTAAACCTACTGGTGGCTAAGAAATATTTAGAATATATTGTAAAATCCCTATAGCTATGTACCTACTAACTTAACCTACACGCTTACCTATGCAAACGTCACTTGCATGACGCAATGACACAGATCAAAATCTAATAGCTAAGTTTTCCATGAGTTTTCCTCAACAATATGTTCTCACGGTGAGTTCAATCAATATGAACTCACCGTGTTTGGGTGTCCAATTATTATGATGAATTTAACCTGAATAAATTAAGATATACATTATATTGGATTTGATATTAATGATATCCAGGAATCCAATTTACCTAGGGAATATCCATAAAGTACGTCACACGTTAAGGGGGAGGGAGGGGGTCGACGAAGTGTGACAAGGGGTGGGAGGGATCCTAAGATTCGTGACACCGCATATCAAAATCGAATACGTCTTAAGAGGCCTTATAAGTTTTAAAATGTTTTGATTTCAAATTATGACAATTGTATTTATAATACCAGTAAAGTGATTAAAGGATACGATGGTTTTATTAAAGTTACAGGTAATAACAGCCATTTTTTGATTTTAAAGTGTGTATTAAAATTTAAGCGAAAAAACACAGTTTATAGCTTGAAAATGCTCGATTTGGAGTGTTGTTTGAAACGATATTTCTTAATATAAATCCAAAAATTACATTTAAAATTTATGACAGTAGGTCACAATAGTCCTGTTCTAGATAGTAACACTGAGAAAATGTCAAGATACTTGTCAATTCAATCAGAAAAACGTCTAAATAGATGAGCGTTTTTTTAATTGAAGGACTCTTAAGTGTTAAAATGCCAAATTTTAACTATTAACGAAACACTTCCCTCTCTATACACACATAAGGTTTAAATTGTATTGCTAGTGATAATTAATTAATTAGTTCATTTTTCAAACATTTAATTTGATGTTGGTTACATTAAATTAAATAATAGCTACTTTAAATGGGAACTAAACTAATTTCGGAACTCTCGTATAATTGCAAAATATGTGATGTAACACTAGGGAGGGAGGGGGTCTCACAAATGTGACCAACTGTGACAAGGACGGGGGAGGGGCCGAAAAATCACGAAATTAATGTGACATAGGGAATTTATGGATGATCCCCTTGACATGGGTTTTCATTTCAAAACTACTTAGGTAGCTGCATCTGGTGTAATGATTCATAAAACCGGTGAATTACTTGCACTAATTTGTCAAGCTTTCTTTCAAGTCCGCGTACCTAATTAATACCTATACTTCTGGATACTCCCTATTTCATTCCTTCGAGGGATAATTCTCGCGATAGTAACGTATTCTATATATTAATACAGGCTATACGAGGACACTCGTTGAATACCAAGTTTTTGCGTAACAAGCATCTAATCATCCAAAAATCTTGACTTTCGCATTTATGATATTTTAGTAGGAAGTAGTAGGATTCTTGATATGTTGTCCACCAACTCAACTAGCGCCGGAACTAGCCTGATCAGGGTGGAGCGATTCATTCCGCGCGACTCCAAAGGCCTCTATAATATATTGACCTCGATTTCTTTTTCAACTAAAGAATTGGAACCAAAACGCTTCAAAATTCCTCGAGCATAGTCGAATCATCACTAGTTAGATAATATGGGCGAAATCCATGATTTTCCAATCATTCAAAACGTGGATATTTTCGACAGCGCGCAAGTTGAAAGATGACCTGAGAAAATCCAGCGTTTCAAACTTAGTACTACCTACCATTTTATAACAAGTTAATAAAACACCCCTCTTTTGCTTTGCGCGTCGGGGGTTAAAAATCACTGTCAGGATGTATATCAGTCAACGGAAATACAGTGTATATATATCAGACACATATAGTCCCTATTCGTACCGCCGCACACCGGATAGTCAGTCCGACCCAGGTCGGGCCTAGCTGAGTTTCTTGCTGGACTCTTCTCAGCTAGGCTAGGTTTAGTGAACCAGCGACAAAACTCCCAGTAGCTCGATTCCACTTATACCTCAGATTCGGTTGAAACCGCTCAACCAATCTCACTGGAGCGCAAACTCTTAGAGTATTACAGTGTTTCAAACCACACGCGTGGTCGTGTCGGAGGTTTTCCCCTGGATTTTCCCCAGGCTACTCTCCAATCGCGCACTCATTTCGCTTTATTGGGCCTATAAAACCACAGTCGGGTTGAAAAAAAAAATATATATTCCTTTTTCGTTATTTTTTGGTAGGCCTTATTTGGCACCCTTTTCAAATACCTCACCACCACCAAGGTTTTCTAGAAATGGCGGGATCTTCCTCGCTTTAAGAACAATTAATGTCAACTTCTTCAGAGTCGCTTTCCAACAATAAGGTAGATATGCCTGGGTAAAACTTATTGCGTCATGCGTTTTTTCCTAATATAAACATGCCTAAATAAGGAAATAGTTAAATAAAAGTATTAGCTATCGACTTTGTTGTGTAAGCAACCATGTAATTAAGTAATTATCCATCTAATTCATTGAGCATAGTCTGTTGAATCGATTACGAAGATATTTGGTTGGTAGGTGTGCAGTAAGTCCCGTTTTCTCGTTTATTTTTGATCCCATGATCAAATAATCATTTCTTAAGGGTTTAAAATTTAAGTGAACATCTCTACTCGAGCACTACTGTAAACTATCGTCTGTTAAAAGTCGAATAGCGAAGCCTATATAAGCAGCCGAACAGCAAACTTATGAAAGTGGACCATGGTTAAGGGGCTCTGCGCGCTATTCATCGATTTTTGACGAGTTTTGTGTTGATACTGCTTCGTCAAAACTATATATATTTATGACACAAACGGTTATCAGTTCATCAATCCTTTATCTACGTTTGCAAGAGCCACATTTTAAAAAAACTGCCAATTTTTTTTTTATGATTTATTAAAACATGATCCAAAAAAGCTCTATTTTCGATACTAGTATGGTGTTTATGCACTTATAAATATGAAATGTACATGGAACTGTTTCTTATTTACGTCTCTAACAACGCAAGAGAGATTTAAAAAAATAAAATCTCATTTTCACAAAAGTGACGTCTAAAAAACTGGTTTTTTGGCCTAAAATTTCCAATGTTTGATGCCATACATCTCGAAGATATTGAGTTTTGAAGTAAATATGGTTGTCTCAAACATGCTCGGAAATATATGTGTTAATATCACAAAATGAAGACATGAAGTTTCTTGTTTATGGCTCCGTACATTGCTTCTTGGCCTTAGGCCTTAGACCAAGAAGTAATGTATGTAAATCATCATTATACTAGATTTCGACTAATTTAGGGATCAGGATTTCAAATTCTATATTTGTTTTGAATTCTCATTTAAAAAAAATGTGAAAAGTCATTATACTCAATTTCGACCAATTCAGGGATAAGGATTTTTAGTATATAATTGCGAGTATCTTTATTATACTCCATTTCGACTAATTCAAGGATAATAATTTGAAAATTTCTACTTAATTTGAATTTTAAGTAAAAAAAACATTTTTCTCCCAATAAACTATTGTTTACGTATTTGATTACCAGTATATTTTAATTTTAATATTTCCTCACATTGTTTGAGAAAAGCACTTTATACAATTCTCGGCCGGAACAGGGATTGCTGGACGAGTTTCGAAGATAAAAAGAGTCCAATCCCTTACTTCACGGCGTGTGCAGTAATGTACTAATACTATTTCGGTACCTAGGTAAACCTCGTTGTTCTTAATACGATTAGCCATAAAAAAAACCTGTGAAAACGTATCGAAGATCATTGGGAGGATATAGAGTGGCTAACACGCAATTCAAATATTCGCTATAGTTTTAATTATATTTACAGTTTACTTATAAAAAGGTTGTATTACCATGCCGAAACCTCAAAAACGGTAAAAAATCCAGTCCAAGGAATTATATTTAATATATACCTGTACTTCATATCAGAAAATAGCAATAAAATTGAGTATTTTCAAAGATATTGAAGGTGGTTGTAACATATCTATATTATACAATAACATCTTTTACTTTGACATTTGACACTAAACAATAAAGTTCCATAATAATGGATATGAAAACGTCACTCATTTAATACAATCATTGATTGACAGTTCGGGTGCCACCGTATTTCGATTGAGATCAGAGTTTTCCCGAAGGAAAATCATTTTGCAATACATCTGTAGACAATTAGGGCTATCGCGTATGAATTCGCCGCTAGAGGCGCTAGTGTAGCGTGGGGTTTCCGAAACTTCAAATGTCACTCTTTGTGGTTGCACTACGCAGGTTAATACACAGGAACAATATGGTGACTATTTTGCAATACCTGAGCTTGATTATGACAAATATGAGTTACGGGTCAATGACTGTCGGGGCCTGTGGTCAGGGCTTTTAGACAGTTTTGTCTTTCGGAAATTTATATCCTCGTTTTTTTCGAACAAAACGGGACTGCGCTACAATGCGGTATTATCGATATTTTTACGGTACGGTTTTAAGGTATTGAATATGATTTAAATGTAAACTTCGTTCTAATGCCCATAATAACCAATAACAATTTTTGACAGCTGGACCTTACTCGGCAGTGGCACCAACTGGTGAGCACAAAAACGATAGCCCCCATTCGGTTGGTTTACTAAAGCTGACATGACATATGTTCTTATTCCATTGTATATTCGACTTTACCACTGATGTAACAGAGTAGTAGATTACTATTACAAACATAAGATTTTTGTTCAGTTTGTACCTTACTTAATAAAAACTTTATTACATTAGCGTTATAAAGTAGAATATCCAATGAAATAAGAGCATATGTCAGTGTCAAACTCTTTAGTAATCATACTGTAATTGCACTCGGAAATCAATGGGTACCTATATTTAACATACCTAAATGTAGGGTCGCTAGGCCAGTTACGCGGCCTGCGTCAGTTTGCGGCCTTCTGGAGAACGAAGTTTTTTCAATTAAAGATATTTACATTTTTACATGCCCTAAAGAAATAGTGAGTCGTATGCGTTTTAATTAGTAGTTATTGAATCGGAATATACTTAAATGGCAAGAATATATCCTTTCAGTTCAGCAACTCATCCAAGTGGCCGCAAACTGGCGCCTATACATATTGTAATAAGTAGGTAGAAGTTTTATTAGTTTCATTGTTCTTTCTTTCACTTAATATGGTGGTACCAAATGAATGAAATCGAAGTGCTATTGTGTTTTAAACATGAATGCAACATACCTAAATGCCGTCTAAATTAAAAACTACAACACAAAATTAGAAACTATTGCTACATAACTACGCCTCCGAAGTCAATATAATATAGGTATAGGGCCGAATCGAACATACTTACTTAACACCACGACTGTCTCAGAGTCTCTGAAAACACTATACAACCTAAGTTTTTTACTTCTGTACGTTTTGTTGACTGAAGTTTTGGTGATTGTATTTTTGGTAATTGTATTTTTTACCTATTCTGAGGTTTTCCAATAGGTATAGTATTTAAGATCTTCGAGTGAGCCGTACAAAACGTACTCTTTAGAGAAATTGAGATTCAGACGGTCTCTTTTAATGCAACACCTGCTACCGGCATTCGTCGGGACGTTAGTTAAGGAAGCTCTGAAAATAACTCGCAACCAGTATCAACCGGTTGCAAACAAATCGTTCGTCACAAAGGCCAACGAGCCAACGAGATAGCAGAAGGCTCACTGTTAGCGGATTCAAATGTTGTTTATAACCCTTTTCCAGGCCGCACCAATGTCGAAGGCTTTACAAAAAACAAATATATATTAAAAATAGTTTTGGTGATTCATTTCAATAATACGAGTCACACTATTGAGTGTGACTGAAGAGTATTGACTCTTAAGGTTAAAATTAAGTAATGTAATCTAAGTAATTAAGATTATTGAGTTTTTCCATCCAAAAAGTTTTCCACCCCCTGATCCTGAACCAATTTGCGTGATATTTGGAAATATTGTACATAACATTAAATACTAGGTTTATACGTTTTGATTTCTTGGAACAAAATCATACAAATGAAAATATGGACCCTTAAGTAAATATTCGTTTTTTTTACTGGAAACTTCCTCCTGGTTTTTTCAAAAAGTATAACAATATTGTCTAATTTGATAAAGTCAGCATCCACCCAGCAGCATATCAGCAGCAGTCCCGTCCCGCGCCACGCGCCCGGTGTACTTAGAGTAATTATAGACTGAACTATAGCTTTTTCCCGCGGCTCCCCCCGCGTACTATGAGTAATATTTAACCGTCTACAATAAAGGAGGTTCTCAGTTTGATCCATATGTTTGTATGTATCTACGTATGTAATCGGCTCCCCGAGGAACCTCGAAGATGACACCTATATCGATTTAAAAAATAAATAAATGTCATTTTCGGAATGGGCGCCCGAGGAACCTCGAAGATGACACTCATATCGATTTTTAAGAAAAATAAATGTGGCGGATATCATATTCGTAATTGGCACCCTGAGGAACCACAAAGATGACGCCCATATCGATTTTTAAGAAAACTAAAGGTCCGCCATCTTGCATTTGCAATGCATGCCATTTTCGTAATAGGCTTTCTCTATCCCTCTGGGTCAGCGTCCACGTTTCATATCCATATAACATTATGACAAAAGGGCTGCGGGCTCGGCTGAAATTCAGGAGGACCTTGTCACAGATTTCTAAATAGAAACCAGAATCAGCTTATCTACAGATTTGGGTAAACTACAGGGAATAATGAAAGAGGTTAGTTCCTAAGACTTGTTATTTATTCAGCGTTTATACAAAACGAATTGTAGTACCTTAACTACTTAGTTACTGGAGATCAGATCATCATTCAAGTTGTTAAGTATCAAGTTGTTTAGTCGGTAGAGATGGTCGCTTTGTGGTTCATGAATGATCTGAACTACCAGAAATCTAAATTATATGTTAGTCCCTAAATATTCTGTGCTATCAATAAAGACTTTATTTTAAATCCTACTTCCCTACATGTAAAATAAAATTCACACCGACCTTCTTTTCAGTTGCTTGTGTGAACGCTGCTGGATGGCTTGACCCAGCAGGTTACCTCAAAATGAGGCATGCGGAGGAACTTGGTCCCGGAGCAGAAATGGATCCCCGAAATATAGCATACAAAAAACATGCTTCAGAACACTCTTCAAAACAACTCCAGAACAAACTTCAGAACATTTCAAAACAATTCAAAACACCCAATCGGCTGAAAGAAGTCAATTGTTTCTTTTAGTACAGAACCATATGTTTCAACCTAACAAAGGATGTTCAAAATATTCAGAGAATCTCGCTTACCAGGGTAAACGTTCCAAAGTTGGATTATAGTTTCTCCTGCCGAGCCCACCCTTCCACATGGAATTATTGCCCATGTCTGTAAAGAACCACATGGTAAGGAGCTGACACAGGTCTCCATAAGCAAAAAGTCGTACACAAATTAGGAAGAAAATAATCACTTACATTTGATAACTCCGGAAAATAAAATAATTCAGGCCATTTCCATCTGAACAGCCACGAAAAGAGGCACTCCGCCACACTGTCAATCGGTGCAGAGACCGGATGAAAATGGACAATATTTCACAAGACTCCCATAATAATTTCGAAAGGATCTTGTCGCAGCCCTGGACAAAATTGCCAAGTCACAATGATACCAACGCTGAAGAATCCAAGTAACCAATTATTTCTATTTATTAAGGGATAAGTGTGATAACTTTATCTTTGAATTTTGGGCCTGTGGTCAATAATATTATTTAAATCAGTTTTATGTTTTAAAATTAATTAAGAAATTTAAATATTAAAATTGTATTATTGTTATTCCATAAAAATACCCATATATTGGAATATGGACATTCCTCATCTGGTTGGCAACACTGAATTTAATTAATTTTATTCTGATTGACTTAATTAGATTTGACAATTACTTAATGATTGCTAGCCTGATGAGAAAATGTTGCTTCTTGAAATTATGCATAACTAGGTGAGTTTGAGACATTAAATAAATTGCTCAAACCAGCCTGCTGCTATTTAAGAAAATAACGCAATGTTACAACGTATAACGCAATGCTCCAGATATATACCAATTAGTTGTTTTTTAGCTTTCTTCGATATCTTCGCTTTAATGGCACCGACTTAAAAATCCGTCTTTGATCGCTAGCAGTACGACTCCGCCTTGATTAAATTGGCTTAAAGTTTGATATAGCACACATTTAATACCTACATACCTACTAAGTACCTACTTACTGTTTTATAAATTTATTATAGCACGATGTATAACAAAAAAATATGTACATTCCTTCTAAGTATCGGTGTTTGTGCATACCTAATTACTTTGTCTGTCGCGTTTGTGGGTACCATTTATTTTTCTCATTGTCTCGAAGGTTAGCTGCTGGGGGGACTTAAGGGGATAAGTTGACCTGTGTACTTTCATATTTTGTTTTTGTTTTCCTTTTGTAAATGTTTTCTTGTGTGCTAAAAAGTCTCATACGATACACACCTACATATATTCACGATACACTTAAAATTTAAGTATTATAGTATACTAGCGGCCGCCCGCGACTTTGTTCGCGTAGATTTTAGTTGGTAACAAAGATACAAATGAGGTTTATTTGTTTCTGCCAGTTGTCTGATGCTATTAATCTTTTGTGAAAAATTACTCAAACAATAAAATTAATGTCCACCATTTTGGATTTGAAAATGGATGTCATTTTCGTAATCGGCACCCCGAGGAACCACAAAAATGACCTCCATATCGATTTTATTAGAAAAATAAATGTCCACCATCTTGGATTTGAAAATCGATGTCATTTTCGTAATCGGCACCCCGAGGAACCTCGACGATGACACCTACATCGATTTATACTAAAAAGTAAAGATTTGCTTCCCGCACAAACTTGGAACCCCGTTTTAATCCCATAACGGGAACAATTTAGAAAAACGCTGAAACATGTTTTGTTGTATTTAAACAGAGAGTCTGTATACGAAGTTTTAAATCTTGCACTTCAAAACAGACTTACTCCCCGTACAAACTTGGAACCCCCTTTTCACCCTTTAGGGGACAATTTCAAAAAACCCTGAAACGCGTTTTGTTTTATTTAAACAGAGAGTCTATATACGAAGTTTTAAATCTCTCACTTCAAGAAAAATTTGCTCCCCGTACAAACTTGGAACCCCCTTTTCACCCCTTTAGAGGAGCAATTTCAAAAAACCCTGAAATGCGTTTTGTTGTATTTAAACAGAGAGTCTATATACGAAGTTTTAAATCTCTCACTTCAAAAAAGATTTGCTCCCCGTACAAACTTGGAACCCCCTTTTCACCCCTTTAGAGGAGCAATTTCAAAAAACCCTGAAATGCGTTTTGTTGTATTTAAACATAGAGTCTATATACGAAGTTTTAAATCTCTCACTTCAAAAAAGTTTTGCTCCCCGTACAAACGTTTTTTTCATCCCTTTAGGGGAGCAATTTAGAAAAACGGTGAATTATGTTTTGTTGTATTTAAACATAGTCTATTTACGAAGTTTCAAATATCTAACTTCAAAAAAGATTTGCTCCCCGTAAAAATTTTGAGCCCCCTTTACACCCCTTTAGGAGATGAATTTAGAAAATCGCTGAATTTAGTTTTGTTATATCTAAACTGATAGTCTATATAGAAAATTTCAAGTTTCTAAGTCCAAAAACATTACGTTTCCCATACAAACTTTCATCCCTTGTTTTACCCCCTTAGGGGATGTTTTTCGAAAAATCCTTTCTTATCCCTAGTCTACGTTATAAATGTTAGCGTTAGTAGTTTCGGCTGTGCGTTGATGAGTCAGTCAGTCAGGACTTTTTCTTTTATTATATATATAGACTGAGATAGGCATTTAGCGGATATAATCAACCCGTGCCCACTTGTTGTAGGTGATAGACTGGTAAGGGATAGAGTACCTACAGTAGATAGGCACTTACATAATTGGGCAAGTGTAGTAAAGTAGTAAAAAGGTGAGGTCGCGACCGTCATCGGCTGAGATTGGAGCCAAGGTGACGCGCAGGATATAGGGCATCAACAGGAAGATGCCGATCTTCTACCAACTCGCCTTTGCCGGCTATTTCATAGGGCCATTATCATTAGTTACATATGTATATTCGGCGTCTTGTATATGATAAAAGTAATCAAATCTAGACAAAGTCGTGCCAAGTCTAAGGTTCCTGACTGCGATTTCTTTATTATTTATAGTTAATGTTGTGTGACTTGGCCTTTGACTTGTACCCACTAACGTATAAAGAACGTTCAAATTATATTCTCAACGAACATTCATACTACGTAATCCTCTGTGTACAAATGTGTTGAACATTCACTTTTATATTTGTGAGATATTTTGTAGTACCAAGTCTCAGGCATTCTTATTATTATTTATTTGCTAACTACTGCAACTTGACAATCACACAACTTTATTGCATTCAATAATAATAATTATTATTACTGCATTTATGGATACCTAAAACTATGTAGTATTGTGTAATTGCCAAGACACAAGTCACAAAGTCGATCTTTAGAAGCATAACACCTAGGTAAGCGAAAAAGACGCTTTTGTAAGTTAAAAGTTATGAGGTGCAGCGGGGCAATCTAAACTGCGCGAAATTAAAACTACTTAATCGAAAATATCTTTCGTATTTTACATCATTTTATTAGTGCTCGAATGATAGAGGAAAAGCGTTTTCACAATTTCACCAAGATGGCACTCTACTAAATGATGTAAAACGCGATAACTATTTCGATTAGTTTTGATTTCCCGCAGTCTGAATTGCCCCGCTGTACCCTATGCATAAAAAATATCGCATCTCAGCAACACCGACCCATAAAAATAAATGTAAGTAGTTGGGTTACAATTATTTTCTTCCATTTGGTATTAGTCCACAAAAAAATTCTCATTTTGTGTAAAATGAAGTTACCCATTTTTCATATAATTATAGGAAGAAAGAGCTACAACGACACCAGTCTTTTTTGTTTGGCAGAAAGGCACAAACCAAATCGTGTCAGACACAAATTAACGAAAAGTTTTAATACAGTTAATTGAATATCAATCTTATTATTGTAACTGTAACACTTAACTTACCTATAATTTATATTAATATTTTAAGGTGGGTAGGTAACAACAAAGACGTCCTAGATTCATATTTTTATATTATTTCTTAGTTACAATGACGGTGTGACGACCACAGTATAATATCTACAGTAGCTTAGCTAGTGCATGTCGCGACAGAGTAATTAGGTTTATAACAGATTTATAGGTCAAGTCAATTACTTAAAATGACTTATTATGTTATTTGCTACTTAACAGTGCTACTTAGCAAGTTATCTCTTCTTAAAATTCCTATCACATTCTACTCTGACACAGAGATGATCATTATTAGTTTTTCGTCGTCGCTATGTATTTGTTTTTTTTTCATAAATGGGCTTAATAGCAGGCGCGAAAATTACCTACTCCGTGTAAAAAAATAAAAATATGGTTTTAAAAATTTTTTTTTTTTTAATTGTAGTTGAATAATTTCCTATTCCGATGCCAAATATCAATTTCCTGATCAACTGAGTGAATCGCTTTTTTAATATATTAAATTATGTGTAAGTACTACATTGTAAGTAAAAAAATATTAATCATAGATACCTGAAATATAGAGGTTAAAAAAAACTTTTCCATTTAAGTCACTTGTTGGTGAGATAAGCAGCTGTCAATGTCGTAAAAATTTGATTTAGGTTTATATGCAAGTTTTGATGCCCTCACAAATTAACACAATTTATCAATGGTATTCATGGAAGCGTTTATATTTACTAATTCTGCATGAAAAACTTGCCAAACATTTTTTTTTTGTATTTTTCCCGTTTTCACAACACTTTAAATAACCAAATACCTGCCGCGTTTTAAATGCAAAAAGGTTAAAATCATGCATTTAAGGGTTAAATAATTGAATGTTCATTAAAGGCAAAAAAGCGCCCATCCTTAATGAGGATAAAGCGAATTATTTGACAATCATGTTAACGGATTTCAAATGCATACCTATACTTGCAAAGGTAAATAATTGAACTTTATTACAGCCTCACAAATTAACTTTCCTATGTTATGTGGTTTACGTCTTGATTATTTTCAGTTCTTATTTTCTAATAACTCATCAATTCCAATAGGGAATTTTAAATTTTTTGGTATGGTCCATATTATATTTTTTTAATGATAGTAGACTTATTATTGAGTTCAAAACTGTTGCCGGTTTTTGAGGGTTCGGTAGCCAAAATGGCGATAACGGAACCCTTATAGTTTCGTCATGTCTGTCCGTCCATCCGTCCGTCCGTATGTCACAGCCGATTTACTCGGAGACTATACACACACTACAATTATGAGATTTGGTAGGAAGGTGTATTTTATGAACCACTACAAAAAAAGTGATGTGAAATTACAAAAAATATTAAATTAGGGTGGGTGAAAGCACTTCATACATTATAGCCGGTGGATGAAAAAAAAATTCAACGCACATAGTCGTGAGGTGTATCCCAAGGATAGGCCTTTAAAAATTATATGGAGGTTTCTAAAAAACTTTTCCATTTAAGTCAACCGTTTGTGAGATATAAGCTGTCAAAGTCATAAAAATAAAACATCAACTGGACAGCTGACAGATGTCAAATGTGGCAGTTACATCTATATTCAATTTGAAGTTTTTTTTTTGTTTCCCAGCAGACCAAGGCACGGCAGGATCCTATTAATGCCTCCAAACGTGTGGTATGTCAAAGATAAAATTCAAAAAATATTTTTTAAAAACGATATTGAATGAAAAAACCGGCAACAGTTTTGAACTCTATAATAAGTCTCCTATCCATAAAAAATATAATATGGACCGCTCCAAAAAACTTAAGGTTCCCAATTGTTAATTATTTATAAGATAGGTATGCTGTAGCTAAGTAAGTGGGAGCGCATTGACCTACCTACGTAAGAGGTATATTATAACATAGAAACTTATATTAAGAATAAGTTATCAATTTACCTAACCCGACCTCCCGTAGGTCCTTGATCGAGAAAATGATAAAATCACAGATTTCACCTATACTGAAATTAAGGCGTTTTATTTATTTGGAATTTAGGAAGAATAAATTGAACAATCGGGTAGAGTTAACAAAATTTGGCCACAAGTGTAAATGATGTTAGTTGTTCGGCCTGAGTGCATACACGGAACGGAGCAGGCAGTGATGCATGCGTATTAAGTAATTGTTGATTTTTTTTCTTTTTGTTTTTGTATCTCTTCGGTCTGAGAGAGGACTCAGGCAAACGCGGATGATCTGTGAACTGGTGATACAAACGTTTCAAGCAGTTGGTAGGCAATCATAAGACTCGCCCACGAAATAAGATACATGTATTTTCCCGCATTAAGAAAGACATCTTCAGACGGTACTACCAAGATGGTGAATAACTAAAATCGACACATTAACACACAGTATATTTGTAAAAATGACACATTGAATATTTTGTTGGAAACAGCAAGAAATATTTCAGTTAAGAGTGGTTGCGTTTGGTGTACCTACATATGTCCCGACATAACGACTTGAAGGATATAATTATCTATTATTAAAAGAGTACTTATAAGTAAGTATAATAACCGTTTAATAGACAATACTGAGTTTTACAGCTGAGGCAACTATTCGGTTCAGTCTCTTAAAAAAATCCTACCTGGTTCTAACTTAATTAGAGTACTTTTTTAACGTTTACAGGCTAACAATACATGTACGTAAATCGAATTTTATAATATGTATGTTTTTTAGGCCCAATATATTGTGATGAGCAAAAAAAACGTGTTGGTACAATATTTTACGGAGCAGGCCTTGTCCCTACTGTTGAAATTCGTAACTTCGCCTATGATGCCTATCTTTTGCCTACAACCACTACACTTAAAAAAAACATTTTTGAAAATCTTAATCTATATATAATTTTGACAATTTTATCTAATTTTCTATTCTTTCTATTGTGATAATTTGTAAGATATCCATTTAGCCACACTACGTTATACATTTTAACATGTGGTAAATATGCAATTATAACATTCAATACGAACAAACAAACGGCTTTCTTTGGTATAAACCTCATTAACAAGGACTATGGAGAAAGGTCCGATAATTTCAGAGCCTATACGTTCCTCGTTATGGTAAAAATGGAAACACTGTTAAGATTACCATCATAATTCAGGAAAAAACCTGATTTCGTACTTTAATTTAATATGAATCACATAAATGTGATACGTATGACGCTTGTGATAACTATTACATAAAATCACGTAATCACGTTTTATACCCTGATATTTCCTATACACTTTTAATACTATACTATATTCACTAAATTTAAAACTCGGAATACATTCATTCGTATGATTTATGGTCTTTTACGCGATTTTCAAAAGTAGCCTTGTTTCAATTACCACGTCGATAATTTTTTTCTATTTTATGAAATCGACAAATACTAAAAAAATAAGATTTAATTTTGCATTTTGGATATTCGCGAGAAAACTTGACGTGTCTTGAAAATCGCTCTTCGACCGATATCCGTCACTCGTGTCATTTATCGAGTTTAAAATAAAATTATACTATTGCTGTTTTTATGTATGTAGTTGTATCTCTGTTAATTTAAATATTTTACAATTATTTGGTGTTAGATTGTTGCTATGTTATTATTGTTTTTCTTCTGTCGATCGAATATCGATTGTAGAATATGTAATTTTAATAGGCTCCATCACTCATTTTTTTAAACGATTCGATGTCTGTGAATTGTTGAATGTGTCACACACAGAGACGTTATGCCAGAGTCACAAGATGCGCGATGGCCCAACGTAGTTACAGGATGCAGTTATGCGGTAAAAGGAGAAAGACATATTTTCATGTAAGTTGTGCCATCATGGCCCACCACTATGTGTGTTCGTAATGGCGGCTACAGTTTTTCAAGTGTTTAGCACAGATGAAAAAAGCATAAATGTTAAAAGTAATTATTAAAAACAAAATCTATCGTATCTTTCTATTACAAAATCTACCATATTTTTATAATTTTAATGTTTATTTTTCGTATACTAAGATACCTTCCCTATTATGTCCATACCTACAGTAACAGATCAATTAATAAGAAAGTAATAAATGACTAAAATTTTTTTTCTGCGTGTCACAGCTTCCTTTTTCAGAATTCAATCAACCTATTATTATTATCACATATGCCCGTAATATTAAAACGAAGTCGTAAGAACAATTTTGAAATAATAAGATGCATTAGATATGATTTTGAATAAGTTCTTTAGCTGGAAAAATTAAACACTTACATCATGATGAACATTAATAGTAGGTATTCATGACCCATCTGCTAGGGGAACTGGGCTACAACTACAACACAGAAATAGCTTCGAGTTGTGAAATGTATCTATGGCAGTCAACCTTTTGAGCGCCACGTCAATGTATATACATAGTTCTCACTTATGCGCCTCCTCGTTAGAGCTTTAAACAAACGCTTAACTTTAACTCGTATGCCTGTCTACAATTTTGCAATGGTTTAAAAAGGAATTTATTTTAGAGAATTATATTACAATTAAAGAGAAGGATTGTCTGACTTGTACGAAATACTAAACAGTTTTTTATACACATAAAATGTCAAGAAACGTATCAATTAAAACAGAAAATGGCCTAAATAGCTGTAGCTTTTTTAACTGATAAGGACTCTTAAATCAATCACCAAAGTAATTATCCATACTTTTCGGCTATTGTGTAATGCATTATTTAATTAGTAAATTCTAGTAATTTATAAGTAGTGTAAGTGAATGTATATTCACTTAATAAGTATTTATTGGACATCGATTCATAGAACATTTTAATCTGGTTTTATGTCATAGAAATATCATTTCGTAAAAAGGTTTTTTTGTTAAACCGTTAACATTTACGGATTCTTATAACACGTAAACTAATGACTTCTGGACAATAGAAACATTCAGTTTCAATGAAAAAAAATCTCTAAAATGGACTTCACGTAATGAAACTTTAGTGTACAAAACAGACCATCCTCAAGAAAATGACAATTATGAAGAGGTCAATGGCAAGAATGATGTAGTTTATACCCAACTAATTTCCATGGCAGTGAAATTTCTGAAATCGCGTGTGATAGTCGAGGACGTGTCAAAAAGTGAAACATAAATGTAAGTATATACATAGACTTCCTTTGTACGAGTAAAAGATAGCCCGATTGTGATTAATGTAACGAAAACGAATTTTCCGTATTTGTTGATTCGTTTCGTTTATTATTAGATTTATTAGAGTGCTGAGCAGCGGATCTCTGGGATATCAAGGGTGATCAGTAGGTATTCTCGTGTAGCGTCGTGTCGCGGCGTCAGTTGTACCAGCCTCCCCGGTTACAACTAGAGCAGATGCAGGTGGTCGTCGGAGACGGAGTGCAGCGCGGCGGCGAGCGCAGCGCGCAGCGCGGGCGCGCGGCGCGCCGCGTGCAGCGCGAGCACGCGTGCCGCCACGCCCGCCGCCGGCGCAGCGCCTTCCGCGCCCGTGTACCGCGCCACGCGCGCCATCGCCGCGCTGCTTATCTATGGTTCACAACCAATACTACACTTTACTTATACCCCGGCCACACATGATAAGGAAAGTAGCGAGTAAAGTAGGCAGATGGACCGGTAGTTATTTCTACAAAAATCACTCTCCTTTTCCATGTCAATGGTATTTTACGAGCCATTTTGGCAACATGACTTTTCCGAAGTAAAAAAGCCTGCTGAATCCGATTCTGAATATTCCCAAGATGAATTTTGGCGCTTTTACATAAAATTCAAGATGGCGGCCAAAGCGGAGAAAAAACTGGTCGTGTGAGGTGTCCTAAAGTGGGCTTTGGGAGTCGCTGAACTCGATTTTGATAACCAGAAGTCGTTTCTAATGCATTCTAATGATAGGTGCCTATGCTATGTTCATTTACTATGGACATACCTGGTATTCATCGTCTTCATCCTCAGCTGTAGGTTCAGCTTTTTCCTTTTGCCGTTTCTGTGTTACCACTAACTGTGAAACGTAAATGAATAGTAGTTTATGTAACGGGTAATAAGGGTATGTAAATAAGAGTTTCATAAAAAGGTCACAAGAGTGTTGTAACACATATTTATGTACAGTACATAAATATAATACTTTATCTATACTACCACTAACATACCTGTAGAAATGCAAATGAATGAAAGATAATAATAAGGAAAATTGTCAGGAAGTTCCTCTCTCTGTCGCCCTAACCACTGCCTCGCTACCGGCGGCATTCTAGGTTAGGTTTTTTAATTCTGTTTTTATATTTTACATTTTACAAAGCTATTGTAAAAAACCTAACATAAGAAAGTAAATGAATAGAGATATTAAAATAGAAACATAGGAATACTTCTACTTTTTGGTTGGTTGTCGCCATGGTAATAAATTATTGGTGAAAATACATAGATTCGATACTAAATAAAGTAATTATTATAAATCTGATTGAACGAATGCCGATCATTACTGCTAGATCTTGAACGCATTTTAACGGGTTTATGGAGTATGTGTGTAGATAAATGTGTTAACAATCCTCTTTCAATGTCTTTGTATGTTATATTGTAGCTTTAATATTGCATTACCTCGACAAGAGCTCCTTGATGCGGCCTTAGCGTGCAGAATCGGAGGTCAATCATTTCTACAATGCGCTCAGATTCTGGGTCAGTGATCATGAGATACTGAAACAATAGAAGAATATATGAAAAAATACGCGGGGCATCCGAGTGCTCAATTTGGATACATTGAAGCCGCCCTTGGAAGAGCTTCGTATTACGGTCCAGGGACCCGAAGACTATCGCGCTCTGACCCGTCTCTTCGATAAGCTGTCGATGGCTTACAACCGGAGACAGTCCGCCGAAGAGAAAGGCTATAGAACCATCGTCCGGGGGATAAGGATATCCCGGAAGATGAGATATTCGCGGATCTTAAAAGTAAGGGGATCGCGATCAGGGAGATTCATCGCCTCTACCATAAGACGAGGGGTAAGTACGACATCGTGCTAATAGTCACCGACCCAGACCAACGTAAGGCAGTCCATGCCCTTAAGGAGGTGCTTAAAATCACCGTTAGGGTAGAACCTCCCAACAAGAGGAACTACATCTCGCAGTGTCACAACTGCCAGAGATTCGGCCACAGTGCGCGTGGCTGTTTCTCTCCCCCCCGATGCGTCAAGTGCGCTGGCGATCACGCGTCTCGCGATAGCGATCGTCCAAAGGGTTGTAGGGACCCGGCCGGCGTCAAGTATTGCAACTGTTTGCAACGTAAGCTCCCCCATGGGCATACTGTCAACTATGGGGGATGCCCTTGCCGCCCAAAGAGTCGCAACAATGGTGCAAAGCCAAAGTCCTCGCCCCCCTCTGGGCAGAAGCAAAAAACGGGTCGTGCTGCTCCCCAGTTCACCTCGCAAGCTTTTCCTGCCCTTCCGGCCTTAGAGTTAGGTGCCCCTAGGAACCTGCCGCCCTCAGCAGCCGCAGGTCCCCGCCCGGTGCCTTCTGCACCCCAATCTCATTCTTGACTGGCGGCGGGACCTCTCTGCATGGGGGCCCGCCGCCAGTCAAACGGGCCGGCCCGCTCCATCTCCCCTCTCTGCGCTTATGCAGGCAATTCAGATGCTCACCCCGGAGGCGGCGAGCGGTCTGACTGCCTACCTAAGTGCTTCGACTCAAAATTACATCGCCGCTCAGTTCGGCAGTCAGGGTCTCGGTGTTTACTAGTATGGATCGTACGGCCCTAAAGCTTAAACCTACTTCGCTTACCATTGGTATTTATAATGCCAATGGCCTGAGAGGTATGAAGGATGAGGTGACGAACTTCCTCCGTGATCACTCAGTAGACATCTTCTTGGTTCAAGAGACCTTTTACAGACCCGGCACCAGAGCCTTTCGCGTCCCTGAATTCAATCAGATTAGAGATGATAGGCAAGATGGTAGGCCATTAGGGGGCACGCTCATTTTCTATAAACGTAACTTACATTGCATAAGTCTCATCCCCTCTCCCCTGACAAACATGGAAGTGTCGGTTTGCCGTATATCGATGGAGGGCCACCCCCCGATATCGATTGCGTCAACCTACCTTTCACCTCAACATGACTTACTTAAGACTGACCTCGACTCACTAGCCTCCCTAGGTCCTTCGGTCATCGTGGCCGGGGACCTAAATAGTAAGCATATTAACTGGGTTTGCATTGCAACCAATCCCAACGGCAATCGGCTTCATCACCTTTTGATCGATAGCCTCCCTTTCGATCTCCTCGCTCCATTAGAACCTACTCATTTCCCCCATAACGTAGAGCACCGACCTGACATACTCGACATAGCACTCTTAAAGAACATAGCGTTAACTCTGCGTTCTGTAGAAGTGATACACGAACTTGACTCGGACCATAGGCCAGTTCTTTTGAGACTAGGACCTCACCCTAATAATGCACCTCGTACCAGAACACTCGTGGACTGAAATAAGGTACAATCAGGTCTCTTACAGACAGATCCTCCCCTGCTTAGAGACATCCCAGACTGCATAACTACTACTGAACAGACCGACCAAGCGATCGATTCTTTCACCAACTATCTCAACACTGTTCGAAGTGAGGCCTCAAGGGAGGTGTCGGCGGAGGATATCCAAAACCGACCTCTGCCTAGGGAATTGAGGGAGTTAGTGACTAGAAAAAATCGTGCAATCAGGACTTACTCCAACCACCCTTCTGCTGAAAACCGTCAAATCCTGAGGGACTTGTGTAACGAGTCCAAACAGAGAATTGCCGAATTTCGGGAGAACTCGTTCAGGGATCTGATGGGTGAGATCGCTCCTAGTGATCTGGCTTACTGGAAATTAGCGAAATCTCTCAAATCAGATGCCTGTTGGACCATATCCCCCTTGGATCGTCCGGATCACCCTAACCCTGCTTTAGAGGATAGTGCGAAAGCCGAATGCCTTGCGAGTAGCTTAGAGTCCCAATGTTCGCCTAGTCTCCTACACACCGACGAAGCCCATATTAGATGGGTCGATTCCGAGGTGGACAGGAGATCGCGTCTCCCCGTAACTTCACCCATTTTACCGGTGTCGGTTAAAGAAGTCAGTGACTTAGTCAAGCGTCTTCGTGTTAGGAAGGCTCCGGGTGCGGATGGTGTATCCAATCGTATCCTGAGACTTCTCCCTGAAACCCTCCTCGTCATTTTGGTCGGAATCTTCAATGACGCGCTGACCAATGCTCACTTTCCAGCCGCGTGGAAAGGTGCAGCGGTCATAGGGATAGCGAAGCCCGGTAAACCCCGGACTTCGCCTGCCTCTTATAGGCCGATCAGCTTACTTAGCTCTCTAGGAAAGCTATATGAGCGGATCCTTCTCACTAGGATTCTCAGATTTATGGCTGAGAATAACGACATCGACGAGCAGTTCGGCTTTAGATCCGCGCACTCGTGCGTCCAACAGGTGCACCACGTCACGGAGCACATGCTGGACGGTTTCTCTCGATTCCAGGGGCTCAGGACCGGTGCAATCTTTCTCGACATGGCGAAAGCATTCGACAAGGTCTGGCATAACGGGCTGATATACAAGTTACATCATCTCGATATGCCTGACAGACTCGTACTCACCATACGAGATTTTCTCAGGGATCGAAGCTTTCGATACAGACTAGAGGGAACGTACTCGGACCCACACCCCATCCGGGCCGGAGTCCCGCAAGGCTCCGTGCTCTCTCCCACTCTTTATTCGTTATTCACGAACGACATTCCCAGGCACCCTAAAATGCAACTGGGGTTGTTCGCGGACGATACCGCGCTCTTTACGACTCATTGTAGGTTGTACACTGTTTTATAGACAACATTTTTAAAGAATTTCGTTTCGCAGAAAATGTTTCTCATATTATCATTTCACAGAATAATCATTACGCCGAACACTTACTTAGTAGAAACTCAAATCAATGATTTCTGATATCAATATTTTTTAATATTTCGATATTCATATCATAGAACTACAAATGAAATATTATTTTTTCTTATATTATTTAGTTTACGTGAACATTATTACTAAGACAATAGTTTTATAGAATTTTGTTTCTCATAAAATAAATCTCATATTATCATTTCATTGAATAATCAGTTCGTAAAATAATCACTTTGAAATTTTTTTTATCGTAGATTTTTATTACAAAGAAAATTTCATGTTTCTATATTCATTACGATATAATTACAAATCATGTATTCTTTGACCTTATGTTATTTAGTTAATATAAAACTTATTACTCAGAAAAACATTTTATTGAGTAGCAGTTTCTAAATATTCCAATTCATACCTTTGACTAAAAGCATACCCTCCTATAAAATTACAACACTGCGTTCACAACAACAATGCGGTTAGAAATTCTAGTAAAACTGAACTGTCTTAATCTTCTAACCTGTCCGCCTTAGAGTCGATTTTGTCTTAGCAGGTTTTTCTGGGCTTTTATAAAAAAATAACCTCGAAGATTAAGACGGGAGCTTCGCTTCGCTTCAGCTCCCGTCTTAATCTTCTAACCTATCCGCCTTAGAGTCGATTTTGCCCTAACAGGTCTTTTTGGGCTTTTTATAAAAAAATAACCTCGAAGATTAAGACGGGAGCTTCGCTTCGCTTCAGCTCCCGTCTTAATCTTCTAACCTATCCGCGTTAGAGTCGATTTTGCCCCAACAGGTATTTCTGGGCTATTATTAAAAATTAACCTCTATTATATATAGATATTATAATAGGTATTATATTTTAATATGTACACACAAAAAAAACACCGAACAAACAATGTTCGTTAAAACAGCATTCTACTGTTTGATAAGTTTATTAAATATTTTTTTTTTTAATTAATTGAATTGTGTTTCAAAATATGTTTCTGTGAAGTGAATAAGCGGTGATACAATCATATTCAAAATCAAAATACAAGAACCAAATATTATTTAATATAAGTTTCTGTAAAATGAAATTCTATGAACTTTCTGTCTGCGAAACAATGAAACACCAAACATAATTCTGCTGTTTGATAAGTTTGTTAAATAAAAAACTGATATTACAAAATTCATTGAATTGTATTTCTGTGAAATATGTTTCATTCAAGTAAATAGTCATTGAAACACTAATAGTCGAAATAAAAATACAAGAACCAAATATTATTTGAAACATTTTCTGCGAAACAAAATTATATGAAATTTCTGTCTGCAAAACAAGGGGACACCCTCATTGTAAGTATACTTTTATCCGGCGAGGCGTGTGGCTCCGGTACAGATGTTTGACCCATCCCCTGGGCCAACGAAGTCAAATATCTTGGAGTGACCCTCGACAGAAAAATGACTTTCCGTAGCCACATAAGAAGGGTACTCAACCGTGCGTTGTTCGTGCTAGGAAGGCTTGGGCCGATGATTAACAAGTTTAGTAAAATGTCAATTAGAAATAAGCTGACACTCTACAAAACTTGTGTTCGTCCAATCATGTCTTATGCAAGTGTAGCTTTTGCTCACGTGCCTATAACATCGCTCAAGCCGCTTCAAGTCATTCAGAATCGTTTTCTCCGTAGGGCGACTGGTGCTCCGTGGTACCAGTCGAACCTCAGTCTGCATCACGACATGGGGATTAGCACTATGTATGGTTTCTTTAAGCAGACTGCCAGACGTTATTTTGACAATGCTCCCCATCATAGGAATCCGTTAGTTAGGAAGGCTGTCGACTACGTTCCCATTCCTCCTCCCTCTGTCGTTACTCGGCGATCACTGATTAGGGGCCGCACGGTCCGGCGTCCTAGGCACACACTTACGGACCCGGACGACGTAATCACAGCGTCTATCGAAAGATGGAACGCTGCGCTTACGGCGTCCAACTCTGACACGACGCGTACACTTAGGCATTCCCGCCGTCGGGGACGTCCACCGCGCGATCGCGACAACAGTGACACATATAGTCCCTATTCGTCCCGGTACCGCCGCACACCGGGTAGAGTCAGTCCGACCCAGGTGCCCCTAGCCGAGTTTCTTGCTGGACTCTTCTCAGCTAGGCTAGGTTTAGTGAACCAGCGACAAAACTCCCAGTAGCTCGATTCCATTTACACCTCAGATTCGGTTGAAACCGCTCAACCAATCTCACTGGAGCGCAAACTCTTAGAGTATTCCAGTGTTCCAAACCACACGCGTGGTCGTGCCGGAGGTTTTCCCCTGGATTTTCCCCAGGCTACTCTCCAACCGCGCACTCCTATCGCTTTATTGGGCCCGGCCTATAAAGCCAGTAGTGTTATAATATAATTATGGGCTTAAGGGGCTCCACGCGCTATTCATGGATTTTTGAAGTGTTTTGAGTTGATATTGCTCCGTCAAGACTGTAAATATATTTATGTCACACCTGGCCATAAAGTGGCAATTACCGCACGCTCTGCGCGCGGAAAATCCCACTTCCTGGCCAGGGGGTGACATAAAATTTTGTACTTACCTCGGGCGGTAATTAAGAAAGCCTCAGATCGCATAATTACCTGCGATCTGGGACATTCTTTGTTTTACCGCCCTTGGTAAGTAATGTACTATTACGACACAAACGGTTATCGGTTCGTCAATCCTTTATCTAAATTTGAAAGAGCCAAATTTTGAAAAAACTTACCTCTTATTTTATTATGATTTTTTCAAACATGGTCCAAAAAAGCTCAATTTTTGATATAAGTATCTTATTTATGCACTTATATATATGAAATGTACATGTAACTGTTACTTATTGACCTCTATATCAACGCAAGAGAGATTTTTATTTTTAACTTATCTTCACAAAAGTTACGTCCAAAAAACTGGTTCTTTGGCCTAAAATTGCCAAAGTTTGATGCCATATATCTCGAAGACCGTGAGTTTTGAAGACCGTTATTTTAGTAAAACTCGTTGTTCTTAATACGATAAGCCATAAAAAAGCGGGAAAACGGATAGTTACAGATCGAAGGTCATTGGGAGCTAGGAGCATTACATTAAGGTAATACATGTGTGTATAAGTAACATATATCTTTTGCTATTTATTATTACTTTTACTATGGCAATATTTGAAACAAGAAGTAGTTAACTATGGAAAATGGAACAATGGCGACGATACTTGATATTATTTTGGGAGTGTACAATAAACTTGAATCTAAGTGTAGTTGAAGCTCTTTATAATCCAGACAGAGACTTCCACCAGCATATTTAAGTTAGGACTCGTTATGCAATGTCCTCATGACCATGGCGGGCGCTCATACATTTACACTTCTCATGCTCGACAAGTGTGTCATATTAGGCTAATCAAGCGGGGATAAGTAGTAAATTTAGTACCTAGGGAAAATATGAAAACATTTACAGAGCTGGGCATTATCTGGTTAATACGTTACTTAACGAAGTTAACCATCCGTGTATCGGATTAACTTTTAAGTTAGCTTGCAAAATTGTTAACGGACTCATTAACTTCCGCTAACTGTCCAAAGTTCCGGTAATCCGTTAACTAAGTCCGTTATCACTTATCAGAGGAACACCGCGCCGCCGCGCCGCGGAAAATGGGTTCTGACAAGTCCTTTCGATCGTGGCGGCGTAGGCGCGAGCTATAGGCGCTGAGTGAGACAGTCGATGCAAGTGAGGCGCGTCAGGAGTTTACGATTAACGATTAACGTTAACTTCCGTTAAATGGCCCGAAATGTAACGCTTTAACGTTTAACGAAGGTAACTTTTTTTTAACGGATTATCGATTAACGAAGTTAACTATTTGGTCAACGGTGCCCAGCTATGCATATTTATGATTTACAGAACATTCTACTTAGACCAATCAAAAGACTTCACCACATTAAATCCACCAATAACAAAACACATCGACAGCCAATCGGAACGTCGGGTTCTTTTTGGTACATACTTTGTTAACTAATTTAACTCTTAAAACAGTTTTTTTCTTCGTAGTAATTGAAATCAACTACTTCGTATATTTTAGCAAAGCAGTTTAAAAAAAGATGCCGCCATGTTCCATATTCTCATTGTGTTTTATTATTAATTGTGTGTTATCGTAATCGAAGTGGAAAGTAGAATGTATAACTCTGGTCTAAAGACCATACTACCACTCGAGCTATTTAACCATCTTGTGATAATATGGCTTGTCTTAGACCCTTGTTATACAATCTACTATTGATCCGAGTTGAATGTATGAGCGGCACGCTTACCGCCTCGCCGGCGCCTCGTATACCGGCGCCACACACTGGGGCGGGTTGCGGTGGAGGCTGACCGCTTGCCAGGCCGCAATAACAATACAGACGCGGCCGTCGTGATGGCCTACGACTCCCAAATCACGTTTCGCGCCAAATCAAATGTCATTAACGTCAATCAATATGGAAGAGCTATTATTTTATTAGCGCTATATGAAGACCAAAAAAATAGGTTACATAAGTAACTTAAAAAATACATTGTGGCTTACTTTTTACAGTGAACACAAAATAAAAAAATAAACTTGGCCCATTAGATTGACCCTTTCTGACATATTTAAAATCAGTAGTTTTCAATACTATAAATATTGTATAGGTTTCAAGGCGTACTGTTAAGGGTACCTTATGCGTGAGCAGCAGCCGCAGCGGCGCGGCGCCGAGCGTCACGTCGAAGCCGGCGAGCGCGCTCACCTCGGCCAGGCGGAAGGCCCAGCGCACGCAGTCACGCCGCCACCCGTCCGTCTCCGGCCCCGCGATCGCGCCCGCCGCGCGCCACTACAAACAAAACGTGTCAATGCGAATGCACAGACTAACTCGTAATTTTTACCTACAGGAATAGCGTTTAAAGAACACTTTAAAGCCGCCGTGTAGAAGCTTGTGGGAAGAGGGCGGCGCGCTCATACATTTGAATTGAATAATTCGGGTTAAATGTATGATCGACCGACCGCTCATCGCCCCACTGTCCGCTGTCGTTCAGTACCTCTAGTATGAGCTTTTTCGAAACAAAAGAAACGAAATCGTTTGCGTTTAGTCTCTATTTGTATGGCCAAGAATAGTTACCACTAGGGGCGCTGCTCGCGTTGCCATACAAATTGAGACTTCGTTCGTGTTCTGTACAGTCGCAACTCTGAATGAGCGAGACATGACACGATCTGCACACAATCACATAACTTTCGATTCAATATATTGGTTCGATTCTCGATCTTGGTAGACTAATACGATACTTGACTGTTTTTATGGTACCGTTCGCACCAGTTTTTAGACGATCTAGTACATAGTTTTCATACAATTTTTATTTTTAATATAACTAGTATAATATAGTACATTTTGATGCAAGTGCGCACGTAATATTGCATAAATATTATTAAAACACTACGTCATTACAAAATTAGTTCGTGAAATTATGAATGAGAGAGGCGGGAATTAAGAAGTCGGTTTAATTTTTAATTAATAGTTTTTTTCCACTTGCCATGGTTTTCAGCATTTAGCCAAATCAAGAACTATTTAGGAAGAGGTTTGTCACTTGGTAGTTTAAATAAATTTAAACATGAATTTATAATTAATTTAAATTTGATTTATTTGTAAATAACAAGCGTTCATTCATCCGGCACGGCGGTCTTGCATAATACTGTATTACTCGGAGGTCTCGCCTAATACTCGTATCCGGTCATTGGTCTACTCAATCAGGCAACTTTTTAGTTTTTTTAGTATTTGATAACCCTTAACTTGTCTAATATGCAATTTTAACGTTCTAAATATAATAGAAGTATAGTTTTAATGCAAAATGCTTTATTAAATAAATAAGTAAACTGATGGAACCTAAAACTCTTAAGTTGGATGTATAGCTTGGAGCAACAGTAAATTAAAAGAATGGAAATGTAAAAAGCACTAGTGCGAGAAATCCGACTTTACGCACGATATATAGCTACATAAAGTTCCACTTTTTGAGCAACTGTATTAAAATGTCTATTTGTTCTTTTTAATTATTTTTGGAGGATGAAATTACCTGCGGCACGGGGTCCCAGCCGGTCTGGCGCAGCAAGCCATGGCCGGCGAAGGCCAGAAGATCGGCCGTGGCGCTGAGCGGCTTGGTGAGAGCGCCCAGCAGCCCGCGGCGCAGCGCCGCTGCGCCGCCCTCCACCTCGCCCACCGCCACGCCCACCAGTGGGTGGTGCGCCAGCCCACCCACCGCGCCTGTACGTGTTCATCATTCCTCACTTATAAAACCTTGTCTAATATAATTCAATAAACATGAGTTGTTTACATGCCCCATCAACCGGTGAAGAGGCGGGGACGAAATCTACCACAAATAAAATAATCTCCGCCGTTCATAAAAGTTTCACTTGAACGCACCACAGAATGACTACTAAACATAGATTTGTAGTAGTCTGTGGCACCCAACTCTGCTTTTATTTTGCATTAAAGTAGGGTAAGGAGTGAGTTTTAGGGCAATAGACTACATAGACTTTTTACAGAATAAATAAAGTATGTATTTATATTAGAGTTCACGATTGCGTCAGTCGCGAAAAAAAGTACAGGAGTAGAAAAATAAAACTTATACTAGAGGAGCATACCGCGAGCTTAGACATAATATAAGCGGCTTACCGAGTATGTTGATGGCGAAGTTGGTGATGCCAGCGGCGAGCCCCTGTACGAAGGTGTCGGGGTGCCGTCGGCGCGCGGCGGCGGCGCGGCGCGCGTGCTCGTCGTCGCCGGCCAGCAGGTCGAGGTTGCGCGCCAGCGAGCCGGCCCACGCGCTGAGCGAGCGCAGCAGCGCGGCCGCCGTCGCCGCCGCCACGCCGCGCACGCCGCCGCGCGCCCCGCCCACCCGCGCCGCTAGGGCGCCCGGCGCGCCGAGCAGCTCCAGACCACCCACCACCCAACCTATACAATAGTAGATTGTGTCTCAAGGGAGCAAAATCATATATTTTCGGCGAGGACGGTGTATTGAAACCTGAGTAAAGCGAAAGATCCTAATGGAATCCTGAGCGTAGCGAGAATATTGTGCATAACGAAGGATTCATGTGGTTACGCCCAAGACGGAAATAATTTTGCTACCGTGTAACACATACTGCTTGTCACACCGCCTATGAGACCTGCTGTTAAAAATCATGAAATTTGTTACAAATAATTTTGCTACCGAGTGGCACATACTGCTTATCACATCTTCTGTCAGGAAGAGTCACAGTTGCCCTCAAAGGAGGAAAAGTACGACTTCGATCCCTCGTTCGAGGGCATCAATGACTCTTTTTCTTTTGATTTGATAAGATAATTTATTTATTCAGAATAAAAGGTTTGAAAAATAATATATTATTAAAAAAATGTCTTATGAGGATTCATACCTTACAACGCAATGGAACGCGCGTATCTACTTGCAAACCTGGTGTTTTATTAATTTCGTATCGTGGAGGTACTAAGAAACCAACTTCTTCAAGGGCAAACGAGTTAAATTTTACGCACATAAAAAATCTTGATTACGAAAAAAAATAGCATATTTTTGTTATGATCCCTGGGATCCCAGGGACCGGTAGACGACGGTTAACACGTAGGTGAAGATGACATATCACTGCTTACTCATTTATTACCTAATTTATTAGGAGATTTTTTTATTATTTTCGCTAGGTGACGACCGCTTTAGCCTAGTTGGTAGTGACCCTGCCTTCGAAGCTGGAGGTCCCGGGTTCGAATCCCGGTCAGAGCATTTATTTGTGTGATGAACACGAATATTGTTCCTGGGTCTTGGATGTTTTCTATGTATTTAAGTATCTATTTATCTATATAAGTATGTATATCGTCACTTAGTACCCATAGTCCAAGCTTTGGTTAGTTTGGGACTAGGTTGATTTGTGTAAGATTGTCCACAAATATTATTATTATATGTCTTTTCCATATCTCGGGACCATGGGGTCCCGGACCTTTGGAAGGCATGCGTGGGGCCGAATACCAACAGCGCAGAGGCCCCTTTAAGACAAAAATAATCTGAAAGCACGGGATACACATTATTATTATTATTATTATTATTATTATAGGTAAGTAGTACTGACAGTAGGTTATAATAGGTGTCAATATTCAATACACTCCTTGCGTAGTTTTTTTTCTAACCTGACTTTCTAAGTTGTAACTTTACTAATTGCCCTAATCCTTGCGTAGTCCTCAAATTACCAATAGAACAACACAACGTAAGTCGGTTTACTGTTATTCGTACACCTATGCAAAATTACAATAAAAAGCGAACCGATAAATGTTACTACACAGTAGGTACGTTCAACTCATAAAAGGTCCACTCTTGTTACCTGCGCCCAGTATGGCGGCGGAGAGGTAGTGCACGGTGAGCGCGTGCGTGAGCCGCTCAGTGCACGTCACCATGTCCGTCTGCTGGAACGCGCTCAGGCTCAATGGGCTCTGGTCCAGTGCGATGTACATGCGCACCTGCAGTCCAAGAACACTAAATCAGTGGGGCTAAAGTGGTAAAGATGCAAATGGTGCTGTCGCATGACTAGCGGTAACGGAGCTGTGTTTGGGAGTGAGAGTCAAAATCGCGCTCGACGTCTCTTGGCCATTTTGCAAATTTTAATTCCCCTAATATGTTGTTTTTAGCACTGCGAGTTAATTTCATTTTGCCCATCAAGTGCTTCTAGGTCTCTAATGGGCTTAGTGTAAAAATGTCTGAGTTGTTATATTTAGTCATAGAGTAGAACATTTTAACAATTAGCCCTGGAGATTCTGACACCACGGATCAAGGAGTAGTGGAGTATTGGGCAAAATAAACATCTAAGCTCTAATACGTAGGTGGCCCTGGCCCTGGTGGTACAACTTACAGCAGTGTGCAGCGTGAGCGTGAGGTCGAGCGGGTGCAGGTGCAGCGAGCGCAGCCGCAGCGGGCGCTGCAGCGCGCGCGCCTCGGCCAAGGCCACGGCGACGGAGGGAGGCGCACGCGCCGGCGCGGGCGGCAGCGCGGCGCGCGCCAGCCGCGCCAGGGCGCCCACGTACCCGTCCTCGATGTACAGCGCTAGCGGACCCAGCCGGACTTCCACCTCCGTCAACTCTGCAATTACAACCAGGTCATTATTACACAGTTATACAACTCGGGCGGTGCTTGCGCGGCTCAAGAGGGTAGACTTCAAAGCCAAGAGGTAGTCAATTAGGCAGACTATAATATTACCTAAATTAAAATGGGATTAGAGGCGACAATTTTTCCACATAGGTACTTACGTAAAAGTGTATAATAAAATGAATTAACAGCTATTATATCCCCAAATTAATAGCGAAATATTAATTAATTAATCATATAATTCATTGCCAAATAGCGGAATATACAGGATGTGTGATAGCTAAGTGCAAAGACTCACACTTACTCAACTACAAAGTCGTTTAGTTCGCAGCATGTTACGGGTAACCGCTCAAAGTCGTGGCCAAGACTTTATGGAGAGCATGTGTACTGACCTCTGTAAGCGTGTTGTATGACATTCCAGAAGTCGTAACACACGCGCAGCAATAGGCGCGCATCTGCCTCTCGAGTGGCGAACGCGTCGCGCATCGCGGCCGCGCCCCACAGCGGCGCCCAGTCGTCGTCCGACAGCGGCTCAGCGCGCGTCGACGCCACTACTGTGAAGTCGTATTGCCCGCTCTCGTACTGCAGGTTATCTACTTGGATGTCAGCAATCGACACCACCGCTTTCATGCCCTGCCATATATATATATATATTAATACAGTTGCTCAAAAAGCGGTACTTTATGTAGTTGTATATCGTGGGAAAATTTGGATTTCTCGCACTACTGCTTTTTACTTATCCATTTTTTCAAAAGTTACTGTTGGTTATCATCTAACCTAAGAGCTTGCAACATCTAACCTAAGAGTTTAAGGTTCAATCAGTTTACTTATATATTTAATAAAGCATTTGGCATTAAAACCATACTTCTATTATATTTAAAAGATTAAAATTGAATATTCAACAAGTTACAGGTATCAAATAATAAAAAATCTAATACGGTTTTAAAAAAGTTGACTTATTGAATATACAAGTACTATGCAAGACCGCCGCGCCGGATGAATGAACGCTTGTTTTGTTTGCCAATAATACATATATTTACAAATAAATAACACATAAATTCATGATAGACTAAAAATAATTATTGTTATTTATTTCAATTTCGGAGGAGGTTTTATGTCACTATCATGTGACATAAAACCTCCCCTGAAATAGCCTTTGATTTGGCTAAATGCTGACAACGATGGCATATTAAAAAAAGTCTATCAATTAAAATTGAAAGCGACTTTTAAATTCCCGCTTCTTTCATTCATAATTTCACGAATTAATTTTGTAATGACGTATTGGTTCAATAATATTTTTGTGATACGTGCGATTTATATGTTTGTTAAATAAATGTATGTAACGCGTAGTTTACAAACATATAAATCGCAATACGAACTAGCTAGACTTCCCACCCATCAAACTTGTCTTAGTTTAAAATGCACTTAAAACTAGTTTACAATTACTAGCTTCTATAACATTTATGACCTTGTCCCTACCTGACCAATATCAGCTAACCGGGCAATATTTCGAACTCATCGGGAGTTATTCCTCAGGATGAGTGCATCAGCGGCGCGCGGATTCGAAACATGTCGCCCGGAGTGACAATTAACATGGGAATTTAAACCATTATAAAATATAGTTAATTAATATCTGTTTTGCGAATAAGTAGGTAAGTGTCCAAAGGCTCTAAAACGTTAAACACCGGACACAAAGCGGTGACTTTAGAACACTGAGAAAACAAATATGTAATTAATTTGGGTTGTTGTACCATTAAAAACGTGCGGAGGACTCAAAAGATTTGATAACTGTCTTACAGTATTGTCAGATTGTACGGAAACTGCGGCGCGGTCGACATGTAGAGCGAACAGCGGGCAGACGTCGGGCGTGGCGGCCATTTCGATGGCAATGCCCGCGACCACGCAGCGGAGCCGCTCCACCGGCGACCACCTGCTCTCGCCCCATTCTACAAACAATCGCGAACTCGTTTTACATAGTCATCAAAGTGTATTTCATTTGCAATCTATATCCACTTTACTTTTAAAAGGAGTTCAATAATATCAGTGTAGTGTAATAAACAAATTGGAGATAATATTATATTTTAGACTTTTAATCAGCAGTTCATAAGTAATGAATAATTGAATATACCTTCTGACTACTATAATATCAAAAGTGATATTTAACAGAAACTGATCTTTATACCTGGCTTTGAGATATCTTGCAATCCAACCTTGATACTTAACCGGTCATACGATTTAACTTTTGCGAGTGTTATAATACTATCAACGTAGCCGAATTTGATAGTCGATTTTTGCAAGCGCTCTGAAAAAATAGCATTTGATAGGTTATTGTTATTGGTTACAGAAACAACTAAAACAAAGAGAGTAAGCAATAATGTTGATCCGGTTGTCAGTATTTTCAGACGTTTACTACTGCCTAAATATGATTTTAATTACCTACACTCGATTTAAATATCGATAAACTTAAATTGTGTCGGATAAATAAAATTGGATATACTAACCCGGATCTGGAAGACTTAAAGTATCATATTGCGATGCTTCCGCTTGCGGCACGTCTGTTCCAAGCAATCGTGTAGTTTCTTCAACATTCTCCGATGCAGTTAAACCGGGGTCAAGTTGAGGCAGAGATGCCGCAACTTTCCGTTTTTGTAATTGTAGAAAGTCAGTTGCTCCGGAGAGTAAATTTTCATTTTCTTGTTCGTTTGTGGACTCTGGGACTGGTTCGTTGGGTGCGGTTTCGGAGGTGGAGATTACGGAGAGTGTGGTTGAGGCATTTCGTCTAATAAGTACCGGCTCGTCTGTTAAAAATAAAGACAGATACTGAGCTTGCTTGACAGACATTGATCTTTGAAATAAAGATGAATTAGTATTTCCCACTTACCTATATTCTTCAACTGATGGGAGCATATTGCTCTGTTTAAATCCGTCTGGAATAATAGCGAAAGTTTATTTGAAAAAATTGCATGTAATATGAAATTTAATAATTTTGTAAACCTTGCTCAGACTCACTTCAATGAGGACAGAGTCTGAATTGAAGGAGTTCTCCAATCGCCGCCTTATGACACTCGCAGATATATCATTCTGTAAATGTAATGAATTTTAGCATTAGTATTCCACGCCGATTAAAGTAGAAAATAAAAATAATTGGTAACACATGTTTAATCAAAAAGCCTGATACAAGCCGGTGGTGTGATGGGTTGTTTCATTGTGTTAGTCACCGCCGTTCATGTATTTCAGACCTCCGTACATAACAGCCAGTCAGCACGTGCGCCGATTTTGAAACTTGCGAATATTAAATTCCGGTTAGTCCGTTGGCTGGCGGGCTCGCCTGTACACCGGCTATGTTTGCTAATGGACCAAGCCGGTGAATTGGGTATTCGACAGATGGTAAAATTTATGACATAGTGTGTTGGTATATTTAGATAGAAAAAACTATAATACAATAAAGATTAGACGAATTAAGCCGTGGTGGGAAAAAATTATCAATAGCATTCTTTTGTAAGCCCGCGGATCCCCGGGACCGGTAGACGACGGGTTAATAAAATTCATAAAAACATATGGGACTATAAAGAATCGAAAAAATGTGTTTTGTTTAATAGTCTAAATGTAAATTGAAAGTTAAGAATAAAATTCTTATGTTTCGATAAAAAAGAAGTTGTATGGCAACCATGTATATAAACGCAATATTTCACGACTAAAATTACTCGTTTTTCCATACAACGGTATTACGACGGGTACGCGGTTTTCGTTTTCGTCTTTTTGTGTTGCTCTGATTGTTGGTGGTCCCATACAAACATTTGATCGTATCTAAAAACTGGTTCGAATGGCACAAAAAATTGTTTTGTCAAATAGCCAATTAGATTGGTGAGCGCACCTCATCGACATCCCGCAGCTCGAGCAGAGAGGAGTGCGGATGCGCGCGCACGCGCATCTTAACTGTGCCGCCGTCGGGCAGCTGCACGAGCTGCTCGCCGCTCGCCGCCGCCACGCCCTCGCTCCATCCCGGCGTTACCTGGCCTGCCGCACCGACCACAAATCATCATCATCATCGTCCTTGCATTTTCCCGGATGTCCTAAAGGACTCTGGCGTGGATTAGTTTTAGGAAAGCGATTGCCATCTGACCATCCAAATTCAAAGGTAAAACTAGACCTTGTTGTAATAGAGATGTTGACTCACAATTTGACTATTCCGTAAGTCTACTTCAATAGAAACAAGGCAATAAAATAATATATGCCAAATAGTGAAACACTATTCAAATATCTCAAAAAGTAACGAAGCTACAACAATTTTAATGTTGCTGGTTAGAGAGAGAGAAAGCGCGATAGATCAGTGACATCAATGACCACGAGCGCCATAATAAATGACGATCGTTCCAATACAAAGGTGCGTTTTGCGTAAAAGGAACAGAGTATGCCCCCTCTTAAAACTTTGAACACTTACAATGATGTAATTATTTATTCTCCTGGGTTACTTTTTTTTCCATTTCATTAAAAATTTGATCCCTCTTCGAGAAAATGTCCACTTTTTGATTTTCGTATTTGGTGTCAACACTCTGGACCGGTATTTATGATGATTTCCTTCCGAGCCGCTACTATATTTCGTACATCGTTTTTTTTGAAAAACCCAGTGGTACATACGAGTCGGAGTACCATTCACGCACTATGAATTATAGGTAGTAAAATAGTACGTATTTATTAATCAGGCCGTAAAGATAACCCTTCTGACTGTGGTCCAGTTTCCATCCTACCTGCGATTAGCAAAATATTTGAAAAAGTAATACGGACGAGATTGATATCTCACTTTCATTCAAACAATATATTGCACGCACAACAGTTCGAAATTTGATAAAATTCATTTTGTAGTTTTAGGAAGAATTACACGACGCTATTGGAGTTTTCTGTGATCTTTCCAAGGCATTTGATTGTGTAGACCAGGGGTCGGCAACCTTTTGGCAGCCAAGGGCCACATAGTAACTAACAAAATTGTCGAGGGCCACATGTGATAATATTTAATTTGTGACTTTATCAGACAAAACGTACCAACCGCATTGTCGGTTGCCAACAAGGAAGCTCGCGGGCCGCAAGTAAGGGCTTCGCCTGTTGCCGACCGCTAGTGTAGACCATGGTACTTTTATTTGTAAGTTGAAATTTTATGGCATTAGAGGACATGCATTAGATCTCATTAAGTCATATGTACAAAGAAATAAACCCGGTCAGTGATTGATGAGCACGAATATTTGTTCCTGAGTCTTGGATGTTTTCTATGTATTTAAGTATCTATTTATGTATACAAGTATGTATTTCGTCGCCTAGTACCCATAGTACAAGCTTTGCTTAGTTTGGGACTAGGTTGATTTGTGTAAGATTGTCCACAAATATTTATTTATTTTAAATATTTATTAAAGGGTAGCGATAAATACATCAGCTATGCATAGCCGTTGACAAACATTCAGTGTAGACTTTTGACTCTCGATGAGTAACCATGTATGGGCACCGTAGGTAAGGATGGGCAGAATACACATGTTGACAAGTTTGCGCTTGAGTGACATTCGAAGGTTGCCCTTTATTAGCTCTATTATGGACCAGTAGCTGGGTAGACGCCACGGGCCAGCCAAACTACACGCGTGGTCGTGTCGGAGCTTTTCCCCAGGCTACCCTCCGATCGCGTACTCCTATCTTCTATAGCTTTAATGGGCCCGGCCTATAAAGCCAGTCAGGTTAAAAAAGGACTAGCACCTCTTCCAAGCGTTGATGACTCGGCTTGTATATACATATAATATGTGGTATCATAATATGGGTACAACTTGTACCAACTGTACCCTTGTATTTGCTGATAGCGAGGAAAGGAATCAGGTTGTCCGTGGCAGAGGTCGCGCCGGGCGGCGGCGGGAAGCGCGCACAGTGCGCCGGCGTCGAGTAGTGCACGACGCCGCCCGCCTCTACCACGAAATGCCAGCGCGCGCCGAGGCATTCGGGTATCGTCTGTAAACAAGACAATCAACTTTACCTAATATTTATATTTGTGTGATGAGCATGAATATTTTTTCTTAGTCCTGGGTGTCTTGTATTGATTTATACCACAAGCATTATTGCGCTTACTATATATGGTTAGTTCGATTTGTGTAAGATTGTAATATCGTTTATTTAAACGGATTTGTAGTAGTACAGTACTTTAACTCACGAGCGCGGGTCACAGTTGTAGTTGTGACACATACGAACACATAGACAATGTGAACTCATAAAAAATAATTAACATCAAAGGCTATCAGAGGCGCTCCTCGCGTTGGACATAAAAATTTAGACTAAACGGGAACACTTTCGTTTGTATTTTGTTTCGAAAAAACTTGAGGTGGGTTGCACCGACTTAACGACGGTGCAACCCACCCCAAAACGGACAGATCAAACGTTAAATATGGCGCCGCAGCTGTCCCGTAGAAACTTGTCAAACCCTCCATACAACCATTGGCTCTGTGAGTATAGACCTCGCGGGTTATTTATTGAATTTTTCCAAAAACCGACTCGACAAAAAAACTATATAATTACCGAACCTGCTCACTAAATTCCACGAGAATCGGTTGAGAAATGCGACCTGTAGAGGAAAACAAGCGGAAATATGGTATTCGGACATACGGAAGCATTTTTGTCGAAGCTAAAGCAGAGACCTTCGTTTCACTCGGTCAATCTGATTTTAACGAACACCTCATACGATTACAGACGGTTTATACTAGAGGTACTGTACCCTGAAGGCCTACTGATTCGTTTTACCTGCGCGAACAGGCTGGGCGCGTCGGAGGACTGGTGCACGAGCTGCGCGATGGCGAGTGCGTGGCTCGTGCGGTTGTGCACGACGAACTGCGGGCACGGGTCCGGCGCCACCGTCACCAGCCACCGCCCCTCGTGCTTCTGCTGCACCACTACCACTGGTATCTGTAAACATTACTAGTATGTATATACTACAAACTACATGGTAACAAAAACATTAAATAGCGTAAATTTAGTTTTTAGAGACGTCTGCTTTAGGTTAATTTTCGTTAGCGTGGCATTAACATGAAATTGTCACACAAAGCGGTTGATCCATTGGCAATCCGGTGTTCCAAATTGCTTGCCTGTTCGCGTCATTCACTAAGCATAAATCAGTAGACCGAACCTGTCCGCTCGTTTCTAAGGACGCAGACTGGAGTTGCTCGATTGGCGGTTTAACTTTAGTCTTTTGGCTCTAGTGCTTAGATTTCATTACGACTTCATTTTATTTTGCCCAATACTTCAATATCATGCACCTCAAAACGACTTAGAGACAAAATACTTTTTTTTCCTTAATCTTATACTTTCCTTACACTTGGGCGTTTTAGTCGTTAATGAAATCGGACAGTTTTAAATTTTATGTCTGCGGTTCACCTAAACTCTGTAATTTTTTACTAATAATTATATAGTTTGACGGAGTTTCGACGCAGACAGAACTCTGGCTGCTAACCGATTGTCCGGTTTGGTCACGGAGGGCGAGCGCACGGCGCACGGGCGCGCTGGCGAGCCGCACGGGCACGGCCGCGTGCGCCGGGCCACTCGCGTCTGCGCCCGGCAGCGCGAGGCACAGGAACGCGCGCAGCTCGTCCGGCGACCCGCCGCGCCACCGCTCCAACAGCCAGAATCGACTCATCGCCACACCGTCCAAGCTGAAACCGACCAATAGTACTTCATATATGAATATCGCGATAAAAATATCACTAAACCATCCCACGCGTTCTCTCTTTGATAACTCCTGTTCTTCAGAGTGCACCTAACCTTATATGCACTACTCATTTCGGTGTTACAACACTCATCAATCTGAGGCCGGCGTTGTATCAAGACAATGACACACAAACATGCCGAAAGAGAGCGTGTTATGCGATAAAACTCGTGAATGCCATGTTTTGGGTCTTTGTATATGTCAAAAATTAGATTTGTTAGTGGGCCTTTATTGTATGGTTTGGCCTATCAAACGTGAGAGTAGGAAATAGCACTGTAATGTAATATACAATTAGGGAAAAACTATACATATACATATTTTTTTATACGAGGTAAAGTTAAGACATTAATAACTCACCTTCCTTCTTTGGTCGGACTGACGACTTTAAATTTCTTTGGTTGCAAAACTGCATTATCCGAATGAGTAACTGGCACGGTTATACCTGAAACCTGACACAAGTAATCAGTTTACAGTTACAATTCTAAATGTTACTAAAACGTATCATAACGCGTACTTACCACCAGATCCGTATCCAGTCTGTTTATGACCAAATAGGTCGAGGTCACGCCCAGTATGCTGATCTCTTCTTTTATTTCGTAGTGCAACGTCAAGAGCGCCACCTAAATATAACAACTTAAAATGTTTAGGTAATGGTCAACTTGAAAGTTTTAAGTACACTTGTTCCTTGATTCCTACTTTTGTCGTCACAACAACGACAACAGAACATATCGAGCATATCGATCTTTAAAGCCGCATTTATGGAAGCGTGATACGTATGCTGGGGGACAGGTATGTAGAGTAAAATCAATGCTAAAATAGTACATTATGATAAAAGTGTGCCAAGTCTTTCTTTCTCTCGGCTTTCTTATCGCGCTCGCGTGCCTAATCTGCCTGCATAATCCCGCCTCGCGTGTAATGATCGAAGCTCACGCTTATCATAAGACTTTTTCAGCACATTTGTGAGTAAAAAATAAACAAAGTAATATAGTCTTGGACATTTAATTATTAAAACAATTAGTAAAAGTACAATCTTGAAAGTGATATTCGACAGTTTTAGTAAGCATTTTTGGAGTTTGTGTTATCTATGTAAGTATGTCATAATTTCCCTTATATTCAGGAGTAAAAGTCGGCGATAAACACATATTTTCGTAAGATTCGGAACTTTGCGGCTCATCAGTAGAAACGGAAGGCACCCAATAATTATAGTCACGACGTAGAAGACTTTGGGTCAGGGTCACGAGATGTAGACGGCTTTGGTTCAGGGCAAAACTTCAACGGCGGTGACTCCAAGTTAATTTCACGAGTTATTCTCGCAAAAATTGCTTTATTTTGAATTGTATCTTCAACATACGATTCAGCGACTTTGTCAGATCGCCAGCCGCCAGGACGCTTTAAAGTCAATACGCCCTGAATCAGCAAGCAATGTGGTCGAAGTTCTCCTAAAACTATGGCCAGTTTATGTATCAGGGACAAGTAATCAAACACACAGCATAAATAAATGAAGTTAAGAATATGTAAGGAAAATACGCGCCCGTTTTATTTTTTCCGCGCTCCGCGCGCCGCCCGCTACGCGTGAGCAGACGGGCTACCACGCAAGCCGAACTAAGTTCATTTGTGTGTTTCCTTCTCCGTCGCTCAAGTGCGACAGAGAGGAAAGCATATGCACGAAGTTAGCGTTTTGCAGTATTCGCTTAGTGAAGAAAAGAGGCATAAACAAAATCAACAAACAGCCAAAATGACACAACTAATAAAACAAAACTTAGTTATTGTTAATTCTGAGTACTTCCATTAAAGCTTAAGTTTATAAATCTTAATGAGGAAGGTATGTAGGAGAAATTAAAGAAGCATTTATTGACAAACGTGGACTTTTTTTGCGACAAAAAAATATTCACTGAAACTTTTTAGCCGTACCAACAAGAACCCTGTCACCGAGATTTAAAAAAAAAGCATAACCCGGCTATTTTAAGAATGCACCGTGTTCATACATACGTTTCGTTGCGTTGTACCATCGTATCTTAATCGAGATATTAATATTATAGTACAATTTTCGTAATAAAATTATAGCACGTGTGTTTATACCCTGAATTATGAACCTAAAAGCAAAGTAATAAGAGCCACTTTACGAGCAAATGTGTTGAAAAATATGTTTATATGTATTTATAACTTGCTACACAAATCGATAGCATAAACAGTTCCTGAGATATTTGGCGATATGATAGACATCTGTCGAGAGTCGCACTATAAGGGTTCCTCTTGTATCTTTTTTGTCTGGAACCCTAATGAACGCGTCTTCAATGTGTTAACGTAATGTTAAATAAAAATTGATGTTATGATTGCTAATATTAGTTATTTATTAATGTATTCAACACATTTTACATTTGTGGAATTTGTTTGTAAATAAATGAAGTTCGATTTTTTTTATTAGTGGTCATGACGGGCCTCCTGATGGGGCTGCTTTCTTATTGTGGTTTTTACTCTGGGTTAGGCATTGAGGTCATTCAGAAGCCCTAACAGCCATTTGTCAGGTATCATTTTTGTCTTAAAACAAAGAGGTATGTATCAGTCACCTTCTGCTTGCAGTGTATGAGGAAGGGCGCAGGGTGGTCGGGCGCCACACAGCCGAGCGGCGGCGACCCGTAGCGGCCCAGCTCCTCGCCCCACACCTGCAGCTGTCCGCTCACGAACGTGTCCCGTCCCATCTCCACCGACATGAAGAACGGCTTCTGTATAAATAAAGTCAAATATAACTTCTTGTTCTTTCCCCAAAACTCTCATCAAACCTCTGTTAAGACGTGCGGCTTGAAGTGAATGCGATTTGCGTTTTTCGTGAATAAGGCCGAATAGACATATCCTACTCCTTATTTCATGGTTTTCAGATTTCAGAACGACACAGACCTCCAACAAGGCAGTGGGCGGGGAGACGGCGGCGCCGGGGACGAGCCGGCACAGCGGCGCGGCGTCGTGCGCGCGCAGCGTGAGCGGCACGCGCGCCGCGTTGCACAGCAGCGCCACCGGCCGCAGCTGGATCTGCAGCGAGCAGCCGCCGCCCGCGCGCACCGCGCTGTACCGCACCTGACATCACAAACAAATGAAGCTGCGACCACTACACTGCTTAACGGTGCGTTAACGCAGTGACGACAGGGATAGACTTACGAGTTAAAAACGATACGCATTAGGCACGTTACTGCGATTTCGTACCGTCACCGTATTTTGAGCAGCGGTGTAACCGCAGCTTTAATGTTACAGCTTACGCTTAACATAAGCTACGCATAACTCAGACCAATAAACCGTACACCTGTAGTTGAACCTGTAAGGCTTTCATTTTGTTAGTAATGAAACTGATGAAATAAACCAACAAATCAATGTCAAGTGTAACAATCGGCCGTTGAGTTGACAAGTCTGCCTTAACGACTTATCAACTCGCTGGCCGATTGTTACACTTGACGTGATGTGAATCTCTTACCGGGCCGGCAGGGCTGAGTGGATTCTATTAATTGCTGGGTCGGTTGGAGAAACCACATCCGTGTTTTAATGCATCTGATTATAGTAACAGTTGCATAAATTACAATTCTTTTGAACTGACCGTGACATCGCATCGTGGTTGCAATAATGACGGGCTCCATTCGCCCGGCCAATGTGACGCGACTATTGAATAGGGCCATTCAGTAGTCGCCCTTCGCCCATACCGTTCAAACCTGACAACAAAACAATCATAATTTTCTCAAACATGCTCGGAAAAGGAGAACTTACGTTCGCGATAATAACTGAAAAAACCATCCAACCGGCGTCTCTAATTTAGAGGTAATGAGATTGGTGTAGGAAATTGTGGGCGCGTTCGTACTCGGCGGGAACAGAAATTACCTGCTTCGTATAATAAGTGGGCTCTTTGATAAGTGTATTATAATTGCAAAGAAAAATGAGACGTCAAATACAGTACCGGACGCGTTGACTCACCATTCCTTTATCTCTTGTATGACTTCATTGATATTGTTGACGGGTGCCCGCTTGTCGAAGACGGAGGTGTCGGTGACGCCGTAGTGCAGCGGAATCGCCTCGCGGGTCACAGGATGAGCCACGTCTCTGATAATACTCATTGTTAGTAAATAGTACATTTTGATGCAAGTGCGGAAGATTTGTCATCTAGAACGAGTCCCGAGATGTCTTGGCCCGAGTCGTTAGGCGAGAGACAAGACTCGGGACGAGTGAATATGACATTTCCGCACGTATATCTAACTTCGTTTTTTAATACAGTTGGAAAAAAAAATCAAAAGAAACAATATTTAGATTTATTTCTTTGCAACAGTAATAAGTAGTAAAAGACGAAACAAAATGTCATGACTTGCCATTGTGGGCTTTGCACGTACCTGGTCTACATCCGGCGTAGTTTACATACATTTTATTTATCAATCGTATAAATCGCAGATATCACAAAGGTTATGATTAAAACAAGACGTCATTACAAAATTCATTGCTGAAATTATAAAAGAAAAGGCGGAAATGAAAAAGTCGGTTTAACTTTTAATTGATAGTCTTTTTTCAACATGCCCTGAATTGTCAGCATTTAGCCAAATCAAAAACTATTTTGGGGGAGATTTTAGGAGGTCACATGGTAGTTTACTTAAATTTAAACATGAAATACAATTATTTTTAATTTTATAAATAATTTATATTTGATTTATTTGTGAATAAATGTGTTTCGGCGAAAGAAACAAGCGTCCATTCATCCGGTGCGGCGGTCTTGCATAATACTCTATTAATCGGAAGTCTCGTATCATGCTTACTCGTTTCCGGTCATTGGTCTACTCAATCAGAAAAGTTTATGAAAAATTTTATATTTTTTAATATTTGATAACCCTTTAACTTGTCTAATATGCAATTTTAATGTTCTAAATATAATAGAAGTATAGTTTTAATGCCAAATGCTTTATTAAATAAATAAGTAAACTGATTGAACCTAAAACTCTAAAGTTGGATGTACGGCTTGGAGAAACAGTAAATTAAAAAAATGGAAAAGTAAAAAGCACTAGTGCGTGAAATCCAACTTTGCGAACGATATACAGCTATATAAAGTACCACTTTTTGAGCAACTGTATTAAAAAGATCTTTGCTTCTCAATCAGATTGGAAGCGATCAGTTCTATAATCTTGGTTTGAAGATGATTGGATGTATTATCTAGTATACAAGTAGTAGATTTAGGCCGGATTTGCAAAAAAATAAAACACACACAACACACATAAAAAAGGACAATGAACTTACGGCATTTGCTTAATGCTGCAAGTTTAAGAGAAATATACTTAGTAAAAAAACATAACACTCCTAATATGAGCGAGAGATACAAACGGTAACATATACCTATACAATATTATAACAGTGAGCTGTAGACCTCGCGAGTTTTTTTTTAAATCGTTGAAAACTGATTTAACATAAAAACTATATTTTTATCGAACCTGCCCACAAAATTTCACGAGAATTGGTTGACAAATGCGACATAACAAACCATTGAAAAAAAAAATTGTTTTAATTTCCGAAAACAGATCGACAAATAAAATTATATAATTATCGAACCTGCTCACAAAATTTCACATGAATCGGTTGAGAAATGCGACCTGTAGATCAAACCAAAATAGGCAGGGCCCAATTAAAGCGATAGGAGTGTGCGGTTGAGTAGCCTGGGGAAAATCCAGAGCAAACGTGCTACACGAACGGCGAGATTGGTTGAGCTTCAACCGAATCTGAGGTGTGTCCACTAAACCTAGCCTAGCTGAGAAGAGTCTAGCAAGAAATTCAGCTATGCCCGAACTGCGTCGGACTGACTCTACCCGGTATCCGCATACTGGGTAGAGTCAGACCGACGCAGTACCGGGAGGAATAGGTACTATATGTGTCTGTGTTGTCGCGATCGCGTGGTGGACGTCCTCGCCTGCGGGAATGCCATGTGTTAACAGTGAGTAATTACTTGTATTGGAAGGAGAGCAGGTGGCGCGCCGCGGTGGTGCCGGGCGCCAGCAGGTGCGCGGTGGCGCCGCGGCCCGGCGCCGACTGCACGAGCGGCGGGGGCCGCGCTCCCTCAGGCTCCGACGTCGACTGCTCCGGCTGCGTTGATATTAACACCTGCACGAAACAAGCGTCTATTTTCGCCCACCTTCTACAACAGCATATTGTTGTAGAGGCTAGAAAGTAAGCAATAGAAAAACGAGTTAGTTCGAGGGTCGACGCGTAGCAGCTATACTTTCAGCCGAGGCTTAACACAGTGCTTTCCACGTCTTCTGCGAGGAAATGCATTTTTTCTCAAACATGCCATGAAATATTGAGGTTATGTTCCTTATAGGCTGCGAAGTGTCACGTTTCGGGTGCGGCTAGACGAGAGGCCTTTAATGGAATTTCATACAAAGTTGGAGGCCTGCAAAATGCCCTTTTTTAATTTCCATTCCTCATTTATTTGTAACACAGCATCACGGCGTTCAGCCATAAGCAATTATTTGCTTTTTGGTTCGTCATAACATTCTGCCAATACTATTATTAAAAAAATAAATAAACGATGTTTGCTATATTTTGCTGTTTTATTTTTATAAAATCGACATGAACATAATAAACAACATATTGTTAAAACAGTCGAATAAATTTAATTGCAAATTTAACTATAAGAATAAACATTTAACATATTTCATCTAAATACTAGCGGTAAAAATGTTTACTCAGACCGTGAAGGTATTTTTTTAATCATTATGGAGGCAAAATAGATTTTTGTTCAATCTGTAACTGGATTTATGCGTTGTTGAATTTGTTACCTATTGAAACATGAGTTCCGTCGCCGATGACAACAGAGAGGCTACCGCGAGCCGAAAACGAACGAAGTTCGAATGTCTCCCTCTCTGTCGCACTTGCAAATTTTTGCGACAGACAGGGAGATATTCGAACTTCGTTCGTAGCCCCTCAGCGATGAAGAAAAGGGGTTATAATTTATGATAATTAATAAGAATGACAAGCTGTCAGTGTCGTTCCATAGGATAGGTCGATCCTAACGTTTCGTTCAGAAACGTTTTGGTACATTTTAGTATGTTTTGGTAGTAGTCTTAGTGTTTTATATTAAATTCGAGTTGGAAATTGAACGAAATAAATAGTAATATATGTTGTAGTTATATTTTTTGTCTTATTTACTGTTAGTTTCTTTAGAAATTAAAGTTTGATTTCATGGAGTTTTTTTTAATTATTTCATTGCATGTTTGAGAAAAGCACTATACATACCTCGGCGTGAAAAGGGGTTGCCAACCTCGTAACTATCCGTACTATATGTACTCGGCCGGCATCCTCTTACTTCCCGGCCTCTGTAGTAATATACTATTACAGTTAGATGGTTATAGTTTTTAGAAATTGCCCAACACGATATTTCGATATCTTTTTTGAACACTTTCTTAATTGCCAGTGTTATTATATGATTCAAGGGAGTTTTTACATAATGGTGTGAAAAGTGTTTCGTTAAGATGCTCGCAGTGTTCAGTGCTTAAATGTTATTCGATTCATATCAATATCAATCAAAAAAACCCAAGTGTATACATTATGCGATAAGGCAGGAGTGTAGGCGCCATGAAAGATGGGATTCGAGTATGCTCCTCTAGCTGCGTTTCCTGACACACTCTCCACCATCTCCGGTCTTGTCGAATATGCTTCCCAAAATTATGAATGTAAAAAAATCAGCTCATACATTCTCCGGTACTTTTGTATGTAAGGATGTAGTAAATAAGAGGTGATACTGACGTCGGTGTCGAGCGGCAAGTGCGAGCACAGCACGTAGAGCGGCCATATTGCGGCCAGTACGCGCCCGTCGGAGCGAGCGCGCACCACGCGGCACCATACTGACACGTACTCCGTCTCGTCATCGCTTGGCACTGTCAACATATCTCATTTTTTTACCAACAACGCAAGCGTGAGATGATAAGTTTGACACATATATATATATCTCTCTATCTCTCTCTGTGTGAGTCGATCTGTGGAATCTTTCCAACGGATTAATCGAAATGTGTGCGGTATTATTATAATAGATTCATTCAGTTTGAACTGAACATTGTCGTTTACAATGTATGTCAGAATAAAACTTACACGATCAATACTAAACTATTCAACATGATAATTGAAGGAAAATAATAGGCCGATTGAATGGCCGTTTCAACATGCAAATATCTCCTTTATATACAACTTCTTGGGATTTATTTCCGACAACTGAAAAAGATTATTTTTTTCATAGTAGCTTAAAGCAAAAATACATTAATAGATTTGGGTTTGTACATAAAAGGAATTGGTAATAAAGATAATGGATTTTTTTAAATTTCGCTACTTCTTTCAATTGAAGGTTTCTTATGAATTTAATTACCTTTGACCAACCACGGGACGTTTTCTTTAGGGCATTCCTTGAGCGGTATGTCACCTGACCAGCCCGTATCTTGCGTAGTAAACTTAATCCTGAAAGGGTAATTGTCAAAATACATTGTAGCTGTATGTAGTGTGAGCAAGGTTGCCAGAGCTACCTGCGCACTGTGTTGAGAGCCAGGGATCTAAATTTGTCCCTCTTGCTGTCAACACTGTGAATCCTCAAATTTTATAACCGGTCGGCAACGCGCACGTAACTCTTTCGGAGTTGCGGGCATCTATAGGCTGCAGTGTCCGCTTACCATCAGGTGGACCGTATTAATGTTTGCCACCGTCGTTGAATAAAAAAAAATGATTAGACTGTTTGACACGATATACGAATAATACGTTGTATTTTGTTATAAACCAAATTTAATCCAGGGATGGGTTATTTGTCCACTACTCGGTAGGTTTAAGTAGAGTAGTCGACTTACTTAAGCACCATATAGCAATCCTCGGCGCACAGCACGCTGCGGCCCACGGTCTCTGCGTCCAGCTCGCCCGCGCACACCGGGCCCCACGCCTTCGCACCCGCGTTCTTAGCTCGCACCTTTCAATGAAAACTCAATATCATATTGCCGAAAGTTACGGTCACTGACTGTGGAAAGGGAAAGAACACATTGCTTGGAACGATTCGCGTCACTTCATTACTAATGATTGTAATGGCCGGTATACACTTTAATTAGTGTTTAGTGCGAGTCCATACAAAAGCTACTCGCAAAAAAATAGAACACGTTCCTATTCTATGAACTCGCACGAGCACTAATCAAAGTGTATACCGGCCCTTAGGCCAGTTTGCGTATCTGCAAAAATTATAGTACCGGCCAATAATATATCATATCATTTGCATGTGGTTCATATTAACAATTTTATTTTAATATTTCTCGTAAAAAATTATATTTTAACAGCAAGAACTGCTATAACAACGCTACGAAGAATGACCTCATTGTAAGATTCGAATGATTATTAAGATTTAAGGGATTATGATAATTTTATTATCCGGGTCGGTATTTCAGTGAACATACATAAACTAAATTCTGTTTTCGCAAAAGAACTAGGCAGAACATTTAATTAATAGTAAGGATTTGTCTAAACAAGGATTTGACAAGCGTCTGTGCTATCATAATTTTCAGTGTCACTTTTATCAATTGTAGGTTTAAAGATGGAGAAAATGTGATATTCCAGTGACAATTTGCTAGCACATCGTCCACAACAACTTCAAACCTATTTCCATAGACGTTTCTTACGATACTAACGGTATGAAAGGGTGATATTCTAGTCCGATAACACACTGGGAGAACAATAGGCAAAACTGAACGTAGAGAAACCTGAATGTAGCTTTACAGGCCGGGTCTAATAAAGCGATAGGAGAGCACGGTTGAAGAGTAGTCTGGGGAACATCCAGAGGAAACCTCCAACAGGACCACGCGGTTAAACACTGAAATACTGTAAGAGATTGCGGTTCAGTGAGATTGGTTGAGCGATCTTAACGGAATCTGAGGTACGATTGGAATCAAGCTACTGGGAGTCTAGCCTAGCTGAGGAGAGTCCAGCAAGAAACTCAGCTAGGCCCGATTGAAGTGTGCTTGTATAGCAGTGGCTAACCTTATAGTGCAGTGGGCGCCGGAGCGCGTTGGCGAGGACGAGGCGGCCGGACAGGTGCATCGTGCGGCACGCGCCCACGGCCTCGACGTGGGTGTGCACGAACACGGCGCTCGCCGCATCAGGTAGACGCACGCGGTTGTCGCCACTCGAGAACGGTATACCTGCACAATAGTAGACTGTGTCTCAGGGGAGCCAAATTATATATTCACGGCGAGGGCGGTATATTGAATCCTGTAGCGAGTTTTTTAAATATGTCCTTCAGAACAGCAGGTGGAAAAAAAATAAGTGTGACGTGTCTCATGAGGACTTTACAACGAAATGGAACGCGCATGTCTACTTACTACAGTATAGCTAACGAACACTGAAAACAATCCATACCGATTACCACTCAGGCGTGACGTCACACCTGCGTGGTCTCGTACTACCGTTGTATGGGAAAAAGGGAATAATGCCGTTTTTTTCGTGAAATATTGCGTTTATAGTGGCCGCATATTTTTTTATTGAAACATGAGAAATCTATTGGTAACTTTCTATGATTATAATTAAATTGTCCAATTTACTATTATTTGTGATAATTTGATGGTTTTCTATCCATATAGCCACACTATGTTTTAAATTATAATAAAGTCATTTTACCTATTATAGAATTCCACTAAAAACCTGATTTACACACGTACGAGACATGTACATTGCGCGGTTTGATAGATCGATTGAACTCATTACACTTCGATAACCTGCAATGTAATGAAACTCGCATGCGAGTGGCATTGACTTCCCACTGGATATAAGCGGCACCGCCGCATCGCAGCGGATGCATGGTTTCATTAAAATATGAAACGTAACTACTGTGTAAACGTTCAAATTCCTCTGTACTCAGCAGAATGCTGTCCGACTTCGCTTGGTCAGTGAGAATCGTTCATTAATCAATGACCTGTAGGTGTATTATACACTAAGAAATCAGCGTTAAACAGGAAGACAATGTCTCTTATACACAAGCCAATACGGGAGCGGCACACACAAGTACTTGCTCTAGAAATTATTTTTTTCTAGCTTTTGCAGGCGCGCACGCCCGTGTTAATTTCCCTTCCGGTCGACTTTGGCCACTTCCTAAGTTGTATCTTTCCAAACTTGTCCACTTCCTAACCTATCTCTTTCTTATTATGTCCACTACCAAACTTGGCTATTTCCTAACTTGACCACTTCCGAACTAGTCTATTTCCTAACTTGTCTGCTTAATAATTTATCTTTCCTAATTTCGCCACTTCCCAACTTGTCCACTTCCAAAATCATATTACTTCCCAACTTGACCACTTCCTAATTCGCCCATCAAACCAACTATTTTGAGAAAGTCATGTGACACTTGGATTTCATGGGATTTCGGGGTTCTAATCGTGTCCATGTCCACCATATTGAAATCCAAAATAGACCACATGTTTGAATTTAGCACCCCAAAATCCCATGGATCTCATTTGTCACCAACTACATAGAAAGAGACAGATAACTCTTCTCGACATTGAAGTTTAAAAAACTTATGTTTAATTGTCTAATGTAACCCCCAAAAGTGATCCCCATGCTCAAAATTCATTTGTTTACGTTATGCGTCTGTTGTTGGGTTATCAACTTACATATGTATACTAAATTTCAACTAAATCGGTCCAGTAGTTTGGAGAAAATCGGCTGTGACAGACGAACGGACAGAAAACGGAGTGAATTGATAAGGGTTCCGTTTTTCCTTTTTGAGGTACGAAACCCTAAAAAGTAGTATATTGGGCATAAGTAAGATTGGAAGTTGTCCCCGTAGCCTTATCGGTGACTATGAAGGAAAAAGACATTATAGGGGTGGACAATTTAAGGAGTTGGCGATTCTGGAAATGGACATGTTAGGAAAATGACTGTTTAAAAAGTAGCCAACTTCGGAATCTATGAAGTGACAACTTAGGAAAAGGACGATGTTGGAGTGGACGAATTCGAAAGTGGACAAGTTTGGAAAGATAAAAATTAGGAAGTGGCCAAAGTTGACCGGAGGGTTAATTTCCACCCATATTACACGACCTAATCACAATAGCAGTCAACTTACTAGACGACCAGTGCCAGTCAGCAGATGGCCCGGCGAGCGCAAATCGCAGCTGGAACGGTGAATGAGGAGATGGCCACCTGGAAAATGATAGTAACAGCAACTATGAAACATGACTAAAACACTATTTGTCATACCTAATACTTATAGAACAATTAAGACTGGAGACGTCAGTGAAATACTTACCCCTCTGCTTCCTCCTACTTCATTAATCGATTAAATTAGCGCGCTGGATCAGCTGTTGTACAGCCACAGCGATTCGCTTCCAAGTCGCACCGCGGTTTATTAGAGTCACACGCAATCTATTAGGGAAACCGCTGCCACTGCCACTTAAAGTCGTGGCCGGGTCGTTAGTTTGAAGTCATATTGCATTACCGGTAGGCGAGCCTCTTGCCGGGCCCAAGCGGCGCGATCTCGCCGCAGCCATCTTGGCCGACACGCAGCGAGCTGGAGCAGCTGTTGTGCAGCCACAGCGACACGCGCCCCTCCAGCGCCGCGCTCGCCACGCGCACGGCTTCCGAGTGACCACTCGCGTCCACTTCTTCCTCTTCGTGCACCTTTGTCACGTCTGTGTGTCCTTTGCACTGAAAATGCGTGGTAAGAAAATATCCTTAATTATACCTTGTTTTATAAGCCTTAAAATACGAGGGTTTTTTTATCAGGCACCTTCTGCGTAAAAGTGTCAAATAATCTTAATGAATATTAACCGTAATTTCATGCTATCATTATATATTGTTATTCAAGAATAAGAAAATATATTACCTCGATAGCAAAACATATATGTGAGTGATGAGAAGTGATTTGTGCAGTGTTCTTTAAATTAGTTATATTATATCATTCAGTGCCAACCTGCACTTGAACGAAGCAGCGATAGACGGAGACGCACGAACGGCTTATAAGGTGCAGCGAAGAAACCTAGACTGCGGGAAATAAAAAACTAATCGAAAATGTCTTTCGTGTTTCACATTAAATGCTGAAGTATACTACTATGTCTGGATAGCGGAAAAGTGGTTTCATAATTTCACCAAGATGACTCACTCGCACTCTAGTGAAAGGTGAAAAATATTTCGATTAGTTTTTAATTTCCCGTAGTCTAGATTGCCCATCGCTGTACAATAAATGTCACCCATTAACTACACTAACCTCTTGTAAAGCTCTGCTCCAGTCGTCAGCGAGAGCGCGCAGCGTGCTCAGACGCGGCACGTGCATCACAACGCGCATGTGCTCAGAGCGCGCACGCACGCGTGCTTGCGACAGCGCGCTCGCGTCTGGGCACGACGCGCTCACTTGCACACGCGTCAACCCCACCATCTGCTCCAGAGTGCCCGTTGCACACTCCAGAATGTCACACCTGTTGCATGCAGCCGATTCTCAATGTTTCAAATATAGGTTTTTTTTTTAAATATTGATATAGAGCTACATTACGCTTGCTTTAAAATTGAATTGTATGTAGGTTAGGGTTGCCATACGTCCCGGGCTGTCACATATACCGGACATGGTTTGAAGCGTGGTGTCCCAGTGTCCCGGCCATTAAGAAAATTGCCCCGATATGAGAAGCATAGCCGTTTAAGCCGTTGTCTACCCATGCCGGAGTTTTCCGAGCACATAACAAAAGAATGCTACGAGTATTGTTATTTTTTTCGCCGACAGAGACCATTAGATGAAAAAAAGCATGCATGTACGTAGTATTTAAGAGCTTAGTTCGGTGGGGTAATTGCCAGCTTATTCTGCATTCAGTTTTAGCCTTTACTTCTCTGTATGGTGAAGCATTTATTTAAGGCAACCCTAAGGCAGGTTGGTGAGTACTGACGATAGTTTGGTGTCGAGCAGCAGCAGGCGGCCGGCGCGCGAGCCCAGCAGCGCGTGCGCCACGGCGTCTGTCGCGCTCACGCACAGCACGCGGTGGCTGCGCGTCAGCGGCCGCGACACGTAATAACCCTCCAGCGACCGTGCCGTTCTGTACATAATACGAGTTAAATTTCTTCTACTACTCTCTAAGTACTCAAACATTTCAAGTGATTGGCGGACGGTATGAGTTTTACAAACTTGAATCATCAAACACTTTGGGCACATTCGTCCTCAATGTTCCAAAGTTGAGTTGAATAGTATAGACAGCTATTTAAAGAAAAATAGACACAATAAATACATCACTCCGCGCATGCGCATTCGGTGGATCAGTAGTTAATGTACGGCCAGAGTGCCAGCTTGAAGCGAAGACGTTTCCATATATTTTACATAGACGTTACACGCCCCCGCCCCACTACACATTCACGTGGCTACGCACCTGAGCACAGCGGGCAGCGAGTTGTGCGCGTGAAGCTCTAGCTCGGCGAAGCGCAGCGCGACGCGCACGCGCGGCACGGAGCGCGGCGAGAAGAACGAGTCCACGCGGAGAGCGCTCGACAGCTGCTCGGCGCTCACGGCCGCGCCCTTGCCCGGCCCAGACGGCGCAGGCCCGCGATCCACTGCCTGCGTCACCCGCGAACAGAGCATTACACGTCAAAAATCTATAATAAATTAATAATGAACACACAACTTCTAGGTTCTACTTCACATGATCATACGGCGATTTATTAGTGTATATATAAGCATCTCAAATTTAGGTATTATAATAGGAGTATCGTACCAATGGATCAGCTCTAGGCATAAAGTTGGTGATGTCGAATTCGAATGGTTCTTCTTGAGATTTAGTATCAGAATCTACACGAAATCTCCACAGAGTTGCAAAAACGGCATCTAGATGAAAGAAAAATAAGACCATTTTAGTATTTTTACTGTCTTCTGTTTGTAACAAAAATCACTCGAACCGCATAAGTGGGTACATAATGTTTATACCTGGTGGCTCTGGGTACAATTTTATTTCTCTAGGTTCTGATACAGGCAGAGTAACATTCGTGTGTGGCTCCCATCTTTTTAATAAGGGATCGTAGAATTCCAACTTGCATTTGATTTCTTCATCCTACCAATGAAAATATAGTACAATAATTATTAGTAAATATAAAAGTCTTAACTAAAATATATCTAAATATATGCCGATCTTAAATTAAATGTATGTAACTATGATTTTAACGTTATTAGAGTACAGTATTGTTAGCAAGGCAATACCTTTGTGAAGTCTACGAATCAACATCATTATCATGAAGTGATATTATGTGAAGCAAAATTAAGGTAGTAAAACGAAGTAAAAAAATACATTAGGAAGGCACAAAGAAAGAAAACTCACAACATCGGGTATAGGGAACACCAAGATCCTTGTGATGGTCCGCGGGTGAGGGTAACGCCAAGACATTGTGTCCCCGTGCAGCGTCACTTGGTAAGCCATTGGCAGCTGACCCCCAGTCACTATTTTAAAAGCTCCACTTCTGTAAAAGCATACGTTTAGTTATTTCCATCCATTACAGAAATCGTATTTTAAACGAATATTCTTCTCAAGAATTTTTTTTACAATATAATACTGTTAGTATATATGTCGAGTCATGAAAAGCAGTATGTAACGTCTCGAATGACTGTACAATATACGTATACGTAAATAAGGCCTCGTCTACGACACGACCCTCGAACTCACTTCACTCGTCCAACTATTGCTTACTTTCTAGTTTCTACAATTTAGGTAAGTACTACAGATGTACTTACTTTAGATCGTCTTTGTAGTACTGGTCAGAGGCCTCGGCGACGTCCGAGTTGGATAATGTTTGCTCTGATATACTTCGCTTACTAAACATTATTAAACCGGTGGAGCTTATTGTATCTTGTGCGGGATCCTCCTGGGCAACACACATACAAATAGACTTATATAAGTATATGTCGTCGTGTGGCATCCAAAACTGACTAAGTAACAAATATCTACCTACTTCAAATAAAGCTTGTATCTCGGCATCATTTCCGTAATGATATCCATATCGTATACCTTTTCTTTGAATTCTCTCTGGTATTCATACATAATGCACAAAGAACAAATTACCATTTCCACAGCTAAGGAGTGTATCGCATCTTGTATCCTGCGGAACGCCGCGAGGTCGCACGGCCGGGCGTCCACGATGACGCGGTCTAGGTCTACGCCCACGCGCACCGACGGCTCGCGCCCCAAGAGATCGTCTTCAGCCCTTCGCCACGCTTCCCAACTGCATTCTAACTCCACACTGGATGTTGAGATAAATGTGTTAGTAAACATGGGATACGATGGCAGGTATCTATTTGCTGCTGGTACTCAATATGGAAACGAATAATTACACTATCTTACAGTGGCGGCGCGTGAGAATTATCGCCGGGCAACCCCGAGCAAAAAGAACCTACCTTAACATTTGTGATAATCCACATCGAAAGGGACCTTATGGCGGCCGGCACTTACGCCTTTATTGCCGCTGTTCCAATACAATAGTGAATAGGTGTAACGTAAGCGCTTGCCGCCATAAGGTCCCTTTCGATGTGGATTATCACATTTATTCTCTATAGTGGTATAGTGAAGCGTGCGCTATGTGTCCTTCGGCAAAACCCCTCGCAGTTTGTGTATACCACCTTTGTCATATAATCCGCTGTGAAAGTGTTTAAAGAAACCATCCCTCCGCTTGTAATCAATTTTTATCTCTGGGCGAGCACGACACGCACATCAAACTTCTTATTTTCAAACGATAGCTTAGAAAAACAAGACGACTCATTTAGTAAATAATCAACGACACAACAATCGAAATTAACTAAAGCAGCTATAACGCCATTAGTAAAAGAAAGTATAGGTACTTTCTTTTACTCAAAACACTGACGAACACAACGAACTGACCTTCAAATACTCGCAACAAAACTACAACCCACTCCCCAAATGAATTATTCATGCACAAGATACTAGTAAATCTGAATTTCACTGGTTAACTTGATTTTCTAATCTATATTTATGCACAAAATTAACTAAACTCACATAAGAATTACAATAATAAATATTTTCACACTGTTCGTACCGCAACCGGGCAAATGACTGTGTTGCCATTACATTAAATTTTTTACCAACGAATCTAAAAGCAAAGAAACTTTCTTTGCGCACTTGTAGGTAAATAAATTACCGAGCTTCGATCTACGTTCGATTTTCGTGTTTTGTGATACGATTTATGTCTTTTTTTAAAGCTTGTGCATAATTTAATTATAAAGAATCGAAATTGATAATATAATTTTGCGCAATTTATTCCACGCAGTATTATATAACAGAAGTATGGCAATGTTTCGAAATGGCCAAGCAGTGCATTCTAATATAAACCTTATTGGCTCATGTTTAAGGTTTAAATTCAAATTCGATCATCTTCCAAAAACTCGATATTTTGCGGGTTATTGGCGACCTGCGTCTACGACAGAATTTGTGAGTGTGTGCGTGCAATTTCGATGGTCGTGTGCCATTTTTATGAATGAGAAACATACCCAAGGTAGGCTAATTTACGTCGGGTTTTTTTTACCGTTTCAAGCGCAATGCGTAATGCGGATACGTAGTGAATGTTGTGACTTGTGATTAGATGTCTGGCTGAAATCTATTGTGTGAAGCTATAGTCAATCGCATTACTAAGTGCTGTATTTTTATTGATGATTTATGAGTTTGATATACGTAAGCCAAAAAGTTTAGGGCAAGCCGGTGGGAATCGGGTTGTAGGGGGCCGCCGCCACTGCTATCTTATGACTCGTTTGACATTTTTTATTTTATTTAAAAGTTTTACCAACAGTTGAGGCTGTATAACATTTGGGCATTTTGATACTTTTTGAGGGCTTGGGCGATTATATTGAGCAAAACACGCTGCTAGTGGATAGATAAAACCGATTATCGTAACGTGCGCGGCGAGCGATCAGTTTTCTCGTGGATTTTTTCAGTCATCATGTGCATTTTTCGTTTTTAGGGTTACGTACCCGAAGGGTCCAAACGAAACCCTATATTGCTGTCATTCACACAACCGTCTGTCGCTTGGAGCTACAGTCGTCAAGTTTATTATTTTATGGTTTGTTGCAATTCTCTCCAAGTCGTTAAGATCTTGGAGGAGTATTGAAGAAAATAAAATGAAGTCGTAATGAAGCCTAAGTTGCGGTAATGTGCTTGTGTTACCCCAGCATTAGCGGCTGCATGACGACGTGGCGCTGGTCGCCGGGCGGGCCGGCGGCCACCAGCAGCGCGTGCACGAGCGCGCGCGCCGCCAGCCGCTCCAGCCGCGCCGACGCGCCCACCTGCAGCGACGCGCTGTCCCAACCCACCGTGCCCTCGCTCCCCGTCACTCCTATCTGACAAGTCTGGATCACGGTACTCTCCAGTGTATTGTTAACTGCAAATATAATTATAATGTTTTATAGCGGTTTTATAAACGGGAACATTTTTTCGTTTTCTTGTTCATGCGCTTTTGAAGACAATATTGGTTACTCACCCATGAAGTTACGTAATGTAACGAACGGAGATATCGGAGGTTCGTTATCCTTCGAGCCGACATAGTCTAGCCTCTTACTATTCTTCAATTTGTGTTGTACCTATAAACAATTACGATATTAGAGTTCCTAATTTAATGAGTACTAGAATACTCTCAATATACGCATGAATATCAAATTACCAGTTGGCTGATCAAACGTATCTGGTGCAGAGTTTCCGTGGAAAGTTCTAGCAGTACTGGACGCTCTATGTCTACGGTCGCAGCACCCTTAAAACCGCTGAAGTTTGTCGACCCGCCACCTTCCAACCAAACAAGCTTTCATTAGTAGTACTCAACACCCAGCAACGAATAATTATAATGACACGAATAGCTGTATAGGACTATTCCTCAGGAAGCTGAGGCGACCGGTTCCGGAAGCCTGTGCTTAAGGTATCACGCGAAACATGGTTTTTACCCGCAGTCGGCATAACAATCTTGACAGTGGCGAGCGCCGGCGGAATATCGGTGACGGGATCGGGCGTTCCCTTCGCCGTGGAGAAAAGCGGTTTACTAGTATCTTTGTCACCCGCCCCTAACCCAATCCGCGCGTTAAACAGTGACACCTAAAAGAAGCGTGCGTTTAATTAACATGATAAACCTAACAACGAGCAGATAAATGTTCGTTTTCTGAGCTTTAACAGAAATAATATGTTCAAGAGACTGGAAGGCGACCTGCTTCCAAGGATCGGGACAAAGTGGAGAAAAATTGTGGAGGAGGCCAGGATCCACAAAGGGTTGTAGCGCCACTGTAAATAATATGTTCAAGATTGAACATTTATTTAATTGAAAGAAAAAACGGAGTGTTACTCAAATGCCAATAAACGTATTTGAAAGTAATCAGGATAAGGACTAAAGATGAGTAGAAAACTATTATATATATTACTAGCGACCCGCCCCGGCTTCGCACGGGTGCAATGCTGATGCATGTATTATACATATAAACATTCCCCTTGAGTCACTCTATCTATTAAAAAAAACCGCATCAAAATCAGTTGCGTAGTTTTAAAGATTTAAGCATACATAGGGATATAGGGATATAGGGACAGAGAAAGCGACTTTGTTTTATACTATGTAGTGATTATAGATATTTTTGGTATTATTCAAATAATGGTATGGTTTTAAATTGGTGTAATACCTGCAGACTTTTCTTCGTTTTTTTCCTCCAGTAGTATAAATTAGGCTGATGTAATGTGATATGTAGAAGCTGCAAGTCACCGACGCACATCTTAGCACCAGGGAGGCGGGACTCCTGTGGTCACAAGATGATTACATTGATAAAACGCCCCCACCGCAACGTAGTACTACAAAGTAAGACTTGTCTACCTACTACTTTACAATCATATGTATCTCTTGCTTAACTGCCAAATAAATTATAGGCCACGTTTTACAGCCAGGTGTCTCGCTAGCGGTTGCTACACATTTTAATACTTGTTGCAGTAAAATATTTAAATGGTCTCCGGCTACAGTAAGCGACTAAAGTTGAATATAATTTATTAAAAAAATGGTTAAATTTCAAACAAGTACCATGATACTATGAGAGACTTAGGAAAAAAATAATAGTTTGTAACAGAAATAAATACATTACGTGTAAGTCAAACTTCGTTCCTTCAAACCTAACCCCTTCCGTGAGACTCATTTGGCTATTAACAGACTTTGTATCGGATCCTGTATGTTCGGCAACTTGCTCGGCGTCTATATCTGGACCGGGCATATCCTAAATGAAAGTATGCAATTTGATAACAACTAGATAGAACATGAAAATAAGTAAACAGTAATACAGATACTACGATATTGTATCAGAATCAAAAACTCAAAATCCTTTTACCAACTATATACAAGATCCTTATTAAATTAGGTGGTCTGGACGGTGAATTCCGTAACTATAGTTAAGCACATGTTAGCCATAAGGGCACGTTTTGTGTCTTACATATGCCAGATAACAATACACAGTTTTACCACCCTTTTATTCGATGTATATTTTATCAAACTTTTGCTACAGCCTTCGGAGGCAAGAGTCACCTCCACCACAGGCTAGAAATAGAGTTATAGGTAAAAATAAGAAATAGAGCTATAGGTAATAATAAGGCAGCCGTTAACAGGTGCGTTCGGTTACCTCTTCAGAAGATTTGGCTTGCTCAGGATGGCCGGGTGGCCTCAATGCAATTACTGCGGGGCTATCGTCGTTCGCCATGTACAGCGATATTTCGATCACACCCATAGTCACAAATACCTCCAAATATTCTGATGCGTCAACCCTAAAACACAGTAAACTGATAAGAACTTACTGTAACTGTAAATTCAATCTACATATAAATTATGAAAGACTGCTATTTCTTACGTCTCTTCGGCAAAGACAACGCTAAAGTTTTTTTTTGAAGTGGCCCTGTCAACAAGCCTTATTCTTGACGTGGCAGTAGCCACATCGATACCGGAATCCGCTGCATAGCATCGGTCGGGTCTTGTTGTGTTACTTGTTTCATCACGTAGTTGCGTTCCAGCTTCTAGAACATTAGAATCAGTTCATATTATATTCTGATTTTATTGTTAGTATGCACAATTGAGTAACATATACAGACCATCTACATGGGTAGTCGCACTCCACATACACACAATTCAATCAGCCAAGATACTTAAAATACATAAGCACAGTAATATTACATGTCTCTATGTGTGTGAATGATCCAATAGCAAGATTAGCAAGCTTGAATACCTTCAAAATAAATTGTGTCGCCATCTTGCGATTTAGGATCGGGAACGTTTTTCGGGGTAAGAAGTAAAGCTGCATACGGACACACGCCTTTTATATCGTCTATTGATGCGATAGTGTCGTCGCTGAAATAAATTTCTTATTAAGAATTCAATAAAGTCCTCCCACATAACTAAATCTTGTGTTCACTAATTAACAGCATTAAGCTTTTTTACAATAACATCTGACACTGTGAAATGCTCAAAAATTGTAATACACTCTAATGGCGTGGTTCGCAATGCTGCATTATATTTTTGTATAATGTATATTGTGAATGTTGTATATATGAAATTTCTCATAATTTACCTTCTCGTTGAAACGGTAGAATCAGAGAGTAATTTCTTTAAGAGCTGCAACTGTTCTAGGCTTATGTGTAGAGCGCAATCTGAAGCCAAGTTGAGTTCCACAGCCGGGCCGCAAGTTAACACGCCATTAACGAACAGCGGCGGCGCCAGAATGCAGCTCACATCCACACTGCAATATATTGTGTCAGATAAACAGGCTTATTAACTATTTATAGTACATTATTGCAGACCGCGAAATAGCAATTCGTGGATAAGTAGATTTTGTCATCATCATCAATTTTGCTTGCGCTGCCATTTCCGGAGGCGTACCGTCCAACATTTCCTCATCACTTGAACTCATTTTTAGAGTTCCGTACACGAAGGGTCCAAATGAAATCCTATTGTTGTTACTCACGCGTCCATCCGTCCGTTGTGTCACATGGGTTTTACAGCCAATCGGTTGAAGCTATAGTCTTCAAACACAGTATAAGTAAACCATGTTGGCCCAATTGTCAAAAAATATTTTTAAATTTTTTTCAAGGGGTGGCTGAATTTTTTTTTACCCACTCCATCGGGCGGGGTATAGCTGTTTAGAGCTCGTTGAATAGAGATATAATGTGTTTTTTGTTTTAAAAAACATTGGAAAACCAAAGCCAGCTTTTTTCAAAATTTTGTCCAGAATCATTTTTTAACTTCCCATTGACCTACGAACATGAAATTTGGTAATAATGTTTATTTTTACGAATATTATTTCAACAAATAATAAAATATTGATAAATCGCATTTTCTTTCATATTTCCTTATTTCTTCTATAAAACCAACTTAATTTTGCGGTTGATTCGGAACCCTAAATGTGCTAAGTCCAACACGCAGTTGGGTTTTATTGTGTGTAATTTATAACAATAATGTTCAACTAAGCTGTAGCTGTAAATTAAAAACACTTACTGATGTAGAATGTCTGTCACAATAGACGAAGCCGGCGGTTGAGTCCACTTGACAGCTGGATTCTCGCTACCCGTGCCTTGATTGTAGATTTTTCTTCTTTCCTGCATAAAAACTGAGTTGTACAGACGTATTTTAGGTCTGATATTAAATTAATATACTAATAATAAAATAATTATTGTAAGTGTAAAATAATAAGTGGCAGCCCCCTATTTTCTACTGCCATTCACTTCTGATATTTGACTCGTGAGGTTTGAATAGGGAGACTGTGACTAATTCTTGGAAGTCTTTAAGTAATTCTTTTCTGTAGGCTGCGATAGAATTACATAGATATAAAATTAGATTCTTGGAGTTTTACAAAAACGTGTAAATATTTTTATATCAACGGTACGCCTCGGAGCAAGTTTCATAATCACTTGTAACTTGAAATACCGATAGACTGAGGGCTACCGCGTATGAATTCGCCACTAGAGGCGCTAGTGCGCTGTAATGTCAAATTTCTTAGTTTGACAGTTGATTTCGCGGGTTTATTTCTAATTAGAATAATATTGTGAATATTTTGCAATACCTGAGATTCATTATGGCAAATATAAGTAACGGGTCAACGGATTTCAGTGCTTTGAGACAATTTTATCGTTCGTAAAATTATGTCTTTTTTTTTTCGAACAAAACGGGACTGCGCTGCAATACGGGATATTTGATATGTATTAAATAATAATGTATAATATATTAAAACAAACTTTGTTTTCACGCCCATAATAGCCTATAACAAAGTTTGACAGTGATAGACGCTAGCGCAGTGGCGCCAACTGGTGAGCACAAAAACGGTAGCCCTCATTGTCTTTGTAATGGTATAGTAAACAAACGGCCACCTCTTGTTTGATGATCTGTTGAAACTGCGCCGACTGTATGGCGACGTGTTTGATGTTGAGCTCGTACTGGCGACCCTCGAGGCTGCCCCCGCCCGAGTTCCATACATTGTCCAGGCCAGTAGCAGACACAGTTTGTCTAAACACAAACAAGTTGCAACAATCAGGTGTCACCACTAACAGCAATCTAGAGCCTACTGCATAATGACTAACTTAATATCATGTACATATTAACTGTTTTCAACCCGTTTCATTAGAAATATACTTTCGCTATACATATAAGTTACAAGTCATTATGCAATAGGCCCCTGAATATAATAGTAAAATAAAAATATAACTTCAACTAGTACTTCAAAATGCCTTATGAGTCGAGTCACCTGATGTATCATTATTATCATTACACCACACAATGCTTTCCTAAAGCAAGTTCTTTGGGTACTAGAACTACTAGACAATGATCTCCTTTTATTGAATTGAGTTAAAACTAATATGCAAAAACGATTCTTACCGACAAATTGGATTATCAGGATGCGGATTAATGGAGACTTTACCGACCTGGAAGCAAACATTTTTGTAATGTCTTGTTCAGAAGAAATATAAATTTCACTTATTCGAGACTTAAACTAAATATGGTTTTATTTATTCATTCATTACGCCCGTGGCGCGTGGTTACGTAAAATAAAAACAGTAATATTACAATACAAATATTAACGATAAGTAAACAACAATATGTCACGGTTCATACCAAAAGGGACCTTATGACACTTTCTAGTTTCGTAGATGCAGCGTTTTAGTAAAATATATATTTTTTGTATATTAATAAAGTATATGACTAGACGTGTATTTGTAGCTTGGTTTCACTCGTATACGTTAAGTATTTATGTATTAAAAATGGTTGTAAAGTTTAGTAAAAAAGGGCCCTTATGGCAGAGCGCAGATAATAATGATATAAAATAGTTTATCTACACCCATACAGTAAATCCTCTTTAATGTGCTCAAAAAGTGTACGTAAGGACCAGCTTTACAATATCGCGCCGGCCCAGGGCGGAGATGGCCATAATAACATCGACAACGGTATCGTTATGGCCATCTCCGCCCATAACGATAAAGGCTCGTGCTCAAAAGACTTCAACGGGCTCACGCTCGACCTCACTACACTTGCAACGCAATGGTTCCTGAACACATGAAAGAGGATTTAATATACGGATGTAGATAAAGTAGTGTATGCAACTGTACATTATTAGGCCTTAAAACACTCGTGTGATCCTATTATGAAACTCGCTGACGCTCGTTTGTTAAAACCACACTCGTGTTTTAAGACCTCTCATTATGTATCAGTTGCATAAACTACTATTAATAACTTATTCTAATTACTTTTAACCATTTATTAGTATTATTTATTTGCAATTTCTGTTTACTGGGGCAGGTGGTACACCTTACAAATATAAATAAGTAAAATAAGCAATAATATTAACTACACTTACTCAATTCTAGTGTCAAGTTTTACTTTTACGATTTAGGTTATTTGATTTGTCGATTTGCAGCATTAAAACACATTTTGTATTTTCAATCAATCGAAAATCAAAATTAAATAAAAATGAAAATGTAGCCCTAAGTTTTATTCCATATGTTTGGACCGGGAATTTCAGGTACTACCTGCCCCATCTTATCTTACACACTGTCAGCCTTTTAATTTTTAATTAATAATGCAATCCCGGGATCTCTATATCGATCATGCTAAACATCCCGGGATTGGAAGCCCTAGTCGTGCATAACCCTTGCAAGATGTAACTAAAAAGCGAGCATTCGGTTGTATTCTTAACCCCTTTTATATACCTAAGTCTTAAAAATAATTATGGTGTACCTATTTTTATAGTTCAATAAAGAAACTGTGTTTTTTTTTTTGCTTCAAATATGCGTAATTAGGTATACATGTATGCCACAATTTTATTTCTTATTTTATTCCCTATTGAATGGTACTTTTTAAAACAAGGATTTAGGGTTCCGTAGCCAAAATGGCAAAAACGGAACCCTTATAGTTTCGTCATGTCTGTCCGTCCGTCCGTCCGTATGTCACAGCCGATTAACTCAGAGACTATAAGTACTATAATTATGAAATTTGGTAGGAAGGTGTATTTTATGAACTGCTACATAAAAGTGATGTGAAATTAGGAAAATATATTAAATTAGGGGGGCACTCCATACATGTAACCGGCAGATGAAAAAATTCAAGGCGTGTGGGTATCGTTGCATAGCCTTTTAAAAATAATATTAAGGTTTTTAAAACACTTTTCCATTTAAGTCAACCGTTGGGTACAAGTTTAATTTAGTATTAAGTTCTGATATAAGATTGCTCTATAGATAATCTAAATATTATCATTTACTGGAGTTTTTGGTTGTTTTAGTCCATAAGAGCCCTTTTTCAAATGTATGGAAGTAAACCTTGATTTTCATGTAACTTTAATCGGTCATAAAACAGAAACTAATTGTCATAGAAACAAAATAAAACCTTTGTAATGATTGTCTACTTATTTTACAGGTCAGTATAGTACATTAGACGGAAATTGAAAAAAAATATTCGCAACGAGGGAAAATATCTCAATTTCGTTATTAAATAAAAAATATTTATTGCGTTAATTTTTTTGCTTTTATTTTCTATCTAAGTGTAACTAAAAATCTCAAAATATCAAATGATAAATTTACAGATTATCATTTTTCTTATTTTTTTACTATCAGCGCCTTGCTCTGTTCAAAGGCCATTTTTTTAACGTGGCGGTGGAATTGAAGTCTTTGATTGTTTTATATGGAAGAAAACATCAGGATTCATAATCAACCATCATCTATGTAACTTCCGTCGGGAACATACTTTAACTGAGTTTTAAACTTCTTTTAGTTATTTCTCGAAAGTGCATTTTTAGGTTACCTAACTTTAATGATTTAAATAAAAAAAGTAGGGCACTTAGAGACATGTTTTTTTTTTGTTTTTGGTAGCCTATGAATTGTAGATTATAGATCCGTGCGTAACTCCATACCTGCTATGAGGTCCCCTATGATATGGACTGTCACATATGATAATGTAATAAAATGAACCGATTATTTATCCGGAAATGGTGTTATAGATAAAATTTATAAAGTCAAAATGCATTAGGCTCTGTTCGCAAAAAGTCCTTTGTCACTTTGGCAAGATCCCTAGAGTACCTACGAGTAGGTGAACGATTTTGCGAAACACAATTTCAGCAAAACGCCCCTATTCAAAATGACGTCATATTTTACCTGAAGGCCCCTTTCCCAAAACACTATTTCCATTAAATATATTACCCATGCGCTTTTATTAGCTATTTTTCTTGCGGACCTCCGAGCTGAAGGTATACCCGATCGCGCAAGATGTATGAACTATGCGACGAGCCCGTTCGAGCGTTTGTTTGTTTCGACAAAAGAACATCTGTATGTAAGAAACACTACTATTCATTGGGACAATAGCACATATTCTAGAAGAATTGATACCTTTTACAGGTTAATTGCTTTAAGTATTACTCTGACATAATACTCTTTTCCATTACATATCCTATTTTAAGACTAATGTAATAGAGATTCTATCATAGACACACTGTCTAAGAATCGTATGTTTGTAACAGAAACTCTATTCCATTAGTACTAATGTACAATATCCAATGGACAAGAGCATATGTCAGTGTAATGTATACTTAAAGTAATTGTACGAGGGTATAGTTTCCGGAATAAGACGGTTTGCGAACGGGTCTTTATGCTTCCTAACCATTGAATGGACGAGTTGAATATAAAGAGACACACAAGTAATAGAAAAGTATCATCGTAGTCCGAGTTTTTGACGTGGGTGTTGATCAACAGCCGGAGCCCTCCTGCCGTGACGTAACAGAATGGCCACTGCCATGCGCTGCTACTTCTGCAAAAAAAGGAATTTCAAGATGTTACTTCAATAATTTTGATATTAACTACATCGAAATATAATAAGTATAGAAGTGTAACGTCATACAAAACTGACGTGGAAATATGACACATTTTCCACGTTGTCGAAACAAAAATGTCTTATATTCCAAATAATATTTATTATAATTGGCCAATCAAATATTCAGATCAATTTAAGCAGACCTCATTTCCACAAAGGTTTTATACCATTTGACCAGTAAGAAAAGTTTCACTTGCCGTGACTGGTTAGAATACATTTGACACATAATTTTTATTTGTCAGTAATTTGTCGAACGAACATGATTTAAAAACGCTTACTATTAAAGTACATCGTGTAATACAGAATGATAAAATAAATAATAATCTATCAATTTTTTAAATATATATTTATAAAAATGTTCTAAATTTGATGTTAAGTTAATATTAATAATTAAATAACGAATAACAAAGAAATTGCTAAATCCACTGATGGACACTCTTTCGTAAAACTGCATCCTAAATAGGGAACCTCTATTGCCCCGAACACAGGGGAACGCGACCAGGCATGATCGTGTTCATGTCGAACGTGAAGCATTTGTCCCTCTCCTTCACTACCAAGTAGATGACGAATCATTCCAGTCAGAGCCTTTCTAACTATATCAGATCTCGCGGTATACGATCACTTTAGGTTTACAAGTTCTTGAAATAACAGGCTTCTCATACTATGACTAAAGATAAGACTAGCAGGGTCTCTGCTGTTTTGGTTTTAACCTCAACGAAAATATTAACAGAATAAATGTGAATTTATTTTTATTCTTATTCTTTACCCATGACAGAACGTGTAGAAGGTAGGTATATAAAAAAGGCAAATCATTTCGGACAAATGTAAACCATTTCTCCGAAATTATTTGACTGATATAATTTGCTTTCTCATCAACGAGAGGCGAGGTGATGCGATGATACTGTAGCTGATTGAACAAATCTATGACTATTTCAATCGTCAACGTTCCTGCCTGTAAAAAATCAGCCATCACTTAGTTTTTAGAACACCAATTATTCGTGCTGCTTTTCTTAAAAGTTATTATCTAATGTTGACAGCGTACACAGATATTTTTATACTCCGCTTTACTTTTTCCGAAACTCGTCGTGCATAACATCAACCATCACTACAAAGTATGGGATTAAATGCCGGAAACCATCAAAATGTTATTATTTTCGATTGACACAATGACGATCCGGCACGGAAACGTCACTGAAAGCATAAGCTCCGCCTTCGGTACTAGATTTTGTGGAACCAGTTTTGAGCGACAGTTATGGTTCCTTACTTATTATATCTCGATGATTACCTGTCAAATTAATTACAAGTACGTGTTACTTAATAGTAGATCAATTGAATATGATTCCTTAGGTAAAATAATGATAGTTAGGCACTCGTGAATACATGACCTTTTGTAGATCAATAAAACTAACCTTTGTTCATCTTCGGACTGCAGGGGGCAAAAAGACGGTGGTGCCATACCACGCGCTAAAGCCAGAATATTCTCGATCAGAGCAGGCTGAAATACAGCTTCTAAAGGCGCAAGTGTGGCGTATATTTCCCACATGCTATCTCCACTCTGGAAAAATCCATATAAAATTGTCAAGCTATACCCAAACACATAGTAAGAGTTTACTCCGTAAATTGATAAAACCTGTTTACCCCCTTTTGTTGCAATAATTTAGGATGTAGCTCCTCCTTCCAACTAGCAGGTAAATTGGATATTCTGTAAGAATCGACGAAATATAATTATTATGGAAGGGTAACATTATACAAAACTGAAGTAGAAGAGAAACGTATCTGCAATACAGCAAATGTAAAAGCAGCAAGGACAAATGTTAAGAATAAGGCAAAGCAAAAAATACTATTTGCGTCTTCTCAGGGCGTATGTTTGCGGGTGTCTCGACGTAACAAACTTACTGAGCCTGCGTGATGGTGATGGCGAGGAAGTGGTCCTCGCCCGTGGAGTCGACAGGCTCGCGGGCCTCCAGCACCCGCCCGCCCAGCACACCAGCTTCCCACTCACCATCGCTGCTTCTGTGTGAACAATTAAAACACACCATTCTTGGTATGCCACGAAAGCGCCACACTGCTGTATCACTTATAAATAAATTCCTCAACTAGTAATATAAAGTAGGTAATCTATGTTCCATCAAAAAACGTATACATTCACTAGCAAATCGTACTACCGCTTCACTTCAGTGAATTTAATGTTATCAAAACATGTGGCCTATGACTAATATTATAAATCGGTCAGGAAGAAAACATCAGCATCAATTAAGTTTAATGTTCATATCGGTAATAAGGTTTACTCTTCATTGTTATTACACGAATTCCACAGATCGACGGTATATTTCGGTGCAGTCTTAGACAGATGAATAACTCCAAGGTGAGAGTACAATTAGCAGCCAAGCCGCGAACCCGCGACTCACCAAGTTACATCTCTCTCACAATGTGATCATTAGAAAAAGACCAATAGTTTTTTTATCGTGTCGAGATGTCAGGTTGTGCTAGCCCTATTGTATTTCATATTCGGTATGGAATCGGTGCTAGTAGCCTGTAAATCTTACTTTTTGTGATGTCGAACAGTGGCAGAGGCGACTTTCACTTTGAGCTGATTGTAATGTTCTTGAATGTCTACTGTTGATATGATGTCGTCAATTTCCACGGCAAACTTTGAGTGTTGCGTGGCCACGACCAAAGTTGCTCGACCCACGACCCATTGGAACCAGAAGAATGTTTTCAGCTTCACTAAACATTGAAATAAACAAGTTTTACATATGAAAATTCCAATTAGATTATTAATTCCAGCGGAGTTTATAAAATAAGAAATATTAGATAGCTGTTAAATATAATATTAGCAAAATGTAATTGATCAAACCCTCAGGAAGTGCTCGACATTCGAATATAGGTATAAGTTCAGAATAGCTTTCACTCATATTCTCGTCGGATGGTGTATCCTGCTCGTTTAATTCAGAGACTGATCTGAAATTTAATTTATAATGAATAGAGAAGCAAGATAAATCTTAATTTAAATTCAATTTTTTAAGTCTGACTGGACTGTCGTCATACCTTATTAATGGCCTGTGTGATGCCCCCATTGAAGTGTATCCAGCGCGCGACACGGCGACGGGAGCGCGGTTCGTTATCATGTGGAGGTGCTTCAAACAGTGCACTGCAGCAGCGACGATAGTCACCTGTTTAGTAAAATGGTTAAGTAGGCACAAAATACAAAGATAATTATATTGCATACAATTTACCTGTATTCTTTGCTTTTTGGAAATACACTTAGGTATCAGGTTCTACCTGAAACTTAACATACTAACTACCTAAACGTAAAAAAGCGATTTGCTATTCTGGGGCTGCACCAATATCCTCGTAATTAAGCCATCTAAGGGTTTACTATTACTTACTACGTGTTGTAGTAGTTTGATGAAAGTTTATGAATAAGGTCTTTATTATTCATAAACTTTCATCAAACCTATTTTAGCTAAAATGCCGTTCAAATTCGTTTATATTTATCGTTTTTGGTGGTGGCTACTGCTAGTTTTTGGTGGCTTGATCAAAGTTCGTAGGTATTATAATTGATTGAGCCGCGAGAGGAATAGCTTCACTTTGGTCGTGACGGGAATGTAAGAATGAAACTTTATATTGTCTTACTATATTTATTAATCACCAATACATTGTTAAATCTGACTCCGTAAATTATTAGAATAGTTTATAATATAACTGAAGCACGGAACCAGGCGGGGCCGAGTTGCTAGTTATTATTTAATGTGTGCACGTTATGCCATGCGAATACCAACTGCCACCGGGGCCCGCTCCCGAGCCCCGTATGTAAAACGGCTAACGCTAAACATATACGTCATCGCATGCCGCCACATCGTCTTTATTTGTTGTGAGAAAGAGACAAAACACATTTTAGTTAGTAGGGGTTTGTTCATTTTTAAGTATCAGGGGGTAAAATAGTAAACTGCATTTCAAAAGGGAAGTCAACGGAAATTTGGCATCCTTGCAAGAACTGATCAAGGACAGAACAAGGTCTGGTTCTTGCTATTGCTGCATGCCAATGGGTATAATCGACAGATATTTCACACGTTTATTGATAATTAGTCGAAATAATTACAAAAATTAAAAATAAATAAGTGACCTGATCCTGCTCAAGCCGCACTGTGATCGGCGGCGTATCGGCGTGTAGATGTACTCCCACTGACACCACCGGCCCTTGTGTAGTCTTTTCCTTCGGGTCTCTGTCTCGGGTGTTCGCCAATTTCGACGTATTCTGAAAAAGGGTCATGTTTTGTCTGCCTTCTCTATTTTACTTTATATTACTTCCTACAAAGAGTAATTGGTATGCAGAAAATACGGATACATTTAAAATGTCTCACCTCCGGACTGTGACTTCTTTGGAGCCTGAAAAAAGGGTAGACTAAAATAATTTAGAAACATGAGCATTCTTAGACCTTATCCGCCTTAATCTTATAGTTATTACAAGAAAAAAATTAAATTATATGCTGAATATAATTCAATTCAATTCAATCAAGGGCCCTCATTCCTCATATACAACGAAAACGTAAACATTACCTAGATGGACCCCGAACGAACTCCTTTAAAGTCGATGGTTTAAAATCAATGCCAGATTTAAAATATTTCACCATCTGAAAAAAATTGATAACTATGTAAATAAATAAGGGTATTGCCCTGTAAGAACATGGTGCATTCATAAATTAACCAGTTTATACAGCTTTTTTTTTAACACCGGCCAATGGATTCTTACACGGCTAAAACAATGAGAGGTTTGGTGATTCTTTCATAAATATAAATGTTTAATTCAGTAAACTTATAAATTTTGCATAAAAATTAATCAGAGTAAAGAAAATTCGTATTGAGTACCTACATACTACAGAACATTATTAAGTTACTTTGTGTCACAGAGTGAGCAGAAACTCATTTTGCTCACTGATTTCTCGTTAAAAAGCCGCTGAAGTGAAAATATAATTACCAGTTCCTCTGGAGACGACTCTGTCCGTTCTGTTGATTTTTGTTGATCCGGGGATACTTTCCACGACCGTATTTGCAAGTGCTTGGTAACGATAGACAATGTGACGGTAGTGGTAACCGCCTCGAGCACAAGGCGGGTGGCGATTGCGGGCGCCTTGAGGTTGGACCTCAAGGCGCCTACCCGGCCCGCGTCTCTGGAATGGCGAGTCTCCAGAGTGTAGCATGTCACATCAGCAAACCGTAACTTCCAGGGGAACGACTCCAATTTTTCCTCTGCAAATCACATGTCAACCTCGCAAGTAATCTTCATCAATACAATGATTGGTGAAGTCAACTTTTTTCCTATTTATTAACGACAATTAGATATTTTGCTTATTTACAGTACAGTCGACCACCATTGACTAGAAATAGAGTCCAAAAGTTACAAATACTCAGTTTCCCTGACGGTACGATTGTACATTATTACCACAGCACTTTTCTTTGACGACAATTTTGTGGCCATAAGGTATATATATATGTTTTTGGCTGGTTTGCGGTGTACATATATTTAATTACTCACGATTGCCTGCCGTTGGCTTCGTTATAAAAGTTGGTCCATCGTGGCGGACTTCATCCCAGAGATGTTTCATCGTAGAGCTAGAGCTTACTGCTAAGCCTCCCAAGCTGAAAATAGTTATTTGTTTTGCAAGGCTACAAAGTTGTTGTTTGGCGCAAGTACTTGTATTGAAAGCCGAGCCAGTGAATGATTTGTGGCGACAACCTTTTTTGTAAGTATGTTAATACTCTTGCGCCTCCAAATAGGACAACGCATTCTGGGCGTCGCGTACTTATACTTTCCGGACTTTTATCGACCCTAACGTCGGAAACGTAATTCCCAACTCGTCGGTCAAAAACACTCGCTAAACGCTCTTGTTATTGTTCACCGCCGCTTGTTGGGATTTGTTTACTGAACTTGTATAGTAAATAACTATTACCTGAAGACGAGCACCTGCTGCCTGGGTATGCCGGAGGCGACGCGCTCCACGGCGTCGCGCATGGCGGCGCAGCCCTCGGCCGAGGCCGTGCTAGTGATGAAGTACACCACCACGGTGCCCACCTCCACGCAGATCAACATCTGCTGCAGCCGGTCGTACAACTTCAACAGCCGATCGGGGTGCAGGAAAGACTCCGGCGCTTTAACCTGGACCAACCAACACTCTACACTCGCAGCCCATGGCAAACTAAGACCAATCTAAGATAGACGGCTACACAACCTGAAGACCTTGCTGAATTCAGCATCATTCCGACGCTTTCAAATTGCCCTGTTTTATTGCCTCTCTGTTTTTAAATATTTTAACTCGTGGGTACGGAACTCTGATTTTGATTCCAACAGGCGCAAGCAGATTCGAAAAGTCTATTGCTAGGGTTGTGGAGCTCAATAACCGTCTGACAGGCTCCACGCCCGCTTCAGGACTGTTCACACAGTACACACCGGTGGTGGCTGCGTGGGGCGACGCGGCTCGCCGGTCTCGCTGCTGGAGCCGTGGCTGCGGAGGCGCGCCCCGTGCACCAGCTCCGAGCCCGAGCCCGGGCGACTGGCTCCGCGCCCGCTCGATGACTGCACGTTCGAAGACATCGGTTTTTAATTGTAATTTAGGCTAGGAAACAGTGCTCGACCGACAGTCAGCGCGTATGGCATGAAAGCTTACATGCGTTCAGACTGATTCTGACCATCAGCGCATATGCGGGCATACAAAACACGCCCGGCTGACCATACGCGATTACCGTCGTTCCAGCATGATATATATTCGTTCTGGTATGCTGTAGGAATGGCTGAATAAGTAACAGTTTACCACGACACATTAAATAGGTTCACAAACATAAGTAAATGAAACAAAATATGTCAAAAATAACAAAGAAACCGATCGGTAGCAACGAAAAGATATCGCCAATTATTCAAAAAATAATTTTACATAAATCACCGAAGTAAACTTAAATGTGGGCCCTATCGCACAATACTTACAATCACAATCTAGGAGTGGCATATTACAAGTTTGTACAATGGAATTTGTACTTTTTGGTACCACATTATGGTCTACAATTTGAATTGTTTTGTAAAGTATAGTATAGGGATATAGGGGCAGATCTATTCAATTAATTAAAAATATACATTGTTAAGAAAATATATTAACTTACGGGTGGCGTAGCACGGCGTCGTAAATATGAATGAGAAGAAGATGAAGTTTTTGATAACGGCATTTCTGTAAAATACCATTAAATGTATGAGAACTGAAAATTTGACCTTAACCAGGTTAACCGCCAAGCGTCAACCACCGGATATAGATAGATCAACTCATCTTGGAGGGCAGCCGTATGTGTGCCTCTGATAATATAAACTGCTCTGTGTTACGTCTGACGAGTTATCCTCCGTCGTCTACCAGTCCCTGTGCCAGGGCCCAGGGCTCATTACATAAGATCTATTGTTTTTTTGCCGGGAGACGACGGCTTAAGCTTAAGAGGGTACGAACATCTCGTTACAACTCGTCATAGTCACGATGGCTTGCGAGCGGCCATGTTTAGCTACCCATACTAAAACAATTACTGTGTGCGTGCGGTTCGAGTACTGCCGGTTGAACTGACAAGTGTTGATCATTGTTATAGAGTTTAGAGTGAGGTAGGAAAAAAAATGTGATGAGTTTTAAATGTTTTTATTTTATTAACATTACGTACGCACTTATTAATTATCTAATATGTGTATGTCCCTCACAGGCATCGATCTACTTTTTCTTCCGTCAACCATTTCTGGTAAAAGACATTTTTGATAAAAAAATATTAATTTTGGCTCCATTTTCTCCTTCCAAACATACGTTTATTTGCGCTGAAAACAAAATAACGATTTTTTAATATTTTAATTTTATTCACATCTTTTCTTGGCATCACTATACTGAAGTAAAATAACCGATTACTCATGTAAAAATGTCGAATATAGCTCTAGCACGAAATGTCCAAATGTTCGATTGCCTATACAAGTCGAACTATATCCGACATTTTTTACGCGAGTGATTCTTCATTTCAGTATGACTGGGTTTCACGGTAGTTTTACTTGCATTGTCCTCCGATCTACATAAAAATCGATTTGCACAATTTTGACTAGATAGCAAAGTAGGTGCAACATACATTACAGTAATTCATGTCTTTTTAAAAATTTCATATGCATCAATAAATTGCTCTGAATAATTAGATTCAATTTATGTAATATATAACTGACGATTCAAAAGTGCTTGTTGCTAGGCCTATTTGAATAAAGAATATTTTGAGTTTGAGTTTGAGTTTGGTGCCCGGTAAATTTATTTCCAAATTTCAATTACCTAGGACTCTATACAAACTATTTTTAGAGGTGCATGTACACGAAATAATCACCGAAATTGGAATAAGTTTGTCAGGAAAAAAGTCAAATTTGGAATGATAATTACCTGGACTCCACGTGTTTCGGGGACTAGTTTTACCTTAAATTACTTTCCACAGAAACTACTTGGCCTAAGAATCTGAAATTGCACATACATATAATTCGATAACTAGTCTAAACAAATCAATCATAAATTTTCGGGCGCTCGTTAAAAACAAAAATGATTAGAGTTTCAATGTTAGACGGGGACTAGTTTTACTTTAAATTACTTTCCACAGAAAGTACTTGGCCTACAAATCTGAAATTGCACATACATATAATTCGATAACTAGTCTAAATAATTCAATCATACATTTTCGGGCGCTCGTTAAAAATAAAAATTATTAGAGTTTGAATGTTAGACGGGGACTAGTTTTACATTAAATTACTTTCCACAGAAACTACTTGGCCTAAAAATATGAAATTGGACATACATATAATTCGATATCTAGTCCAAACGAGGCAATCATAAATTATCGGGCGCTAGTTAAGAATTAAAAATTATTACAGTTTGAATTTTACAATTAGTTTGATGAGGGAGATTAAGGAAACAGTTGAATAAAATGGAAACTAATGGACTCTGCTTAGTTCTAAAAACTGATCTGGAATCCTGGTTAGATTACGCATCCCACTGTGGCGTCAGAAATAGCCATACGATTTTGATTTTCATAGACTAACTTCTTTGTTTTCTAAAGGAAAGATCCAAAATTTTCACAGAACGTCAAGAACATAGAGGCACATATCCAAACATAAAAATATAACTATCAGCAATAACATGGTGATTTACGTTGTATTGTTTCGTCCCAAACAATTCACGTTTATTGCCCATTTCTGTAAAAAAAACATATCACTTTAGTGCATTGAGAAGAAATAAAATAAATAAACTTAGCATGTAAACTTACTTACCAAGTATCAATCCGTAGCGGACGCGCAACATCTACAGAATAGGCGAGTGTCGGGGTACGCTCGGTCACCGACCTTAACGCAGCGACGAGAGCGATACGTCCGTTCCTTGGGAAGGCCCGGCGCGTAATGAATCGAACAACGTTTTCGCGCGGGGTTATATAGTGGTTTTTAAAAAATCTACTAAATTAAGTGGGTTATCCATAAGCGTTAAAAAAAAAAACAAAAAATATGAAGCTAAACCTGTAGTTTAATAATAATATGTATTTTTTTTTAAAACATAATCAAGTACGTGAGAAAAAAAATGTTTAAACAAACCGAATTCGACATTTTGTAGTATTTTTAAAAATAGTAAAAACCAATATTTTAGAACTAGTGCGATCGCTATACATCCTATTGTAAAAGATAAACATCCAATTGTTTTTGTCAGTTTAAAATGAAAATATTGTACATGAAAGATAGCTCTTTAAATAACCGTTTATAAAAATAAAAGTATAGCAACGCTATGGTCTATAATAAGAGTTAATTTGAACAATGTAATCACTTGAACAAAGATATGACGTTTGAAAAACCCTTACGTTTTCTAAAATACCAACTTTTCGTTCTTACCCTCTTAAACGTAGCTAAGGCGACACGATCTGTTATCATGATTACCTACTGCAAAACGAGTTATTCTCCTTTCTAATATTATTTATTTATCACGGAGTGGGATGCGCCGCCCCTGGTGTTATGCAAACTATTCTCACCTGACGGTGTCGCTGCGAGTTTACTAAGCGGCTTGTAGGCGAGCCACGCCAAGAAGAGCGGGTCGGCACAAACAGCCATCGGCTCAGTCCACACGCCTACATAGTCTACCGAGTCGATGGCTCGCTCCTCACACCACTGCACGGCAACGCGGATGAACGCCCTAACCACCAACAAAATATGTAATTATCATCTAAACTAAACCATCATTCTTCAATTTCAATATATCAACTTCTGACAGGGAGAACCTTCTAAAAATATGATATCCTCCATTAACTGAAAGAGATAAGAGTACCATGTTGAAATACCTATGTACTCGTATATTGAAATAAGACCTGTTGTCAACACATGTGTACATGGAATAAAATAAACGATATGAATAAGCATGTTATCTACTGAAACCAAGTTAAAGTTTGAGAATGGGGCCATGACTTTTACAAATTAGGGGTCGGTTGCACCAAACAGTAAGCATAAACAGAGTTCGTTAAAATCAGATTGTAAGGAAAGTTCGACAAGTTTCTACGAGATAACAGCAGCCGGCGCCATATTTAACAATGAACGGTCTGTAATCGTAAGTTGGTGTACTGCCTTAAATCTGTTCATGATTTACTTACGTTTCAGTTTGTGTGTCAGGAGCAGAGAAGATCCACGCCTGTTTAACAGTCCCGCCACCTATTGCGCAAAGAAAAAACGTTTTAAGGCCGATTTTTTGTATCCCCAGATAATGTATCTGTCAGACAAATTATAGCTTTGTCCTTTTCTTTCATATAACATTAGAAAGTGGCAGCGATAATTTTAACTTACGGATTTTTCATCTGGCGATTGAAAAATCGACCCTTAGTAACAACATAGGATGTCATAAAGCATTATTTTTTTAATATGATGTATTCTGCACGTCTCCGCCTCAGTGGAAACGCACCCTAAATCATATTGACGATGATTAACAGAAGGATAACCTACTTGGGGAGTAAAATGCCATGACGCGCGCAGACTGCACCATACCGATGTGCGTGTTGACGGTCCGAGTGACGAAACCGCGCAGCGAACAATCCTCCATTGTCGCGTCGATTGCCACCGAATCTGGTAAGAATAATACATTACATACGGGGCGGTAAATCAAAGAATGTCTCATATCGGATGTATTTGACGCCCGAGCCGAAGGCAAGGGCGATAAATATGCGATCTGAAGCCACCTATGGTAAGTACCAAATTGTATATTTCCTCCTGGCCAGGAAGTGGCCAGGAAGCGGGTTTTCAGTGGCGCCCCTATTATTTTCTATTTTTTTTACCAGACCGTACAAGCTAGTAGACTGTACACGCCGCGCTAAATCTAGTCAACATTAAACCTATATGATATTGATAGTAGAGTAAATTGCAAACATTAGTCATGCTCTAAATGTAAGACAATGATATATGCACTAACCTTCGTCACTGAGCGCGTCTTTGACTAGCGAGGTGTGCCGAAGCACCAGAGAGGATCGCCGCGTCATAAGCGACTGCAGCACATGCCAGGCTGCCTGCAGCCTCGCCGCCGAGCCACAAGTGTTCAACTCATCTTAAATAGTAAGCTGAGCGTTAGACTACGAGTGTATCTGTCATACATACACTTAGTTATTACCTATTACACTTAATTATGTACCATACGCATAAATTCCCAATTGGGAGTTTCCATGGTTCAGTAATACATAAAATCATTAAAACATAAAGCAATATTGGTAGCAATTATATAATTATGTATACGACTTACTCGTAATAGAGAATATGCATGCGGAATGAATTATAATAAGATGTCACTATTTGAATAGTAAACCATCAAATTATGACAAAAAACAGTAAATTAATAAATATGCTCAAAATCTTAAAAAGATATGACACTTGAAAGTCTCGAAAAATGACGTAATTTTTTTATTGACTTAAAGTACATTTTGATGCAATTGCGGAAGGTATGGCAGAGCCGTAAGGCGAGGGACAAAACCCGGGACGAGTGAAAATGACACTTCCGCACGTATATCAAACGACGTTTTATAATACAGTTGCGAAATAATATTACAAAAACAAATCTAAATAAAACAGTAATTAAAAGAGACAAAACAAAATCTGTTTACTACTTGCCATTGTTGCCTTTCACGTACCTAGTCTACATCTGGCGTAGTTTATATACATTTTATTTAACAATCGTATAAATCGCACATAACACAAAAATATTATTAAAACAATACGTCATTAGATTATAAAATTAATTCGTGAAATTATGAATGAAAGAGGCGGGAATTAAAAAGACGGTTTAACTTTGAATTCATAAATTATTTCAACATGCCATAGTTGTCAGCATTCAGCCAAATCTAAAACTATTTTGGAAGAGGTTTTATGTCACATGGTAGTTTCATTACATTAACACATGAAAAAACAATTAATTTTAATTTTAAAATTCATTTATATTTGATTTGTTTGTAAATAAATATTTTGACGAAAAAAGACAAGCATTCATTCATACGGCGCGGGGTCTTGCATAATCCTCTATTAATCGGAGGTCACGCATAATACTCGTTTTCGGTCATCGGTCTACTCAATCAGGCAACTTATTGATTGATTATTCAATAACCCTTTAACTTGTCTAATATGCAATTTTAATGTTTTAAATATATAATAGAAGTATAGTTTTAATGCCAAATGCTTTATTAAATAAATAAGTAAACTGATTGAACCTAAAAATTTTCGGTTGGATGTATGGCTTGGACCAACAGGTTTAAAAATATTGGAAAAGTAAAAAGCACTAGTGGGCGAAATTCTATTTTGCGGACGATATTCAGGTACATAAAGTACCACTTTTTGAGCAACTGTATTAAAAAGTAAATTAAAAAACCGGCCAAGTGCGTGTCGGACCACGTACAATGAAGGGTTCCGTACCAACACCTACTAGCCCACATTTAAAATCACAATCCAATACATTGAATCTAAAAAAGTCTTATCTTCATAGGGAACTCATGGCACTTACGACGTTTTGTTTGGGCAAGACAGTTTTTAAGCGAAAACTCAAAAACCGTAAATCCTATATTGTTCATAAAAACCAAAAATCCTTGAAAGTATTTACTAATGCACACCACCTCAATTTTTTTTCGAATTTTAAACTATAGTTTGGAAATTAGAAGGGGGGGGGGGCACTTTCTATGACTTTGACAGCTAATATCTCACCAACGGTTGACTTAAATGGACAAGTTTTTTAGAAACCTCCATATCATTTTTAAAGGCCTATCCATCGATACCCCACACAACTATGTGCGTTGAATTTTTTTTTTCATCCACCGGTTACACGTTGGAGTGCCCTCCCCCCCCCCCCGCTAATTTAATATTTTTTTGGAATTTCACATCACTTTTATGTAGCAGTTCATAGAATACAATTCATAATTGTAGTGCTTATAGTCTCTGAGTAAATCGGCTGTGACATACGGACGGACGGACGGACTGACATGACGAATCTATAAGGTTTGATTCTTATGTTTTAATTTAAAAAAAATTGTAAGATAACAATGTACTTAAACGCAGTATTTCACGACCAAAACGGTAAATTACTCGTTTTTCCACACAATGGTATTACGAGCCCTTTGTATATGACGTCACATACTGTGCTCAATTAGAATGAGAATTTTTTTTTGAGCGCTCGGATTTTATGCTGTACTTTGAAATCCATTTTTATTTTTGATATTGTTCTAATTGTACTTGTTCCTCTCTAAAAATTATGCATATTCTCTATTCGAATACGAGTACATTCAGCTACCTGTGTAGCTAGTTTATATGAAATGGTACCTACGAGTTACGGTAGTGATAGCATTTATAACTGTTTCATACCAAAACTACCAAAGGGATAATGTCAAACTGAGAGTAATATAGCTGTTCCATTGTTTTATCTGTGGTATTAGAAAAAAAGTCTCCGCGAAGAATACGGGAGGCGGAATCCACTACTACTATATTAAGTTAAAAACGATTTCTAGTACATACAGCAATATTATAGTTTTCTATTTATGTATTACTGACGTTATGCTGTAACATATTGTTTGAAGCTGTGAAAATGTCATACGTATTTTGATATTGTAGCTGGTGTGCACGGTGTCCTTCTTAGCGAACATTTCGGGGTGCAGCAAACGGTGGAGTACGAAGCGCAGACCGGCGCGGGCCACGGGCCGCGAGCGCCCGTCGGAGGGCCGGCAAAGCTTGGCTTCGACGGCCGCGAGCGTGGCGGTCACGTGCCGCCGCGCGCCTTGCCAGAGGGGGCCTTCCTCCTTGGGCATTTGACACGCCGCAGAACACACTCTTTAAAGACAGAAAGCTTCACATAGTTTGTAAGGACCATTCATGCATTGCAGCTATATCCGATATCTCAAAAATAGGTATTGCGCAAGATTACACAACTTTTTATAGCTTTTTACTCTTTTAGTCTTTGGATTTTATATATTTGAATGTCATGTTGATTGGATTGAATATAGCTTTTGTCTGTACCGAAAACCAGTACCTTTTTATTTAATATTTAATAGGTATCGAAACAAGAGACAAAAAAAAGGCCAAGTGCGTGTCGGACCACGCACAATGAAGGGTTTCGTACCAACACCTACTAGTCCACATTTAAAATCACTATCCTATACATTGAATCTAAAGAAAGTCGTATCCTCATAGGGAACTCACGGCACTTACGACCTTATGTTTAGGCAAGACAGTTTTTAAGCGAAAACTCAAAAACCGTAAAACCTATATCGTTCAAACAAAAAATCGTTGAAAGTATTTACTAATGCACACCACCTCAATTTTTTTCAGAATTTAAAACTTTATAGTTTGGAAATTAGAGGGGGGGGGACAGACTTTCTATGACTTTTACAGCTAATATCTCACCAACGGTTGGCTTAAATGGACAAGTTTTTTTAGAAACCTCCATATCATTTTTAAGGGCCTATCCATCTATACCCCACACGACTATGTGCGTTGAATTTTTTTTTTCATCCACCGGTTACAACATGTTGGAGTGCCCCCCCCCCCATTCAATATATTTTTGGAATTTCACATCACTTTCATGTAGCGGTTCATAGAATACACCTTCCTACCAAATTTCATAATTGTAGTGCTTATAGTCTCCGAGTAAATCGGCTGTGACATACTGTCGGACGGACGGACGGACAGACGGACAGACATGACGAATCTATAAGGGTTCCGTTTTTGCCATTTTGGCTACGGAACCCTAAAAAGGGATGGTTAATTTGTGTCGAATGTTTTACTTTACAGCTGCTTTTGTAACTAAATGACTTTATGACGAGTCTCATCAATATTAAACAGAGTAAAACGTAATTAAGACCATTAAATCCTGCCTGCAAGAGGCTATGCTTAGTTTGGGACTAGGTTGATAGTGTGAGATTAGATCAACAATCAGTTACAATAAGTATATACATTCCCAAAGATTCAAAATCGTGTTAACATATTTTTTATCACTTTGCATGTTCACATATTTTCAAACTCGACTGGAAGAAAACCTTCATATCTTACCTATGTGGATAAAGAGGCCCCGAAACGATCACTTTCAACTCTGGTGATTCAATATCTAATACTAGCGATGGGAAAGTCTGTTTCTCCGTCAGTGAGTGATCCCAGGGTAGGACGCGTAAGCGCATCCCTCGTATAACACAGGTGGTCTTGCGTTGGGGGATGTTGGCATCCAACGCTTCACATTCTTCTACTGTGAGTGTTCGCATTGGCACATCTGCGGGTGTAATATGAAGGTTGGCCATAGTTATTACTATGAAGGTTAGCCATAGTAATTACCATGAAAGCCGCCCGAAGTATTAATAGTTCTTATCTCAAAATAATTGCGAAAAATAAAAAAATATTCGTATAAAATCCAAATCTACTAAAAAACAGTAATAAAAACACGCGAAGTAGCAGTCGGCTGCGCGCAGCGCCGGTGCTCTAACAGCAAAATACTGGCTACACCTTTGACAGTATGCCAATGTCACGTAAGCTGTGGCAAGTATTAATTAGCCGCTCTCATGCCATGTATGAGTTTGCACGATGTTTATCGGGAATGATAATATTCAATGGGTGTATAGCAACCATTAATGAGTATATTTGTGGCGAATTTATGAGTGTGGATGATTGTCTTGAATGATTTTACCTGGAACAGGGATCGAAGGCAACTCTTGAAAAATCACTGTGATTGTAGATAACCGATGAAGAAGTCCCATTCCCAAATATATATCTAGCGGCTCAACGCTTATTTTCAATTTATTCTCCTCCTGCCAATCACTGGAAGCACATACATATTTATATAATACGATCTACACTCGCCGGTTAAACAAAAAAAAACTATATGTCACTCACTGTGGGCATTATAGTATAATGGTAGATCACACTAATTCTGCTAGATAGGAAGACTTGTTTAATTAAAAGATAATATAACGAACGAGTAGCGAAGCATCCAAAGAATTCAATTGCTATTGCTGTATTTTGGGACTGTTAGACATTTTATCTTAATGTTTTTAAATCTCCATCACCGATAGTCAAAGAGGATGTTGAACGCTACAATAACCGACCTGTATTGGAAGTCCAGCGGCGGGCTGTCATACGCGTTGGTGGTTTCTTCCTGCGGAGCGCGCGCGTGCGAATACTGCAGCAGTATAACTGGCGCCAGCGCGCGCCACGCTTCCTCCTCCTTCTCGTCGTCCTCTTCTGGCATTAGCCCCATAACATTCCCCATTTTTAACGTCGCGTTCAGTGACTGATCAAAAATAATATATGGTGATGGTAGACAGAAGGCAAGTACCTGTACTAATCAGGATCAAACAGTCTCTTTTCGTAGGCAACAAAGTCAAACAAATTGTTTCACTCTCTAACTAAAGTTTCATCTTCACGACAGTACTATCATATAATAGAAGGCTAAATAAGATTCTTACTTCTGCTGTGTCTGGTGTCTCGCTATAAGCTTCTTCAGCCACTTCCGCTGTTTCTACGTAACACTCTACATTTTCGAAGCTTTCAGGCCAATTCCAAGGTTCTTTGTCGTCTTCAGAACTTCTCTTCTCCAAATATATTGTAGGCTCGTCATTGATCTAAAGTTAATAGAAATTAGGTCACCTGAATTACATTCACTATTCTATAAATGCTAGTAATTCCTCGTCCATGCTCTAGAATTGAAATTCTGTCCCAATTGAAATAGAGTACAAATTCAAATAGCATACAATAAAGTCATATAGACACTTATTTGGAAACTTCGTGCTTCGTTCGTTTCAGCTGTTATGGATCGTATTATTATCAACATTAGAACTAGATATAGAAACACATTTGCCACTACAAATATTTGTGTTTGTGTTACTATTTCACATAAGTATATTCTCAAAAGTCAATCTATAATTGGTTTAAGTAAATTAAGTATGGTGAACCTAAAAATAATCATGTCCTACATCAGAATTACAGATAAGGAAATTGAAACACGTACCTTTGTCGCTTTTATTAGCTTTAGTGGCAATAAGGGATAAAAATGTACGTATTTTACCTTTACCGTTCGTTCATACGTCACGCGTGTGCACTTTCATTCTGATGAATGTAAATTTGTAATAACTGAAAGCATTGTGCTTGCTCTAACCGCATTTAGGTCCTGGTGTCCACAGACGCACTTGCCCCTCGAGAGTAGGCGCAGGTGGCGCGCGCCTACGCGCACGCGCAGAGTCGTCGGCGCGCACACGGCCGCCTTGGCCGCAGCGTGAAACGCGCACATCTCGAGCACGCCGCGCGCTCGCTTGCGCGTGGTGCCCTCCGCCTCCATCACCTGGAAAGAACCCACTGTTAAGCCCGCAGTACTGTGCCTCTAGTAAGTTTTTTTCGAAATAAACACAAAAGAATGCGTTTGCGTTTAGACTCAATTTGTATGGCAAACAATAGTTACCACCTAAGGCCCCCAGGGGTGCTGCTCACGTTGCCATATAAATTGAGACTAAACGCAAACGCGTTTTTGTTTTGTTTCGAAAGAACTTATACTAGAGGTACTGGGCAAGGTATTGCTCCAGCAGTTGCCCCAAAACGCTAACGTGTGAACACAGCAGGCGAAGCGCGCCAAGATCCTTTGATATGTGCACGAACACCGACAACATTCGATTGGCCAGCCAGCATTGGTACCAACTACCAACATACAGCCAAGTGGGTCACTACACGTTGGTCCAACGGGCTGACCATGTGTACGGCGGGCTTTACAAAAGCGTGCGTGCCAGACCCGGCTTTATAGTTAGTTCACACACAGCCACGGCCAGCTACAGTTCATTTCCTCCCCATAAGAGGCTTGTGGCCCGTAATAGAACCGAATCATGATGCATTACTCCCAGTATCTTTTTGAAGTCATCATGTTCACACGAAGGCACTTGTCACAATTTAAGCGAGTGGAAGTGACAGGAAAGTGTATTCGCAGCACGAGTAAACTCCGAACAGTACCGCGTCACACAGCAGTACACTCCATAAACGCTCGGAATATTGGGCCGACATACTACGAGCACCTACCTGCTGACATAAAAATGGAAAAATGTGAAGAAACGGAGACTGAAAACCCTTTTATTAGAAATCTCACTTTACTCGGTAAAATAATATATTGACATCATTAAATAAGGGTCTTCATACGACTAGACTATAATTTGCTTATTTTATTTTACTATGATTTGACATTGTTAATATTTAAATGATAGGTACTCACCTATGGCACCACATTCTTATTTGTATTATTGTTAGTATTAAGATTTGACATAATTATTATTTAATTAATAATAATTGAGAGGTACTTCTTTAGTACTGGTTTTTTATCATTATTTCTATTTTCTATTATTATTGTTCAAATTGACATTGATATAACTTTTCTTCCCTGTTTATAATTGATATGATTACTTTCATTAACTGTAGCTATATGATTTGTATATGTACTGCAAATTGTAATTTATTGCCCATTGTTAATTATTATTTTGTTAAACGATCACGATATGATTAGTAGTATAAACAAAGGTGTTGTATAATATGCAACTTGTATAGTGAGATAAAATAAAGTAAACTAAACTAAACAATTCCAAAAGGTGTCAGCACAGACGCGTCAATTCCAGGTGTATTTATTACCATGCAGTTTGAATGTTAAAATTACGGTACCTTCACATTGCCTCCTGGATTGATAGAAATAGAGATTACTTCAATCGAAACGACATAAAGAGTTGTAAACGCTTGCGTATATTTTTTAAATACCTACTTGAAACCCTACTGTACAATGTGGTAAAGTGTTTTCAGAAAGATTTACCTTAAAAACTAATGACACTTGGTCCAAGTAGTATTAAAGTGGACTGGACCGGGCGTCGGAGGCATGGTGGCGTCCTCCACACCGCTTTCCTTGACTATTCAAGTAGAATGCCAGGACCACTGCAACTGCGACAAGCTGTTGGACCGGCGCGGCCGAGGACAATATTGTACTACATGTTAGATCGAGCGGGGGTCGCATAAATGACACCGGCGCGACGCAATACGATAAAATGTTACCCTTCAATCTTACACACTTATTAAAAGGAAAATAATAGTATTAGCGTATTACCTTAAAGACTAATGAGATATGGTCCAAGTAGGCGCTAAAGAGGACCGGAATAGGCGTCGGGGGCATGGTGGCTTCCTCTACGCTGCCCTCTTTGTCCATCCACGTGGGCAGCCAGGACCACGCCCACTCCGACCAGCTGCCGGACCGAACTGGCTCCGCCGTGTTCGACGTTAGACTGCCTGTAGAAATCGTACGATCCAGAACAAGAGTAGTAAACGAAACTATATAAGAAGTCATAATACTATTACGAAATACTCTCTTCTTATGATAAAACAAAGGCTAATTCTAATATATTAGATTTCATCACTTATTTATTGCGGGCCCCCATGCCTAAATACTGCTTGCAAAAAAATATAATTCCCCATGTGGTGCCGGAAGCACTTTCTTCCCGTGGGTGGTGTAAGAGTCGACTATGGAACCGGGTTGTAGTGTATTGTGGGCGAGGGGCTAGCAACCTATCACTGCAATATCACATTTTTTCCATCTAAGCCGTCGTCTCCCGGCGAAAAAAATAAACAATAGCATTCTTTTGTTATGATCCCTGAGATCCCACTGACCGGTACACGACGGGACCAAAAACTTTCACGGAGGATACGGTAGCTCACACTATGATCAAGTTGAAGGACAAGTGCTCTAACAAATCTTCCTATCATAAAAATATACCCATGTACCGGACCATACCTATGTACAAAAGAATAAATAGTAATTATTCAAAATTGCTAGATCTAGCACTGGATTAAATTTCATGTGGTCTGCCTACCCCTTTTAATAATACAGGTGTGATCTTATGCATGTATGTTTTATGTATTGTACAATTTGAACTAAAAAAACAAGTTGTACGTAAACATACATAAAAAATTTAATTTAGCAATTCTGATACAAAATTTGAATATCATTTGTTCTTAAATCCAACGAAGCCAAACAATAGCAACCCTGTCACTTCGAAAACTGGTCCTTTATATAGGACACGGGGTCTCCGGAGGTTATACAATACATATCTCTAGTTAATTCTTCAATCTAGGGCCTAAGTCGACACTTACCATCCAGCCATTATGAACCACTAAGCTAATACTGTTTGCGCAAAGCTATTGTATTACGTTGAACAAACACCATACCCTGCGGTGAGGCAGAAGTGGCAGAATTCAGTTTAGGCGGTGGCGGTGGAGTGTTCGCCTGAGCGTGGGCGTGCTCGCGCAGCAGGCGCAGCAGCAGCGTCAGCTGTTCGCTGGTCACGCCCCACGCCAGCTTCGACGAGCGCAGCTGCACCGTGAGGCACGACGCGCGCCGGGTGTTCGCCGACACCAATCGGGTTAAAACTCTACACCAACACATTATTATAGGTATATACACGAGTATATACGAATACAGCGTAGGTACTCGGGACGAACCTGAGGGATTTTACCAGCGCAGGACTGATTATGTTCGCCAGTCCATTAATAATATGCCTCAGTACGAGATTTTTTAGTGTTAAAGAATGAGATATGTACGTACATACAATTAAAACTTGGGCCTAATCCACATTTTATTTTCCAAACCTGGTAAAATTTTGGATTACTCCCGAGGCACCTTGGTACGTCCATTTTTACATGTAGTTGTGTACCTACAGATTACAAAACCGAATGATTTCTCGGCAATAATATAATGTCAATTTTATTAAATTGCAAACAAAATCCTGGAAACTCGCTTGGTTAAGTGCCATAAACCAGCCTTTACAGTGTTTGGAAATTGTGTGAGACGATACGAATATGAATGAGTTAAATTAAATGATGAGATGACGCGTGACTGAGATGTATGGAAGCAAATAGTAGATAAATTATGTACATGATGTTGTGTACGTTAATATTGAGGATACCTGAGGTCCAGCTGGCACCGATATAGCAAAGGTTCTTGGTAAAATCTTATTTTTCCGTCGGAATCTGCTCGGTCGAGACACAGCGTCAAGTCGTCTAGCCGTACTAGTCGCCTCACCACGGGCTGGACCTGATCTATATCTAAAATGCAGACACAGTGGTAGTGACAATTTCATAAAGTCAGCGCTTTTTATATACAACTTGTACAAGACAAAGCTTATTGACCGAGTGAAACGAAGGTCTCTTTCTGCTTCGACAAAAATACTTTCGCATGTAAGAATTTATGTTTGTTCTCCTCTACATTTCTCAACCGATTCTCGGGAATAGTGAATTCGTCGTTCAAGTTGTGACCAGGTTCGATAATTATACAGAATTTTTGGCGAAACCGTTTTTGAAAATTTTCGAAAACATTTTTTTATTCTATTTCAACCGATTCTAGTGAAATTTTGTGAGCAGGTGCAATAATTAAATGGATCTTTTTGTCACGTCAAATTTCACTCGCGAGTTATACAGCTCACAGACCCACAGTTAAGTACTTAGTAGAAAATAGCTTTTCTCATCTAAGCCAGGATAAATAAGTACTTATAAATTACAAACACGTAGCCTACAAATACATACAATGCTTGTTAAGAGAGAAAAACTTTATTATACCGGTGTAAAATGGATTAAAGGTCGTTCAATCCACGAGGAAGAATATCACTGTTTCTTAATACGTAGCTTTTGTATTATCCATGACTTAAGTAGGACTAGGCCCTTCTACATGAATCTTAAAGGAGCCGTTTTAGCGGAGCGCCCAAAAGGTACGAAAAATCTGCTACGCAGCTAAATTGATAACTTACGTAAAATAACTGACAAGCAACCCTCTCAACTTGGGCGTTTCGTAATCATTTATTTGCCTCAAAGTTAAATCAAATAGTTTGGGCCAAACAATAAAGTGAAATGCTAGTGCCCATACCAGCAAAAGCAGGCGCCCAATCCGCGCCGGCGCTCTCGACGCAGAGGTGCTTGACGTTAAGAGATAGCACGATGTCGTCCTGCACGTACTTGACGATGAGGTGGTGGACGCGCAGCGATATGTTGCTGACGATGCGCCGCACCAGCGCCTGCATGTAGCCAGGTGGGGCCTCCACCACAGTCGACCTGAGGTTTAGTTCGATTAGCTAATGTAATACCTATATATATTTTTAGGAAACTAGACTAGTATGACTCTTGGCGTATGGGACAGAAGAATAATACTTATACGTAAAAAACCGGTCAAGTGCGAGTCTGACTCGCGCACCGAAGGTTCCGAACACAGGTCGTGTACCCGTCCTGACCCCATTTAATTCAGGCAATATCTTAAGAGCGTGATGTACAAAAGCACATATTACTACTACTAGAAGTGCAGCGCATAAAATGCATATGTACTTGCGAAGCGAAACCTAGTCCAATAGCGTCATTTGGTTTAAGATGGCAGAGCTATGCTATTAGGAAACTAAAATGTTTTCCTACCTGGGTGACTCTGATGGTAGACTTTCTTCACTTGCGGCTGGGGGGTGTAGACTTAGGACACATTCTACAATAGGAAAAAATATTGTAAAATGGAGCAAATAGCACAAAATTCTATATCATGTAAGTAAAGAAAATAAATCGCATTTTTTTCATTTAAATTAAAAAAATAATAAAACCGAATCAAAAAAAAGTTAAAAATAATTGCATTATTTCTAATATGAGACTTTACGCTTCTTATTGAATAATGTAGATGTACCTATTTTATTATATACCTTTTTTTTTTTGAGTCGGTTTTATTTTTTATTTGTTCACACTTTTTAGTGAATCTTCACCAGAGAAACCGTAAAATCTATATTGTTCAAACTAAAAATCGTTGAAATTATTTACTAATGCATACCACCTCCATTTTTTTTTTAATTTTAAACTTTATAGTTTGGAAATTAGAGGGGAGGGGGGACACTTTCTATGACTTTGACAGCTAATATCTCACCAACTGTTGACTTAAATGGACAAGTTTTTTAGAAACCTCCATATCATTTTTCAAGGCCTATACATCGATACCCCACACGACTATGTGCGTTGAAATATTTTTTTTCATCCGCCGGTTACATGTTGGAGTGCCCCACCCTCCCCTAATGTAATATTTTTTTGGAATTTCACATCACTTATGTAGCGGTTCATAGAATACACCTTCCTACCAAACCTGCTTATACCGCTCCGAGTAAATCGGCTGTGACATACGGACGGACGGATGGACGGACGGACGGACAGACATGAAGAATCTATAAGGGTTCCGTTTTTGCCATTTTGGCTACGGAACCCAAAAAAAAGAACATGCAACCGAATTGAGAACCTCCTCCTTTTTTTGAAGTCGGTTTAAAAATAGGTTTGGTAGACCTGAATGTATATACACATTATTAAAGGATGTATCCAAAATTAGATGCCCTTCTCCCATTATAAAACTCTTTTTCATGAATTTTAATATTTAAATACAATATGCAATAAATTTGCTCTGTATTTTTCATTTGTAAATATATTTCAACACTATTAGTATACTTAGCTTGATGAAAATGGAACTCAATATATTCATTACCATAGATGCAATAGTGGATCATGCTGGACTGATTTAAACAAAAATATGCAAGCAATTTTGATCGTCGACAAGACAATCATGTGTGGCTATCACTACGACAATTAATGCGCACATACGTGACAGCATTGATGAAGTTATTATATTATACATATGTCCCACTTAGGGGCACGGACCTCCTCTCATTGATGGATGAGAGGGAATGGGCCATTTATACAACCTTCCTTATGATGGTGTCCTTCACCAAAAGGCTAATGATGAGAAACTATGGTAGACCAATGTTTTAAGCATGCGGCTGTTCAAGCAAGGGTTCAAATCCCAGCTCATACCCATACGTTTTTCGAACTTATGTCATTTGATATTTACCCTTAGCTTTTTGATGTTCAGATTTACTTTGCATCTATTTAAGCTATACAAAACGACAAAAATAGGTCAACCAATATAAACAAATTAATTTACCAATAGTATCTATTGTCACAACAATAGGTTCTGACATGATTTTAGTCCAAGGAACTTGTATAAGTAGTTCATGTATCCGTCCAGATACAAGTGTGAATGGCAGGGCAACTTCATTTTGTAGAACATCTGCTTTAAGCACCAAATTGTGTAGGGCCACTCCTCCGCCCCACAAGGAAACCTGTGCAAAATATCATTAAGTTTGGAATAATATTAAATTGTAAGGATGTAAATATACAAATTTACGCTTCTTACTTAGACAGCAACTTAATAGATACTTATAACAAACAATAATTTTATTGCAAATATTTATTCAATTATATTTGATTCATAATCATTTTTATGTTATCTTTTTTTTTGAACCTGACTGTGGCTTTATAGGCCGGGCCCAATAAAGCGATAGGAGTGCGCGGTTGGAGAGTAGCCTGGGGAAAATCCAGGGGAAAACCTCCGGCACGACCACGCGTGTGGTTTGGAACACTGGAATACTCTAAGAGTTTGCGCTCCAGTGAGATTGGTTGAGTGGTTTCAACCGAATCTGAGGTGTGAGTGGAATCGAGCTACTGGGAGTTTGTCGCTGGTTCACTAAACCTAGCCTAGCTGAGAAGAGTCCAGCAAGAAACTCAGCTAGGCCCGACCTGGGTCGGACTGACTCTACCCGGTATGCGGCGGTACCGGGACGAATAGGGACTATATGTGTCACTGTTGTCGCGATCGCGCGGTGGACGTCCCCGCCGGCGGGAATGCCTAAGTGTACGCGTCGTGTCAGAGTTGGACGCCGTAAGCGCAGCGTTCCATCTTTCGATAGACGCTGTGATTACGTCGTCCCGTTTTATGTCATCATTCATCATCATTATTATCAGCATAACCTCCCACTACTGAGCACATGCGATTTTTCTTAGATAAGACGTAACGGACAATAGTGTGGGCTTACATAACATGGTTATCAACCCGTCATCTACCAGTCCCTGGGAACCTAGGGATCATTATCAAAGAACGCTATTTTTTTGCCAGGAGACGACTTAATAATACTCAATATCAATTAAAAAATATTTCTAACACTAGCTACATTGCGAAAGTCTTTTGTTTTGCCGCGACCATATGGATTGATTGATAACAACAAACACATGTTATATTGCCTGCAAGTCATTGGGTGGTGTACCCAACTTAAATGACATGTAATATATTTTTTAATACAGTTGCTCAAAAAGTGATACTTTATGTAGCCCTATATCGTGCGCAAAGTTGGATTGCTGACACTCTTTTTACATTTCCAATTTTTTTTAAATTGACTGTTGGTCCAAGCCATACATCCAATGAAAGAGTTTTAGGTTCAATCAGTTTACTTCTTTATTTAATAAAGCATTTTGAATTAAAAATATAATTCTATTATATTTGAAATATACAAAAAAAAAATCTTATTAGACAAATTAAAACGTTATCAAATATTACAACATCTAAAACTGTTTTATAAAATTTGTATAATTGACTAGACCAATGACCGGAAACGAGTATTATTCGAGACCTCCGATTAATAGAGTATTTGTAAGACCGCTGCGCTGGATGAAAGAATGCTTAATTGTCTTTTTTCGCCAGTTATTTACAAATAAACCAAATATAAATTAATTATAAAATCAAAAAGAATTATTTTAAATGTTTAAATATAAGTTTTTGGTTTCACTGAATGCTGACTACCATGACATGTTGAATAAAGTCTATCAATTTTTAAGTTAAATCAACTTTTTTAAAACCCGCCGCTTTCATTTTGTAATGAGTTGTACTTTTTAAATAATATTATTGTGGTATGTGCAATTTATGCAATTGTTAAAAACAATGACTGTATGTAAACTACGCCAGATATAGACCAGCTACTTGCAAAGTCCACAATGGCAAGTAAACACATTTTGTTTTGTCTCTCTTAGTTACCTACTGTTTATTTATTTCTGTTTTTTGATATGTTTTCGCAACTGTATTAAAATATATTTTTTCATACACTGACAATTGCCAAACAAGCTCACAGTGTGCCCGATGGTATGCAGGCATCATAGCCTATGGGTGCTAGGGACTCCAGGAGAATCACAAGCATGTTGGACTTGAGGATTTGTAATGATGACAGATAGACATATGTAGGTCCCCGACTCTCAACACATCCTCTGTAGCTGTTATAAGTTAAAAATATGATAGTTACCTGCGCATCAGCTGGCTTGAAGTCTCGTACATATTTGTCAACATAGCTTAACAAGATTGGTGTCACATATGACTCAATTTTAAACATCTTGCATGTTATTGTGACAGCATTTCACTATCGCACCAGCTGAAAAAGCACATATTCATAAACAAACTGGTAATCATTGTATAAGCAAGAGTTACTATCATAAAGGCTCAAATCTTTAATTGAGTTATGCTTGCCACTTTACAAACAATATCCAAAAGTTTTATCAGTGTGATTATTAAAATTTTATTGCGTAAGAAAAGTAAAATGAAAATAAGTACTAATAGAGGAATTAATCCCCACGGTATTCTCTACAAGGCGAATCCGCAATCTTCTAACGTTGCACACGTATCTGTATACTTAGTCATGTTTTAATATATATTAAACAAATAAAATAAGTTCCAATCTATAAACCATCTTCACATCGCAAATTACATGAGGCTACATGCTGTGTTAATTTCTGACTCATATAAATGCATACGAATCAGTGATTAGAACACCAAAGATAAATTAACCTACCGCAATGTTTAACAACAATGCATAATATTCATGTTGGTGCAGACATAAATCACGCCATTCAAATAAGGAATAAATTTATGAATGCCACTTGTAGTATATATATCAGATTTATACCTTAATCGTAACAATAAAATTTAATATTCTAGTTGAAACACCAAAATACACAATACAATAAATCGGCCGCCAGCTGGACGTGGGTGATGGTATGTGATTTGTTTGACGTTTGACGTTTATAATCAGCTCACGTTCCGATTTAGGTATATATGGTCCGATTTGGAGTTTTTCTTTAACCAGTCGCCAATTTTAAAAAATATAATACAATCTAGTGGTTATATTCTCTTTGATATAATCAGATACATATCTTGGCAAAATAATACAGAATCTTGGCAAAATAAAAAAATCTAAATATTTTTTTACAATCCGTACGTTCCCAGCAAAGCCTAATCTCTCATCTTACCTTATATATAGCGTGCTCAGACTATCCTATCCTATATCGGTGCAGGATCCGATAGACGAGAGATATCATGGCATTTGTTTGTGTGCTGAGGGCCTACTCCGAAATTCGAAATCCGAACTTCGTATCGTGCCGTCCCTTTCACTCAAATAGTTGTATTAACACCTGAGTGAAAGGGATGGCACGATACGAAATTCGGATTTCGAAGTTCGGAATAGGCCCTCTGTACGAGTATATGTTTATACGCCAGTTACACAAGTCTATAATACCTATGCCCTACTTATATCACACTACGTATCACTTGGGTGTTGATGAATATTGAATAAATTTTAATACCACGATAATATTGACACCCCTGTGTTGTGATAATAATCACCATATAACCATCACTATTATAACCACTCTCGTGTTATACACTATATGAGTGAAAGGGACGGCACGGTACCAAGTTCAAATTACGGAGTTCGGAATAGAGGGGCTACCGCGACTGAAAACGAACGAAGTTCGAATATCTCCTCTCTGCCGCACGAATTAGCAAGTGCAACAGAGAGGGAGATATTCGAACTTCGTTCATTTTCAGTCGCGGTAGCCCACCTGGGGCGCTACCGCGACAGCAAACGAAGTTTTCTCTCTCTATCGCACTTACGTCCGAACGTGCAAGTGCGACAGAGAGCGAAAACTTCGTTCGTTTTCGAACGGCATTCGAAATTCTCCCTCTCTGTCGCATTTGCAAGTTTGCACATAAGTGAGGCAGAGAGGGAAAACTTCGTTTGTAGTTCGAGGTAGCCCCTCCGAGGGGCTTATACGTTCCACAGAGAGGGAGATATTCGAACTTCGCGGTAGCCCCTCTGAACGGTAGATTGTACCACAGATTAAACTTAGTTACTTGATTGTACATATAATGCACGACCCAGGAATGAACAACCCGATAATACGCGTAAAATGTAGTCGATTTATTAGCTTTAATAATAATAAATATTCTTTATAAATAGACATTAATAGACATTAATAAAAGAGAATCCTTAAAACTAAAACTAATGTTGTAATATTTGTAATAGATAACTTTGCAAATTTATCTTCACTGTATGTCATTGATTTTGCTATAACTGTAATTTCGAAATTATTATTCTTTCTTGAACTGTAAATTAATATTTTCACATGAAAAATGTACAATTATAGTCAGACTTTCTTAAATTGTAAATTAATATCTTGGAATGTAAAGGTGCCCCTGTGGCCTATTTGCAGAATAGTTTGATTTTGATTTTAATAGGTAACAACGGGCGGTATTATCGCTATAGAGCGATCTCTTCCAGACAACCTTTCATTTAGCATTGTTAATTTTTTTACCAATAACTATTGTTTTATGTTTTTTTTTATTTAGCCTATTTCAAAAAACTAATTTCATTATTATGCGTTTATATAACGGAATTTAATTATTGCAATTTATTGAATTACATGCCGCGGCTGATTCAAGAAAAATGGGCCAACACAATAGGTACCTATTAAATAAAAGATTTTTCAACTTTGTCATAAGTTTGTCAGGTCAAGACGTTTTGTATGAACAATGTTAACCTCTAACTTTAATGTATGATTTGTGAGTAATAAACGATCGAGCTGCAAATATGAGCGACCACTTCATTCCAGGAACTAGCCGAAGCTGGAAAACATAACATAAGCTTGATGCAGCTTCAAACCCGTACCATAATAAGTAGAGATGCGCTGAATATGGGTTTGACCGAATACGAACATTCGGCCGAATATTCAAACTCAAACTCTCAAACTCAAAATATTCTTTATTCAAATAGGCCTAGCAACAAGCACTTCTGAATCGTCAGTTATATATTACATAAATTGAATCTAATTATTCAGAGCAATTTATTGATGCATATGAAATTTTTAAAAAGACATGAATTACTGTAATGTATGTCAAAAGAGAGTATAATAAATTCACAAAAAGATCGTCAATATGTAAAATAAAAACATAACAAATAGTATAATCTAGACAGTTTCTAGAATAAAATCTGAATGTTAAGAGGAAAATTTAACGTCAACATCTAATGTCATAGTTATGAAAAGAGTCATTACGATGTAATGTCATAATTATTAAAATATAATTAGTATTTCAACCACAATTATACCCACGGTGTTTTATCATTCATGTAGTCTTTTGTGCTATAATATGCTTTCGATATGAGTTTACGCTTTACATAAGTCTTGAATTTATGAATAGATAAATTAGTCACGTTTGTAGGTAGTTTATTATAAAACTTTACACAATTACACATGAATGATTTTCTTATTTTTTGGAGCCGAGTGGGGGGTACCGCAAGCTTATATTTGTTTCTAGTATTAATATTATGTATGTCACAGTTCTGTCTAAAATTTACAATATTTTTGTGTACATATACAATATTGTCATAGATGTATTGACAATGCATTGTCATTATATTAATTTCCTTGAACTTATCTCTAAGTGAGTCTCTATGTTTCATCTTATATATTGCTCGAATAGCCCTCTTCTGCAGAATAAAGACAGTATTTATCTCTGCAGCACTGCCCCAGAGTAAAATACCATACGACATAATACTATGAAAGTAACTAAAATATACTAATCGAGCTGTCTTCACGTCTGTTAATTGACGGATCTTGCTCACTGCAAATGCTGCAGAACTCAGTCTATTCGAGAGATTAGCAATATGGGGACCCCATTGGAGTTTTGAATCTAATGTCAAACCAAGAAAAACAGCACTATCAACTAGTTCCAATTCCTCATCTTTCACAGTTACACTAGTTTGCATATGATTTACGTTACTCGTGACGAACTTAATACATTTAGTCTTTTTCTCATTTAACAATAAATTGTTGACATTAAACCAATTAACTATTTTAGATATGGCATTGTTTACATAATTGCAAGCTTGTTGTTGCCGTGTGACTTTGAATATGAGTGAGGTATCGTCAGCAAACAATACTATATCATGGTGGGTCTTTACGAGGTATGGCAAGTCATTTATGTAGATAAGGAATAGGAAAGGTCCCAATATTGATCCCTGCGGTACATCCATAGAGACCAATGAACCCGGCGATCGCTGTCCATTCACGTCGACCCTTTGTATTCTATCATGTAAGTAAGACTTTAGCAAATTCAGTGATCAGTGATGATTCAGTATTAGGTCCAGAAGCGCTACCGCGAACCGAAAACGAACGAAGTTCGAATATCTCCCTCTCTGTCGCACTTGCTGATTCGTGCGGTAGAGAGGGAGTTATTCGAACTTCGTTCGTTTTCAGTTCGCGGTAGCCCCTCTGCTGTTGCCGTATCGAATATTCTGCCTGCTTCGGTTCGAAATAATTCCTTCATCTATTGTTGTAAAACAGACCATATTAATGGTAAAATTGGCTCAAGCATTAATTTCACGAAGCAGTAACTATAATACAGTCTGGTGGGCTAGCATAACTTGCTGCCAAGTCGTATCTCGTGCGACTCAGCGGTTCCTGTCTCACTCGAACTGTGCTAATTAGAAAGAGGAGGGTGGATTTTTCTCTACTCGCGTCGCGTCGCAGCGGCAGTTGTGCTAGCCCCGCTGGTAACTTGTAACAAAACCCTCCCAAAATTGTTCGGTAAATATTCGCCAGCCGAACCGAATAATTCGACTGAATACCGAACATTCAAAAACATGCAGAATATCGAATAATAACCGAATATTCGGCGCATCCCTAATAATAAGTATGATGATAAAAATAATGATGGCATCCGAGCCAGAGGGGCTACCGGGAAACAAAAACGAACGAAGGTCGAATATCTCCATCTCTATCGCACGAATAAGCAAGTGCGACAGGAAAGGAAATATACGAATTTCGTTCATTTTCGGTTCACGGTAGGCCCTCAGTTATTAGAGATGATCACATGTTTGTATGGCACCAATTACAATTAGAGCAACACAAAAGAAGAAAATGAGAAGCAAAGTACAGCATAGCTAACGAGCATTGAAAAAGTGCCATACTGATTTACATGCAGGCGTGATGTCACCGTCTGTGTGGCCTCGTACAACCGTTGTGTGGAAAAAAGGGAAATTTTCCGTTTATGTTGTGAAATAATGCTTCATATAACATAGTTGCTATACAATTTATTTTTTAATGAAACACGAGAATTCTATTGGTAACTTTTAATTTGCATTTGGCAAATGAACAAAAAACAAAGTTTCGTGAATCTTATGGGACTAAAGATTCACGAAACTGTTTTTTGCGAGATATGGGACTAATCTTTTTAAATAATTTGTCTAATTTACTATTTACTGCGATAATTTGATGGTTTTATGCTTATATGAGCCACACTATGGTATAAATTGTAACATGAGTCATCTTCCCATTCTTCGGTATGTTATGTATATTCGAGAAGTATAATTTGCTTATTCAAACACTTTGCTACCAGGCATATTAAAGTCACAGATTGAGAAAAGCAGACCTAAAAAATATTGTTTCATAACCGTCATTCGACAGTGATTTTTCTTTGTTTTGATGTATTGCAAGAATATTACTATATTTACTTGTGTGTTTACATTCAAAGCGGTTGATAAACGTGACATTTGGACCAGTATCATAGACGGATGTGTTATTTTTTGTTAATGAAAAAATGAAAAAGTCTAGTCAGGGGGAAGATCAAACTAAAGCCATTTTTGTAAAAATATCTAATATCATTGATTATTTTGTTGAGATAAAAAGCTAAAATAGTTTAATAACCTTAAACCTCGAAAGGGTTTTCGAAATATAGTCATATTTAGTTGTGTCTTTACATTCCCAAAAAAATATTTATTTATTTATTTTACTAGTAAAAGTACAAATCCATAAGCATTTTCCTGCAAAACTCTGTGCCTGCAGATATGAGTCTCTATATAATATAAATAAACTTACTAACTATTATGATATAAAATTCGTGCGGAAGGTGTGTAAACAAGCTCAACACTTTAGTGTCTTTCACTTAAGTGTATGTACTAAATAATTTTTAAGGGCTTTCTTGAATTTAGCCTTATTGGCTCGTGTCAAATGTTTTTGGGTAGTGTATTTAAGAAGTATGGAAGCCGTTTGGCTAATGTTGTGTCACCAAACTAAATAAAGTAATTATTTACACGAGGTACTTCATACTTTCCCGAGGACATAGACCTTGTACTATGATTATGAATGACCAGGGATGGACTACACAGTCGACTGCCATGGTTATTGACTGCTAAAAGATATTTATGTGTCATGCTAACAGGGAGAATTTTACAAACTTTTAATAACTTATAATAATCAATGCTAATTCTCGGGCTGTACATTATCTGTTTGTGTAGTTCATTACATAATTTACATACCTCTATTGGAAACGAGAATGCACAAGCAGAGAGTTCGAGTTCGACTACATTTTACGCGTAATATCGGGTTGTGCATTCCTAGGTCGTGCGTTGTCTGTCTGTACATTCAACGGATCCGAGTGACAGAGGGCCTACTTCGAACTTCGTATCATGCCGTCCCTTTCACTCATATAGTATATAACACGAGAGTGAAGGGAAAGGCACGATACGAAGTTCGGATTTCGAAGTTCATAGTAGGCCCTGAGTTCGTGATTATCGTAGAAAGATACATATTATTTTATACTCTTTGCATGACAGATTTCATTTCACAGATAGCAGATAGTATTTTCATATTTTGCAAGAGGTCGGCGGGTCATCAAAAATGTGTTAGTGTTTCTAGTACGTAGACTTAAAATAATTATAGTCATCATGGTTTTTGCTCTTTGGCTTTAAATATGGTCTTGTTTCGTATGCATGTAAGTTATTACAATTGATGTGGGACATATTCGTATTATCTTATTTTAATTCCGAGGTTACACACTATATTATGATTGTTTTGCAATACTGTATATTAGCCGAATATTTCAAACTGTTTAATGTATCATTTACGACTAGGAATAATATTATGCTAATATTGAATGGGAAATATAATGATCATTTAGTTTGAAATCGTATTAGGTACAGACTATTTAAACGCTGTGTTTTTCGAAGCCATTAATCTAGCCACCGTTTTATTCTTGTAATTAGTACATTTGTGCTCTAGATTATCAATAATATAAACAAATTCGGTACTGTTGCGAGTGATATTTATTTGTAGTGTTTATTATCATCATGGTTTTATTCTGTGGCTTGGTTTCGTTTTACGTGCATGTTTTAAGAGCCTACATATTAACGCTTTATTATAGTCCAAAGTCGGGTTAAAATGTGTACATTCACAGAGCTTGTACGCTTATACTGTCTATACTTGTGTGTAAATAAGTGTGGATGTAAGATTCTCCCAAGTATTATGTTTAGAAATACTCTCATATAAGGTCATTGAGGGAAAACATCACATGTTTTATGTACGAAAGCATAATATACATACATGTGTAGTACAGTCCATGTCAAAAGTGACTATGCATATGAAGAGGTCAAAAGTTCTTATTCCCTTATAATTAAGACTTCTTATGCTTAGTTACTTTCGATGCTTACTATACAGTTTTAATAATATATGTTACAAACAAAATATGAATGCTTCATCAGGGCCAATATGGACCAGAAATGTGTGAAGTTGTGTTATAATATCATAGACTCTTCATATTCTTCGCTGCTACATGTCAAATATATGGAAACACATCCTCACACATCTCTGGTGTACTAACCCTAAGTGTAATGGACTTTTTAATTGGCAATTATTCTACTAAGACCTGAAATTTTCGGCAAATGAAAGCAGCAGCAGTAAGCTTAATATTTGTCACTATTTTTCATGTTTTAATTTGATCAAGATAAGTCTTTTGCACAGTGATCGAACACATAGCAATAATCACTTCACTGTTAGTATGGCGAATATTCATCGTTTTTACAGCGCTTATTATACATCATTGTTGTATTATGAAATATTGTTACAAGTGATTATAACCAGAGTTAAATTTTATTGAAAACATAAACATAAACCTGAGTCTTATTTGATCAAAGTTCTCTCAGTTTGTCCTATATTTGTGTAGATAATCATGAGGCGACAATGACGTTAGAAATTATTGTTTCAAAATTTCGGAGATTCATTAATTTTCATGTTTATAACGAATTTTCCTTATGGAGGGTTAACACTTTGAAATCATTAGTTATGTTTGCTATGGGTACTTATGATAATGGGTACATTGTATTTGTTTACGTATGACTGTGAATCTACCATGTTAGGATTTAATGAATATGTTTCTTTTCCAGGTCAGGAATTATAAGACTCAGAGCAAATTTCATGCACCTTCTTGCAATCCTCCTAACCACATTTTCCTAATTGGATATGTACATATGCATGCTAACAGCGCTGGTAGCTAATCTACTCTGATCTGTCTATAGCATAATAATTATGTTGTATATTTTATATTATTATCTATTTATAACGATATGCTGAAGTTGACCAGTAGGTTTAGCAGATATTTATTGCTTACATCAAATTATTTTAATAGCAGGACACATATCAGAAAATACTCACATTTAAGTTGTAAGAGAAAGCCATGCACTGTGGACAGGGTTCAAATATCAGGTTTTGGACACATATGCAACCCCAACCAGCAAGTGCAATCATATGCCTCTGCACAACCAAGACATCATCTGAAGAGGCTTCCTTTAAAATCAAATTATTTAAGTAATATCAAACAAATGACTGAACCTTGGCAGCCCACTCCAAACCATGTTAGCTATGGAGGACAGTTTGAAATGTAAGCATTTTTTATACTTTGAAATAGGTCTATTATAGTTATCAATCTATTGTTAATTACCTAATTAATATTTGTCAACAGTTCTAGTGATGAAGAAAGTGCCCATGAAGCTTGGCAGGATAATTATTGTTTGAAGGGGTCGTCGGGTTGTGCTAGTCAGTCTCCTAAATCCTCAAATATACCTCCAGATTTCCGAGACTGGGAGTCAACTGGGAAAACTACCACTTCGTCCAATGGTAAATGAAAAATAATGTAAAAAAATACAGTCTTCTACTGCCTATAGTGGGGGCCTTCAGACTTCCCCGCACGCCGCGAGGTTTCATCTGCGACCCGCCAGTATCTTCGCTAGGTGAGCAAAGCCGCGGAGAGACCCTGTATATAGGAAACTAAGAGATTTTTGTTATGGTCTACAGTACAATACACATTTAAAATCTTCACTGAGATTATGGGTTGCAGGCATAGACAAATTAGTTATCATAGACTGTTTTCTCTTTGTAAGGCTCCCAAAACTTGTAAAAATGTTGCCAGATGGCGTTACGAGGCTCGTTAGAAATAATGAAGTGTTGAAATCGACGAAATATCGTATTTTATTGAAGTCATTTGTCATTTTCATATAATTATCATAATAACACATACAAAAACCAAATTTAATATTTTCGATAATTGTGTCACCAACTCCAATAAACTCGTTCAAAGTCGAAGCATTTTACTTCTTAAGAGCGCTTTAATAAAATGTAGTGGGTCCACTAGCGCCACTCGTAAATAATTGTAATTATTTAAATTTAACGATATATAACTAAAAAAGGGGGCCGCTACGAACTGTAGTTTGTATTTAAGTACTTTTTGAATCCATCAAACTAGTTTTTACGTTGCTGGATTCGTCAATCTATGAGCTCAAAATTAAAACGGCCGTTTTAACTTTGGAGGCATAGATTGACGAATCCAGCAACGTAAAAACTAGTTTGATGGATTCAAAAATCTGATGGGGTGTACAAAAATCGGCCTCGCGTAATATATAAATAGATATATAATATGTTAAAAAAAAAAGCACCGAGGTAGGAAGAAACACCGTCTTGTACTCATTTCATTACATTACGCGTTTATCAAGGCCAAAGGCCAAGGCGGCGATCTGTTGAAATCTCGATTTAAATATTTTGACAAGGTAACCCGACTGACACACACATGCTCATTGGTTACACCTACAAGTGTAGCTTGAGTTGAAAGTTCACCAACTGTTCAGTAGATGGCACTAAAAAGGTTTGTCTTCATCCTGCACAATAACGCCATCTAATATAATAAGTTGAACTACAAGATACCTGCCGGCGACGGCAAGTTTAGTACCAAGTATGAAGATAGCACTTTTACTTGTATATATCCTCTTTGGTTGCAGGTAATGCATTCAGGTTTCGCGTGCTGTCTTATAATGTACTGGCGCAGTACCTGCTGGAGTGTCACCCGTATTTGTACACAGAATGTGCTCCACGAGACTTGAAGTGGAAGGTTAGAGCGGCGCGTTTATACGAAGAAATTTTGAACTTGGCCCCAGACGTAAGTCTGCACATCGTTTTATTAATTTTGTATCATCACCGGCATCAATATAAGATAGAAAAAATCTCTCAAATATATCTGACTCAACTAGGATTAAAGATTTTTTAGGGCGCATCTGACATAATTATAGGTTTTACAGAGCATAATTTTTACAGAAATCTGCAATGGCAATGCCTCGTGCTTTGCACGGAATATAGATAGAATTTGTACATATTATAAACAACAGACATCCACAAGAATAAAGCTACGCATTCGATAATCGAAATTGGTACTATAGTAGTTTCTGAGTTTATGGTGAATATTTTTTTCAGATTTTGTGTCTCCAAGAAGTACAAGCCTCGCATTTGAACAGTTTTTACGCTAAGTTTGAAAAAATCGGCTATTTTGGAATATTTAAAAGAAAAACTGGGCATCGGCATGATGGTTGTGCGATATATTTTAAACAATCGCTTTTTGAATTGCAGGACTCTGTCAGTGTAAGTAATTTATCGCTAACAGTTTAATTATACTTTAAGATCCCTATCGTTCTTATAAGAAACAATGTGCTGCTCTTGCGTAAAGCTTAGCTGTGTATTTATTATTACGTATTTTAAATCTTTATTACACACGTATCTGAGTTGGTGCGAAGTTGTTACTAGGCTGAGCCATTCCAACCCATTCATTTCTAAAAAAAATCAAGATAACTCGTTCATATTTACCTGTTTTCTTAAATACTCACATCGAATACCTACTTACTGTCTATTACAACTTATGCCTGGCGACAGAGACTCAATATTGTATAAGAACTCAGTTAAAAAACTGACTTGGCCTATGCATATGCGAGAGCATAGCATAATACTTGCAAACGCGATGTACCATTACATTTGGACACTAGATTATAAGAATTTAGTGTACAGGTTAGTTAGGAAAACATCGAGTTCACTGTGATGGATATCAAAAAGAAATTCGTGCTGTGGAAATAGAACCAGCGGTTTCATTAGAGAGCGATAAATATTTCACACGAATTGTACTGCAGTTTTATATACTTTGTCACTAGGTTTAAATAACATTTAGTTCCTGCTAAAATGATATTATTTTTCAATAATTAGTCATATATTAGATTGGATGTATATTTTCCGTGCTTGCTGCCATCGACTGTGTCGTATTGTACATTTACTTATGAAGTTATGACAGAACTAGCGGCCGCCCGCGACTTCGTCCGCGTAGATTTTAGATGGTAACAAAGATATAAATGAGGTTTATTTGTTTCTGTCAGTTGTCTGATGCGATTAATCTTTTGTGTAAATTACTCGAAAGAAAAACTTAATGTCTGCCATCTTGGATTTGACGACGACCTCATATCGATTTTTAGAAAAATAAATGTCCGCCATCTTGGATTTGAAAATGCATATCATTTTCGTAATCGGCACCCCGAGGAACCTCGACGATGACACCCATATCGATTTTTAAGAAAAATAAATGTCTCCCTCTGGGGGTTTTTTGAAAAACGCTGAAATACGTTTTGTTCTATTTAGACATAGAGTCTATTTAAGAAGTTTCAAGTCCCTAACTTCAAAAAAGAATTGCGCCCTTTATAAAGTTGGAACCACATTTTCACCCCTTTAAAGGAGCAATCTCAAAAAACGCTGAAATACGTTTTGTTGTATTTAAACAGAGAGTCCGTATACGAAGTTTTAAATCCCTTTAGAGAAGCAATTTTGAAAAACGCTGAAATTCATTTTGTTGTATTTAAACAGAGAGTCTATGTACGAAGTTTTAAATTTCTCATTTCAAAAACGATTTGCTCCTGTACAAACTTGGAACCCTCAATTCACTCCTTTAGGGGAGCAATTTTGAAAAACACTGAAATACGTTTTGTTGTATTTAAACAGAGAGTCCGTGTACGAAGTTTTAAATCCCGCACTTCAAAAAATATTTGCTCCCCGTACGAACTTGTAAACCCCTTTTCACCCCTTTAGAGGAGCAATTTCAAAAAACGCTGAAATACATTTTGTTGTATTTAAACAGAGAGTCTATATGCGAAGTTTTACATTTCTCACTTCAAATAAGATTTGCTCCTTTACAAACTTGGAACACTCTTTTCACCCCTTTAGGGGAGCTATTTTGAAAAACGCTGAAATAAGTTTTGTTTTATTTAAACATAGAGTCTATATACGAAGTTTTAAATATCTTACTTCAAAAAAGATTTGCTCTTTGCAAACTTGGAACCCTCTTTTCACCCCTTTAAGGGAGCAATTATGAAAAACGCTGAAATTCTTTTTGTTGTGCTTAAAAATAGAGTCTATTTACGAAGATTCAAATCTCTCACTTCATAAAAGATTCGCTCACCGTATAAACTTGGAACCCCCTTTTCACTCCTTTAGAGGAGCAATTTAAAAAAACGCTGAAATATGTGTTGTTGTATTTAAACAGAGAGTCTATATACGAATTTTTAAGCCTCTCACTTCAAAACAGTTTTGCTCCCTATATAAACTTTGCACCCCTATTTTACCCTCTTAGGGTTAGAATTTTGCAAAATGCTGAAAACACTTTCTTTGGATTTAAGTTCTTAACCTTTTTACGAATTTTTAAGTCTTCAGCTCAAAAAAAAATTTTCTCCCATACAAACTTTGCACCCCTATTTGATCCCCTTAAGGGTGGAATTTCCAAAAATCCCGTCTTATCCCTTGCATACGCCATAAAAGTAAGTTCTGGACCAAATTTGAAGTTTCTAGTTCCAGTAGTTTCGGCTGTGCGTTGATGGTAGATCACCCCTTCTTTTATATATATAGATGAGTTGTTTCATTGTCATCGTTTGAGGAATTACTAATAGAGTATATAAACCTGTTGCAAACATATTCCTTCCCGATAATTAAAATATTATACATATTTACTCCTACATTTATTCCTGCGTACTAATGCGGGCCATCGACAAATTTTAGCTACAATACGAAATAATTTTGCTACGCGTTACGCATGTGGCGTTTCTACTGATCATTGAGTGAGTTAAAGAGTGCCAATCAATTTATTGTTTCTTCATTTAAAATAATCCAACAGCTTGCTATAAATATGAGTCATAAATTCATTCGAAATTATTTATTTATTTAAAAGTAAAACTTATCGCACAAAAGTCAACCTTAGGGCAAAGCATACAAATTGTGGGCGGTGCAACTTCAAATATAAAAACGTACATACTAAGCGTCAATATAGTTATTACATATAAATACCAATACATACATAAATAAGTACCTAATAACAAATATGTACACATACATATATTTATATACAGACGAAACTATGAACAGAAACATTAGGAATATTCGGTTCTGCTAGCAAAAAATTTGGTTGTGCACTGTTTTATAGACAACATTTTCAAAGAATTTCGTTTCGCAGAAGATGTTTCTCATATTATCATTTCACAGAATAATCATTACGCCGAACACTTACTTTGTTGAAACTCCAATCAATGATTTTTGATATCAACATTTTTTTAATATTTCGATATTCATATCATAGAATTACAAATGAAATATTATTTTTTCTGATATTATTTAGTTTACGTAAAAAATATTACCAAGACAATAGTTGTATAGAATTTTGTTTCTCATAAAATAAATCTCATACTATCATTTTAATAGAATAATCAATTCGTAAAATAATTACTTTGTAGCAAATTTTATAGTAGATTTTTATTACAAAGAAAATTTAAGTTTCGATATTCGTTACGTTATTTAGTTAATGTAAAACTTATTACGCAGAAAAAACATGTTATTGAGTTGCAGTTTCTAAACATTCCAATTCATGCCTTTGACAAAATGCATACCCTCCTATAAAATTACAACACTGCGTTAACGACAACAATGCGGTTAAAAAATCTAGTAAAACCGAACTGTCTTAATCTTCTAACCTATCCGCGTTAGAGTCGATTTTGCCCTAAAAGGTCTTTCTGGGCTTTTATTAATAAAATAACCTGTATATTGTGGATTATGTATATATATGTAATTGAAACTATATTTTCACTGGTTCATAACTTTATATTAAAAATTATAATGTATTTTTACAGAACATTCATATAGAAGTCTAGTTTGACAAGAAGTAATTCAAAATCGAAACCAATACGGCTTTCAGCCAGTTAATGTACACATAAGGTTCTAATACGGAACACTGTATTATACATATTAAGATAAATATTATATTTTTATATGTACACATAGTTATTATTTGTTGATGTATTTGAAATACCATGAAAAAAACACAGAACTAACAATGTTCGTTAAAACATAATTCTACGGTTTGATAAGTTTCTTAAATAAAGAAATAAAAAAATGAAATTCATTGAATTGTGTTTCAGCAAAATTTGTTTCTGTGAAGTGAATAAGCGGTGATACATATTCAAAATAAAAATACAAGAACCAAATATTATTTAATATAAGTTTATGTAAAACGAAATTCTATGAATTTTCTGTCTGCGAAACAATGAAACACCAAACGTAATTCTACGGTTTGATAAGTTTGTTAAATAAAAAAATGATATTACAAAATTCATTGAATTCTGTTTCTGCGAAATATGTTTCATTCAAGTAAATAGTCATTGAAACAATAATAGTCGAAATAAAAATACAAGGACCAGATATTATTTGGAACATTTTCTGCGAAACAAAATTCTATGAAATTTCTGTCTGCAAAACAAGGGGACACCAAAAAATTTACGTAGTGAGTTTTTAAACGCTATTTTGGTAAAATTAGGTAGCGTTAGGTGGTGGAAATTAGGTATTAATTAAGACAAATTAATATTAGTGAAGAGATGTATATGTTTAAACTTTATCTTAAATGATCATCATATCAGCCTGTGTGTACCTACGTCCCAATTTTTTTTAAATATTGAATTATCTTAATATTAGCCTATCGATCATGAATAAACAAGAACTTTGGATGCGCGAGAAGTGAAAAGTCGTGCGATTTTTCACTTCTCGCACTCGCGCCCTCACTCCCTCACCACGTTTTACTGCTTCGTAAACGATGGAATCCACGCCGTAATACATTTATGTTAGGTATCTACTTTACTGAAGTAGGTTATGCTTAACCGTTTCAGGTGGAGTTTTACCAGCCGGAGCTACCAATCCTCAACCGCGACAACATCGGCATCATGGTAAAGTTGGTCCCGCGGCATTGCCCAGAGACCCCCATTGTGGTGGCGACCACGCACCTTCTATACAACCCCAAACGCACGGACGTCAGGCTGGCACAGATGCAGGTCCTGCTTGCAGAAATTGACAGATTTGCATATTTCAATAATGGAAGAGAGTAAGTTTTTTTCGGTATCTTTAATGTACGTAGGTATTTGTATACCTACAGTTAAGCACCAAATGAAGATATGATGAGTGTTGACAATACTGTATTCCCAATCTCTGACTCGATCCTTGAAGAAAGAAAACTTTATGGAATAATGTGAAGAATAGTTTTATTTTTCTCTAGTTCAATCTACGAACAATCGTCTCACTCCTACCTACGGTACAGACAAAACACAAACTATAGAACCATCGAATTACAGGCCTATCGCTATTACCTCACTACTCTCCAAGGTGATCGACAGAACATGTCATTAAAATAAAGCTCCTAAGATACCCATAAGAACCCGATTTGATTAGCGACCGTCAGTATGGTATTCGCCACGTTCGACTGGTTATCTTACGCAACGCGCAACGGTGGGCTTCAGCCATTGAGAGTCAAGGTGAGGTTTTAGCGGTCAGCTTGGACATAGCGAAGGCGTTCGATCGGGTCTGGCACCGAAATCTTTTGTCGAAGCTACCATCCGACGGACTGCCCGAGGGTTTGTACAGATGGATCGCCAGCTTCTGTCCGGCAGACGCATAAGAGCCGTTTATAGCTAGTCAACGACAGCTGGCGTCCTATAAGGCCCCGTGCTATCAACGACACTTGTTTTCATTGCACATCAATGACATGCTGACTAATGATAGAATCCATTGTTAAATGGGTAACAGCACCGGGGGATACCTTTTATACGGGCCGTGCCAACATTCCTCGTTCCTCTGTTGTCGAGAGTCGTGAACAACTTGTGTCCGATATCGAGACCACTAGTAAAAGTCTCTCAGTGGGGCCAGCATAATCTGGTCCGTTTCAACCCTACCAAGACAAAAGTATGCGCGTTTACCGGCTACAAAAACCTATTACTGTGTCCCCACGGTTCCAATACACCGCCCTTACTATTTCTGAGAGTATTGGGATTCTTGGTGTCGACTTCTCCAGCGACGTCCAATTTCGGAGCCATTTAGAAGGCAAAGCCAAGCTTGCATCCAAAAAGCTAGGTGTGCTCAACAGAGCGAAGCGGTACTTCACCCCGGGACAGAGGCTTCTATCATATAAGTCACAAGTCCGTCCGCATATGGAGTATTTAATTGATGTCACATCTGGGCGGGAGCACCTGCATACCAGCCTGGGCCTTTCGCTTCAGAGACGTGCTGTGCGGATTGTAGACACTCTCAAGTGATTTTGAACCGTTAAGTTCACCCCGTTGACCGCCACAGGTGGCTATACACGTCATGGGAAAATCGTGTCCTGGACGCCAACGATGGCTACAGCCGACTGCCTGGCCAAAGCAATTGCGATCAAAGCGCGATTGCATAAGGTTTAACCTTTGCGTCCTTGTGCGTGTTTTATCGCTTGTATAATGGGTTGTGTTCCGAAGAACTGTTCGACATGATGCTCACGGCCGCTTTCTACCATCGTACCGCCCGCCGTCGGCAGGGCATTCAGCCCCACACCTTAGAACCGAAATGGTTGCGTGCGGTACGGTTTCAGAGGAATTTCCTCCCTCGGACGCTCCGGTTGTGGAATGGGCTTCCTGTTGATGTTTCCCGCAGTGAAAAAAAAATCCCAAAATTTTACAGTTTTCCGCGTGTTGCTCAGTAAGCTCTATAATAAACATGGAGAAAATCACATAATGATTGGTTTCAGATCGGGTCACATACCCGTGATCTTGACGGGCGATTTCAACTCGACGCCGGACAGTGCTGTGATCCGGCTACTTGACAAAGGACACGTCAGGTAACTACTACATGAAAAGTAGGTGTCTGCTTACCATAGCAGGACGTAAACCTGTTTGCCACTGTCGTTGACTATAAAACAACCGGCCAAGTGCGTCCCGGACTTCGCACATTTAGGGTTCCGGACCAACTTCAAAATTAAGTAGGTTTTAATAGGAAAAATAAGGAAATTTCGATTAAAAATTCTGATTTATCAATTATATTAGTAAAGTATACGTTTGACATAAAAACATCCACTAGACACATACGTACTGTACTTATTTCTGGTATGTGTAGGTACTTGCCATGGTTATGCTTATAAATATAATAAGGTGATGATCCACTAAATATGAATACAAGATTCCGTAAGGATATAGTAATAATAATATTGAAATGAGTAGGCATGATTAAAAAAATCATGCCATTCGAACCAGTTTTTAAAGACGATTAAATGGTTGTATGGGACAATAGAGAATATGCGTGCGGAATGAATAATGATAAGATGTCACTATATGAATATAGTAAACCATCAAATTATGACGAAAAACAGTAAATTAATAACTATGCTCAAAATCTTGAAAGATTCGAAAAATGATGTAATTATTTCTAAAATTACTTAAATTAAAAACCACTATCAGGATTCATGTTTTAATAAACAAAAAAATGTATTTCGACAACGAACTTAAACGCAATATTTCACGACCAGTATAGCAAATTATTCGTTTTCCATGCAATAGTAGTACGGGCGCATAGTATATGACGTCACATATATGCCGGCATGTAAGGTTTGAAATATTCAGTATATTTCAGAGGTAATGTGCACATTAGTTAAATTGGAACGTACGTGATGAATGAGAGAGACAAAATGAGAGAAGTACATGGAAAAGAAAGGGATGAATGAACGAATGAGTGAAAGAGACAGAGTAAAATAATAGTAGTAAAATAGTTGAGATGGAAATAAATGCATTATGGCCGAATTCTGTTTCTTTTACTTACACTAAGCTTAATTAGTATGGGACGTATTGAGGGCTTGGATTTTATCTTGTACTTTAAAATCCATTTTTGTCTTTAGTGTTGTTCTTATTGTACAAGCGGTGTTCAATAAGTAATGAGAATGATATATAAACTCTTTAGTGAAAAAAAGGTCAAAAATATTGGCCAGTATTGCGAATATTAGTGACACAGTAAGTAAGTAAAAAAATGTTTGATAGTCCTTTGTTTTTTTTTAAACTAATACATTAGTTTTGTTCTGTTGGAGCGAATTGATAAAACTGGAGAAAATTCACATTCAAGCGGTTATTAAATTGCTGCGCTTGAAAAATGACTCTTTGGGTATGAAAAGATAGTTAAGTGCCCAGACTGCTTACGGATGCGCAGGAATACTATAAACTGCGGATTTCACTAAACTGGTTGGGAATTGTTACAACAAGATTCTGACAGATTTTTGCCTCGACTCATAACTAATATGGACGAAATGTGACTTCCATTACGATCCAGAAACTAAACAACAGTTCATGACTTTTAAGTGGCCATCATCTGAGAGTCCTGAGAAATGTAAGGGAATTCCATCGTCCGGTAAGGTAAGGCTCTCTTTTCTGGAATAACCAAGGGGTGGTAACGATCTAATATCTTAATTATGGACCACTATTACAGGGATTTTATACACAAAACCAATATAAAAATGCGTGACTATACGCGACGAACGTCGAAGCAAATATTCAAACGTTGTCCAGTTTCAACAAGGTAACGCTTCAGCGGATAAGTCGAAGTTTGCGATCGCTGTCATTAAAGATGCTCGCTCTAATCAATGATAAAGCATCCTCCATGTTCACCAGACCTCCCTCTAGCGATTTCTATCTATTTTCGAGGCTAAAAGAGCACCCCGGAATGTAGAAATTTAAAGATGATGACGCAGTGATCGCCGCAGTAAAGATTTTTTAAAGGTTCAGGTCCAACTTCAGGATAAATATTTTTTTAGAAAGGAAATATTATATTTAGACAAACGATATTGTAAGTATATTATACTGCTAAAAGATGACTATACCCCCCCTCCCCTGACAAACATGGAAGTTACACACCGACGAAGCCCATATTGGATGGGTCGATTCCGAGGTGGACAGGAGATCGCGTCTCCCCGTAACTTCACCCATTTTACCAGTGTCGGTTAAGGAAGTCAGTGACTTAGTCAGGCGTCTTCGTGTTAGGAAGGCTCCGGGTGCGGATGGTGTATCCAATGGTATCCTGAAACTTCTCCCTGAAACCCACCTCCTCATTTGGGTTGACATCTTCAATGCCGCGCTGACCAATGCTCACTTTCCAGCGCGTGGAAAGGTCATAGGGATAGCGAAGCCCGGTAAACCCCGGACTTTGCCTGCCTCTTATAGGCCGATCAGCTTACTTAGCTCTCTAGGAAAGCTATATGAGTGAATCCTTCTCACTAGGATTCTCGGCTGAAAATAATGTCATCATCGACGAGCAGTTCGGCTTTAGATCCGCGCACTCGTGCGTCCAACAGGTGCACCGCGTCACTGAGCACGTGCTGGACGGTTTCTCTCGATTCCAGGGGCTCAGGACCGGTGCAATCTTTCTCGACGTGTCGAAAGCATTCGACAAGGTCTGGCATAACGGGCTGATATACAAGTTATATCATCTCGGTATGCCTGACAGACTCGTACTCACCATACGAGATTTTCTCAGGCATCGAAGCTTTCGATACAGACTAGAGGAAACGTACTCGGACCCACACCCCATCCGGGCCGGAGTCCCGCAAGGCTCCATGATCTCACCCACTCTTTATTCGTTATTCACGAACGACATTCCCAGGCACCCTAAAGTGCAACTGGGGTTGTTCGCGGACGATACCGCGCTCTTTACGACTCATTGTAAGTATACTTTTATCCGGCGATACCTCCAGGAGGCAATCACTGACCTAGGTCGTTGGTTTAATCTTTGGCGTATCGAAGTCAATCCGGAAAAAAACACTGCGATAGTCTTCCACCCGTTTGACCGCGTTAGCACGGAAAGGCGTGTGGCTCCGAGCCAGATGTTTGACCGGCCTATCCCCTGAGCCAACGACGTCAAATATCTTGGAGTGACCCTCGACAGAAAACTGACTTTCCGTAGCCACATTAGTAGGGTACGCAATCGTGCGTTGTTCGTGCTAGGAAGGCTTGGGCCGATGATTAACAAGTTTAGTAAAATATCACTTAGAAATAAGCTGACACTCTACAAAACTTGTGTTCGTCCAATCATGTCTTATGCAAGTGTAGCTTTTGCTCACGTGCCTATGACATCGCTCAAGCCGCTTCAGGTCATTCAGAATCATTTTCTCCGTAGGGCGACTTGTGCTCCGTGGTACCAGTCGAACCTCAGTCTGCACCACGATATGGGGATTAGCACCATGTATGATTCCTTTAAGCAGACTGCCAGACGTTATTTTGTTTCTCATTAGTTATTGTACACCGGAGTGCGGTATGCGAGGTTAAGCAACGTCGGCCCATGTCAGTTATTGGATGGGTGACAGCTTTGAGTGGTTATCAACTGAGCACTCCCGTGCTTTGGAAGGCACGCTAAGCCGTTGATCCCGGCTTCTGTCTACGATAGCAGCCATTAAGCCAAGTTAGAGGCCTTCGGGCGGCTCGAGAACTTCTAACAGTCAAGTTTCCCACTCACTTGACAAGCCTAATTCCAATAAGGCCTGGTTTTCCCTTGAGTTCGAAGGTCAGATGGCAGTCGCTTCCGTAAAAACTAGTGCCTACGCCAAATCTTGGGATTAGGAAGCGGAGCCCGGGCATCCTACAGGATGCAACTGTACCGGGATAACGCTAGGAGGATGAAGATTAGTTATTGAACACCCCTCGTCCTTGTTCCATATACACATTTGACCTCCATCAAGACTGCTTCGAATGGCATCATAAAAAAAGATCCATGTTCTCTATTACTTACTACTTCTATTACAATTTATAATTTACATTTGGCCAATAAACAAAAACAACGTTTTTGCGAATCTTTATTGTCCCATAGTTTTTAAGATTTTAATAAATTTGTCTAGTTTACTATTTATTGTAATAATTTGATAGTTTCTATCCATATATAGCCACACTATTTTATAATATGAGTCATCATTCGTCCCTATTGTGGCTTGTTACAGTGCCAGTCCGTTCAGAGACAGCTCCGATTGGAAGAAAATAGGTGTGACAGATAACTGCCAACATCTATCCGTATACTTGAATCGCTCAAAAGGATTGCACACGCATTTTAGCATGACAAAGGTAAGTAAAAGGTGATTCGGCAGGAATTCAAATAATTTGATCATTAGGCTAGGTTTCCATTTGTAGGTATGTATTTATTTACATCTTGTCTCTTCTAATAAAGGATTCGTAATTATTGATGGTTCCCAAGAAGAAATACTAATAAGCTTTTCGATGTAACAAACGTTGCCAGCTCGCCCTAAGGCATATTTTTTTATATTAGTATGGACTCGTTTCGTTTGAGGTCGTTGTGCTATGACTCTGGATAAATTAGGTTGCAAGACGCTGTAAATCTAAAGGACTAATTATAAATAAAAGCGTTAGTTGTTTATAGTTCATCTAAAACTGTAAATGTTAAATGAATGCAAGCCAGAATCTACCTTATAGCCAGAGCTTTTCGTCGTTTTTTGCTCCCGTTCGTTTGACAGAATTTGGTCTCTAGAACTATAATTTATATTTGATGCTGTTATGTTGCTTGCGGTGCTCTTGGTTTACAATAGGAGATTGTTAGCCAAAGGTTGAAAGTGACCTATTTCACCCGAGATATATTCAATAGTTCAAGGGTCAAATGGGTGCTCTCACCCGAGTTAAACACTCTAATTTTCATTTCGACTATGAGGAAAATAAAAGTAAAAAAAAATATTCTAAGGATTCAGTAATAAAAACACGCGCTGCAGCAACCAGCAACCGGCGCCGCCCTGCGGCCCGATTGTGCGCATCCGCCCCCCGGCCTATAGAACTTAAAAAAAAAATACTTTCCTCCCTAGGGTTGGAAAAGCGACTTACAACCCGGCTACTTATGAAAATCGAACTTTCCCAACAGTCAACGTAATGAATATAACACTGTCTATAGATCTACAATTCTGAATACCGGTCTTGCCTGCCCGGGCTCGACGACAGTTCCACGGACCGCGACGACGAGTACGGTGAACTGTTCAACAGCGGCGCTCTCGGCCACGCTTTTAATCTGGTGTCGGTCTATAACAAGTTAAAACATGATGGCGGCCACGAAGCTACAACCTTCCAGGACTATTGGGTGACGGTCGACTACATTTATTTTAGGTAGGTAATCCACGTTAAAAACATTTCCACAGAACATGTAATTATAAATACGGGTACAGTACATGGCGACATATTCGAATGATAAAATTGTTAACTTATTTTTAACCGACTCCAAAAAAAGGAGGTTCTCAATTTGACCCGTATGTTTATATGTATGTTTGTGCGCGATTATCTCGCGTTTGACTGAACTGATTTTGATGCGGTTTTCAGAAGAATATTCGTTACATTTGAATAGTAAAATTTATTGGATTGATTTCAAAAACTAAAAAAAATACAATAAATGTATGTACCTACTGTTAAATAAAAAATCGTAAACATACAGTGATTTTGAACTGACTTGGTAGGTTTTTTATATGATTGTAGAATGAACAAAATGATAAAATGAGCTCCGCAAATATTGTGAACTGTGCTCTCTCACTCAGACCGATGAGCACACTGGCAGTCTGTATCTGTACGTTGCGGTTAATTTTTGGCTAAGAAAACTTGATAGATCACTACAGAGTGCTTGTACCCTCAGTTTGTTTAAACACGCCATTCCATTACGCATGACCAAGTGTAACCAAAAGAGAGGTATGAAAATACCCGAGATGTTATTTTGTTTGCAGTTGTTGCAGCAGTTTAAAGCTGGTGGAGAGGCTGCGTCTGCCCACAGCAGCGGAATGCCAAGTGCTGGACAAGTTGCCCAATGAAGTGTACGGATCCGACCATCTAGTCCTAGGAGCGACATTCGAGTTAAAGTCAGTTAAATCTTCCTTATAACGTATCGATTCTGACATAGTTCTATCGTTTTATAAATTGAGACATAGATATTCAATAATGTCTTGAGAGTAGGGATAAGAATAATTACGACACTACGCTGACTTTCATACTTTGTAACGGGAGTTTATGTAATATCCCGTACTGATAGCACAATCGCGTGTGTGACCCTCCCTTTCATTATCTTGCTCGTAATCACTTGCTAGAATAAGCCCATTTGTACACACATACGGGACTTGCGTGCGAGTTTAGCTAGATTGCGCGGTATGGTAGATCGATTGAAGTCATTAATTCATTATACTAGGGCAACCCGCAATGTATTGAAAATCGGACCCGAGTCTCGTACGTGTGCAAATGAGGCTTCAGAGGAAGGTTTTACTTCGGCTAGAAACGCGATCGTGACAAAGGTGCTGGTGGTTATGTGAAAAAAAATGGGCGTTGTAAAGCCGGCTATTGTAAATACGTATAATTAGTTTAGGTAGCTCAGAAACTACCTAAACTAATTATACGACCTCATCTCACCGAATTTGTTACCCGTCGTGACGATCACTCGTGAATGCAAAATAAATATGTACATAATTACCAGTAAGCCGTCAACTTTGACGAGGCCACGATATACCCTACACATATCCCTATCGTAGTATTGACCTCAAATACACGCGTGATACATGATGTATGTTAAATACAGGATCTTACCTTACACTCGCCTGACTCATTCTGTTAATCGGCCCTAAAGGTCGGTCCCTTAAATAATCCAAATCGTATGATCCAACCCATTTTCAAAAATATCTAAAGATCCTGACCTGCAATATTCAGGATGTCCATTTAGCCTAGTTGTGCAGTGAAGCTGGTGGCCCCGGATTCGAACCGCTATAAGGACATTGATTTGAGCGATTAATATGAATATTCGTTCCTTGAGGTTTGGGTATTTTTATATTGCATTGACATAATATAAAGCGACAGGCTGGTTGTTAATATCAGTATTTTTTTAAATGTTGATTCTTTATTAAAAATTTATGGATAAAATGTATATTGAATAGGTAGACATTTTCCTTTACCTTTTTGCATAATGGCATATGGCATATGGCTGAAGGTGAAGCGACAATGTTATGTTCAGTAATGTATTTAATTATTATTGATTAATTACTGTAAAGGTCGTCAGGAAACTACTCTCTATACAAATGTAATAAGGCATAGGATTGTTTTAGTGAAAAATATATTTATAATGGACACCATTAAACGCCGCCCAGGGCCTTGAAGAATAGCTGCCATCTTTCTTGGTGCTGGGCGTCAGGGGATGAAAACCAGGGTTTTGAGTGAACATTCGTACCAATTTCATCATAGTTGAGGTTTGACAAAATAAGCTGGACCAAAGTTCAGTGCTCTTCAAATAGCTATTTGGGTTACCCATATAAACTGTATAACTAATTTTCGTTACACAATGGAATTAATTAAAATGTAGGCATAATTAAGTCCGTAGCTATGTACAAAAAAATTGAAACTCACCCATTTGACTATACGGCGGCCGCTTATGGAAGCGGCAGCACGTGCCTGCCGCTTGTTTCCCTCACGGTGGTCCTTGGCGTCTCGCCCCGCGCTGCTCCGTTGCAACCACCGCCGCAGAAGTTTTCTAATGAAAGCGCTATTTTCACGGCACAAAATTTTCTTTTGCAACCACTCTACTAAAACATTCTCTATGATTCTGTAAACGTAGTGGTAGTTTGTTTGTTTACATTATTTGGATCGTCACTACTCATACATTACCCGTGCCCTTTTCCAGGCATAGCACGATTAATCGCAATTAAAAATTCTACTGACGTATGTGACACCAAACTTCGATATGTATACTTCTATTGCATGTATGTCAAAAGTTACCAATAGAATTATTGTGAAAAATAGAAACCAACTATAACTACGGTAATAAATAGTATATATGGCTGCTATTGTCAAGTAATATAATCGGATGTTTCAATAATCAGAGTAGCCGACATTACCCACTACTTTATCCTACGTATTTGGGTTGAGCTTCCTTTCGACTCTGCTGTAGTACAGATAATTTAAATAAAAAATAATATTCTACCGTGTTATTTTACTTTCCTAGTTATTCACAAAAAATACGGTCTGCTATAAATGCGCACTCAACATATCGTAATATTGTGAATTTCATACAAAATTAAAGGCCGGGAAGAATTTTTTTTAAATTTTATGTAAACATGGCGTCTATGTTTATGAACAGGGCTATGACCGCGAAAGGACTATCGTATTTTTTCTTCCAATGACAAATGTCATTTGAGCGATAGATAGAGAAAATACGATGGTGCTTTCGCGGTAGCGCCCTAGGCTAAACAGTTGAATTATATTTTTTTATTTATTTCTAGTGGCTGAATGGTTATGGGACCTAAAATATCCGCGTTAATGCCTATTACACACGAACTAATATTAACAATACAAATCTGTATGATTCAATGTGTTGATGAATAAATTTAAAATATTGTCTTTACGTAAGTCACTGGAGACCATAGGAATTTCTTTTATTTATTATAGAAATTAATATTCTTATTATCAGATTGTGTATAATGGCCCTAATAGGGTCTATTCGATCACTACACACGCGAAATACGGACGACTTCCGTAAAAAAATATGATTATGGAGGGATTGGAGTGAAAATTCAAATTTGTTTTTTGAGAGGTGTTTTTTTTTATTTCATTGCATATGTTTGAGAAAAGCACTATACATGCCTTGCCGGCTTCGTATTACTCTATACCTACTCTCCCGGAAAGCCCTTCTTTCCCGGCGTCTGCAGTAATGTGCTATTTTTCCAAACATAAACACGTCTAAATTTGTATGACAACACGAACAGCGCATCTGGTGGCCTTTGGTGCCAACTATTTGTTGCCATACTAATCACATCTACTCGTTCTCCGTTGGTTTTTAGGCAACCAACTGGCCAGTGCAATGTATAATTTAAATAAGTAGAACTTAATAATATTTAGTTTACTAGCAACATCATAATGTTAATTGGTGGTTAACGGTGTGGGTCGCACATATTTGTACCCATTTATATTTAACGTCTAAACCAAGCAACCTTGTAGCGATTGTTTGTTGACCTAAATAAATGAAAAAAAAAAGAAAAAAAATAAACAAAAATATATGCAAGTGATTAAATTACAAACTTAGTATAGAAATGTTTTTAGACGATAAAAAGAACTACATAGAGCTATAGTTATAATTTTCCTAGAAAACATACATTGATATCAATGTTATGTAATAATTTCATACTACATAGAGCTATAGTTATAATTTTCCTAGAAAACATACATTGATATCAATGTTATGTAATAATTTCATATTTTTCCTTGGTAAACTTCGGAGATAAAGGGGAAGGGGCGGTATTTTTTTACATTTTCCCTCATAAAACAAAAATTATTCAACGTAAAAAATATGTCTCAGAATGTGCAACCCAAGCCCTTTCATATGACACCCCACTCGACATATTCACTTGACTTTCAAATTTTGAACCAAGATCTCTCATTAATATTTGTATAAAATATATTTTTTTTAAAGTCATATTCTATGTATCTAGTTTAGCCTTCTTTATAACTGTTCCAAACTTCAAATCGATAGCATACGCAGTTCTTGGGATATTAGCGATGTGACAGACAGACAGACAGATAGACAGATAAAGTGAAACCATGAGAGTTCCTTTATTACCATTTTGATACGGAACCCTAAAAATGAAACATCATTATTAATTTAATTAATAAGATAGAAATGAAACATCTTTGTCACTTTATTTTTATTATTTATACAGTTTTTCGATTTACAGCTTAATAGGAAAAAAATAAAACAACATGTCTGAATAGAGCACGGTCACAACTAATTAAGTTATAAAATTAGCTCTTCATTTAAACCAGTTTTAGGATCATAAGCATATTGCGCAAGTTGTTTGGACGTCAAGTCAAATAAGTATGTACCTACATACTTAGAAAAAGCTTAAGCTGAAATTTATTTATCGGAATAATTACAGGTATCTAGTAAAAAAATGTTAATTGGTGTGAATATATAATTTCTAAAAGGGTCAAGTTGTGTTTAGGTACGGTGATCGAACTACTCCTATAAGTTATGGTCATACGTTGTTGAGTTATTTATTAGGTACTAAAATAATGAGTAGAGGACAACGACCACTCGAACGTCACAGTCCGGGTCCCCGGCGTGCCCGACAGGATCATCACAACACAACAACCCGACAGGGGCAAGTGGATCACAAAATTTTGTACGTTATTCGTAAATGCTTAACGTCCAAGCAAACTTCAGCTAATATTATCAGAAAGTTTGTTACATTTCTAATGATTTTGGCTTCACAATCAAGCGCGAAACAGTATTATAATTTATTTTTGAGTACCTAGTTAATCAAATTACGCTGAGCCGTATTTATGGCAATTATACGTTCCTAACGGAATACCCTAAGCAATCGCCACATATAAAAAACCGACTGCCTAGTGTTTGTACATGGTTTGTACGTTATTTACACTATGTGGCCAAGTGTATATTATATCATTTACAGTGTCTCATCCAGTCGCACCACTCTCGCAAGACCGACTTAGTATTGTATGCACTGCCTTTATAAAATCCGATAATGCTACTTATTATTTAAATATTTTTCCGCTTTACTAGTAAACATAACTATAAGTAAATTTACGATGATCTATATACCCATGTATAGAAAAATAATGTATGCATGGAGGCGCGATAAAGATTTTTATCGAATTAGGATAAGTCCGGGATAGCAGGCCAAAGGAAGAGACGGCCAATCAAACCAAAACAAACTGTTTTAGTCTTAATAAATTGATACGAACAATATTTTAGAAGGTACTTAGAACAGAGAGCTAGATCGAATCTTCATTTCCATTGTACCACTTCTAGATTCCCTTTCAGACCACCTATTTGATTTACACGGGAAGGATTTAAACCATGATTAGTCTGCCAGGAACCCGCCTAGCGGGCGCTGCGTAACTGTTCTCAGATGCCGGACAGCCCGCTAGCTGTCCGGCATTCAGTTTCTGGGGCACATTCAATATTTATGTCTGGCATTGGAAGTTTCTATCAGTTGACTAACACGTGTGAGGCTAAAAAATAAGTTTTGGTCGAAATGTATGTCTGTTTAGGGTTCCGTAGCTAAAATGGCAAAATCGGAACCCTTTTATACCTAGTTTTGTGATGTTTGCGTTAATTTCGCAACAACACGAACAACCCTAATTTATAAATTACACAATATTGTAGTACAGTGGTTTGTTTTAGAAATTGCCTAACTTACGTAAGTATTTAGTTGTTAAATAGTTCAAATCAAACAACATTGGGATGGTTTTCATAGTTAATAACGTAGTAGAATCCTCTTATAACGTCTCCGCATTTACATTGTACCACTTTTAACGATTTCGAAATCACCACACATTAGATTTCATACCAAACATTTTCAAAGTAAATCTGTTTTGTGCGACGTTCTGTTAGTGCGACGTAATATCACCTTTTACTATCGCTTTATCCGGGTTCCACTGTAGGTAATTAATTAATTATATTTTGCGATCTCGCTAAACTCGGAAGTTAATGGTTATTTTTGTATTTCTTCCAGTTTATACTTATGAAGTCATTAATTACCTCAACACGCACCAGTTAAAACACAATAATACCTATTAAGTTCGATTCACAAAAAAATATATACAGAATTTAATGATATGTTACTCCGATGGTCAAAGATACATTAAAAATAAGATCAATAAAGCTTAACAAGCAGGTGGTCAATAGAGCTTTGGTTCAATTTTTTAATGATGCTTAATAAAGTAAATAAATAGTTAAGTAAGTATAGGCAATATGCATAATAATACTGCAAATTATATTTTGCATAGTGTAAGAGAAATGCTATAAGGCCCCCGACTTATCCTAATGTGAACTGATTGAACTGAATTTCTTTCGATAAATTAGCCTCCACATATTAATAAAGTGAAACAGCTAACTCTGAAACAAGAAACCGTTTTTTACTCACTAGTGTCTAGAAACTATCATTTACACGTAAATTTCACTAATCTATGGTTCGTCGGTCAACTATACAATACTACGTCGGATCATTACGATTCCACGCTCTCTCTAGTTAAAAAAAGATAACATGTGATAACTGGATACAGTTACGAATGGAATCTCTCTAGATGTACAGAAGGTTAGACCTATGTAACATTATCTTTAATAGGGCGTATAACTTCATGAATTCCGAAACCTCAAGTTCGTTCACCGAAAAAAAAAACTGTTGCTCCAATATCGTATTATAAAAAGCATGATTGTTTTTAATTATTTCATTTACCACCAGGAGGTATTTACACGAAAGAAGCATTATCAGGCACGATTTTGATACCAACATAAACGGTACAGTGGCTGCTGGACAAATAGTTTACCGAAAGAGCTTTTCCGGAGGATTTTTATTTTAAAGTCATCGAACATATTTCTAAAACTATTGTACATTCACGTTCACTAATATAAGGTCCATTTTTGCACCTTATTACAAAGGAATAGAGTGAAAGTGTACAGTCAGCCGCAGAGAAACCTGACCCCCTTGCATATAGTTCTATGAAAAGGGGGTCAGGATTCTCTGCAGCTCAATGTACGTAACATATAATAATTAACTGTACTGAATACTTGTCTATAAAGTATGTAAAGCGAGACGCAAGGCGACAGCTTTGTCTTTGTAGGTTTCATGGGAATGTAGCGTGCAATGATGTGTATTTTGTTTGATTAGATATTGAATATTAAGTTTCTATTTTACTTTGCCTTTACGGCGGCACAATACAAACAACAGTTTTTAAGTTAGTATAGTTCATTCCAGATAATACTAGACGGCAGACGCTAGAATCCAAAGAGGCAGGGTTACGAAAATAAACTAGTGGTAAAATTAGGGATAGTGTGAACGTAAATTATGGATTTAAAGATGTATGAATACTTGGTTATGTTGAAATGGTGGTAAATGTTAGATGCAAATATATATACATATATAACGGTGTAAAAGAAAGCTCAGGCTAAGAAGTGTATACCACAACCAGTAGGTAGAGGAAGGGGAGAGTTGAGGAAGCTTAAGATATAATATGTAGGAATCGTGTCAAGTGAAAGAGAAAGCTCCCCTGCCTACTCGTATGAGAATGAGGTGTGATTTGTATTTTCTGCATATTCTATCACCATCACTGCGTATTTTTTCAGCCAACAATTCTAAGTGATATTCGGAACTTCTGTTTCCAAACATTCATTCTTTACACAAATTCTGTCATTGAGTGAAGCTATAGGTACTATTCCTTTCTCGTAGACTGTTGTTTACCTCTGTTAAACGGTAATGACGTCATAAATAGTAGACAATATACCCTTTTTCCTTTTGTCTGATCCTATCTGGATTGGAGTATTATTATCTAGTATAGGTAACTATTTTTTACATCGGCGCAAACGTTCAATTGGACGCGGCTGTCACGATTCAGCCCTGTATGAGTTTCGAGAATGGGGCAAGTATGAAACATATGCACAGACACGTTACGATATCACCCTCCATACTGTCACAAACTACATGCTATCACAATAAATATATGGAGCAACACTCTCTTCCCAGAATATGGTACAGTCAGCGTCAAAAGTAGGTGATCATATTCAACCTTTCATTAAATGTTACCCCATGCCATATGTAAGTGAGCATACCAAAATGTCAGTTTTATTAGTTCAAAATAAGTTATGGAAGAAATAGGTTCCAAGAGTTTATGACGTTATTCGCTAATAGAAGAAAATATTCAAATATGCCATTGCTTTCCCCTTTTCACGGATATGAAAAACAGGATATGAATATGACAGTCCACAGCGTGTGAATTCAGTATGAGGAAAAAACCGGGCATAGAGTTTAAGGCCCTAATATACACGTAGCAGGTTCTCATGCGAGTTAGACAACATTGCGTGGTTTTATAGAGCGAATGAACTTATCATACCTCCGTGAGCCGCATTGTAATGATCTCTCATGCGAGTCTCGTATGTGTGTAAATAAGGCTTAAGTAGTGTAAAGATTCATTCAACTCTTTTTTTATTATTTTGGACATGTAATTAATTTTTAATTGGTAACAACAGCAACTGTAACTGTAATTAATTTTTAATTGTTACAAGCTTTTTCAAACTAATGACTTGATGCTTTGTGTTACATTGCGTGCTGAATTACTTTGTACCTACGGTTAATTTTTCAATTGTAATTTTCAGAAAAAAAATGCCTAAATATACTTCGGACCTATGCAAGTTTATTGCAATATTTAAATGCTAATTAAATATTTTCTCATATTTGTTTTACACGCTGTAAACGAGATCATCATACAAACTTACGTATGTGCAGTTCAGAGTGCTAACCTTTAGTTATTACCTACATATGACATCTACTTATGTACGGTCGAGGAATTTGTACGTTTGTCACTTTTGGGTTCTATTTCTATGGAATTAGAGTCCTAAAGTGACAAAAATTCAAATTTCTCGACTGTGCATTAACATTCTTTAGATTATAATATATATATCATCAGATATTTTTGATGGTGACTGTACTTCCGAAATCAATCTTTATATAATTTTGCTAACTATACCTATGGGATCATGAAATAAAATTGAAACTGATCATTTAAACTTAATTTAATTTTTGTCTTTGGCCAATTTGGTGAACCTATATTACATTAACACACTATAGGAGCTAGAAAATGGTATTTTAAGACCATTACACCTAATATATCTAATAATACTGGATGGATATTAATATAATAAAGTATCGCGAAAAATTCAGAGTATTTCATAAGACCTCATCTTTTGTAAGTATACTAGTCGAAAAGCTCTTAATATTATTAATTCTTATATAATGTTATGTATTTGTAAGAGGACAATGTAATTATGTACCCTAGAAAAACCGCTTCGCTTTAAAAATCTTATCATATCTTAGATGATCGAATTAAGACTCAATTAGTTTAGATATCAATATTAAAATAATCTTTAAGCTCATAGTAGCAAAGTTTAGCATACTAGAATATAAACAAATTGAAATGAAACTGCGTCCAAGAGGACTGCTATTCGCCCCTATACATCTGTGGTGAGTGGGTTTGTTTATGAAAGCAAAATAATTATGTTCTTATTTTATTTGGAGCGATAAATCATGATAGGAAACAAATAAATGAGGTTAACTTAGACTTACGATTTCGATATGATCGACACTTATTTATAACGATATTCAATAATCGAGTACGTGATTATTATATTCATAATTTATGAACACGCTTCAACCTGGACGGAGAGGGGGCAAAGTGAGAAATTAATTGTATATTAGATCAAACTGCTTTAATCGTGAATTTGTCCCACTGTCTTGATCTATCATTCAAGTTTTTGTAACTATTCAGTCCCCTAGATAACCGACATATAAACATTAAGCAAGTACATTTAATCCGTAAAGTTATCATGACAATGTGACAATTTCCGAACAAGTGGTATTCATACATATTCGCGAATGTTTACGTTTTGCAATCGCTATTTGAAATATTAAGCGCAATATCGCATTAAAGCGGCACAGCGCATTGACAAGTAAACCGGTATTTTACTAAATCTTACACTGTAAAATAACGTAAAGTTTCCAATTCGAGGCTTCAGAATTCATTAAACACCCTTTATCCGAAACAACTAAGGTACGACGATATAAGTAACCAATCATCCAAAAAATATCAGATACATCGCAACACTGCTACTGTTCGCTGTCAAATCCTAACTACGACCTTAAAAATAAATTGAATTTACAGATAAAATTACCGATTACAGTTGTTTCCTAAAGACCATATTTAATATAGTCTGCTTTAAATTACGGACTTTGTCAGACTTTTATTGACTGAATTTTCAACTGCCAACGCCATTCCTAACTACGAGATTGATTTTACTCAAGTAAATAGAAAATCGTGATTTCTCAGCGAAATCAATAGGGCTCTTTATCTATCTACGATATTCATTTTTACTTTATGAAGTTCATTTGTATTTGAAATTCAAGGCTCGTGTAGGTATAGTGGGTAATGAGTGTCAAACGAAGCGGCCACGTGGTGTGTAAGAAGATAGGAAGCACCGGGCCCACGCGTCGGTAGGTCGGTGTAGAACACCTCTGCGGGTCGAGTGCAGCGTAATGCACGTAACAACTAATAATACTGTCTGGAAATTATAATTGTCTGCATTTTATGGACATATTTACTACTTTGGCCGACATGAGTAATTCACACGCAGCTTTTTTATTGTGTCATACTGTATTCTTTAGCTGGCTATCATTATTAAACAAAAAGCAATTTCAGCTATTTATTTTCACGTAGTCACGCCTTAAGTAGTATCGTCACAAAAATATTCATAAAAAATAAGTAAGTCAAACTGGAAATGTATATAACAATTATGTACCTATATAAATACAGTGATAAACCCGATGAGAGCAATGCACGTTCCGCGCAGGCGGCAGAGCACCGGCGGCGCGCAACTCGCCAGAACCGGGCCGCTTGCTACCGCACAATAACTCGTTGTTGCAATGCTCATTTCGCATCCAATTATACATATCTAATATTTTATATAACACGATTCTGGACCCGTGTACAGTATACAACCGAAAAGTAGTGATATAATGTGTTGGCATGTCCAAGGTAGGTTCTCTTAACACATCAAACATTTATATTCATTGAGACGACTAAATTCGTTGCAACAGCCTCGGTTTCTATCTTATAATTCATACCATGTTTATTTTTGTTGTGCAATACTTTACTGATTTCAGGTACATTTAGCAACTAAGTTACCGTTAGGTACCCTAAATCAGCGCGCTAACACGACCATAATGTCGATAACAATTGATCATGAATCATGATTGCCATTTAAATTATTAAAACTATAATAAACGTATAGTATAAACATATGATATTAATCAACAAATTTAAAAATATTGTAAAATTGACACGTATCTATACTTAAGTAATAGCCGATATGATTACAATATCATGTTTTGTAGCAATAGCATAACACAATACAATGATGATTATTGTTTACTTAATAGGTACCTATAAAATTACAGCCGCTATTTCATAACTATGTACATCTATTATACAATAATATATGTATGAGACTTACTACGTCTGGATCAAATGAATTGTTGCTATTGATCGGTGAATCGTTAATCGTTAGAGTATTAGATATATTGAAATATATTCAGTTCTGCATTGTGCAGGGGCCCCTATATAAGGACAAAATATGTTGCCCTTTCAATGTTTGATCTAAGGTGATTCCATACAACCTACTAGTTTGACATAAAAAGCCTTATTTAATTAGGATTTCATAATAAGTTAGTCCTGATACTAATTGACCTTATTAGAAACTACATACTATAAAAATGTAGCAACAATGGATTTTCGAGGGGAGGGCTAATGGAAATGTTGGAGCGATATTGGCGCAGTCGGGGAGAGCGCGTAGCGCGGCGCGGGCGCCGCCGCGGCGGCGGGCGACGTCCCGCCATTACCTACTTTACACATTTTGTACCACGTGAACGACCAAATTTAACGATTTGTTTTCGTCAACTTAACATTTTTAATATTACTTACACAATTCACATTTTATTACGAAACATCAAAAATTGAATTGATACAATTTATCTTATTTGTGTAGCTTTACTTGCTATTTGTGACATAATAGGATACTGCAGTGTTCACAGGAATGCTAGGAAACTATTTTTACCATGGAATCACTTAAATTACCACCATCAAAGGAAACCCTATGCCCAGTAAAGGGGCACGCCTTAATAATAATAGTTTATATTGCTAGGTCTATACTAACATCTAATCTAGGTATGTCTTTTCATCTAGATGTTAATCGCTATGACATGTGTATTAATGATATGAAAAACATGTTGAACGTCAATCTATATATTTATTACTAATCAATCAATACTTAACAATCGCGGTTTAAAAGACAGACTGTTGATATAGTTATGTAGCGTTTGTTGATACCGTACGTAGTAGTTAGTACGGGATTAAGGGTTCCTTACCAAGAAGTGAAAAAAGGAACCCTTATCTTCGAAGTTTTCCAATAAAAAATATAAAATGATTACCTAGACTTTTAATTTAATCATCAAAAAACATTTTTATACTAAGCGTGTAATTTAATCAGATTTTGAATAGCTTATATATTTCTTTATTAGAATAGAATAGATAACATTTATTTCGAATAACATGTGACACATACGGAATTATTGTTAATGTGATATGTATTGAAATGGATTCACGTGAAAAAGAATTATCCTTGAAAAACCAACATATTACATGCAAATTAGTAACAACAACAGCGCCGATAGATGGCACATCGCAACTTAATGACAAAATGCACCGACTGATGGCGTTCAATTAATGGGGTCGGGACGGGTAAAAGTTCTGTGCACGGAACTCTCGGTGCGCGATTTAGATTCGCATTTGACCGGATTTTTTATATGTAGGCAGATTCTCCGTCCGGAGTTTCGGAGACAAGTTTCGTTAGGTACGCATATAAGAGAAACGCACAGTCGGCTATGCGCTTACATACCGCTGAGATACTGTTGGGAGTTCCGCTGTTGGGTCTCTTCGGGACCCACCAGCGTAAATTGATAGTTATAATGGAGAAACGTTCTAGAACTATAAAAAAAACAGGTTGCAGTGAATTTTGGTGTCGTTGGTCAAAATAAAATAAAAATTTGGAACAAAATACTTGACACAATGCTATGATTATTACATATAGTCCTCCTTGTCGTATCCGACGACGGCGACCCTTACAACTTTCTCTGATGAGCACGGATATGGCTCGCAAAACCGAATTTGGATATAAATGTTCGGTCGCACTGTGTGCAGTATAACTGCCCCTGATCATTTCTTGTGTAGGAATATGAGGGCTTGGGTCGAGTCTTCCGTAGATGGCGCTTATGGTCCAGGTGTTCGAGTCGAGTTTCTTCAAAAGAAGCTACACCCTTTCGGACTCTATTACGCCATTCCGGTCTCATCGATGCAAGGTCCTCCCAGCGCTCAACAGGGATGTCACAGGCTTTGAGATGGCGTTTTAATACGTCTTTGTATCGCAGAAACTGCCCCCCACGATTACGATTCCCATCCGCAAGCTCAGAATAGAACACGGATTTTGGGAGTCTGCAGTCTGTCATGCGACTAACGTGGCCACTCCATCCCAACTGGCTTTTCATTAGAATAGCCTCCATGCCGGACATGTTAGAACGACGTAGGACGTCTGTGTTGCTCACACGATCCTGCCACCTAATGCGAAGAATGCGTCGCAAGCAACGCATGTGGAAAGTGTCAAGCTTCCTGATGTCACCCTTGTACAGGCACCAGGTCTCTGCAGCATATGTGAGTATTGGGAGCACCATAGCCTTGTATACAGAAAGCTTGGTTTGAAGATTCAGGTCGTGTGATGATTATTAACTAAGACGACAACAATAAATAGCAGCCAAACAACTTAAAAGTAAAGGTTTAAGAACAAGTGGTCTTATCTCTTAAAAGCGCCTCTCCCTGACAACATTCAACACAAAATATCAAAATTAAGTAGTTACAATAATATTGTTATGTAACGTTCTTAAAATTATTTTAGCATAATCATTTACCTACCGCAAATCTAATACATTCAACAACTGCATTCTTGGTGCAAGTATCGTATTTTACTCCTTTGTATTTTGTACAACAAGAGCATAAAACGTGGGTTTTTATGCCCCCTCTGCTGGCCCATCGGGCCGCTTAGCGAGGTTTGTCCACAAATAAATACCTGACTGTTCGCTTAGCGGACCAAACGAAAATAAAGGTTATATACTCGATTTTCACTTCGATATTAGGAAATAAAAAAACGCACAGCGAATTTGGACAGTTTTGACGAATAATTAGTTTCCCACCATAAAATTTCTGTTCGGGTAACCAGTCGTCTACCGGTCCCTGGGATCCCCGAACTCATTAAAAAATGTTGTTAATTTGAAAATTGATATAATAAAAAACAGGGCAGGAAACTAATTGTGACGTTCGACTATGGTTAAATCCTTCACCAAAATATAACAGGTCCGCTAGCGCCACTCGTATATAATTGTAATTATATAAAATTAACGCTATCGATATCTAAAAAAGGGGGCCGCTATGTACTGTAGTTTGTATTTAAGTACTTTTTGAATATATTAAACTAGTTATTGCTGGATTGGTCCATCTGTGTCCGTCGGCATGTGTTAAGTTAAAACGGACTTTTTATTTTTGAGCTCATAGATCGACGAATCTAGCAACGTAAAGCCTAGTTTGACGTATTCAATAAAAAACCGGCAAAGTGCGTGTCGGGCTCCGCACATTTAGGGTTCCGAACCAATTTAAACCCGTTAAAATTTTGTAAAAAACGTGATTCCTTTGTTTTCTATTATTTTTAATACAAAAATATAGTATTTATGTACTCAATGAGCTCTAAACAACGATATCGCACTCGATGCAATAGGACAAAAACATTTTTACATGCCGCTCTGAAAATCATTGATAAATAAGTTTTGACAATTTATACCTATGGCTGTACCTCCAACCTTTTAGCTGTAAAACTTGTGTGACAGACGACTGACGGACGCGTGAGTTACAACAACGGGGCTCTGTTTGGACCCTTCGGGTCCGGAACATTAATAAGTGCTTAAACACAAACTACAGTACATAGCGGCCCCCTTTTTAGGTATCTATAGTTAAATTTAAATTATCACAATTATTTACGAGTGGCGCTAGTGGACCGGTGCTCTTAATGCCAAGTTATAATTATTTTTGTATTTGTTTCTTATGTAAATCCACGCGCGTATTTATCTTAAATTTGTATTTAGATAGTAATACGTATGACGTGATTCAATTAAGATAAAACCTAAATTTTATAAAAACACCTATTAATTGAAGTTGTATTGTCAATTGTGCATGTGGCTGTAAGGCCAAATTGCTTAGTCTTAAAAAAAGAAATTAATTTATGCTCAAAAGCATAAACAACCATTTTATGCAGCCATCTCTCGACATAAAGAACAACTTACGAGCATGAGAGAAGTGAAAACGTAATTTGTAAAACTCATTCTAAAAGAAAATAAAGCACACACTGGTGAAACATAGTTTATATCAACCTCGTCAGAAATTGAGCCAGGTGAGACATAATGAATTTGTGTACTTACCATAAACGGTAATAAAGAAAACCTCAGATCTCATATTTATCGCCCTTGCCTTCGGCTCTTGCGTCAAATACCTATGATCTGACATATTATTTTTTTTACCAATGTATTACTATTGTGATTGAGCTGCCAATTAAGTAAATTTATCTCACAATAATCGTAAGATTTAGTAGTCGGAAGATTCTTCGTGTCTCCTTATCAGTAGGTACCTAGAAGAGCGGAAATATGGGCGGAAGCAACATGTACCTAAATTATTATTACAGTGTCAACAATCTGTCTTTTAACTGAGTATAACTTAAATGTATTCAACAAAACAAATACAATACATCACGTTTTACTTGGATATGTTTAAATGTATATCATAACATAAGCTAATAATAATGCAACTTTTATTTTGTAGCATTTTAAATATGCTGTCGTGCCAAGTACCTACTCTTAACTGCAGGCATTTTAAGTAGTATTATGTGAAAACTAGTAAAATGTATGATTTTGCGAAGATTTTACCCGTAAGGACTCTGTTATAAGGAACTAGATATATTAGGCACAACAATCGTGGTAAAAGTTGCTTTATTATAACACTGCCTCGTAATGTATCGAATCAGTGCTGTTTGGCGTTTGGACACCTCACAACCTTCCTCTATAGATAGTAAGGACGTAATGGATAAACATTAATGTACTTAATATGAACAACAACATGATGGCGATAAATTACGGTTACCCCGCAATTTGGATATGAAATTGTGTTACTCTTAAATGATTTCTTAACACTTTATTGCCATACTTGGCGGGGGCGACTAGAAGTCGAGGCTGTTGCACGATACACGCGGGGATTTGGACTGGGTACTATTACTTGTGTTGCACATAGTATCTGTACGTACGATTATTACATTGAAATACGCACGACATACAACAAAGGTAACTTTAACTTAAATCTATGTTCACGAACGAGGTTGATATAGAATTACCTCGTTGCGAATACGATCAATCGAGCTTACTTTCTAGTTGATTACGTAACGTGTCAAACTTGCGTTAGGTGGATCTAACTATCATTTTAGTATGGAATTTTTTTTATGTTTTTTTTAGGATTGTGATCCTTAAGAACTTTCTGAAACGTTACGTAATCACCCCATTGTATGTAGGCTACATTTCAAACATCTAGCAAAACGACTGCTGGACTGTAAAGGTCGTTTATTGAAGTATCTGAATTATTTGAAAATAAGTAGTTCGAATTGCTACGGCCACTAAACACAAACGTTCGCGTTAAACGTCTTGTAGACCAGTTTCAGTACTTGATTATTCATTGTTGACTTAGTTTCACAATGCCTAACATTTTTGGACTAATGAGATTCGGACAACATTTTTGTTACTAAACGAGTACGTATTGTATCTATCCATTGTCAGTTAGGTAGATACCATAAAATAATATTGACGTCAGTTACACAGTTTTTACCATGAATATATAATTTATAATGGTCTGTGTGGTTACGGTTTGGCGTTTGAGAAGATGATCTTATTGGGGCATGAGAAGATTTCCTCACCAAAAAAGAATATTTATTTATTTGCTTTACGATGGTGTAGTACTTATTGTATGTCTCTTTTTTTAACTACAACGTCGATAGCCAACATGTCCGGCGATACAATAAACGTCCCTTTGGATCATTTATCAAGGTTGTGTCGGGTTGCTCTAGGGCCGACATTCGGATTAGGCCATCTCAGTCAACTATTGAATGGTGTATCGGAAGCTAAAATTGATTTTCTCCAGGCAAATCAGTATCTTGAGTTAAACTGAGTCATATAAAGTACAAATATAGACCTCATAGAGGAGAGTGATTCAACGCAATAATTCTCTCCTTGGCATCACTTTCGGTTGTCCATATCTGGTTGGATGGAGCGCGAAACGCTACCATCATCTATACTATTTACAAAACAATTATATGGATAAGCAGAAAGCGATACTTTAGGTTCACGTACGGAACGAATACTTCTATAGGCCTATTGATATATTCACGAAGAACCATTCCTAGGTGAGTTTTAGTGTTCTTATGTATAGGAATTAGCGGTAGAAGCTGGTCGTATTTACAATCAGGGTTGACGAGCAAATTAGCTTTCCGTTAACCCTGACTAAAATTTAGCATGTTGCCAGTCATGGCAGCTTAATATGTATATTATTTCTTCGGCAAGCTTACAAGCTTGCATTCAAACATTTCGGCGAAATATTACTACGTATGGTTCGCTTGAGATAAAAGTGAAGCACCTAATAGTTCACATTCAACACTGGCGTCGGATGATGTGTCTGGGAGTAGTTTGACGAAGGTCGCGAGGGCAGGCGTGTGTGGCGTCGCTCACACATGACAGGGTGGCGGCGAGCGCGCGGGCAGCCGGCCGCGCCACACCGCGCGCGCACCTGGGTGTGCGCAGCCGGCGCCGCCGCCCTCATCGCGCTGGCTCGCCTTCTCTGAAAACACATTAGCTAATCTGTAATTGATTGTCACCAACTTATTCTCCTTTAGTGACTTCGCAATGCGTTCGTTGTCCCACCCCAAACTACCTCCTACAACCGATATGTGACACAAATAACTCAATATGTATTATGTTTAAACTTAATACATATTGGGTTATTACCTAATATGAATCTTAGGTACTAAATATCTATAGTCAGATAATTTCCTTAACTTGCAATCCTGTAGGCAAATTAGGTATTAGTAGAGCTAGAGTTATTTAGCCGTGAAATTGTGCGCATGGGGTTACAAGCATGAAATTTCTACCATAGATAGTGTGTACCGCGGTGATTATTTTCAGATGTGGAGGGAAGTCAGATTCGTCCCCTGTGTGTGGGTAGAGCGGGGTGAATGGGACCAAGTTCACCTGTTTTTCGTTTTTTACTGGTTAGTTAAGGCTGTTAGGGCTTGTGCGATATTTTTTCCTCGATAACAGATATCAGGAATTCATTTTTTATGTTACCGCGGTATGGTTCCCTTTAAAAATATGTAATACTCCATAGATTGTATATATTTTTAGAAAATAGATTATATTTGCTATTTGGAACATTTTTTTAATTGAAAATGTCACTTCTCTTCACCCCGCTCTCCCTGCGTATAGGGGACGAATCTGACTTCCCCCTACATCTTAAAATAATCACCGCGCAACACTATCTGCGGTAGAAATTTGCGCGATGCGCACAGTTTTGTTAGAAGACAGCGGCTTAGCAACTCTACTACTCCAATATACCTGGTGTATTTTGAATAAGGATGATTGAAGACAGCACCTAATTGCTCAACATTTTGTAACGAATAATTCTAGTTCTCTTTATAGGAAAGTTCATACTGGCAGACCTAGAATATCAACTATTTTGTTTTTACGGAGAGGTTTAGTACATCATTGAAGAGGCCGGGAAATAGTAGTTTGTCAGACGAAGCGAAGCTGAAACTGAAGAGAAGCTGAGCTGTAAAGGAGGCCATATAGTGAGTTTTTGTCGTCGGCCGTTTGGCGCTTAATTTCTAGTGGAATTTGTGTTTCGGGCAATGTTCTCCACCCCTTAAACCGTTATCAAATGAGACAATATTAGCTTTGATCGATTCCTTACATCCTTAATTAGGTTTATAAGTTTTGCTTTTTTGGTAGGAAATTCTTTCTCGTTCATTAAATAATAAAAATAAACCAGGAGGAAGTTTTCGAGTCAAAAACGAATCTTTAAGGGTTCATACTTTCACTTGCTTGCAATTTTCCCAAAAAACCAAAACGTATAAAGCTAGTATTTAATGACATCTACCACATTCCAAAAATCATGCAAATCGATTCAGAATTAGGGAGTAGAAAACGTTGAAATGTATGAAACATTTTTGCTACACAATCCTCTTGTAAATAATACTTCAGTAACTTGCATTAATACAATATTCGGTTTCAGTGTTGGTATCAACAACTCGATGTGTACCTAACCTAAGTCTAATAAAAATATGCCAACTCGTAATGAAATCATACATAAATAATGTAATACACAAATAGGTACATTATTTAGTTGCTATTAGGGTCTACTCCGAAAAATACAAATACCTATATCTACTAATTCACAGAGCCACGCACATGAAAGGCTATAGTGACAAAATATAACTTGTATCAAATGTCTAGTTTTTGTTTTAGGTCGGTTTTCGGTAAGTTAAAAAATAAGGTAAGAACTATGTGTGACTCCCAAATTATTTAAAATTACCTACCTACCCTAAAAAAATGTTGAGTTCCATAAAAATACATATAGTTACAGGTAAATTATTATCGAATTTTTTTACCAGTCCTTTTTTGACGCATCTTAACACCCATATAATGTAAATACACATTACACATCGAAACAATGAATACAATCAAGTAATGATATTTGAGTAGTTAGAAAGTTTTAATACGCATTTTAGAGGAGCAATCAAATGAATGTATACTTTTTCTATCACCGATGCGTAGTAATTTATGATAATAATTCACTATGAAAACAACTGTTTTCATAGTGAATTAAATACGTAACTACGTACTATATATTTTATTTTTTAAATCTAGTGTAGTGACAATCATTCGCTTCGATTCAGATGATATTTCCGTAAGTTGATAGAAATCGATGAATGAATTTATAACCGTATTAAATAACGTGTTATAAAAAAAGTATTCTAATAAATTGCAAACGATGAAGTGTGAAATTTACGTTTTTTTTGTTTTTATGTTGACGGCTTTCACTCCTTGCTGAACTTGTCAAGGGGTATTTCGCCAATGTCGCCGTATGCAGACATATCACACGAGAGGAGTGAAATTACCTTTATTGCGGAATTTGGAAATATACTCGTATCGTTTTCTGAACTATACAATATTGACGTAGGTAGAATAAAAATCGTATGACAAAAGTTACTACCTACTCTAGATTCGTATCCAATAATAAAACAAAAAATAATAAAAAATTGCAATAGAACCGATTTGAATAGTCATTCACCATTCATTAATAATTCGCTAATTATGACAATCGATTCATCTTACCCTTATCATAACAAACGCCAATTCATAACTGTCAAAAAGGAACTGGTAAAAAAATCCCATAATAAGTACCTATAAGATATCTACAGATGTATGGCAAAATGATTTTCCTTCGGGAAAACTCGGATCTCAATCGGAATACGATGGCACCCGAACTGACAATCAATGATTGTATTAAATGAGTGACGTTTTTTATCCATTATTATGGAACTATTGTTTAGTGTCAATGTCAAAGTGAAAAATGTTATTGTATAATATAGAGATGTTACAACCACCTTCAATAACTTTGAAAATACTCTCCTATCTTCACTTTACATATAAAGTACAACAAAATAAATCTTATTAGGAAATATTTACACGAATAAAACACAATACCTGGCTACTTAAAAACACTATCTACTTACGGGGCTAGTATGAAAAATTTTATGTCATTGGCGTCCCTATGGCACCTAAGTAAATAACCCGCGTGTGAGAGGGATGCAAACGACATGAAGGCTTTCATACTAGGCCCGTTAGTATACTTCTAGGTACAGTCACCGTTATAAATAAGTGGTGATTTCTGTACCTTGTCGCTTTTAATCGTTTGAAAATTTCGTATGACATTTCAAACACGACGTTAAAGTGACAAGGATACTAAATGATAACTTATTTATGCCGGTGACTGTACTTAACATTAATATTTTACCTACACATTTGGGTCGATATTTTTAACATTTTCCATTTCACAATGTGAGTAACAGTCAGACATATCTTCGTCAGATTCGTCAGTGCTTTCATTTACATTAATTAATATTTGAATTGCGTGTTAGCCACTCTATATATATATCATCATCATCATCATCATTTCAGCCGAAAGACGTCCACTGCTGAACATAGGCCTCCCCCAAGGCTCGCCATTTAGACCGGTCCTGTGCCGTTTGTTTCCACCGGATTCCCGCGGCCTTCACCAGGTCATCACTCCACCTTGTCGGAGGCCTACCGACAGCTCGTCTTCCGGTGCGTGGACGCCACTCAAGCAGTTTCTGGCCCCATCGACCGTCAGTCCTGCGAGCAATGTGCCCTGCCCACTGCCACTTAGAGTCGCAATTTTGAAGGCTATGTCGGTGACCCCAGTTCTGCTACGGATAGCTTCATTCCTAATTCTATCACGCAGAGAAACCCCGAGCATAGCTCTTTCCATTGCTCTTTGGGTGACCTTGAGCTTTCTTATGAGGCCCATCGTTAGCGCCCATGTCTCGGATCCATATGTCATCACTGGCAACACACACTGGTCAAAGACTTTTGACTTGAGGCACTGCGGTAAACTGGACGAGAATACACTGCGAAGCTTCCCGAACGCTGCCCAGCCGAGTCGGATTCGACGAGTGATCTCTTTCTCGAAGTTGGACCTACCTAACTGGACTGTTTGTCCCAGGTATACGTACTCGTCAACAACTTCGAGCGCCGAGCCGCCGATTATTACGGGAGTTGGTACGACATGGGCATTAGACATGACCTTCGTCTTGTCCATGTTCATTTTCAGACCAACTCGATCGGAAACTCTGCTGAGATCAACGAGCATTGTACTGAGGTCCTCCATGGTCTCAGCCATGACTACAATGTCGTCAGCAAATCGAAGGTGAGTGATGTACTCGCCATTTACGTTGATGCCTCGTCCTTCCCAGTCCAGAAATTTGAAAGCATCCTCCAGTGCAGCGGTGAAGAGCTTCGGAGAGATCACATCTCCTTGTCTGACTCCCCGCTGCAGTGGAACAGGCTTTGTTTCCCGGTCCTGTAGTCGGACGGACATGGTGGCGTTTTCGTACAGGCACTTTAGGACTTCGATATACCGGTAGTCAACTTGGCACCTCTGGTGAGACTGCAGTACAGCCCAAGTCTCGATCGAATCGAAGGCTTTCTCGTAGTCCACAAATGCTAAACAAAGTGGCAAGTTATACTCTTCGGTCTTCTGTATAACCTGCCGCAAGGCATGTATGTGGTCTACGGTACTGTAGCCTTTTCGGAATCCGGCTTGTTCGGGAGGCTGGAAGTCGTCAAACCTGCGCGCGAGACGGTTCGTGATGACTCTCGAAAACAGCTTGTAAACATGACTCAGAAGTGAGATGGGCCTATAATTCTTCAGCAAAGTGTTATCGCCTTTTTTGAAGAAAAGTACCACCACACTTCTGTTCCATGCTTGCGGCGTTTTCCCCTCGTGAATTACAGAATTAAACAGCGTCTGAAGGGCTCTCAGGACAGGTTTACCGCCCGCCTTCAGGATTTCGGCTGTAATTCCGTCGTCACCCGGGGCTTTGCCGTTCTTCAACTGTTTGAGAGCCATACTAATCTCATACAGGCTGACGTCCGGGATATCTTCGGTATAATGTCGGGTTAATCTAGCTCTAGGGTCTTTGGCTAGATCAACGATGGGTCTTCGGGTGGTTGTGTATAGCTGCCCATAGAACCTTTCAACTTCACGCAGAAGCTCAGGTTTGGAAGAAATGATCCTGCCATCGTCGGTCTTCAGCTTAGTCATCTGGCTCTGACCAACAGACAGATCTCTAGCGGAAACCTTAGAGCCTCTGTTGCGCTCAATAGCCTCTTCAACACAGTTAGTGTTAAATCGGCGTAAATCGCGCCTCAGGCACTTCGAGATCTGTTTGTTGAGCCGCCGAAAGCGAGATGCATCATCTGGAGACTGCAGGATCATCTCACGTCTTACATCCATGAGCTTCAGAGTGAAGTCAGAGATCTTCTGGACCTTTTTACGACGGGTCTTGAAGAACTTGGACCCGACCGTATGGACAGCTTCCACAAACCCATCGTTGTTTTCGTCCACGTCGCTCCCTAGGCATTCGAAACGGTTTTGCAATTCGAGTTGAAAGCTCTCGGGGTTTTGTAGTTGGGCTGGTGCCGGGCGGAGCGTAGACTTTATCAATCGACTTCTCTCTAGCTTGAACTGAATATTTAATGTGCCTCGTACCATACGGTGATCACTGCCCGTCTTGACCGCGTTGATCACAGAGACATCATTAAATATATGCTTTTTCGTCGACATGATAAAGTCTATCTCATTCCTCGTTGCACCATCCGGGCTCATCCAGGTCCATTTCCTATGCTCACGTTTCCTGAAGAAGGAGTTCATCATGTAGAGTCCCTCCTTCTCCATGAAACCAACCAGTAGATGTCCCCGGTGATTCCTTCGCCCGACTCCAAATTGCCCCACTCTCAGCTCTTCACCGTCCCGTTTGCCCAGTTTAGCGTTGAAGTCCCCCATAACAACTGTGAAGTGAGTTTTGGAGCTATGAATGGCTCTGGAAATATCCTCGTACATAGCTTCCACCTCATCGTCGGAGTGCATCGAGGTCGGTGCGTAAACCTGTATGACCTTCAACGAATACCGTTGGGTCATTCTTAGTACAAGGCACGCTACCCTGGTCGACACACTCTCGATTTTCACCACGCTGTTTACGAGGGACTTGTGGACGATAAACCCGACACCTCCCTGGGACTGTTGGTCGCCCTCCCGGAAATAAAGCAAGTTACCGGACTTCAGGGTTATCGTATCCTCTCCCTCTCTACGGATTTCTGATAACCCTACGATTCCCCAACGTATCTTGCTCAATTCTTCCTCCAGTTCCAGCAGTTTCTCGTCGGTCCGCAGTGTTCGGCAGTTAAATGTTGCCAGGGCCAAGGGTCGTCGGTTTTGGTAGCCGGGTCTCTGCCGGGGATTCACTGTAGCACCCCCTGCCCCGCCGTTACCATGGCCGCTACCGGAGCCAGGAATAGCGGGGCCGCCGGGGACTAGGGGTCTTGGTTTAATTTTTCTGGGCATGTTTTTTATTTTTCCCTTGGGGGGGATTTGCCATAGTCGCCACGCTTGGCAAGCGGGTTGGCGACCGCAGTTTGATGGTGGTAATGATCGAAGGATGCTGCTGCCCACCCTCCGATTTTCCCTTATTTGCCTCCTACGAAACCCACGGGAAGAGATGGGGTGGCGCAATTCTTACCCGGCAACCACACGGGGTAAAACAAGGGATGAAAGTTTGTATGGCAAACGTAATTTTGTATGTAGACTCTCTGTTTAAATATAACAAAACTAATTTCAGCGTTTTTCTAAATTCTCTCCCTAAAGGGGTGAAAAGGGGGTTCAAAACTTGTACGGGGAGCAAATCTTTTTTTAAAGTTAGAGATTTGAAACTTCGTAAATAGACTATGTTTAAATACAACAAAACGTATGTCGGCGTTTTTTGAAATTGCTCCTTTAAAGGGGTGAAAAGGGGGTTACAAGTTTGTATGGGGAGCAAATCTTTTTTGAAGTAAGTGATTTAAAACTTCGTATATATACTCTCTGTTTAAATACAACAAAACGCATTTCAGGGTTTTTTGAAATTGCTCCTCTAAAGGGGTGAAAAGGGGGTTCCAAGTTTGTACGGAAAGCAAATATTTTTCGAAGTGAGAGATTTAAAACTTCGTATATAGACTTTTTGTTTTAATTAAAAATGGGATCGCTCTTGGCCAGCATCTAGCCAGGGGGCAAAGATGAGGCCGACGATGAAGCGAGCTCACCCAGAAGGTACCTATTCACTCGTGCCTTAAAAAGGTCTAGGTTATATGAGCTCGGAAACACAAACGCCGGCAGAGAATTCCAAACCTTAGAAGTGCGCATTATAAAATATGATGCAAAGCGCTTGGTTCGAATAAGAGGAATTTCGACCAAGTAAGGATGGTACCTATCCAGCCGTACGTCTGGATGTCCGATGGAAGAAGGGGGAAGGCTTTGGACTCGATGGCAGTGCCGAAGTTAAGGTTTGAGTTAAGCTCATGCCAAGCAGCTCGAGATCGTTGGCTACAGGTACGGTTGTACCTCGGAAAGTAGGAGCCAGATTGAATGAGCTCCTTTTTGCGGTAAACAGGCACGCTTGCGTTTTGGTGGCGTTGAAACTAACCAGATTGTTGTCACCCCATTGAGAAACAAGACTTAAGGTTGAGTTAATTCGCTCTACCATTGTCTCTCTCTCAGACCGAATTTCATCACGACCAGCCCCTGCGCTAAACAAAAGACTCCTCTGTAACAAAACGCATACAACAAAACGCATTTCAGGGTTTTTTGAAATTGCTTCCTTAAAGGGTGAAAAGGAGGTTCCAAGTTTGTACGGGGAACAAATCTGTTTTGTAGTTCGAGATTTAAAACTTCGTATACTGACTCTCTGTTTAAATACAACAAATCTTGTTTCAGCGTTTTTCTAAATTGTTCCCCTTATGGGATTAAAAGGGGATTCCAAGTTTGTGCGGGGAGCAAATCTTTACTTTTTAGTATAAATCGATATAGGTGTCATCTTCGAGGTTCCTCGGGGTGCGGATTACGAAAATGACATGTATTTGCAAATTCAAGATGGCGGACAACTATTTTTCTTAAAAATCGATATGGGTTTCATTTTCGAGATTCCTCGGGTTGCCGATTACGAAAATGACATCCATTTTCAAATCCAAGATGGCGGTCATTTTTTTTGTTTGAGTATTATTTCACAAATGATTAATAGTATCAGATAACTGACAGAAACAAATAATTCTCATTTGTATCTTTGTTACCATCTAAAATCTACGCGGACGAAGTCGCGGGCAGCCGCTAGTACAAGCATAAGACACATTGAGCAAGTAGTTTACAAACTAACAGGTAAACGGTATATAGGTAGCATTCACTATACATAAAAATCATAGTAGATACCTTATTCGATATCTATAGTACTTAATTTTTATCGAGTAATAATTTTGGTACGTAATTGTAGTCATGAATGGAGTGTTAACACATGCGGCATTTATTAGATTAATACATAATAGATATCAGCCAGTTTCATATGAATACATATAATTATGACGTATACTAGGTTGATAAGTTTGAGACCACGTTTACGCAAAGGCGACATGATGCGCGGCACGCCACGCGCGCTTTTTCGTATTGGATTTCCACACGTTATGACAACCACGCTACGTCGCGTCGTGTGCGTGAAAGCGGCACACGGGGTAGGCCTTGTTTATGTGAAGACGACACGACACTTTTGCTATCAGGAACGACAGCGTACGTGCTGTGTTGCTGAAGTTGTCGCTTGACATAAACAAGGCTGACCATATACCACGAGTAGAGAGTCAATCTCGACCACCAACCACTACTTGTCTCGAAACTACTGGCCTAACTAGCTTCACCGCGCGCCCTCACGCGCACTGACACGAATGTTACAACGAAATGTCCGGAGTTAGCCCTCTCCGCATGCAACAGTCCACGTACAAGAAAGTTGCAAGCTCACTTGGGGATCACGACGGGACCAACAGAACAAGAAGGTAAATAAAATACACACTGGTTAACGATGCGGGAACCCCGCGTGCCGTACTTTTGTGTCTTCTACTAAGTAAGTAGTAGATTTTCCTAAAAGACACAGTTTTTTAATAACATTTGCACTGTACCAATATATGCCTAACGTAGGGCTAGCGGTTTCCTTTCTAAATCAGTTTTTACTTACAAATACATGCAAATTTAAATTATTAAAACTTACTGATTAAATGTGTTGATTTAGTTCGAAAGACCCTAAAGTATAAATAGTTTGTTAAATAAAAATATCTTAAAGTGAAAACGAAGATTTTTTTGGCATATAATTGATAACTTTAGATATGTTGTTAACATGTAATTATGTCAAAACAATTAAAAAATACTCTAAAAACTCTTCCATTTCTCACAGGATTATCTTGTCGTTGAGTAGGGAACCAAGGAGTGTGTTTCAGTCAGGAATTAGGGTGTTATCATGTCAAAGGGGCTGGGCTGAAGAAATAGGAAGGGAGGCGCAACAGCCAGCACAGGGGCACGATGGACCCCGCGCGGCATCGATTCGGGGCCGGGACCGACCGACCCCGTGCACCCGACCACGTGGCGGAGATGGGGGCGAGGATAGCGGGGGCCGGGTGCGTGACGTCACAGGGCACCGCGATGCCGCAGCGAGTATCGATCGATCCTGGTACCTACTCCGCATTCATTCAAGCCGACGATAGGAAGGCTGCACCTACCCTACCACAGATGCGGTTTGCATGACGTGTGCCATACTATGAATGGTGTTTGCCGGCCGCCATTCATACACTTTACGAACATAGGATTAATTGCATGTCGAACAGTTATAATCCGATTCGAATGAAAAATCCATCCGTTGGAAATTTTTGCTTAGAGCAGAGTGACTGGATGTTAATAAATATAAATAGAAACATCAGGTAGGTATCGAAAATACTTTGATAATTTTACCTTGTACACTTTTATTGCGTTCTGCTGAAACACTTTTTAAACGAAGTCCAGAAATTTTCTATACAAAAAAAGTTTTTTTTTTTGGTTGATGAGCTTTTTTGACTTTTAGGATGTATAAAAAGGCAGGTTATTTAAAACATAATAAATCAAATCAAGTGGTTAGGGAAAAAGTAAGATATTGATAAGTAAGTATTCAGTAAACAGTAGGTACTATAAATAAACGAACAGTATCTATATATAATCTTAAAAGATTCTAATTAAAAAAAACGAAGGTTTTTATTTTTACTTAATTTTAACGACGCATTTCGAAGGAAATATTTCGTTGACTTTACTCTGAGTGCGTGTGTTTTTAACTTTTCATATTAATTTCCCATCGTCTATTTCTTAATATTCCAATTTGATTTCATGTGCAAATAATTTACTAGGTCCTGGATTGAATTATGAATAGCATAGATCAGATCAGACGGATCCATTATAAAATGGCCGAAACATTTATGCCTCAACTACAAGCGACCCGAGGCTAGACGAACACGATTTTCGCCCGGAAGCAAACTGCAGGAGAATAACCAAACTGACGGCTGCAGTCGGTCGGCCACAGTTGGATTCGTTTTCAGCATTACAAGTAAGGTCCAAACCGACATACAAAACGTCGCTCTCTCACCGTAATTCGTTAAAAGATTCTTGATTGATTCTTGAAGCAACATGATTAGTTCTAACTAACCGCTGACCAACGAGACGTGTCACAATAAAAAAGCGAAATATTTGAAAAAATCTAGGGTTGGTAGATAATAGTAGTTGGTAGATGACTGTATAATAGTACTACAGAGGCCGGGGTAAGGGGTTGCCGGCCGAGTACATGGGTCAAATTCAACAGTGCATGATTTTTGTATCATTCCGGTGTGATTCTTTGTTTGGGAGTTTTTCGTGGATTTTTTAATGTTAAAAGACACTTCAGACTATATTATGAAAATCTTCTAAAAGGGATGTTGATATCTATAACAGTTTTTGAGATAACTGAGATTGAAAATGAAACTCACAACGGAATGATAAATATACACTGGGGATGATAATAACAGTCCACAGGAATGAAAATTAGAGCACATACATCGGAATTAAAAAAAAAACTCAAAATTATAAAATTATTTATTTTGTACTGCTAGTACCTGAAAACAATCATTTTCACTACTCAAGACAGCTTTATAATAAACTGGTGGATCACTTCAATTTAATAATTATACTAATAAAAATAAACAGTCACTTTTTCTCAAAAAAAAAACGCATTGCAAGCAGCAATGCTACAAACAAGTAATAAAATCTAAAAAAAAATCTTTCACGTAACCAGTAAAAACCTCTACTGACTGGCCTGTTAATACAACGGGACTTATGTTATTTGTGTTATGTGTTAAATATGAATAATAATAAATAATTGCTTCTTAGACTATAGTTTTATGATTTATAGAAAAAGGTACTAGGTGTATGATTTAAAAACACAAGCATTTTGTATATAAGTTAAAAATAGTGTAAATGTCCAGAGGCTTGCATCCTGTTTATAAAACACTTCGGAACTAGTTGTAAATTTTGATAGAAAGAAAAAGAAAAATCATGGTTCATGTGGTTTAGAACCCTATACCTTTTTTTTCTAGAAAACACAAATCTGTAGTATAAAAAACATATTTCAATAATGTTAAAATGATATTACGGAACTATCTTTTATTTTTGTGTTTTGAAATTTGTATTTTGTAATGGACAATATTATTATTTATCTGACTGACGATTCCGAATGGAAGATGCATTTATTTTTCTGTTTACTTTTTATCATGTTTTGTATTACTCTGGTCGACATTATGTTATTTTTATTTTTCGTGTTATGACGATCATGGTAACAATTCTTGTAATTTTGACATGTGTGCAAATTATTATGTAATTCCATATCATGAAATAAATTATCTAAATCTATCGTATAACTTTTTACACCAAGTTTTGAAATATTTTTTTCATTAATAAACTTCATATTTAGCACTTCCAACCGACGCCTGTCTGTGTAATTATTACCGTCTTTTATAGTAAAATGCTTGATCCATTTCGGCAAAACTAATTACGCTAATAATCTTGAGGAGAAGTACATTTAAAATCGATTTAATATATTTTCTATATCTTAATGCGCGAATAATCAAGTAAATTGACAAAACACGATATAGTGAAACATATATTTAAATATAAATACTAGGTAATAGGCATATATGACATCAAATAAATATATTATAGTCAGTAAAAATAATCATTAATTCCTATGTATAGCAAAGTGAAGCTACATTTCTTAACATTCCGGTGTTATTTTCATTCCAGTGAGTTATAACGCCATTTAACTACACCGGAAACACCGGAATGAAAACGGCGGAATGATAAACACAGGATAAAATTAATTTTTAAAAAAAGATCAAGCCACTTATCCTTAAATTAACAAGGTTCTAGATGGGTCATTCTACTTTTTTATGACCAGTTTTCTGTTACAAAAAAAATCTATGAAATGTATTGAATTAGTGTACAAAAATAGGATTTCTAAATAGTACCTGAACCTAATAAAAGGACTTTGTAGATAAAAATACTTAAATATTAACATATTGCTGTAAAAGGTGGGTAACACCGTGGTAAAAACCATTTTTTCATACAAATGATGAGACATCCAAGGACCACTGAGTTACTTGATTTATGGATATTGGCTGTGGTTCGTTAATTACGAAAACTATCGGCAGTGATACTGCAATTAAACCTCTTTCAAAATAACAATACAAAAATATGCACTGAGGGCCAAGTATTCCAAACCCTGCATTAAAAAAAAATGTGTCTGAAAATTATGTACATGAAAAAGTAGAATGGCCCAGATATCACAATATATATTAGTTTCAATCGAAACAGATAAAAATAAAAAAGATATAGCAAACTCCGGAATGATATTATTTTTGTCCGCGTATCACGGCCACGATATACTCATGTGTATAGCAAGCCGACGAATTACCGCATCAGGTGTCCTCCCTCGCCGAACACCGCAGCGTAACTGATTCTCGAAGTGCGCAGGAGGTGGGGGGCTTACCGAGTCAAACTTCGCGAATAAATCGTTGACAAGCTTGGTCCGCGGTGGTCCGCGGTAATGAATGTTTCTCGGGAGAAACATTTTCGTACATTATAAAATGGTTAGGTACACATGAGATTTAAAGGAAGCTATATTTATTGTTGCCTATTTAGCTGGTCTTAAAATGAAGCTAAAATATTTTTATTATCATACATAGTTTTCGAGTTAGGCGACATTATGCAAACAAAACCAGGTTAGGGACAACCCACCATGATGAGAAATTGGTGCTTTATATATTTTTTAAAATTATTAAATACATTAATATTTAAGTTTTAGCTATTGCCCGAGGTAGTTAACTGGGATGTGTTTCCGAAAAAAAATGGTTAATTATTATTTAAACTTTCTGCACCTGCGTTCTTAGTCTTGCCAACAATATTTATTGCTTGGGAAATTGACCCACATATAGATAGTTACGAGGTTGGTAACCCCTTTTCACGCCGAGGTATGTATAGTGCTCTTCTCAAACATGCAATGAAATAAATTAAAAAAACTCCAAGAAAAAACTTTCTAAATAAACTAAAAGCAGATAAGACAAAAAATATAATTAACACATATATTACTATTTATTTCGTTCAATTTCCTACTCGAATTGAATATAAAACACTACTACTACATAAATATACTAAAATGGTCGTAGCCCGTTTCTGAACAAAACCTTAGGATCGACCTATCTAAAGTAAAAAACTTTCTAAATAAACTAAAAGCAGATAAGACAAAAAATATAATTAACACATATATTACTATTTATTTCGTTCAATTTCCTACTCGAATTGAATATAAAACACTACTACTACATAAATATACTAAAATGGTCGTAGCCCGTTTCTGAACAAAACCTTAGGATCGACCTATCCTATGGAACGACACTGACAGTTTGTCTTTTAATTTTTTTATGAATGCTTAAGGTGGGTATTTAAAAGTAACTTATTTAAGAAATGTACATTTCTTCATCGCTGTTGTCATGTCGGAACTCATATTTAAATAGGTAACAAATTCAATAACGCTTAAATCCAATTACAGAATGAAAAAAAAAACAATTTTGCCTCCAAAATGATTTAAAAAATACTTTTACGGTTTGAGTAGACATTTTTACCGGCTAATATTTAGATGAAATATTTTAAATGTGTATTTTTGGTAGTTAAATTTGCAATTAAAATTATTGGACTGTGTTAATAATGGGTTATTTATTACGTTCATGTCGATTTTGTATAAATGAAACAGCAAAATATATCAAACATCGTTTATTTTTATTTTTTTAATAATCGTAGTGGCAGAATGTCATGATGAACCAAAAAGCAAACAATTGCTTATGGTTGTACGCCGTGACTGTCACAAATAAATGTGGAATGGAAATTAAAAAAGAGCATCTTGCAGGCTAGGCCTCCAACTTTGTATGAAATTCCTTTAAAGGCCTCTCGTCTAGCTGCACCCGAAACGTGACACTTCGCAGCCTATTATAAGGAACATAACCTCAATATTTCATTGCATGTTTGAGAAAAAATAATTTATAAATGTGATATCCTATAGGAAACTATCAATATCAGTAACGAAGGATTTATTAAAGGACATCACATAGATATAATTTTATTGAGATAAAGTACAGTCAACATCAAAAATATCGAATGAAATAAAATAAAAACTACAATAATGTACGTGCATACCTACGTAAAAAGATGTCATTAAACTCATTATGTATAAATAACTGAATATGGCAGCATAGTACTCTAAAATGAGTCACCTTTAGTAAGTGGTCACCATTAAACATTCATATTTTTTAATAAGTTTTTCAATTAAAAGTAGCATTATAGTATAATCACTGATCTATGGCGTACTCGCTGGAGGATCACTATTATGAGATAATTGTTTTGATATATTCATCTACTTTTGAAGCTGACTGAACTACCGGTAAGTATATTCTACCATGTTGGAATTGAAATTCTATTCTGATTCCGGAATGTTTAGCAATGCTTAAGAGTCAAATATTAGCTAACAAAAAGTTTGCTTAACGTTACTTCGATCATGTAATTGTTACAATGCATAAATACTTAAATATTAAGTACATTAATATATTAGAATTTTAAAACTGCATGTTCATTAGTAGACAAGCAATATTGATGTCAATGAGTATACCCCAAAAGTGAAGTGTTCCATTTTTAATCGAATTCAACAAAAAATGTCCCTGGTTTCCACCATAACAGCTAAGTAAACTACTTTTCTCGTATATCCTGTACAAATAAATAAATAAGTAATTTAACGGAGAGGGCTCCAAATATTGTATATAGCTAGCGTAACCTAACCTATTTACCATACCTACTTATAGGTACAGGAAGCCAAGAAATTGGTCTAAGTACTACTTTTCGACCACTTCATTTAAGTTTTTTATTATCAAAATTAATTCATGAAGACGAATTAAAAAAGTTATCCTTCAAAAAAAAGTTACAAAATGGACGCATTTTACCTCCCTTCAATTATATTTTTCGCATTAGCTAACATTGCGCACCTATTCTCGGGAAAATTACCTACACAATTTTCGTCAAACCGTAAGTATTCTCTATTTATTTTATGTAACTATTTACCTAGTTATAAGGCCGTGTTTGCGTACAGCTGCGCGAGACCACACGCAAGATGTGAGGCAACTGGCGTTTCCTGTCTCCGCCGCCACCGGCCATAGCCACCTGACAGATGCCTTTGCGTCAAACAGCTTAGATATGTGGTAAGTGGATTACGATCAAGTTAGTTAAAGGTTGGTAGACTCACCCAATGGTCAGACGTCCGTTTCTATAGCTTCGGCAGAGTGCAGGTTGTTGACACGCACGGTGCAGGTGGTGCGCCGGCGCATGGTAGGCTCGCGGCGCGGCGCCGCGTCCGGCGCCTGTGCATTGCCCAGCGCCTGGCGCAGCGCTAGTCGCTGCGCTTGCACCTGTTGCTTCTTCTGCAGCTCTTGCTGCTGCAACTGTCATGTCAAAGCATGTTTTAAAAACAACTAATAATATGAACATCCGGGAAAAATACTCCATCTGTATAATATATGTAAACTAAATTTTATTAATTAACAACTAACACCGGATAAATAACTAATTACTAACGATTCGATACACCTCTGTTGTCTGAATGAAGAAATATTATTGTTTATTTATATACATACTTATAACCTTTTTTTGCTTTTGGCTTGGTGTCCCATAATTTTTTGGTTTGTATCCCAAAGAAGAGGGTTAAAATTCGTTTAAGCCTTTACCACTTGATACGATGCCGATCATCAAAATCTTACAAACACTTTAAACTAGCGGTACTTATTAATAAATTTCTCCATGTGATGTGAGAATAAATTCAATGATCTGTACTATCTCTGAAACACTCATAAAACTGTGAGGAATAAAATTAATAGTGCATCAATAGCATTTTTTATTTCGAATGGTCAAAGTCGTTACTCAAACATTTGAATTGCCACCTAAGCCTAGCTTCTTTAAAGCTTAAAATGTCTTGTTTGTTCCGTAAACAAAGATTATCTCAACGACTATGGTCAATTTTAAGGGTTCCGTACCAGAATGGTAAAAAAGGAACCCTTATGGTTTCACTTTGTCTGTATGTCTGTCTGTCACATCGCTAAATATCTCAAGAACTACTTATTTATGCTACCGATTTGAAATTTGGAAGAGTTGTTTTCAATATTATAACTACTTATAGCTCTATCTAGTTATTCTTGTTTTATATCATCAAAATACATTTCTATTCTTAGTTTGTAATTTAATCACCTTTGCATGTATTTTTATGAATTTCTACGCGATTGTGCTGAAAGTACCTGCTTTGAACTAAAGAAAAAAAAGTTGAAAACGGTTCACGGTCGGTCAATCGGTGAGATTTTCCTAAATTAATAAGGTTGGAACCGGTACACATCTGTGTACGGAACCCTCGGTGCGCGAGTCGGACTCGCACTTGACCGGTTTTTTTTGTCACATTACAATTTTTATTGGTGTCATTTGATATTGAACTTTAGTGCAAACTATTACGTTAGCCTTTGCTTTGTGTAAGACATCACTTACGATCTTTTGCAATAGACGAACTAATTAGCGTATTTTTATGGCTGTTTAGCTTTACACCAACGGACAGACTATACAGACTAGTTGCGATGCGTTATAACAGGTCCAAGAGACATTTTTCAAATGAGGCGTTTGTCCAATGAAAGAGGCCTATTGACCAGTGTTGTTGGTTTAGATTCGTAAAATTGTAACTTGTAATTTCGTGGAACGAGATCCTGTAAGCAAAGAGTTGTTACAAGTATAATTTATTAAGAAAAATATAGAACCTGGTTGAGACGCAGAGCATCCTGGTGCTCGAGCGCCGCGAAGTCGTCCATGTTGCCAGCCTCCAGCGCCGCCTGCTGCTCCAGCAGCAGCTTCTCCTCCTCCTGCAGGCGCCGCAGGTTCTGCTCCAGGTGCGGGTCGGCCACTAGAGCGTTCTCGTCCAGCTCCATCATTTCTGACGACGAATCGTCGCTCATTGACGATTTTTTCTGTATCGGTCCTGAAACTGCAGCTAATGGTCATGCACCGTAGCTTCCAAAGGGACCGCGAAGTTAAGACACAACCTTTAGTTAGGTTTTAGGTATACCTACGTTAATGACTGACATAGAATCATGATAGGTTTGTATTTGTTAGCGATTAATTGACCATGTACCTATGGGGAAAAATTAGATTGAACGCGGTCAACTAACGAAGTGTAAATATCAACTATACATTCCTAAATTTAATAGAGTTGCTGATGAGATGCTGTATGCGTGTGTGCCGATACCATTACAATAGAAAATATATGTTTATGTTTTCTGGTCGCAGTCTCAGTTAACCGAGATTTAACCTGATCCGAAATATCACGAAATCCGAACACTTAACGTTTGGCTTGTTGCCATCGCGAGCTAGTAGAAATTCTGGGAGATCCCGTTTAAAAGACTAGATGACAAAAAAAGAATTATGCCATTCAAACCAGTTTTTAGAGACGATAAAATGTTTGTATCGGACCAACTACAATTAGAGCAACACAAAAGACGAAAATGAGAGGCAATGTACAGCATAGTTAACGAGCACTGAAAACGTTCCATACTGATTGACACGCAGGCTCGTGACTCCCAACTCTTTTTTTTGATTTGGAGCCTTCCTGAATTGGAAACTCGGATTTTAATTTGTACGGGACTTACGAGGAAAGAGGAAATGTCCTTATTCATAAACAACCATCAAATTTTTTTTAGCAGAAATACCGTTAAAAATCGCTGAATTTATCTGTCACTTCGAAATTTGTGTCAGTGAAAAAGGGACAAAATTCATATTAGATAACAAAGGTCTCCTAAGTTTTATGAATTAGAGGGTTAAGTAATGTTGCATTGTACACGTAGGTACACACATACCTACAGGCGGCGACTATGATGTGTAAACAGTTTCCACGCCAGTTTTTACGCCCAAGATTATTATTATAAAGGATATGAAGTACAAAAACACATCTTGGATGTAGACTTGTCAAAACCAGGACTTACCTGCAGCCTGCCTGCCTCCATCATAAATAAGGTACCTACCTATATTGATATATTTTACCAAATTGAACAAACCATTGTAGACCACATACACACAATTATTCTTAAATAATTAACTGAACTGAAGTAGCTAATGGTAGGTAATTAATCGATGATATTATTGCATTAATTTAGTAAATCATAGGCATTGAAATTCAAGGAAAAAAAGAACAATTATACAGAAACAAGGGAATCTAGGCTGTGAATGTATTTGTGTTGTATTTTTAGTTGTAGGTACCTCAGGTGTCTATCAACCAATAGTGCTTACTCTCAAATTACTTGAAAATGTACCAACTCATTTTATTACCTACATCAAAAGTATTTTTCTATTCTCATACTCAGAAATTGGTCATATATTTCCATCTAAGTGGCGTGCTGAAAGTGGTACTTTCTGCATTAGAACAGAAAAGTATTTAAAATAAATAAATAATAAGCATTCTTTTTATTAGTTAACTGATTTAATCCCTTCAGGACCGCTTCCAGAATCTGATCGATACAAAAACTCCATTAACGTCAGTCAATAGTTCCCGCCAAAATTATGAGTTACAGGTTTACACTAACGACATTAAAATGGATTTCATAGGATTTAAGTTAACTGATTCCGAAATTAGTTTGTTCGAAATGAAAAGCAGTGTGAATCCGCCCATTTCAGCCTCTAACTATTGGATTATATCTTGTCTGAAATGGGTGACTTTCAACCCTTGGTTAACAATCTACTAATGTTGCGAAGTCACTTAGAAATTCTAATATATGAATTTATTAGCCCCGTCTCTTCCAGTCTAATAGTTTAATAAAATTACGGTACTTAATAAAAATTTGTTTCGCCGGAAGATCAGCGCCAGCTCCCTGAGTCGGCATTATGCTGAGGCGAGACTTTTTTGTGACGATTCCGTGTTCCCTTAATTACTTTTATTTATCTATATTTTATGTTTGTATCGTCACGAATAAATGTTATCTTTCTTTCTTTCTTTCAAAAATAGTATGAAATGTTCTCATAACCTCTGTAAAGATAGTATCCGAAAGTGACTCATCCTGAACATTTAACAGAAGTGTCAAGGAAACCGCACCTACAGTCCAGGAAGATTACTTCCTAAACTATGTAAATCCCATTACACGTCATAATAGGTATTTAAAAAATGACGTAATAAAGAGTGAACTCGGTGTAATGTTCTATACATGCAATAAGTTATACAAATACGAGGTATTTCGATGCAGAAAGAGAAAAAATAACGTTGTCACTTTCTAACCAATATATATATATATATTGTTATTCCATATGTAGAAAAAGATGACATTACTTCAGTATGCGCTGCCATGGCAACATTTTTCATTTTACATAGGTACCTATCCAACACTTACTTCCTGACACCTGTCATTTTGATATGAATATGAATATAAAAAGTCCTACCCAATACCTACTGTGGCCAGTCAGCCATGCAAGCGGGACGTCAGAAATGTCAAACCTGTGTCGGTGTTTTGAAATGTTTTTGTATAAATTTAAAAATACCATAGAATTTGCAAGACATTGCAGCTTTATAATTATGTGCAGTGCTTAAGTTGGTCAAGGACATACTCGTAATGCGTAAAGTGCAGTGTCGTTGGTTGTGGCGCGACAAAAACTGAAAACCAGAAAAGTTAGTCGCTTCACCGGTATGTGTACATTTTCACTGAAATATTTGTTATTATTAGATGATCAACTTCTTCTGGTGAGTATTTGGTTAATAATTATCCAAAGAATACGATTAGAGGCAAAGCAGAATAAAATAAGTGTTTGTTTCGATTATTTTCGATTATAATAATTGGTTATTTTGGTAGCTAGTGATGTGTTTATTATATCGATTTCTAGAAATGTTAGGCCATAAAATAGAAATATTCGACAGTCACACGCGCCGCCGCTAAGTCGTTCCTGTACCGACTTGTTTAACATCCGCATCTGCATAAACTCCGCATTGATTTTTTGTAGATGTTGATGTCTAATTTAATGCGGAAGTTACGCGGTTGCGGATGTGGATATCCGCAAAAACCCTTGATAGTATAGACAAACTTCTTTTATGTAACTAACACTTGTATCATGAACGATATTGTAGTGAGTGAAATTATACGAATTTAAGAATAATCTTCCTATGACTATACTTATGTATTTTTTCTGCCACAATAAGCCAAATGTCTCGATATCTTTGTCATTGTCGACGATAATATGTATCCTCCCATCGTTTACCAGTCCCTGGGATCCCAGGGCTCATTACAAAAGAATGCTATGATTATTTTTTCTGCTGCGAGACGACGGTTTAAACAACGTATACGTTTAGTAGTATGTGATAAAATGTTATTTTTCTTTTGGGTCATCGATATCATTATATATTCAAACTTGTCTTCGCAGCACTAGAGACCGCCATCTTCATAGTATCGCAATATGGCGTCGGCCACACTTTTTTTGTAGGTATGTCGCTTCCATCTTATTCGTTTTTCATTGTATTTAAATTTAGAAATGTTTTTATCAATGAAGCTAAAGTTGGTGATTGACATTTAAAAAATATATAAAAGTAGGTACCATAGAGGTTGAACTGTCCGTATTGCACTTGTATTGCGCGATGTAAAATACCGGAAAATATAGTTCAATCATGTTTTTAACTATTTCGATACTAATTAGGACTTAATATGATTAATTGAATGAAATAATATGATTTTTATGTATTTGTTCTATTAGGGTTTTTGGCATAATTCCATCAGATTGCGACATAGCTGACACTATTGAAAAAAATTACTTCCACCCGAATCCAAACAGAATTATTTGATCAATTATAAAAAGATTTTCAAGTGAAAAGCGGAACATCAAACTGCAAGTTGGTCAGAAATTTACTGTTAACTTTTGTTCATATAATTTATTATATTTTTGAGAAAAGCACTACACATGCTTCGACCATAAGTGCCATCCTGGCCTCGTATAGTAGCCGGACCTCGCCTTCGGCTCCGCCGGCTAACTCACACTCGTCCGGGATGGCTTACTTACTGGTCTCTGTAGTAATGTACTATTGTACTAAGCAGAACCGTTGGCTAACTATACCTATATATAATTTTATGTATGATTTGAAGATGAAGAATTTGATATGAAGAAATAAGATTTATTGATTTTGAGATATTGCTAATAATTATATTTTATCAGAATATTATGAATTACAAATCAGGATAACTAAATTAATGCTACACAAACATGTACGTATACATAATAAGGTTTTTTTACGGACAGCGGAATGTAACATTAAGTTTAGCTTTTAAACTAAGTAGTCCTAGTTTAGACGCCACACCCTTGTTTAGTAATGTACCTACGTAATTAACAACCAAATAATGAAAAGATATCAACATTGTCATTATGTCAATACGTGTCATTATGTCTTTGTGATAATTAAAACAATATACTTAAGAGGAACAATATTCTATGTCAAATCAACACATGGGGTGTGCTGCATGAGCTTTAATTAGAATGATAAAAATAGTGTTGATGTTGCCGGAAATGCTAAACCCTCACCATTTGAACTCTACTGTATAACTCCTGAGAAGTGCCCATCCGAAGTTTAAGAAGGTGTCAATTTAATATCTGTACTAAACAAGCTTTAACTTTTTATTAAGAGTAGGTATTGGAACTTTATTCGCTAGAACAGTAAATGTGTACCTACCTACTCCATATTATTTTGAATTTACAAAAACAATAATGGTGCCCATTTGAAGTTTACACATTTTCTTCTCATATTTGCTACTTTCAGCTGGACCCTATATTAACTCTTGATTTGGAATAAAGTATTGGGCCTTATAATCCTATTACACAACTGCTCTAGGATATTGACTTCTACAAAAAAAGTAGATACGAAAATTTATAAATTCGAAAAATGCTCCACGTTGACTACCAAAAAGCATATTCAGTATTCAGTACTTTATTTGCTTAAAACATGGTACAAATAGGTGAGTTTATAACTACGTACAAATAGGTGAGTTTATAGATCTACATGTTTCGCCATACAGTCATGCAAATATAATTGAGTCATATGTGTATCGCATGCACAAATTATTACTATCGCTACTAAATTCCTATGTGGAGGAAAAAATAAAAATCTGATATTCTCTGAAAACATTAGTCAATTTTCGTTATTAATGTCCACATAGTGACATGCTGTTATTTTCACTGTCGGGAGAATTATATATTTTTTTTAAGTAACTTATTTTAAATATTTTCGACGTCGGTGACAAACAAGCTTACAGCTCGCCTAATGGTAACCGGTTATAATAGCCTATGGACACCTGCAACTCCAGGAGAATTACATTGCACGTTGCCACTCTTTAAAAACCTGTACACTACTAACTTCATGAAGAACCCCATACTATAGCCCCTGGAAAAAACGTTGGCAAGAGGAAATTACTCTGGAACCTTACCGAGCGAGTAGTCGACGATCCCAAACTCACAATGGACATTGAGTCCTTAAGCCTAAGGAGACTGCTTCGTTGCGTGTTTTCTACCACATGTATAATGTTTTATGGATGCCCATGGCCACATTCCACCATCGCACCCTCGCCGCCGGTAGGGCGTTCATTCTCACGTCTTGGATCATGAACAGTCGTGAAAGGTACTGTTCCAGACTAATTTCCTCTTGCGAAAGTTTTCACCAGGTACTGTAGTATGGGTTTCTTCAAGAAGGAGTATAGAGGTTTTTAAAGGGTCGGCAACGCGCAATGTGATTCTCCTGGAATTGAAAGTGTTCATAGGCTACTTAAGTGGTTACTATTATTTGCCACCGACGTAGCAAATATTTTTTAATAAAAAAGTTAGTTAAAGTAGAAAAACATAATTCTTTACGCAGTGAAAATAACAGAATGGATTTACCTGGACATTAATAATGAAGATATATATGCTATAATGTCCGAGAATACAGATTCTTATTTTATCCTCCACATGGGATTTTTGGGGGTTAAAGTTGAGTATTTTTCGAAATTATCAATTTTTATATCATTTTTTTTGTAGAAGACAATATCCGAGAGCTATGACAGTTATGTTATATCATTATAAGGACCAATACTTTATTCCAAACTAAGAAAAGATCATTAATATGCCTCAGGGTTGATGATGAAGGAAAATGTGTAAAACTTCAGATGGGCAGCATTTTGGTCTTTGTGAATTAAAATTAAGTTTATCATATGATATGGATTACACATAAATTTATTACTTTGTCAAAAAAAGTATAAAATGTTGAAGCCTATATGTAGGGGAGGCCTAGGAGAGTTGTGACAGAGACGATTTCTCTGTATCTATAATAGTTACCGAGCTGGAAACAACGCTCGTTTGTCACTCTAGAGACGTGCTATTCTGCCGTGTTAAGCCAATGTCACGTATCTTAGAAATGGCCATTTCGAGAAAAACGATTTAAGTTTTAATCAAGAAACGTCTCATAACTCATAAATGTATGGCCCAATTAGAAAACTAAAAAAATAATTCAAATAAGAAATGCAATAACTAATGAAATGACATATTTTTAACTATTAATGCATTTAAATTATTTATTTATTCCAAATTAATGATATTGACGTTCTAAAATTACATACATTTTGAGTTACGCGAAATGCGGTATCTGCAAATACGAGTACGTGAATGTGGCCTCTGCTTTTAATCCGCGGGTAGCACGACGATTACGCTGATCTCCAGTATCTCATTGTGTTGCTTTAAATAAATCTGATATAATACTCTAAAAAAAGCCTGAAATAAACTGTAAATGAAATACTTTAATCAATGGTACCTACAACAACCTAAAGTAATTATTGCATCACTTTTCTCTGGTACATAAAAAACAAAACGAAATGGTGACTATTCATATAATACCTTCAGCAACCTCTGTTATTTATGATTTAATCCAACAACAATTAATAAAAACAACAAAGAAGTGAATTATAATTTCGCACCGCCAATGTCCCATCACAGTATAAATATTATAATAGTATCACATACTCTTTACACATAGTATTACAAGATACCTGAATTTGGCGTAACTCGAGCTCCTTGCGCCCGCGACAGGTTCATACTTACACGGTTGCGTCGAACCATAGCTGAACTCAGGTATCCAAAGATACCGCAAATTGGCAAAACTCAAATGTATCGTGATTGTTAAGCTTATTCGTCGTAACTAAAGAACATGGGCGTAAATCGAGTTTTAAAAAACGGAGTGAAAGGAGTTTGGCAAGTTGATTATTTTGGTAATTTACTAGAAAAAATAATATCACTTTTATCGTATATATATAAGACACTATTTAAAATCGATTTAGCCCGGTTAACCCAAACTGCTGTATCTCAGGTTTTTTTTTATGTTATAGGGGGCAAACGAGCAGACGGATCCGCCTGATGGCAAGCAATTACCGTCGCCCATAAACACCTGCAACACCAGAGGAGTCGCAAGTGCGTTGCCGGCCTTTCAGAAGGGAATACGCTACGGCTAGACACGTGAGTTTGGCTTAACACGGCAGTATTTGACTCTGCTCCCACCGGAGGTGCACGAGAAGCGGTTGCGTAATTACGTCCGCGTGCAAAAAATTATATCATGTCTTATCACACGTGCGGTGTTGTGTTATTTTTTCTTGAGTTGCATCGTTATTTAAGCCTCAACGCTTTGCATTGATCTTTTGTCTTTGCATCTTGTTTAGAAAATATGAATTATTATTCGGACCAATTCTTAATTTAGAGCACCTAGGAGAGTTGTGGCAGCCTGTCATAACTCTCCTATTTGCCTTGTTTGTACATTAGTATATTAAGGTCAAATCTTGCAAGTACATTCCGCAATAAAATGAACTTTGTGAGACAAACTCGTATTGCGGACTGTACTTGCAAGATTTGAAATTAATATGCTAATGTACAAACACACATACATACATCACAAATTAATTTAAAAAAAAATGTAGAAATAACCCAGCAGAAAACTGAAGGCAAATAGGAGAGTTGTGACAGCCTGTCACAACTCTCCTAGGTGCTCTAAATTACGACTTGGTTCGAATAATAATTCATATTTTCTAAACACGATGCAAAGACAAAAGATCAATGCAGTGCTTTGAGGCTTAAATAACCATACAACTTAAGAAAAAATAACACAGCTAGGCACGTGTAATACGACATGATATAAAGTCAACCAAAATTTTGAAGAAGAACTTACTTTTCGCGTTTTTTTACACGTCGTAATTACGCAACCGCTTCTCGTGCGCCGTCATCGGGAACAAACTCAAGTAACACGTCTCAAAAGTGACAAACGAGCGTTGATTCCAGCTCGGTAACTATTATAGGTAGGGAGAAATCGTCTCTGTAACAACTCTCCTCTGTCACAAATCTCCTAGGTCTCCCTACAAACAAATTTGGTCTTGTGATGTGTTGTTGCATGCTGGATGACTACTTTTTTGTTTCAGAATGCCTATTAACTATACACGTAAGACTGATAAAGGAATTGCTAGTGTCGAAATATTCGAACTGTCTAAATACAAAGCTATCACATCTTGCATTGGTACCTGTCACAACTTACCTCGGTGATACGTTTTGACAGAGGGAGCAGGTTTACTTTTTGTTGATTTTCTCAGAAAGTGTAGTACTTTAATTATTTCGATGATTATATTGGAAAGGGAAGGAATGGTGCTACATCAGTTCATAACTGTGGAATGTTTCTTAAACGAGATTATATCCCTTAAATTAAAAATGTCATAACTCGCCCTAGGTCTCCCCTACAAGTATGACATCGTCATCTTCTTTAACTTTGGATGGGCACTGCTCAGAAGTTATGAAATAAAAATATTAAATGGTGGGGGTTTAGCACTTCTGGCAATACAAACATTATCCTCAATTTTATTTATTAAAATGGAAGCTCATGCAGCCAGCACACTTTCTAATCCAAATTTGTTGATTTCAAATGGAATGACTCTTAATTGATTTAATAAGCGTACCAATGAGGGAATTACACGTAAGTATAAGTGGGCGCAGTATCAACAAATTTAAGTACACTATATAGACTTAACATGATCTTAATATCGGTGAATAAACAAATTAATATATCGTGATAAATGATACAAAGGTTTGTCGTCTATTTGGTCGTTTTTCGCACGTGGAAAACGTTATCGTTTTGAAACACTTATTATTTATATCGTTTAATACAAATTAAAAATACTTGTGTATTTTATTGGTCAACTGTTCGCGAAATTGATTTTAACAATATGGATGAGATTTACATTAATGTTTACAGAGGCGTCTCATTTGAGAAAAAAAAACCTTCGTTTCAGGACTAAATGACAGATGCCGCAGGTATTATACGATAATTTTAAATGAATATAAAATGTACAACGACAATATTGACTGTGTCAATCGTAGAAACTAACACCATTTAAATACGATACCTTAATGAAAAGAAATTTGCAGGTGTAGGTAGCTTCTGCATAAAGATCTGAGCAATAGAAAATATTCATTAGGTGCAGTAGTTTACTTAACTCACAATATGACCAAAACTATGAGATTCACTATCATTATTTATTTTTTTACATAACTTATGTCTACTATTTACAAGTGTTCAAATATAACGTTTGTCTCTTAATTGTTAATATCACAAAGATCGTCCCTGTCGATGAATGGTCCATTATACATAAGCACGAGTAGCACAACACTGGCACAAAACTAATAACTACAGCGTATCTCTTCCGTGTCATCTTCCTTCCCACCTGAAATTACCGAAAACAAAACATAAAAGAAAATAAACGAAGAAGCAATCTCACATGCATAAAATAATAGTAAACAACACAAATATAATATCTCATGCGTGACTTCAAAAATATTACTACGCAAATCATGGTATAACCACAAATCAAATGCCGCTATTTAACAAAAAAAATCATTAATCAAAGTACAGTGTTTAAATTGTAAAACCTAATTTTATTAAAGTATCCTATACTTATCATATATTTAATTAAAACAGTCTTTTTCTCAACACTAATTTCCTGGAATATTGGAATGATATTTTTAATTACAATATACAGGAAACTACTTAAAGTAATGTGATAAAATGAAATATGATAAATTTATGCATTGGTTCGTGTCTTCATCGCTGTATACATAGTAACAGTAGTCACTAGGCATGATAGCACTGTGAAAGGCAGTTTGGATAAGACCCAATTGTTTTAGGTAATGCAGAGTAAAATGAAAAAGCAACTAAATATATGACTTACTTAAATATGGTTCTCCCATGGTCCCCGGCAGGTACGGACAGCTTGTGACGTGGTTGAAGTTCTGTGACTGCATCTCCTCCTGGTCAGTCTCACGATGGTAGAAATAGTTGAAGTTGGAGACAATGACGGGCACTGGCAGCGCGATGGTGAGTACGCCGGCGATTGCGCATAGCGAACCGACAATTTTGCCCCACACTCCGACAGGCCTAATGAAAAAACGCAATTGTTACACTTAGTGACTAACATAATTACACCATGTATCTACAAAGTAGCTAACAAAAATATGACGGTTATCTAAGATTGTTAAAACAGTCCAGGATGAAAATGATAAAGTATGGGCGCTGTGATTGGTGAACATGCGTTATTTATGTAGGTACATACCCATTTATAGGAACACGTTTACTTCCACATAAGTAAGTCGAATACGAAACGTTGTCATAAGTTATATTACACAATAAATAATATGAGACCATTCGCGGAGCAAAATGAAAGTTTTATAAAATAACAATTTCATTCATCACCGTTCATACTCGCCAGCTTTAACTATTCCTGATTGCATTGCCATTTATCGCGTTGCGATTGTGTTTAGCGCCAGCGACTACGTGCAATTAACAGCGCAAGACACTTACTTGTTCGAACGTATTGCCCACCTAATCGTTTTCCATAAGGTATATATGTATAATACGCTTTCTTAAACGATATAAAGGTAATCAATACATTGCTAGTGAGTTTTACACTTTAATTGATCGTAGTTGGTTATGTTGAACTGAAAATAAAAACACAATAAAACCCTAGAATGTAGAGGTTTCTACGACATAGAACTACGACATGAGTCCACATTTTGAAATCATGCAACCATCCTAAATATCACTGAAATAAAATACTGCAACTTTCTCTATCGAAAATGGTGTAAAAGCTATCTAATTTAATGATGGAAAGCTAATGATGACAAAAACAAAACACAAGCGATGATAAATCTGAACACCAATGTTACACAGTAGCTTTATTGAATGTAAAATTTACCACTTCTCAAGGCTGAAACAGCACCTATTCCTTAAAAAGGAAATATTCATGACAGGAGTAAACTGACAAACAGGAATAGCAATGTTTTCGGTATTTATAAGCAAAATAATTGTAATGTTACCCTAGATGAAAATTTGTTCGAAAACGTGCGTTCAATGTACATGACCACCATTTTCGATGAGCTAATTAAGTCACAACATTGAATTACAACTGGTAGGTAAACATTTATTTTATAGCGAAAGCATCACAGAGGAGCATACATTCGGTCGTGGGCGGGATTCTTACGTACACATACATTTGTTTCACTTCAACTCGTCCGAAACGACTTTACAGCCGAAATTGGGTTTTTTGAAAATTAAATAATATGTAATGAAGTTGAAGTGTCTACAATTAAAGCTGTTCCACTCATAAATACGCTTTTGGAGGGGCGATTGTCACACCGACGACAGCACATAATCATGGATTTAGAACGATAATGTTGGAGGTATCACATTAAGGGACATTTTACAACAAATACGCTTCTATGTAAAATTAGGAGTTCAGGAAAAGAGCGATGACAAATAGTAAACCATCTTTAAAAAATAATAACAAGACAGAAACGAACTTTTTTGAACGTGCAGTAATTATATTTATTATAATAAAAGAGTGGGCAAAGTGCAAAGTGATTGGTTAAGTTCTAAGCGAACCGACAATAAAATCATAGTAAAGCATAGATATATGACCTGGCGAAAGAAAATCACGAACGTGTTAAGACGTCAATGTGGGGTTGTAGAATAAAATGAAATGACGAGAAGGCATGAATGAAACATAAGGTGATGTCGCTGTATCATACGTCATGTCTCCGTATCCTACGGTCGTCATTGTCACGACCGCCCACCAAAACGCATCAGGTATGGATTTGAAGAAGCTGTTCTCACTTCCGGCCTCAGCGAAGTACACCGCAGATGAAAACAGCACCACACCTTTAAGAACAAGCACACACCAACGGCGAATACAGTGCGACATACAGGCCAGGGAGCGCTTGCGAGCGGACGGGGGCAGGGTGGTGCGCGACGCGGGTTACCTCATGTCTCCATAACCGACGGTGGTCATCGTTATGACTGCCCACCAAAAGGCATCGGGTATTGACGAAAAATTAGTATCGGGGCAATCTTTATCAGCAAAGAAAACGGCGCTGGAGAACACGACCACCCCTGCGAACACAAAGTACATTGTGTACGCAAGCCTCCGCGCCCGCGTCGCGACGGCCTCGGCCCGCCTGGCGTCGAGCGCACCGCGCTTGCACTCTGCAGCTGCTCTGCTCCGGACTGATTACTCCTTTTTATATGGAAACTCCACAAGTTTATTCAAATACTCGATAGTTTTTATATATTTAAAATCAGAAGTTTAAACTTGGCAATGATATTATAGCAATACATTAAACGTGGACTAGAGATGTTTCTTGTAATATGTATTTTATATATCATGTTGTGACTTGCTGTAATTATAGTTTGTATAATATGATTCCACTCACCTATAAATAGGAAAAATATTAAAAGTCCCAGTTCTCGCATTGATGCTTTCAATGTCCTTCCCAAGATTTGTAATCCTTTGGAGTGTCGGGACAACTTGAAGATTCTGAAGACTCTTACGAGACGAATGACCCGAAGTATGGCGAGACTCATGGCTTGATTAGTCGATTTGTCTTGCGGCGACACGGGTGCACGCGGCAGATTCAGAGTGTCTTCTTCTTCGGCGACCACGGTGGCCAGGGTGATAAAATAAGGAATGATAGCTATTATGTCTATAATGTTCATCACGTCTCTAAAGAAATTAAATTTGTTTGGACATGCTAAAAACCGCACTATCAATTCGAATGTAAACCAGATTATACAGAGGGTCTCAATGAGGAAAAAGGGATCAGTGATATCAGGCACTTCATCTTCCTCAATCTTGGTACCATTCGTTGTGGTGTTAAAGACCTTGTAGTGTTTAAATTCTGGAAGAGTTTCTAAGCAGAAGATGACTATAGAGAGGAGGATGACGAACACGGAGATTATGGCTACAACTCGGGCAGCCTGGGAACTCTCAGGGTATTCAAACAGAAGCCAAATCTTGCGTTGTCGTTCGTTGGATGGGAGAGGCTTCTCTTCTTCCTTTATGAAACCTTCATCCTCTCTGTAATAGATGTTATATAGGTTCGTTCAATATAACTAAAAAGTAATTTATTAACTCTGGATCTACAATTAAAACGAAGATAATAGGTAAGCATTCTATTTCTACAAAACCATAAACAGGCAATTGCACTTAGACTACACACACTAAGTGTACCTAATTGTTTCTGAAAAATGAATTTATGTCAAAAGAGGTAAATTATGTATGAATTGAGAATAGTGTTGTAGCTCATACCGGAACTTGTTCGTGGCTTGCTCGCCAAGTTCGTAAAACTTGATTTCCTCTGAGAATACGTCCAGTGGAACGTTGACCGGGCGCCGCAGTCGTCCGCCGCTTTGGTAGTAGTAGAGGATAGCGTCGAAGGAGGGGCGATTTCGGTCGAAGAAGTACTCGTTCCTAAAACAATATATCATACTCTTATACTTACTTTAGAGATCCCGCAAACAATAATATTCAGAATTGTACGCTTGTAACGGTACACCTAAGGCGGGTTGCATCAAGTTAAGACGTAAGTACGATTACAGATAGATCAACTTTACATTTGACACCGGAGTTATTATATCACATAATAGAAAATTGACGAACTTACAAAAAGATTTTAACGAACACCGTTTACGGTTACCGATGATTTGTAACGGTTAAGAGTAGCGATTAGCAATATTCCATATAGCAGCACTGATGCAATTAACAAAGTCAAATTACATGCAAATAAAAATATCGGGACTGGGGTTCCAACACGACTTTGGGATACTTAAATAGACCATAAGTACATTCAGTAGTTTCCTTTCCTTTGTTAGTACGTTGCCTACATTTTCGAATAAATATTTTCATATATAGATATACAACCAGGCGTCGTTTGATGAGCCAATGCATAATACGAGCGATGAAAAACTCTGTTGACGGAGTTCGATTTATAGATACTTTCTAACATTTATACCAGTGTCGTGGCAGCAATAATTGTTGTCAGACAAGGCGATAGGTAAGGTGCTCAATCAACACAAACAACCAGTGGTGTTTTACAAAAAAGGTGAACCGGTGGTTTTCATGCCATGATGGTCGATGTCAAGCCACCTCCACAGTTTAGGCATACTAATATAGTAGTTACCAAGATGGACTTACCGTAGCGGGTCAAAGTATCGTATCCGCCTTGATGGGTCCCCTAAAAGTGTTTCCGGGAATTGGTTTAATGTCCGTAGTTGGGTTTCGTATTTCAGTCCACTGACCTGGAAAGAAAGTTCCAACTTAGTGATTTAATTTTTCTTTATCTTATCGTGAAAATAACATAAAGAGCCATTAGACGCAAACCGTAACAATGATAAGACGCAAAACTCCCTCTGTGTTGATACATGATATTGATACAAATATATAATAAAATAAAATACACCAACAAAAAGTGAGTAAACTATATCTTTTTTTAGCAAGTAAGTGCAGGTTCGCCGTTGTCCTAAAATTTGGGTTTGGCACCGACTTCAAAAACTAAGTAAATACCCATATGATCATTTTATTATTATTAGATATTAATTACTTTTAGCCAGAAATTTGAATTACGGGTTAGGTTAGGTTAGGTTAGCTTAATAGATACTCTTTTTGCACGTACCTGGTCTACATCTGGCGTAGCTTACATACATTTTATTTGACAATCGTATAAGTCGCATACATCACAAAAATATTATTAAAACAATACGCCAATACAAAATTAATTCTTGAAATTATGAATGAAAGAGGCGGTAATTAAAACTTCGGTTTAACTTTTAATTGATAGACTTTTTTCAACAAACCAAGGCATTCACCCAGATCAAAAACTGTTTTGGGAGAGGTTTTATATTACATGGTAGTTTAATTGCATTTAAACTTTAAACATGAAAGACGATTATTTCTAATTTTATAAATAACTTATGTCTTTTTGTAAATAAATGTATGTTTTGGCGAAAAAAACAAGCTTTCATTCATCCAGCGCCGTGGTCGTGCGTAATACTCTATAAATCGGAGGCTTCGCATAATACTCGTATCCGGTCATTGGTCTTCTCAATCAGGCAACTTTTTGAAATCAGTTTTAGAATTTATTGTATATGATAACCCTTTAACTTGTTTATTATGCAATTTTAATGTTTTAAATATAATAGAAGTATAGTTATAATGTCAAATGCTTTATTAAATAAATGAGTGAACTGACTGAACCTAAAACTCTTCGTTTGGATGTTTGGCTTGAAACAAAATGAAAAAATAAATAAATTGGAAACGTAAAAAGCACTTGTGTGAGTAATCCAACTTTGTGCACGATATACATCAACTGTATTAAAAATATTATGTGTTACTCAGTGGTTTGGTATTTTTTTTGAAGTCGGTTCCCTTTTTAAAAAAAAGATAATAAAATTAAGTTACTTTGACATACGATGTGTCTATGGGCCTAGGTAGAATAAGGTATTGTTGTAAATAAATAATGAGTGTTTATCACTGAATACTTAACTTCATTTAATAATATAATATAAACATTACAATGAAAACACGTCTAGTCACAATTCGGCGCAAGGGAAGACAGTGCTTTAGGTTTTTTTTTTTAAATAGTGTCAGTATTGGATCACCTGTGTCGCCTTACTTCCCGTTTTAACTGTTTTGGTTATTTTTGGCAAAAATATTGCAATAAAGCCTACGAGTAAAGGCGTTTTTCTCGAAATGGTTTCCGATTTAGGGAAATGGAAAAGCATTCGTTGTTGTCAAATTTGCAATTTGCTCGAATACATGGTTTATCTAAATATAATATATTTGTATGATGAATGGCCCCATAATGTAAGGTCATAGCGCATGATTGAGCTTATGAAACCATGGTATACAACTAGGATGGTTTTTGGTGGTTCGTACCTACTAGCCAGTCTATGGAGCGCAAATGAACATTTATAGTTTTTAAGCGAGCGTCGAGCATAATTAGCAAAAACGGCCGTCACCTCTCACCCTGTGGAGGTCGCAATTCTTTACAAAAAAACATGTAATTTTTATCAAAAAGAGTGTGTTTACCGGGTGACGGCCGTAGAAAAAATAATGTCATACAATTTAGTAAATCGTTGCTCCGGTACTTTAAAAGAGGTCAGATTGTTATGGCTTTTGGTATGTTGTAAAAAACAATATTACCCATAGTCACCCAAATTTTTCGACCCTCCACCTCCATATCTTTCTTGGCCATCTTGGAAAATCTGTCACTTTTTGCAGTATTTTGCCTGTACTGTCGGTAAAATTCATCCTAGTGCTAAACATGGTCCTGCAATATTGTAGAACAATAAATTTGCTAAAACTTTGGGTCCAAAAGGTTTTTTCCACGACCCTTAGGGACGAAGATATGCCATCGTCTGCGGGGAGTAACAGTTAAAAATTTCCTACTTTTGTCTAGTTTTCCTCCCATATTTACATTGTAAGTGCATTAGCGCAAACTATTTATAGTTCAGCAATAGTCTAAATTACTAAATTTCCTACAAATTTTGTATTAAAATACTTTGTAACCTTTTCCGTTATACCGTACTCCCGGGTCAAATTTCGCAATGGCGACAGGTAGATCCGTAATCAGGACGGTTAACCCTCTGATAACGTTGTCACCCCAACTGTTACATGATTTGCCGCTTGCATTGTTTAGAGACGCGTTTTCCAGTTTTGGGTCTAGCCAAAGGCCATTTCATATTTTACCTCGCAAAGACCAATGAAAATTTCAAACATAAATTTAAACTTTAGTGACTTTTCCATACATATGCCCTGCCACCATATTTTTCTTATATCGTCAGATTCCTAGATAAGAGTGTGTATGAGTCAGACTGACTTTGGCCGGTGGGAGTACACGTATGCTGCGTTTGTTCAGCTTGACAACTATTTTACAACGCTGTTTTGTATTCATATATGAGTAGGCTGTCAAATAGTGACTGCCTGCTCGTATATGAATACAAAATGTATACAACACGCAAAGATTGTATTCAATGAAGTAGGGTAAATAAATGCTCACGTGGGGCGGTTGAAGAACCTTTTAACATGAAATTTTTGGTTAATAGCCTTTCGTTATGATAGAAAAATAGAGTGGTTTGTCCCAAAATTATAGTGTTTTTCTTCCCAAAAACGCATTTTAAATGTAAAAAGGTTATCGATCATTTAATTTCAACGGAATTTAAATAGATTGGTCACTCATGCTCTAAGGGTCACCCTGACCTGACAGAACATTTTATAATTTAATGACATTTGTCACTCATGTTACAAATGAAACATTTGTAAACAAATTTCCTTCTTTATATCTCAATAATTTAACACATTCAGCGCAGAGGACCCGGTAGTCAAGATCTCCGTTCGTAGAGAGTTTTCGCTACAAAACGGAAAAACTATGTTATCGGCTACGAGCGTAGCGCGTAGCGCTCGTCGGCAATGAATGTGTTAACGTAGGTAATTGTTGTGTATTTTTTTTATCAATTATCAGTGTTATACCAGAAAAATATATGAAAAGATAGCAGAAGAACGAGCATGGCGAAAAAATTACAATCGGGGCGCAGGAGTTAAGGGTGCTCAAAGGTTAAAAGTATGTGAGAGTTGATGTTCGCTTTCGAAAAATACAATCCCCACCCTGCGGAGACGCCTATTTTTTTTAACGACTATGAAGTGTACGTGAAACGAGACGCAAATTTATGTAATATTTTTTTATTTGGTACTTTGGTATCGTGAAACGGAACGTATTCCACCGTTTTGGTAGTTTGATATTTACAATTTACTGCGTTATTCATTTGTATAACATAAATGTTTGATATCATTTCAAAATAATATCCTTTGATATAACATTTACTTATTATAACTGTAATATGGTTTAACTCCTATGTTATATACAAAAGTAGGTAAAAACTCCTTGCTTCGCTCGTCGTGGTACCTACACCGGCCTGCCCAATTTCTTTAATACAGTATAGATATCAAGAAAGACAATACCACATGGCATAGGAGTTGGCAGATTCGGTTTCGGTTCTGTTACCATCGCATGTAAATTCAGCAACAGAGTTCTAAGCATAAAATAATTTAGGCTTACATACTTTACAGCTTTTAAAATTTAAAAAAGGTTGCTGAATGCGTTCCGTTTCACGATACTGAGGAATAAGAAAAAAATAAAAATCATATAAACTTGCGTTCTTTTTCACGTGCACTTAAATGTCGTTAAAAAGATATGCGTCTCCGCGGGCTGCGGGTTGTATTTTTAGGAAGAGAACATCAACCCACATAATTTAACCCATGGGCACCCTTAAATCCTGTGCCCCAATTGTGAAGCCAACCCCGAGTATGAGAGGGCAGAGGTCCTCGAGATCACAGTCTTTCAGTTTCAGTGATGTTAAATAATCACAACTATTGTCTAAGCTGCGTGGTCATACATGTAAAATTATAGAATGAAAATACAGTTATATTTTGGAGATGAGGTGACGATGTCTAACTTTAATACAAACAAAGATTTACTTAGTGTAGTTTTGTATGGTTTCTATCTGAATGCTTTTATGCGTTGGAAATCTCGTCGGTTTCATTGTGGACATGTACCTAGTAGGTTCGTCGGCATAATTGTGTCGACGTTATAATAACGAATAGCAAACAATAACAACATTGCGATTTTAATTGTGAAAATTATTGTCAGTAGTACGCAACATTGACCATCAGTAGAACTTATCTCGTTGCAATAAGGATCTAGGATGTTCAGTTGAATGACCTTGATTTTCTCACTCTATCTTATAGCTTTCAGGAGTGCAATGCCGCGCCTGTGGGAGTCGCGCCTATTAACACATAATTTTGACAGCAAATGGTCGTTTTGGGCTTCCGTACCCGAAGGATCCAAACGGAGCCCTTTTGTGTCACTCACGCGACCATCTGTCTGTCCGTCGTCGTGTCACATAGGTTTACAGGCAAACTGGTTTAGCTACAGTCTTCGAAATTTGACATCTTCTTGACCCAAATCTATAAAAATTTATAAAAATATTTTTACATGTTTATAAGGGGGGCTTCCCATACAGCTAAAGGGGGGCACGAAAAAAAATTGATGTACCCCATCGAGTGGAGTGTCGTTGTTTAGAACTCGTTGAGTAGATAAACACCATTTTTTTGTTTTTAAAAATATTGAAAAAAAAAGGGATGAGTAGCCACTTAAAATTAATTTTCCCCTTTTTAAATTTCATTAAATATTGATCCTAGCGAATAAAAGTATGTAATCTTTTTTGTAGAGAATTTTATGTAGATTAGTTATGTCTCAGAACATTTTTTGCTACTAGCCACCGTTGACCAGTTTTTTTCAAATACTAAAAAAAGGCACCTTTACAACCCCCAAGTTTATAAATAACAGAATCTCAAATCCAATATTATACATTTTTCACCCGCCATACCTATTTTAAATACACAGAATAGCGCCAACACTTCCAAAACAAATTATAGTTCCTAAATTTTGTTTTTATGCTTTGTGTTTTAGAATAATCATCTTTATTGAAAAACATTATACTTATTTTTAAATTAAGAACAACTGTGACAGTTGTAAAGAAGCGGAGAGAAGAAACTTGTCATGTCGTTACCTATTTACTTTTATCATACACTGAAAATGCATTACATAATACATATTAAAATGATTACTACGAATTCAATGGTTAATACTATTTGATCCCTATTTTCTATATCTAATACGAATTTCAATTACCGGCAACGAAATGCAAAATATCGATAGTCAATCACTAGCTTTCGAGTGATGACTCTCAAAAATAGCGTTTATTGGGATCATGCGAAAACAAGTGCGTGTCGGACCACGCACAATGAGTTCCGTACCAACACCTACTTACTAGTCCACATTTAAAAGCACTATCCAAATTAACCAATACATAGAATCTAAAAATGTCTTCCAATACATAGAATCTAAAAACCGTTGAAAGTATTTATTAGTGCACACCACCTAATTTTTTTTCAGAATTTTACATAGTTTGGATATTAGGGGGAGGGGGGGAGGACACTTTATGACTTTGACAGCTAATATCTCACCAATGGTTGACTTAATTGAAAGAGTTTTTTAGAAACCTCTTTATAATTTTTAAAAGTCTATCCACGGATACCCCACGCGACTGTGCGTAGGAAAAAAAAATTTCATCCACCAGTTAAATGTATAGAGTGGGGCTACTCCATACTAATGTAATATTTTTTGTAATTTTACATCACTTATGCAGTGGTTCATAGAAGACACCTTCCTATCAAACTTCATAATTGTAGTGCTTAAAATAGTCTCCGAGTAAACACGACATATGGACGGACGCGGACGTACGGGCAGACATGACGAAACTATAAGGGTTCCGCTTTCGCCATTTTGTACGGGCCCCTAAAAATCGTGTTAAATTGTCGCGTGCGACTAACTTCTCGTTTTTGAATTCAAGTGTTCGAAAGTCAAAAATCGGCCTTCAAAAATTTCATTTGTAGGTATGAAAAATACGAGAAAATAGACCTTTTTATTAATTAATAAAATTACAATCAATAAAGATATACTTTACTATATTACCACATATTTTACCACCTTGTTTTTTCCTAATTAGTGAAACTAGTGAATTACTCAATAATTGAGTAACTTTCACTTAATTTCGTAACCATTTAAACGTCGCTCTAATAGTTCCACGTTACGTGCTGTAATAAATTGTGACGATGTATTCAGGAAATCTTGGTGGTTAGAATCAATGCGTGAAATTAATTTAAAGATTTTCATAAAGGCGTTGTTTGGATCAGCCACCACGGGCCGTCGCCGCCGCGCCTACCACGCAGCGCCCTTGGAAAACATACACTAAAATGTATTTTTGGACCGGTCCATTGCCAACCGCAAAACTACATCCGCGGCGGCGAAAGAAACATCGTGTGAAACTCTGCCGTGCCCGTGAATCGTAAAACGAATTTATGCTTACTTTCGGCACGCCTGTAAATATTGATTTGATTATTTTCCCACACTGACATAGTGTACGCGATTTAACGCTAGTCGTTCTAGTGGTGATGCTGTAAGGTGTACGTTGTAGAGTAATGAATTGCACAACACAAGCGATTTACACGATACGGAACATGCACTTCGTAATGTAGTAAGTGTAAGAAAAGTTCTGACTGACTGATAGAACGCTCATTAATACAATAAAACGACTTCAACATTTTTCGAAATTCCTTCTCTAAAAGGTTAAAATTTTGTTGAGGGAACAAATCCTGTTTAACGTAAGAGATTTGAAACTTCGTATACAGACTCTTTGTTTAAATATAACAAAACGAATTTCGGAGTTATACAAAATTCCTCCCTTAATGGGGTGTAAAGGGGGTTCAAAGTTTATACGGGAAAAAATCTTTTATGCAGTGAGAGATTCGAAACTTCGTATACAGACTCTCTGTTTTAATACAAAAAGGCGCGTTTTTCAAATTTCCTCTCCGAAAAGGGTAAAAAGTGTGTTCGGGGAACAAATCCATTTTAAAGCGATAAGCTCTTTGTTCAAATACTGCAAAACATATTTCAGCGTTGTTTGAAGTTTCCCCACTTAAGTAAGGGTTAATAGTCAGTTCCGGGATGAAATCTTTAACAAAGTGAGATATTTGAAACTTCGTATATACACTCTGTGTTCAAATACAACGAATCGTATTTCAGGGATATTTAGAAATTCCTCTCCAAAGGGGCTCAAAGAGGGTGAGTTTTTGTATGAGGACACATGAATTTTGTAATGAGACTCTTTAATAAAGCACAATAAATTCTCCATTTGTACCTTTTTAATGTGCAATAAAGTTAAAATAAATAAAACGATTTCTGGTTTTTTATTTCGATCTGTGAATGTGGACAGGTCCGGTCCTCTTGCTACTTCGGTTAAACTCGGCTTTCGCACAGCACCGCGGTATTACTACTACCGAACGTGGTAGATACCGCCGAACAGTGACAGCATATTTCAACTTGGTTGTGTACTTAATCAAGTTAATGTGTTTACTTAAAGCTAAGTAACGGCGTTGACGCTTAAACGCGAATACCCTAAACTAGACAATAGAGTAGTAGAGATAGCAAGATAGCACGATGTAGTGTTTTGTAGCTGTCAAACTTCACTGTGTTCAATAGAAAACCGTCTGTACGTAAATACTAAGTAATAATTATTGTGTGGTGATGATAAAGACCACATGCGACCATATTATCGAAATTTAAGTAAACACCTGTTTAAGTGGAAACGATGATGTAGTACTGGCCAACGATGATGTAGAATACTTGCGAAGTGCACGAACTTTATAAAAATTACAAGCGATTTGACGTGTTTTAGTAAAATTGTTACCGCACGGATTTTACCTGAGGAAAGCACTATGTGGTGAGCGATAATATTCAAGCGTTGCAGGGCTTAATCATGTTTTGGCTCTTATACTAACTTTCTTTTGAGATATATTTGTTACTTTGGTCAGTTAAAAATAGAAAATAATTAGAATATAGAAAATATTATTAATTAATAAAGCATCGAAGTTACGTATTAGGTAGGTACTAGGTACATTTGATTGAAAGATAAAAAAAAATATTCTTCCTTCTCGAGAAGTTGTGTTTATTTTCCCGTTGTTACCTAATCGCAACCAAATTTTCAAAAAGTAATAACTTAGTAAAGTCCTCCTTCTTACCATTACTAATTATTAAAACGTAAGTTTGTTACGGTATGTGGATGATGACATGTTTTCAATGAAATATATCCTGCATACACTAACCGATAGCTTAGGTATATTATTGAGATATAAATAACATGTAAACTACCATTTATGCGCGTTTATGTAACTTTTGTTCTAGCGCTAAAAGTACCTATTGGTCGGATTTCAATAAACGAGACAAAAACAATTGAACAAGCTTACTGAAACTTTTGCTTTCAGTCTTAAAATGTGAGCTACGGGGACGATGGGGATTAATAGCTCTTAGGGGATCATCGGGAATATGAGGTTTAAACGATAGCTTGTAAACATTTATACGAAAACTCTTCCTAGCTATAAATACCATATGGTTGTGGGGTCAGTTTTCCGAACAAATTCACGGCACTTCGCTCTATCCTTAACATCGTCTTCGGATGCATGACACTCACGTCTATCATGTCTTTTATCACTACATCTTTCCACCTTGTTATGTTGCCCCTGGATCTTCGACCAGATATGGAAAGCTGTAGTGCTAAGTTTCCAATATTTGTTTTCGGATGGTCTTCCTTTTATCGGCGTATTTATTCGTTCATATCAAAAGGGACCTTATGACACATTCTAGTTTCGAAGATATCAGCGTTTTAGTAAAATACTTCAAATATTTTTTTTTGTTTTTTGTATATTGATAAAGTATAGGACTAGACGTGTACTTGTAGCTTGATTTCACTCGTATACGTTAAGTATTTACGTATTAAAATTGTTTGTAAAGTTTAGTAAAAAAGGGCCGTTATGGCAGAGCGCAGATAATAATGATATAAAAAGTTTAATAACTTATTCTAATTACTTTTAACCATTCATTAGTAATATTTATTTGCAATTTCTGTTTACTGGGGTAGGTGATAGGTACATTTTACAAATATAAGTAGGCATTAATATTAACTACACTTACCTACTCAATTCTAGTGTCATGTTTTACTTTTACGAGTTAGGTACAAATAAGAGAGGCTAATACTATTTATTATTGTAGTAAAAGTTAGGTAGTTTCTTAAATTTTTGCGTGGCGGTGCGATAAAGCGGTGCCGTGCCTTGCTTTGTCCGTCCGTCCGTATATCACAGCCGATTTACTCTGAGCCTATAAGTACTATAATTATGAAATTTGGTAGGAAGATGTATTTTATGAACCGCTACATAAAAGTGATGTGAAATTACGAAAAACTATTAAATTAGGGGGGGCACACCACACATGTAACCGGCAGATGAAAATAAAATTCAATACACGTAGGCGTGTGGGGTATCGTTGGATAGGCTTTTAAAAATGATGAATGTTTTAAAACATTTTTCCATTTAAGTCAACCGTTGGTGAGATATTAGCTGTCAAAGTCGTATAAAGTGTGTCCCCATCGCTCTAGTTTCAAAACTTATAAGTTTAAAAAAATTGTGATAAAAATTGAGGTGGTGACCATTAATAAATATTTTCAACGATTTTTGGTTTGAACAAAATTGGTCTAACGGTTTCTGAGTTGTCGCTGTAAAACTGTCGTGACCAAACGAAAGGGCGTAAGTGCCTTGAGTTCCTTATGAAGATACGCCCTTTTTTAATTCCATGTATGTCATAGTTGTTTTAAATGTGGACTAGTAGGTGTCGGTACGAAACCCTTCATTGGCCGGTTTTAGTTAAAAAATGCTTTATTCCATAATGAGAAATTTATTTCTCGTATAACATAAAAAGTAAGCATAATTCAAAAAATGTGTAATTACAAGTTTAATTCAGTATTAAGTTCTGATATAAGATTGCTATATAGATAATGTAAATATTATCATTTACTGGAATTTTTGGTTGTTTTAGTCCATAAGGGCCCTTTTTTCAAATGTAGGAAGTAAACCTTGATTGTCATGTAACTTTAATCGGTCATAAAATAGAAACTAATTGTCATAGAAAAAAATAAAACCTAGACTTATTTTACAGGTCAGTATAGTACATTAGACGGAAATTGTAAAATTTATTCGTAAAGAGGGAAAAAATCTCAATTTCGTTATTAAATAAAAAATATTTATTGCGTTAATTTTTTTGCTTTTATTTTCAATCTAACGTGTAATTAAAAACGTTTCCTAGCATATCTAGCATATACTATGCTAAAAATCACAAAATATCAAATGATAATTTACAGATTATCATTTTTCTTAATTTTCTACTATCAGCGCCTTGCGCTGTTTAACGGCCATTTTTTTTAACGCGGCAATGGAATTGAAAAGTCTTTGATTGTTTTATATATAAGAAAATCTCAGGATTCATAATCAACTATCATCTATGTAACTTCCGTCGGGAACATACTTTAAATGAGTTTTAAACTTCTTTTAGTTATTTCTCGAAAGTGCATTTTTAGGTAACCTAACTTAAATGATTTTTTAAAAAGTAGGGCACTTAGGGACATGGTTTTTGTTGTTTTTGGTAGCCTATGCATTGTATATTATAGATCCGTGCGTAACTCCATACCTGCTATAAGGTCCCCTATGATAAGGACTGTCACATATTTATGAGAGGATTCATTCGATACATATTTTTATACTTGACTGTACCTATTTGATCGCCACTTTATAACTGTTATAGGTTGATAGGGAAGTTCAGTTTTCGTACAAATTTAAGTTCTAATATGACAAATGCATATCTATACACTTCCGCTCCACGCTTTTCAGATTTAAGACATGCAAACAGTACCTAAGCACGAGCTTCTTCCGCGCTGATCGGTTGTCCCCAATACAGAAGTGACTGGCCGCGTAGCAGGCCAAACTTAAAGTGAAAGTATATAAAAAAGCACGTCCATTGACAAGTCCAAATGACCCTCCAAAAAAACAGTTGAGTTCTCATAACGCTGCGCTGGTACGAAAAGTTACACAATTACCCATCTGAAGTACCTAAATAATGGCAATCTATTTTAGGGGTAAAACATCCCAACTAAAAGCATATTGATTGAGGTTAGGTATGGTCAGTAAGTGAGTCTAAATAAAATAGTATCTAGATTAAGGTTTTCAGACCCCACAACCTTAATTAAGTCGTTAAGTCCATACGTGTGATACGTGTGACGTCTATAGACTATAAATCAACAGGTCGGCACTGGTGTTACAAGCCTACCTATGCTGGTGAGGTCGGAAACACGCAAGTCAAAGCGTTAACACAAATGGTGCTGATAAAAAGCTATTCCTTAAATATCATACATAAGAAATATAATATACTACTACTCATAGATGAATATTTAATGTATTTTGAGAATTTTGATATTCTGCCCTATGTGAAATAATAGTATATTATGCAACTGGCGTATAAGAAGGGTATAAAAAGGCGAGTGGTGTGGGTTATCAGCTTGAATGTTTTCGTTTTCAATTAGGAATTTGGTGGGAAATCAAAAATATGACATTTTGTTTATGTTTTTTTTTTTAATTTGCTAGACTTGGCATCCGACCTAAATTGAATTCAAATCCTGATCGAAGCTTAACTGTTTCGATTTCATAAATATATCCGAAAATAGATAAAACTTGTTAAACAACACAAAAAATATGATAAATGTATGTATTTATATTAGTAAATAATATATTATGCATTAATTAATACATAAAAATGTAGCAAAGTTGCATTAAGTTGGCAGCACTGATTTTAATCATAAAAGTTTTACTTGAACGCACCAAAGAATGAATACTAAACATAGTATTTTTAGTAGTCTGTGGCACCCAACTATGCTTTAATTTTTCATTAAAGTAGGGTAAGGAGTGTGTTTTTGGGCAATAAACTAGATAGACTTTTTCCAGAATAAATAAAGTATGTATTGATATTAGAGTTCATGATTGCTTAAGTCGCGAAAAAAAGTACAGGAGTAGAAAAATAAATAAATGAACTTTATTCTGCAAGTGCAATGACACTTTTACGAGATGAAACGCCGAAATAAACTCAACAGTTAGTCATTTTCTTCCAAAATATGCTTATTACAATGATACAACTTAACCTACTTAAATAAATTTGAGTGGCGAGCAATTTAATAAAAAACCGGTCATGTGCGAGTCTGACTCGCGCACCGAGGGTTCCGTACACAGATGTGTACCCATTCCGACACAACTAATTCAGGAAAATCTTAAAAACATGGTGTAGAAATTGAAAGCCATTGGGTACAGCGCCAGCTATCGGTGAATTTGTATGGTGGTTTTCCCAGGATAATTTTTTTTCACGTAAACTGTTTTCAATTTTTTTTTTCTTTAGTTGAAAGCAGGTACTTTCAGCATAATCGCGTAGAAATTTATAAAAATACATGCAAAGGTTTTTAAATTACGAAATTAGTACAGAAATGTATTTTGATGATAAAAAATAAGAATAACGGTATTTAATATTATATTTTCCCTAATAACTAGAGAACGACTTGACATAAAAAGAAGTTTTAGAATGTGTAATTCAAACCCTTTCATATGATATCCCACTTGATATATTCCCTAGACTGAAAATTTGAACCATCTTTTATCTGTCATTTTTCACGGAAAGTAAAGAAAAATAATAAATAAAACCATGTTCTATGCATCGAGGTTACCCTTCTTTATAACTGTTCCAAATTTCAAATCGCTAGCATAAGTAGTTCTTGAGACATTTAGCGATGTGACAGACAGACAGACAGACAAAGTGAAACCATAAGGGTTCCTTTTTTACCATTTTGGTACGGAGCCCTAAAAACGAGGAAAAGAGTAACAATAGGTATTTACAATTCTGTAGTTCCATCAGATACGATCGTGCATGTATACGTATTACCAAATACGAGATAAGGAAAATGATAATAATGGAAAATACTTCTCCTAGACCTTAATTAAATCTTTTGATATGCTTTCTTGCAAGAACTGTGTCAACTAGATACAATGAAAATATACATGAATCTTTACATTATTTAGGTCTTTGGTTTGGGCTATATTTTTTTAAATTCTGGATATCAGGGGGGCGAGTTTTGAGTTTCGACCGCTCCACACCAAAGGCGCGGTAGAAAATAGTCGCACGAGACAATTTGCCACTATTTTTCTCACATGAACCCAGTAAGACCTATTTTTTAGAGTCATCACTCGAAAGCTAGTGATTGAGTATCGACATTTTGCATTTCGTTACCGGTTAATGAAATTCGTATTTAAAATAAAAAATAGAGTTGAAGCAATATAAAACACTGAATTCGTAGTAATAATTCAAATATATAAGTGCATTTTTAGTGTATGGCATCGGTTACTCGGTGATTATTGTCACGCGATACACTCATATCGCAACAAGTATCACTTGGGTATTGATAAATATCGAAGCAACATCCATGCAATTGTGAATACCAGTAATATCACCATAATATTGACACCCGGGTATTGCGAGTAGGTACCTAATAATCACCGTGTAATCGATGTGATAAACTTAAACATACTGTAACGACATGGCAAGTCTCTTCTCCCCGCTTCTTTACAACTGCGGTTTGAGGCTAAACTCGACCAACGCATTCAAGTTCTTAATTTAAAAATAACTACGTATCTATATTATTTTTCAATACAGATGTTTATTCTGAAACACAATCAAAACATAACTAAATTGTAGTAACAGTTTTTAAGTAGATATGTGTTGGCACTATTTACTGTATTAAAAAAAATGCGGATGAAAAATAAATACTATTGGCTCTGGAATTGAGGTTACGTTATTTATAAATACATGATTGAATGAATTATCGTAATATAAGTGTTTTATTCAGCTTGAAGTAATTAGATTCAGAATGAACTACATATTTAGTAGGTACTAATTTTCTACTGATAGAATTGAATGCGAGTAGGCAATACGAGTACCACTCGACTTTACTGGTAAATTTTCTATCGCTCGATTTCAAAAATAGCATGTCATCGTTTTTGACAGTTTTCGAGTGAAAGAGCGCTCGAAACTCATAAATCGGAATCAGAATTTTCACAGAATGAGTCTAGACTCTATGACATAAACAATATTGTTATAGATTTATTGGGACGCTACAGTTAAAACGTTAATTTCTTTAAAACGTTCTCTTTGAGATTCACGTGAGTCCAGTGCCTTCACCATTAGTTTGTATGACCATACTCGCTAGCAACTGCGTAAACGATTTAGTATTCCGATTCTTAGTTCTATTGCGTAACCGTCAAAGGCGATGTACTTTTGCCCATACAAGTTTTTACGCAGTCGCTAGCGCGCACGGTCATGTTAACTCATGGTAAAGGCCCATGACTGGCTTACTAGTTACTTAAGTCAACGCAAGCAGTGTACAGAATTTACCAAAATAATTAATAAAGAAAAAGTTAGTGTCTTATCAGAATATAAACTAAATGAACGTGGGGTCCCTTAAGGAAGTATCTTAGGTCCCTTACTGTTCCTTTTATATATCAATGACCTCCCTGATATAACACAACACAAATGCATATTATTTGCCGACGATACCACAATATTATTTCGGTGTAATAATCCAAGGACATTTGAAAATTACATAAATGAAACACTTAAGAACGTAATACATTGGATGGACATAAATGACTTAAAAATTAATATTAACAAGACAAGCTATACAGTTTAGAACAAATAGGAGTAAAAAAATAAATTTAGACTCATAATGTAATAATACTACCATTGAAACAGTTGACTCGGTAACATTTTTAGACTCTTGTCGAAAACTGTAACTGGAAGAAACATATTGACATTGTCTGTACTAAAATAAATAGATTTGTTTATGCGCTCAAACGATTAAAAGCACTCGCGTCCCTAAAGACAGCCTTAAACGTATACCATAGTTGCATCTCCTCAGTCCTACGATTATGGACTTATAATTTGGGGTAACTCTGTAGAAATTAAAAGAGCGTTCAAATCTCAAAAAAATGCATAAGAGTATTAAGTGGCATTCGTGCTAGAGAGTCATGTAGGCCTATTTTTAAAAATCTTAAGATCCTCCCGTTACCATGCATATACATAGCGGAAATATGCTTATTTGTAAAAAAGCACAGCCAATATTTCACCGCAACTGCTCAAGCAAACCCCTATCCACGGACCAACCGGCTTAACAGATTGAAGGTGACGAAGCGGAATTTAGCCCTAAGATACCGCAAGAATGTTGGGGGGGACGATGACGAAAATTTATAATAAACTTCCGCAAAAGTTAATAGACATGTCGCTCACTAAGTTCAGACGAGCAATTGTAATTTTCTGAATGAATATAATTATTATAGCGTTAATGAATATTTAAATAATGTTAATATTAATAACTAAATGTTGTATTCTCATTTTTTATTGTATTGATTGTATTAATCAAATGTGTTTTAATATTGACAGTCTTGACATTGACCTTTGTTGTAGAAATAAAAATTGTAACTAAATAAAATTATTTTAACCATAAATAAAATATTTGCATGCCTACTTTATAAGGTATTGACATTATATGGACGCTATTTATCATTTACCTCACCATTTTCATATGAACATAATGTTAAGCAAATAAATATATTTCATTTCATTTCAGGTTTATATATGGAGCGAATGGCTTTTTTTACTACACAACTACTTTACGGCTATTTTACCCCAAACCAGAATAATATACGACAGTATAACACTGTGAAAATAGCTATGATAAACTAAGTGAGCTGTTTCTACATTGGTCAGTTGTCTATTTTTTTCTAACAGCATGAGCGGCTGAACTTTATTTACGCGCCATAACGCCTACAGGGTACCATTGTAGATTTTTGTCTAATGTTATACCTAAGAATATTGATTTATTTATTGTATCTAAATGCTCGTTATCTAAAAGTATACTACTTTCCACCGGTTTAACAATAGGCAGAGAAAATCTGATGAACATTTAGTTTAAACCGTTAACAAACTGCTAATTAATGCTAAGAAGCATTAATTAGCAGTTTGTTAACGGTAAACCAATCAAGTACTTTGACAAGTGTGCCGTTAACGTTACTTATAGTCTTTTAATTTTCGGTAAACCTTAAAGAGAATGGTGTATCATGCATATGAGACTCCATGTACGTCGAAATTAGTTAGACGTATATAAAAATATTTTTTAAAGTTTTTGATATCCATTACACTGATTTGTCCCATTCAACGAACTAAGAAACGTAATTTGCACCTATTACCGGATCGGCATGCCGTATCGGTGAACTAGGGAAGAAATGTATGGAATGATGGTAGAGTGTGAGTTTGTAAACTGATGAGTGACTATTTATTTCAATCTAACTGCACTAGTTTTGTGATTTCGAGCAATCTTGACGTAATTTAATCTTAGAGAAAAAACTACTTATCATTAAAAATTAAAATCAAGTAATATAAATATCTATTAAAAATTGTTCGCGAATCGTCAATAATTTATTTTTATATCATGTATTCGTTAACGGTTTAAATGTTAAGAAGCGCTACCTTTTTTAAAGATATACGAAAAATAATAAATGTCAATATAGATCTAGCTGGAGGCTGAATATGGTTTATATTCCAATAAACTCCAAATAGTAGCTAGACCGAGATAATCATATGTTCTGTATCAGAAACCATGGGTACGTTTTACCGAACAGGCGTTCGGTAAAGCGTACCCATGGAACCTATCAAATAGTGTTTTAATCGTAATGAATCGGCCATAACAACAAAACTACATTTTAATTAGAAATAAGAACTATTGCAAAACAATAAATACACAATTCATTTCGCTTCTACTGATGTATTATGAATTTTTTTAAATTTCCTAGTCAATTAAGCTTATTTTGACGTCAAAAAGTCGTGAAACTATACATTTCAAATGCAATTTACAAAAAATCTGTCTGGTTTATAGGCGTTCGGTAATTGCTCATTAAATTACTCTATTAATTGGCTATGAGTAAAGTGAATTAGTATGTATATAAAGTTTATGATTAACGGGTGAAAAAATATTTTTCTTAACATACGGCTTTCTCTGATTCCGAACGATTCTGTTCGGTAAAACCTTCAAGCAGTAGATGAGGGTTGACCCATCACCGAATTTACATTTTTGTTGACTCTAAATTTGACTGCACTAAATTCACTTATTTAACTCAAACTCACACATTTATTAACTCATGATACGATAAACACACTATTTTGAAGCATAAAGTTACTTTTAAACGCTTTTATGTCCTTACGAAGTACATTCAGTTTCTTAACCATTTTCCTAAGGAGTCCCCATACAACGCGCGGCGATCGACCTGATGATTAATCGATTGTCCCGTGACAACTGAGGAACAAAGTGTCACATCGTAATATTAGCTGCAAGCACTCGAATTATGGCTTAAAATAGAAAAAATCCGGTGACGGGGAAGATCCGGTGAAGGGTACATCTACCTTATGGACCCGACTGCAGTCCTATGCAGTTCGCGTATGATTATTTTTCAGAAAAGTTTAATAAGGGTCTTAGTAAGTATTTTAAACTTGAGTGGATACCCGCCACCTGGTACATTTTCCAGTTAGGACATCATCAATGATGGCAACCGTTTAACTCTGAACTGCGTTGCGTATATCATAATATTCATAATACTTGATTAGCATCTTCATTCGCAGGAAATAAATTGGAATGATCCGAGATGAGACGAGAAGATTTGGTCCGGTTTAAGACACTTTTGATGAGCATCATGCACGAGACATAATTAATTTACATCTAATTGACTTCACTTTGTCAAGTGTGACTCATTCAATATAATTTATTTGATAATAACAGTTTGTCTTTACCTATGCCGTAACCATCATTTTGCGATTAGTCATTATGCCTATATGCAGGTATTATTGTAGGTAACTTTGCGATCGATCGTTCATATTAGTCATTATACGTATAGGGTTTTTGCGTTTGGTCATTACGTGTATTTATATAGTACAGGTTATTTTGCGATTGACCGCTCGTGTTGGTATTATTACGTATATGTCCATTTGAGTTTCTTGACGTGATTGTTATTTGTCAATATGCGAAGAGAGTATAATTTCATTATAGTCTTGTGCTTGTCGTAGTAAACACACGGGTTTAATATCTTTGATTATGAGTCTAAAAGCGAAGTAATAAGGCCCACAAAATATATTAAAAGAATCAAATGTATAAATCCTCGTAGGTACTCAAGAGTAGCCCGCTAAGATCCAGATTTGAATTCATTTTAGGTCGGATGCCAAGTCTAGCAAATTAAAAAAAAAACAAACCATAAACAAAGTGTCTAATTTTTGATAACCCACCAAATTCCTAATTAAAAACAAACATTGAAGCTGTTCGAATTGTGTTCATGAAATGAGCCAAATGAACAATCAGTGCCTTTAAAATTTAACAAGTCAATTAAGTTCTTGGCGTGTGTTGGAGGATAATTTTGAGTATACGTTAAACCTGACTAAACCTAAAGAGCCAATTACAAAGAGACAAGTCTTGTCTGATGTAGCGAGATTATATGATTCAGTAGGGTGGATTGCTTCGGTCGTAATAGTGGCGAAAATGTTTATCCAGAAATTATGGAAATCTGGTCTTGAGTTGGACGACCCTTTGACAGAGGAATTATTACTCGAGTGGCTGACTTTTAGAGAGGAGTTAGTCGATCTGAAGAACCTAGAGATACCGAGATGGTTAAATGCTACACCGAGATCGAGCATTGAGCTACATGTGTTTTCAGACGTTTCAAGAGCAGCTTTTGCTGCAGCGGTATACGTTCAAGTGACAGACGAGCTGAATAACGTGAACGTACACTTGGTGACAGCCAAAACTAAGGTTGCCCCTACAGAAAAGGAATTATCAATTCCTATATTAGAGTTATGCGCCGCAGCCCTAGGAGCTAAACTTATTTTTGAAGTTGCACAAGTGATGAAGGTTCCAAAAGATAAGTTACATGGCTGGATCGACTCCACCATTGTACTAGCTTGGCTTAGAGGAGGCTTGGCTCGTTGGACTACTTTTTTGAGTAACCGAGTGTCCACCACATTAAATATTTTAGATTTCGAGCAATGGAGCCATGTAGCTACAGACTCTAATCCTGCGGAATGTGCGTCTCGCGGATTACAAGCGCAGTATTTACTACATCACCCGTTGTGGTGGCATGGCCCTCAGTGGCTAACAGAGCACGAATTAGAGATGAGCCACATAATCGTGGAAGACACACATGAAGAGGGAAGACTCGCATCTTTAACTGTTTCATCTAACATTGAGGAAGAATCGTCAATTTGGTCAAGATGTTCGTCATTATCGAATTTGTTAAGAGTAATTTCATACTGTAGAAGAGTTGAATTTTAAAGTACCGAAAAATAAAAGAGTAAAATTGCCAATATTTGTTATATTTGTCTGTTCGTGTGTATGGTCACCCGGGCAATACACCTCGAAGCAGTGACAGATTTGACTGCTAAGGGCTTCATTGCAGCTTTCAAGCGTTTTACTGCACGGAGAGGTCACTGTCAAGATTTATTTAGTGACAATGGCACCTATTTTGTGGGTGCAGACAGAGGAATAAGAAACATTTTTAATCGTGCTAAATCATTACTACCGGATGAAATCGCCGCCATGCTTACGTTAGAGCGTACAACATGGCACTTCATCCCACCCCACGCCCCCAATTTCGGCGGTCTTTGGGAGGCTGGAGTCCGTAGTACGAAGGGACATTTACGCAAGGTGGTAAGAAACAGCTAGTACACTAACTTACGAGGAGATGGCGACAGTCCTTGCGCAAGTGGAAGCGTGCTTGAATTCACGACCTTTAACGTTACTTAGTGATGATCCAAACGACCCTCTCCCATTGACACCAGGTCACTTTCTGGTAGGTGAGCCGTTATTAAACATAGCACATGAATGTGACACTAATGTTTAGATAGATGGCGCTTAACGCAAAAAATTGTAACTGATTTTTGGAAACGATAGTACAAAGAATATTTAGTTAGTTTTAATCGGAGGTATAAATGGAATTTTAATAACTGTACTACTGAACCTGAGATTGATGATGTTGTTATTCTGAAAGAGGACAATATTCCTCCTTCTAAATGGATTTTAGGCAAAATTGTAGAAAACATACTAGACCTGATAATATAACAAGAGTTGTTACTGTAAAATGTAAATCAGGAACTTTCAAGCTTCCAGTTGTAAAAGTGATGTTTTACATGACTTACGAGTACCTTGAGCTTAGTTAAAAAAATATTATGTTATGTTTAACATTTTTGTTTTATCATTCAGTTCTATATTTTGCCATGTAATTTAAGAACTATGTTCTTGGTGGGCGGAATGTCCAAATTAGTGTAGATATTTACACATCGCTGATATGCACGCGAATGCATACCAAGTTATAGTGAGAAACAGTCCGCATCAATTTTAAATGGTTAGTTAATAATAAAGGAGCATACAGAGCACACGTTTATTTAATTTCAAAATCCCAGCAAACCAAACTCAACCTTATCGGCCCTAACAGTGTTAATTATCCGTCAAATTGTCATTTTGACTATATATATGTACCTATTTTGTAATTCTATTATTTAAAAAATGTCTGCATTGTTGTTGATGTTGTTTATACCATGTTCTAGATGTAAATCAATAATGAAATCGATATAATATATAAATAATCCAAGTACTTACATTTTTAAGAAACGGTAAATTCATTTTTAATTCTGTACGTTTTTGTGGGAATCAATGGCTCTATTATTATTACTACTATTTGTTATTTTTACATTGTATATTTGTTGTTATAAACGCTTAGACAATGTTACGAGGTATATGGGTGGTGGTACTCACATTGATCACAACGCGTTCGCAGAAGTCATGGTCGTGCTGTATCGGTTCGAAGGTTACAACACCACCTTGGGGTGGTCTGCCTGCCTCCTCTTCTTGGCTACACAGCTTCGGCAGCGACCTGCAATAGAAACGGACCATGATTGCTATTTTCTACTTACGTACAATTGGGAATGGATGAAAATCTCAGAAATGCTTGATTTTTTTTCTGGTGATAGGAATAACCTTCCTTAGCACCAGAAATTTTTTTTAGATTTTTTAGCTGCGCCAATGTTTTTTGGGAAATGAAAACATTTTCCTCGCTCAAGTGCTGGACCTGGAACGGCTGTATCGCACTTTCCTAAGCCCATTATTTTCGAATTTAGGATCTGTAGCACAAAATATGCATTTGTTTTATTCAGTCGCCAGCACTCTTCTATTAATACATATAAATTTTTCTGAAGTTTATGTTATTGGTCTGATGAACTTGGTTGAAGTTGTAAGCAGACAGCAGTTATGCTTATCGCTGTGCTTCATAAGCTCCATCAGCATGTAAGTATCTACTGTTGGCAAGTTTGAGGAGTCTGCTTTTACAAAAGCATGGTATTCATGTAGGCAGATTTCGAGCTCTCGTGGAGTTGCAGTGGTCGTAGTACTTAAGCTATCAAAATCAAATCCAGGGTCGAAAAGCGACATTCGTAGTTTTCTGAACTACGAATGTCGTAATAATCAAAGTCCAGGAACAGAAACAGTTCATAATATTAAATAAATCGTAAAATGTACAAATCGCAGCGAAAGAAACAAGGTTATGTTCAGTTCTGAGATTTTCATCCATTCCCAATTAATACAGTCCGTGTGTAGCCCTTAATGCCTATTAAATTTAAGTGGAACTTGTTTTATTCTTAAGTGTCGATATTTGGATGTGAGAAATATAATGTATATTGCATCAAAATATTACAGGATTATTTAGCAAACCTGTTTTTTTTTTCAACCTGTCTGAGGCTTCATAGGCCGGGCCCAATAAAGCGATAGGAGTGCACGGTAGGAGAGTAGCCTGGGGAAAATCCAGGGGAAAACTTCGACACAACCACGAGGGTGGCTTTGAACACTGGAATACTCTTAAGAGTTTGCACTCCAGTGAGATTGGTTGAGCGGTTTCAACCAAATTTGAGGTGTGAGTGGAATCGAGTTACTGGGAGTTTTATCGCTGGTTCACTAAACATAGCCTAGCTGAGAAGAGTCCAGCAAGAAACTCAGCTAGGCCTGACCTAGGTCGGACTGACTACCAAAACTGAACTAATCGAACTAGCTTTAGAACGCCCAAGTAGAGCGCGTATTAAGAAGTAAACACTTCGATGTAGGTAATTTGCGTCAGTGAAACTTTTAACAAATCAGGAAATTGAGGAAAATTCGTATAGCTGGATATCGATTAGCAGCATCATTCTCGAGGCGCTTACTAAAAGAGGCGGTGTCTGCATGTTGTGTACTAAGGACTTCAGAAATTAGAGTTTCTAAAAGAGTATTCAGATGAACGAGTACGTGAATGTTGTGGACTAGAAATTCCTTCAATCAGATGTATATATAAGAAAGCCACAGATAGAGACTGCACAAAGCATTATATTCACTGTGTCAAATGAAACAAAGCCTCATATTTTCTGGTATTATTTTAAAAGAGATTACTACAAGGGTAATATTTATCTTGCCTACAAATTTTTAGCTTGCCTAAGTGCTATAATGCTGCCGTAATGGTCGGACGCACTTGAAGAATCGAATGTTACTGTATAGCATTTAAGATGTTTTATGACGAGTTTAGTTTATTCTATGAATTATGTTTTCCTTTCTTTAAAACTAGAGTTATAACAAGATTAGATATAAAGAAATAGTTTATAAGTGGAATAAGAAAACGTGCTTATTCTTGGGGGTTTAGTAATCTAAACTCCCAAGAATAAGCGCAATCATGCCAGGGCTAAAGTAATGTAAATTTTCGAAATTTCTTACTTAGAGGATGTCAACATTACGCTAAAAATTAGCCAACTGCAAGTATATAGTAAAATCATATATTTCATAATTTTTATCAAACATGGAATACTGAGCGTAGTGAGGGATTCAAACCGCCACGCCCGAGTCAGAAATAATTTTGCTACCGTATAGTACACTCTTCTTTTCACTTCTCCTATGAGAAAGACTATTCCTCCAAATAAGTAAGTAAAAGAACAATACTAAACCATAAAAAATAATTAAGAAAAAGCAAAAACGACTTTTGCTGGCTCTAAACGGACTAGAAAAGTCCTTTTTTGGAATAGGGGAAGTGAAAAATGGGTGAATTGCACAAACATTGTACATTCCAAAAAATAAAATTTCCTCCTAATTAAAAAATCTGTAAAAAAATAAGTATTCGAGTAGCATATGTTTCATTTTTGTTTTCACATAGACCAACTTATAGGTTACTAGTATTCATAAAGTTTTATAGTATAAAATGGATACATTTATAAAAAAATTCTTTTTCAGAAAATAGTGGGTTTCTACTCCCTTACAAATTTAATATATCCTTTGTGTAACAGAGGGTATTCAAAAAAACATAACTTTGAATAAAACAGCCCGGGCCAAGAAATTTATTTAGGGTCTATTAAGTACAACGCGTAATATCTAGAAAATAGTTTGTCAGGTCTCTAGTGTCGAATACACTATATCAAAATCTTTTTTCAAAGTTCGGGGAAAGTTTTCTTTCCTTTGTATTACGTCAGCTATGTAACGCTATATGTTGCGTTTTAACGTAGATAATTAATATATCCACAGCAGTTTTATCTCTGGCTACAAGTAGTCTACTACTAGCACAAGCGAATGAATGTGTCGATAGCTCTATTAGTTTTTGTGTACGATAAAAGGTGACAGAGCGTTGTTTCGCAAATATTGGTAAATATGTTATGCCTAAAATAGGTAAATTTATTGTTTTTATTGCTGTTTTTACATAGTTGCATGGTGGAATTAATGGGTAAACGGCTTGGCATATTCGAATGCTAGAATATAGTATATGCTTATAGTATTTTTTTAATACGTGTTGACAAGTTTTTTGGACCCCAATTTCGCATCGTTTGTGTTATGTTACACAATTTTATTTCTATACAAATTAGCTTTCAATTACTTCCTCTGTTTAACAGTTTAGTGAATATTCCTAAAAATTAACTTTAAATTCAATGAATGCTAGTTTATTCTAGACTCCCATAAATCCATATGGCATAATGATAATCATTAATTCGCTCAAATCTACAAACTAATAAAAGCAAATGCAAGAGAGAGATTGTACCAGTACTAAGCCATTAAGTAAATCTCTCGTTCACAAATTAGACTAGTAGTTTTATGACATTATTTTAAGTTGAACAGCATTTTGTGAGCCATTTTGGCAACATGAATTTATCGAAGTAAAAAAACCTGCTGAATCCGATTGCTGCCTAGCTGAATTTTAGCTCCTTTACTCTAAATTCAAGATGGCGGATTTCAACTAAAAATCCCGTAAATATGTATAACTCGAATCTGGTCGAGTGCAGTGCCTTGGAATGGGTTTCGGTGATCGGTAAACTCAATTTTGATAACCAGAGGTCCACACAGAGGAGAGGGCGGACACATTACAGATGGCGGGCTATTTGTAATGTGACCGCTGTAACATCCTACAGGCCTCTATTTAGAGAACTAAATCAGCTCATAGCAACTGCCATATAAATTTATGAAATCTGTTTATTTGTAAAAACACGGTCTCAGATGTTTAAAACCTCTAAAGAGGTATAATGTAATTTTAATACGCAATTTTCGGATAAACTGGTAATGCCGAAATTAGTGACAAAGTTATTTAGTAGCAATACTTACTGTATGGCTATTACTATTTTTTTCTACTCCTGTACTTTTTTTCGCGACTTACGCAATCATGAACTCTAATATAAATACATACTTTATTTATTCTGTAAACAGTCTATCTAGTCTATTGCCCAAAACACACTCCTTACCCTACTTTAATGAAAAATTAAAGCAGAGTTGAGTGCCACAGACTACTACAAATACTATGTTTAGTAGTCATTCTTTGGTGTGTTCAAGTGAAACTTTTATGATTAAAATCAGTGCTGCCAACTTAGCGCAACTTTGCAATAATTTTTATGTATTAATTAATGCATTATATATTATTTACTAACACAAATACATACATTTATCATCTTTTTTGTGTTGTTTAACAAGTTTTATCTACTTAGTCTTGCCATAAATTCTGTCCTATATGAAATGACATTTATTTTGAAAATAAAAGAAAGTTTATAAATAAATTAGGGTTATTTTTATTAATTATACTATACAGATTGTATAAAATAAAATATTTATTCAAAATGTCCACCTTTTACTTTAACACACTTCTTTAAACGGTCCGGCCACTCGTCTATGACGGCACGGACGGTATCGATGGGTATTGAAGCCGCTGCCCGCACTAAATCTAACTTCAGAGACTCAACATTGCGATGAGGTTTAAAGCAGGCTTTCTCCTCCAAAATATTCCACAGACCATAGTCCAAGGGGTTGAGATCCGGGCTTCCTGAGGGCCAATCTTCAGCCGCAATAAACTCGGGTAAATGCGTCGCTAACCACCGTTGCGTTGTCTTAGCTTTATGTGCAGGGGCAGAGTCTTGTTGAAATATCCAGTGCTTACCGGCAAATAAAGTATCATTTAGCGGCTTAACAACTCTCTTCAAAATGTCTTTTTGATAGTTCGTAGCACGTATTTTTACCCCTTGTTCACAAAAATGAAGCTCTGTGACGCCTTCATAGGATACTCCCCACCAAACCATGACATATGCAGGATGGTGGCCTCTTTCTACCCTTGGAACTTTTTCAGAAGCTTCTTGGGAACTGTGAGCATATATTCTATCATTTTGGCGGTTGAATTTTTGCTCCACAGTAAAGATTTTTTCATCTGTAAACAGAATATTACGATATCCGCCCTTTGCATGCCGCGACCATAACACTTTAGCTCTCGTCGCTCTTATTTTCCGTAGGGCCGCTGTCAATCGCTGACCTGTGCTCCGTCGATAAGCCCCAAGCTTAAGGTCTTGTTTTATGATACGGGACATAGTTCTAGGGGGAATTTTCATTTCCCTAGCCATGATTTTCTGCTTGCGTAGCGGATTTCTCCGAATTCGCTCAGCTACCGCTTTAATCGCTGCCGGTGTCCTTGTTTGCCGTGGTCGACCGCTCCTGGGCCGGTCGTCGACTAAACCGATGTCGTTGTATCGCTTGATGGTACGATAGATAAATTTCTTTGTTATATTCAAAGGTTTCAGCAGTTTGAAAATGTTGTTTACTTGCTTGTTACACTTGTATAACGCTATCACTGCGACACGATTCTCTTTGATGCCCCACTCCATCTTCAGGGAAACGATACCTGGAGCCAAATATACTTTTTCTGAGAGCCAAATGTCTATTTAAGCATAATCAAGAAACAAAAGTACATCGAACGTTCCATTATTAAATTTAAAATGGCGAAAAAGTTGGGACAGAATTTATGGCTAGACTACGTATTGTTGGATATATTTATGAAAACGAAACAAATATTCGATCCGGATTTGAATTCAGTTTAGGTCGGATGCCAAGTCTAGCAAATTAAAAAAGACAAACCATAGACAAAGTGTCATATTTTTTATTTTTCACCAAATTCCCTGTTGAAAACGAAAACATTCAAGCTGATAAATGATTACATTACTTAAATAAAACGTTTTTTTTGTGTTCATGACGAAAATGTGTAGGTACGTTTATTCTTTTAAAAATCCACGAAGAAGTTATAGCATTACTGAAGAAATTGCGTAGGTAAGTTGCACAATTACTAAGGGAAAATATGGCGCATGAAAAGCCTGAAAAATACTTAGGTACTTTCATTCGAAATGAGTCGTAGAAAAAGTATTGTATGCAACGGTGTATATTTGTATAACTGGTATAAAAAGGCTCATGGTGTCTTTACTTGCGATGTTCGCATGACCATGGGTAATATTATTATCTTGATTTAATCGCATCATCATTATTACCTAATTGGCAATTATGTAACCTTAAGTTTGTAATGACATAACCTAATAATATTATTTGTGTTTAATCTCGCCATTTTATTGTTATTAAATTGTATCATTAAGTTTGTAATAATAATTATTATTTTGCATGCCAGCTGATGGCCAAATGTGTGAAACTTGAACTCCCCAACATCTTCACAAGAATAAATGTATTTGTATTTTGTTAGATCACATCATGCAAAAACGCATGCAAGCCGCTGTCTATTTTGCGAATATTATCATACCAGTATTAATATTTCACATAGAACAGAAACTAAATCTTGAAAATCTACCGACTGAATAACTCCAGCAAAGAGTTGTTGTGAATTGATCCAACAGAGATTTTTGAAATAGCGTTTGACGATAACTCAAGAAAGAGCTACAACATTTCAGTGGATCTTATGTAAAGCCAATGAATGAAATGGTTTTTGTTTCCGAAATATGCACCCATACAAAATATTTACGTGCAACGCGACGCCGCCGCTGCCGCGGCCGAACTTTTGGTTACCGTCAGGCCCGTGGTGCCAGTGTAACGCTCGTCATATCTGATCACAAACTGACTGAGCGGTACAGTCAGCGCCGAGGGCGGCCGGCGCGCGCAGTCGCGTTGTGTTCTTCTTCACGGTAAACGATACGTATATGGAAATTTCATACTCCTATATGCAGTAAGTTAAAAAAGTTTTCACTAAGTACCTATATTGATTTGATAGTTAATGAATTGAAAATTCGAATTTAATTGAATTAAAAGGCGTCACGGAAAAGTTTGTAAAATCAGTGTGTATAGGTATGCTTTTAGATGAAGAGCTATTATTCCCATCGTTATGTGTACTTGTATGAATACCTACACATATTTATTGCTCCTCACATTTCCTTCACACAATTTACAACAACAATAGATTCACCACCAACGGTTCCGTATCGCTACATAATTGTTTATGTTAGTCTGTACCCTATTACTGGGCACCGGGTTCTTGGCAGGGAACGTGATAAAGACACTACTCGCATTACGTGCTCAGGTGATTGTGGATTCTGACTACACTTGTTTGAACGATTCTGTAGAATAAGAAAATGAATACACACGATATGAACAGTAAAGTCATCAGTTGATGTGTGCGTGTGCAGCAGTGTGAATTAGCATTGTATTGCTTGCCCGAGTCGTTGAGAGCGGCCGGTTCGGACGTGCTCAAATACACGTTGGCCTCGAGAACCCTTCAGTATTTTACACGCCAACCATTTTTCTCTGCTGGGATTGCTTTCAGCTATATTAACTTTTACTCGAGTAAGGATGTCGACACGCGTACAATTCACAATGCTCATTGCAGGTATATTCTTATATTAGTTTCAATTAGTCAATTAGTACGAGTACTTAAATAATGTGGCATTAAATTGGAAATAAACTGCGTCATAAAATACTCCGTGCAACGAAATTACATGTTTCAACACCAGTCATTTATTTATTCTAATAGGTAGGTATTATAAAGAGATTATATTTGTGTCCTTGTAAGCTTGTACCTATGTGGCAGGTAATCTTCAAGCTTACTCATCCAGTTTTGTGTTAATTATACAATCGAAACTGCCCACAAAATATCACGAGAGTCAGTTGAGAAATGCGACCTGTAGAGGACATAGGTACGAAAGTATTTTTTCCCAATCTGAAACGGAGACGCTTTGCTCACGCTTCGCGCTCACTATAAATTAAATCGATTAGCATGGGTATCATGTGAGATATAATTATATTAATCGCATCTATTTTTAAATAATAAGTTAGTTTTAATACGACAAGCCTGTTTAAAAACTTTTTGATAGACAAGAAGAGTCAACCCTGAAGCTTGTTAAGGGTCATTGTAAACTGCTGAGTCGCGGCTCCCTTGGCCCGTCAAATCTCCAGAAGAGCCATCAAGCATTGTTTTTTCCAAACGCCCTCATAAAGATTACATCGCACTTCAGACTTGAGATCACTACAAAATACTTTGATGGGTCGATTAAGACGATTAACAAACAACTCTACGTTAGCGGCTCTAGAAGTACAAGTAAATTTATGAAATATTTAACTAAAATCAACAATCAATGTAGACGAGATTTTAGTACTTCCAAGCATAACTGTGTCACCCTGTTTTAAATTGATTCATTAAAACAATATTGTTTTAAAATGTCTTTCAGAGAACGCAAGGCGCAAGGTGAAGGCTAAGTATATATTAGCGAGGTATGAGAATGCTAAATAGACGTTAGGTGCAAAGCAGACTCCAGCCTGCGTCTATAATAAGCTAGAGCTTCTAATAGCTGAGTGCGCTAAATGAAACGGCGTCGTTGGTTCGGTAAATAAATAGAGACACGAGGTGCCTAGCGTGGGTGATAGCGTGTAGCTAAGGGATAAAGCAGCTCGAAGCACAACAAATTGGCGGCGTAGGGCCTGCATTGTTCGTCCTACACTCAGCGCCCACGCTTAATTACATGGTTTCAATACACTCTTAATATAGCTCTCTAAATATACACTATTCCACATCGCCCTTAAATTATACATTGGATTATATGTACTTCATTGACGTAATATAAAAGATTATTAGGCAGGTTGTAAGACATCTGTCCACTCCAGACCACTCATAGAATTTTCATGGGGAGCATGGATATTAAAACGATCAACGCGCACATTCTTTATATCAGCGGTCGGGAACAGGCGGCCCGTGAGACCCTTACTTGCGGCCCGCGACCTTCCATAATTGACAACCGACAATGTGGTACCTTTTGTCTAATAGATTAACAAATTATTAACACGTGCGGCCCGCGACAATTTTGCTAGTTATGTGGCCGTTGGCTGCTAAAAGGTTGCCGACCCCTGCTTTATATGTATACTTGGAACTGGAAGAAACTTAGCGAAAACAGGCCGGACTATTCCTCAGGTACAACGATATGCTTAAATAACTTATGGAAAACGATGGGTTAGGCAGGAGTGTTCAAATTGGTGTAATAGGGGCCAGTTTGGTCATATAGTATGGACATAAGTCTAATGTTTATTTTTAGACCTGAAAGTTGAACGACATTTTATACAATTTCTTTTTTTCTTATTATATGGAAGCTAAAATCTGATTAAAAATACCTGAGTACTACATTATTGTGATTAGATATTTTAGATCCTGGTTATGTACAGATATAAATGTATCGATCCAAGTATTTAACAAAATGTGCAGTATAATTATTTGAAAAGGGATATAGTGGAATTCACATTTTTTAAAAATTGAGGGCGCCTTGAAAATCATTGTCGCTAGTTTAGGTCAGTTATGTCGGCATGTGGAAGTTTATAAATAGTGAGGAGATGCTGGACAGTAATCTCGTGACAAGACAGATGTTCAACAGTGGGTGTGACACCACGGCTAATGCGAGAAGCTACGTGAATCCGAACTCATTCCAATCTGTATTTATCTCTTACCAAATTAAATCACACGTTTGTTTTAAAAATCTGTGTCATCCTGAATATTTTCAAATAGAATAAGTAATAGTACATTACATCAGAGGCCGGGAAAATGAGGATTTCCGGCCAAGTGGGTATATAGATAGTGATACGAGGCCGGGAATCCGTTTTCACGACGAGGCATGAATAGTGCTTTTCTCAAACATACAATGAAATAAACAAAATGCTCCAAAGAACAAGATTTTATTAATTGACAAAAGACAAATTAATACAAGTAAATAAGCAAACACAAAAATTACAATGCATTGTTTCTGAACGATACTATTGGAACACTCAAACGTCAATTGTGATAAGTATGCAGGCCACAAATACATTTAAAAAAAATTGACATTTATTTATTTATTTATCTACAAATATGAGTTATCAACATAACAGCTTACGCCATGGCGTTGATAATCTAAAAGTTATCTTAATCTATTTACATAGAGGACATACAATACAGCAAGGCAAAAATAACAAAACAGAATATGAAGTCTCATTAGAAATAATTTTCACAAAACTGTAAAATCGTGGAGCGAAGGCTGTTCCATTTATGGACAAACAGGTCGCAATCTGGTGCATAGGAAAGACATTGATTAAGAAGCGCCTGCGCTCTAACAACCGGTGAGCGCTCGTGCGCCGCCGTGCAAGCCGCCTCCTCCGCCAGGAAGCGGTGGCTGCGGGCACGCAGGTACTTGTCCGGTACATACAGGCAACATGTTCTTGCGACCAAATCGGAAAAATCTGACTCACCTCTGATAATCTGACAGGCAGAGGTTAAGAGCTCGAAACCGCGTCTAACCTCTAAGGAATTGGAGCCCAACATTCAGAGTAAGTATTTGGTTGGGTAGAAGAAGGGGTAATATCCGTCCTTTTTCTTGTAAAGAAAGCGGAGGAATGCTTTCTGTACTTTTTCTAAAAGGAGAATGTAGAATTTCTTGTGCGGGTTTCAAATGATAGATGCCGATTCAATTTTGCTTCTGACCAGTGATGTGTACATAACAACTGCACTACTTGGGGATCACCAAAATCTTTTGCGTTTCGTCTGATTTACTCCAGCCTCTTATTGCAGTCTTTTGCTAGAGATATTATGTGTTGGTTAAAAGGAAGTTTGGGATCAAAAATAATGCCTAGATCTTTAATTGAATTTACGCGCACTATGGGTTCACTGTCTAAAAAATACGTATTGTACAGAGGAGAGAGACTGCGGGTAAATGATATAGTGCTGCATTTAGAATTGAAGATTAATTTGTTATTTGTAGCCCAGCTAAATACCGCATCGACATCCGCCTGCAATAGTTTACAGTCCGCAACATCATTAACACGCCATATAAGCTTAAGATCGACTGCGTAAAGCAAACAATGAGAGTGATGAACTACTTTTTCGAGATCATTAATCATTAAAACGAAAAATAAAGGGCCCAAGATGGAAACTTGACTTACGCCAGAGCGAGTATGATGGGGTGGGGAAACGTAACAACCGTGACGCACGAACTGTTGTCGATCTCTGAGGTAGTCAGCGACAAGCCGGAGGAGTTTCGGAGTGAAGATAGGAATACGGAGGCACGTTATCAGGACCAACAGCACTTCTTGGTTTAAGTTTGTTAATTGCAGCTTCTATATCTTCCATATGTCATTAACGCCAATTATATTAGCGGACTGAGAGATGTCATTCTTCAAGGATAAATCTGAATCTAATAAAGGTAGAAACACACTGGAGAAAAAATCAGCAAAAGCCGACGCGGCATCAGTACCTGTATGTTCTTTTACTCTGTACGAAATAATAGCTTCAAATCCTCCTTTAGATCTTAAACTTTTGATATGATTCCAAAATTCCTGAGGGTTAGCTCTATTCTGTTCAACAAACCTGGTGAGATCATCATATGCTTTCATTATGAGTACTTTAACGTGACTTTTTTATCACCGGGTAATTTCCATACTGGTGTTGAGAGGCCTTTTTAGAAATTTGGTTGATGATTTCAGACGTAAACCATACCGGATAAGACCTGACTTTTTTATGCGATCGATTTTTTTGGGAATGCAATGATCAAAAATATTGTAAAGAATATTGTAAAAGATTTCTACGGCACTATCTACGTTTGAGGTTTGATAAACGAGAGACCAGTCACTACATCGAAGCTTTTTATAAAGTAAGTCAGAATCCGCAGAAACATGACAGCAGTGACAGCCTACTTAGATATTTTACCTGTTAAGATTGAATCTAACCTTTATTTTTTGTACATTTTTATTCATTATAACACAATTAAATAGAACAGATCAAGTACGATCCTGTCAGACTACAATTAAGAATGCCTGACTATATAGTAAAATTCACTTCAGACAATACATGCAGCTCACTGTAATTTCCAGCTCATGAAATTATCATGCGGTACCGCTCTTTGGATTTCGGCGGGGTTCTCATTGGAGCGATCGACAGAGAAAATACGATAGTGTTTTTGCGGTAGCGCCCCAGGCTAAACAGCTGAGTTACATTTTTTTTTCTAGTGCCCGTATATATCCGAAAGACCAAAAATATCCGCGTTAATGCCTATTATATACCAACTGATATTAAGAATACAAATCTGTATGATTGCATGTGCTGATGAATAAATTTATAATATTGTCTATACTTAAGTCACCAGAGACCACAGACAATATTTAAAATCCTATGCATTTATTTTATTTATGAAAGAAAATAAGTTTCTTATTATCAGTATTCGAAAACAAAATACGGACTACTTCTGTAAAAAAACATTTTTCACCTCAGCAGCTCGAGCAAGCCTATTTTGCTGCGAGAAAACAGTGAGCAAAATGAGTTTTTACTCACTCCGTGAGACAAAGTAACTTTTTAATTTTGTAGGTACGGCACGAACTGCCAATTGACAGTTCGGGGTCTATTAAATATTCGAAATATTTGGATTTCATTCGCTCTGTCAGTTTCAGTTCATTACAAAAAAGAGAGTGTCAGAAATAGATAGATTCATTGTTCAAATAGATACATTCAAATTTTTATAGTAGACCCCCAAAACGCGCTAAATATGAAGACGTTCGAAAACTGATAAACTATCCTAAAAGTTAAAATTATCACACATCACAAAGTTGTTGGCAATGGTTCAAAAACAGAAAATTTATCACGTCAATTAATAATTATACTTTTAATTTCGTTTAATTTTATACCACGAGTGCAGTGTCAGAACGCCCCTTTAAAAATCGCGGGATTAAATTATTTTCAATTGTTATTTGTTCCGTCTTGCACTTCGAATATTAATTAGTGTTTGAAATAACTAGAAAATATTAGTGATCCGTGATGAAGGCTGTATTTAAACAGTGCGTCTAGTTACGTTCCGTACCAAAATGGTAAAAAAGGAACCCTGATGGTTTCACTTTGTCTGTCTGTCTGTTTTTATTGTACACGCAAACTGGCGCGCGTGTTACGTGCGCCTAAACGTTGTGCTGAGGAGTTAATAAAACAAAACAAGCAGTGCTTTGATGAATGCTGAATTAAGTTTTCTTCCTGATTCATTACCAGCGAAGTACGTAAAAGCCTATAATATTATTAAACCTTAATATGTTCTCACTGCTGAGGTGAAAAGTTGTATGTGTCATACGCAAGCAAAGTTATTTGCATCTCGTGCTATTGATTCCTTCACTACGCTCAAGATTCTAATTTTAGAAGCTTTCGCTTGTTCGGGAATCAAAATCAGCACTCGCAACAACAACTTTGCTCTCTTGTTGCACAAATAAGTAATGGAGGGATTGGAGGGAAAATTAAAATTTGTTTTTTGAGAGGTATATTTTTTATTTCATTGCATATGATTGAGAAAAGCACCACGTATACATGCCTGGCCGTGAAAAAGGCTTGCCAGATTCGTATCACTATTCGTACCACTATCCGTCTATACCTACTCACCCGGAAAACCCTTTTTTCCCTGCGTCTGCAGTAATGTAGGTACTATACCAGATTTTTGTTTTAGTAGGTACCTATTGACTGAAAATTGATGAGTTACGATAATTTTGCATTAATTATTATAGCACGAAATAAAACCAAATTTATTTTTTATATTTATTAAATTAACTTAATGGATTTTCCTAGACTAACAATAGACGAAATTAACTTAAATAACAACGTGTCTTCGTAAAAACATTATCAGCTTGAATTCATTTTCATCAACTAGACTTAAACTTGAACTGGAAGTTATTTGGAAAAATCGGCTTAGAAAATGCAAATCATCGTACTTTCGTTGTTTAATAAGGACGAGTCCAGAATATAGCTGACGAATCGCTTGATGTTCTGAACTACCATTGAATCTTTGAGGTACAATAGTCCATATGTCATCAAGGCTAAGTTTAAACTCCATCGCACTGTGAGGTGTATATTTTAACACATCAGCGCTGAGGACCTGATAGTCGGAATCTCCGTTCGTAGACAGTTTTTGCTACAAGAAGGAAAAACCATGCTATCGGCCACGAGCTATCGGCGCGTAGCACTCGTCGGAAATGAATGTGTTAAAGCCCTCAAGACTGCCATTACATGGGTCACCTGCTATCTTTCCAGGTGTAATATATATATATATATATATATATATAGTTATTGAGTGTGGCATACTTTTTGAAGAAACTCCAGGCTAAACATTTTACATTGTACATTTTAGTCAAAGATGCCTTAGTTATTATTTTTACTAAATCGACAGATACATGAAGTTGGATAGAAAAGATATGGAACACATCAGATTCAGATTCTGATTCATTTTTACAAGATAAAAATTACAATATAAATTTGAGTGTATGTCAAAATTAGAAGAATTTCTATCATGATCGTCAATACTAAATAATATGTAGGTGTAAATTAACAAGCAATGTTTCAAATGTAAAATAATAATAATAATAATTAGGTATCAGAGTAATTCTGTATCACTTAGAAATAATCGTCATTAATTACTCGAAAGAATATTATTTAAACTACGTCTACATTATCTAATAAAATATGAAACCTTAAACATATCTCCCAATAAGGATTGTCACTAATTCTTAAAACAGAGAATATAATAATAGAAATGTCAGGTAATTAAAAAGTCATTTCCATGTACTCGTCAACTTAGTACAGTGGGTTTTCCAACAAAAGGTTTCTCAGTTTGCGCCTAAAAGTTTCGCCAGATGGTTCGTTCCTTAAATAGGCGGGTAGACGTTCGTAATAAGTAGGACCGATGACGCGAGGGTTCTTTGTTGAAAGCGCCATGCGACGATGAACAATACAATACAATACAAATACTTTATTGCACACCAATACAATACTCTTTATTTTTTTTTTATGAACCGTCAGATACTAGTTTTTCAAAATATTGTATAATTAATGATTACATAACTATATCGTCGATTTATCGACATTGGAGTTTGTGCAGCATACGAGAAGTATTTTTATTAGTTGAATAAAAAAAAAATGGAAAATAAGACGAGTTTTCTTCAAAGTATTGACGATATAATAGTAGATTGTACACCTGCAGGCGAATCACGTAACTTTATGTACTAACGGTAGATAGATTTTACTGTCAATTTTGAAGTATAAATATATGATCTGACAATTAAAATTTGACATTAAAATCTACCTAACGGTAGTACAAAAGTTACGTAATTACCCCGCAGGGGTATAAAGCGCTTTATTATGTCACGGGCGCGATATTCCATCCTGAACGGAACGAAGGACCCCAGATTTTACTCCCGAGCGTCGTAGCGAGGGTCTAATAAGTTTAATATAGTTATTTAATATTTATTATTATTCATTTATTTCCTGAGTGTAGTGAGGGATTTAATCGAATCCAAGACAAAAACTGTTTTATCCCCGAGGAGTATACTCTACTTTTTTCACCTCTTGCGAGACAATAAAAAAACCGTTCATAATAGATATCTGAGCTGGGTGTCCAAGAGGTCACCTAGAACGAATCTGACGTTAGATTTTTTAACAGTGGCGGCCATCTTGCTTTTGTTTATTTACCGTCCGATTACGTTCAAAATTGATATCTGAGAGTCCAAGAGGTTACTTGGTAAGAATCTGAGGTCATATTTTTAAAAAGGGGCGAAGGTTCGTTCTAACTGGTTTCCCGGACGCTCAGATATAGATTTTGAACGTAATCGGACGGTAAATAAACAAAATCAGAAAGCTGCCTCTTTCTAAAAATCTGACGTAAGATTCTTTCCAAGTGACCTTTCGGACGCTCAGATAGCGATTTTGAACGTAATCGGACCGTAATGAAACATAATCAAGATCGCCACCAGACGTCAGATTCGTTCTACCTGGCTTCTCGGACGTTCAGGTATCGATTTTGACCGTAACATGACAGTAAATAAATATAATCAGATAGCTGCTTCTTTTTAATATCTGACGTCAGATTCTTTCCAATTGACCTCTCGGACGCTCATATCAGTTTTGAGCGTAATCGGACTGTAAATAAACAAAATCAGATTGCCGCCTCTTTTTAAAAATCTGACGTCAGATTCTTTCTAAGTGAACTCTCGGTGCTCAGATTTCGATTTAGAACGTAATCGGACCTTAAATAAACAAAATCAGACAGCCGCCTCTTTTTAAAAATTTGACGTCAGATTCGTTCTAAATTTATGGCCTCTCGGACGCTCATACATCGATTTTGAACGTAACCGGACCATAAATAAAGAAATAAAGATGGCCACTACTTTTTAAAAATCTGACTTCAGATTCGTTTCAATTAACCTCTCGGACGCTCAAATATCAATTTTGAACGTAATCGGAATTGGATAAGTGCCGTCTTTTGTTTTCGAGGCGTGCTGGCGGCGGGCGAGAGCCCCGGACCGCGTCGCCGTGCGGACTTCACGAAATTAGACTTTACGGACATATCAATAAAAACCATGAGAAGTGAAATCACATTATTAGTTGGCGAGTTATAATGATTTTTTTTATATACAACGCCGGTGGCAAACAATCTTACGGTCCACCTGATGGTAAGCGGCCACCGCAGCCTATAGACGCCCGCAACTCCCAAGGAGTCACGTACCCGTTGCCGACCCTTTATAAAATTTGAAGATGCACTGTTTGAATTCAGTGCAACAGTACAACCCGGTGAAAGCCCAGGGCTATAATGATTTACTTTGGGTAAAGTTTGCAAGAAATATAATTTGGCATTGTCGAGAGGTGTGAAAACATTTATTTTTAACCGACTTGAAAACAAGGAGGAGGTTCTCAATTCGGTTGTATGTTCTTTTTTTATTAGTATTTTCGGTAATAAATCGAACATTTGCATTCAGAAAGTAGCATTGGTCAACGGGAACTGATGAAGAAGACCACGGATGGTCATCCAAAATTAGTGTTTCATGGGTGGCATTAAGATATTTCGATCAAGATAGTGAAGCGAGTATGACGATGAAGTGGGAAATAAATAAAATTATTAATAAAAAAATTAAACAGAAACCAAAGAAACACTAAAAAGTAAAAAGTAATTGCTTTACTTCTAATACCAGACATTACACTTCTTACTGAACAATGTAGACGCGTATTTTAACTTTTGTAGTAGGTGCGATTTCGTCAACATTAGACAATTTCTTTGGATGGCACTGACTTCAAAAATTATAATATACGTATACAATTCAATAGAAAGCGTTAAGTCTCATATTGGAAGTAAAGCAATTATTTTTAACTTTTTAGTGTTTTTTTGGAGTCGGTTTTTAAGGATAAAGTATGCTATACCCATGTATGCTGCACATTTAGAGTTGTTAGCACCGAGTGGGTTCTGCATGAAATAAATAAAAACCCTCGTCGTTGGTCGTCGAGGATCGCGGGAAATATATTTCAGTTTGTTTCCACAGTGCGGAGTTAAAAAGCAAGGCTTCACGTGTAAAGATAGGAAAATTCGGCCATCTAGTATGATGTATTTGAGGTAGATATAAGATTTTATATTCGCCTGAGCAGTGTTAATTTACGTCACGTATTTCTTGTTTCGAATACGTATATTTAACAAACTTATAGCACAGATAACCGAAATTACAAAGAAATAATTATGTAACTCGATTGTACACAGATATCAAATGATGTTAATAAGCTACAATTTAATTTAGCTACAATTAGTTCCCTAGACTCGAAAAGTTAACCGTTAAATCAATTTATGTACAATCCATAAGTTGTCTTTGTAATGAAAACTAGCAAAAAGTTTAATATTGGCAAGAGTGGGTGTTTCTTAAATGTAAGTAAATCGCACTGGTTCTTATTTTTGATTGCCGTCACGGACGCTGATGATTCTGTCTCTGACTCTGACCCGACTGGGTGTAGTTAAAAATGGGAAACTAAATACAATAGTAAAAACTGGTTCTACGCTTACCCCAACTCCAGGCTCCGTCCGCATATAACTTTTACTTCTCTATTCCTATATCATGTTAAAATTTTCTTCCAAAGTGACCGCTCTTACTTTTTAGGGTTCCGTAGTAAACAAGGAACCCTTATAGTTTCGCCATGTCCGTCCGTCTGTCCACCGCTTTTCTCAGTAACCGTTAGTACTAGAAAGCTGTAATTTGGCATGAGTATACATATCAATGACGCCGACAAAACGGTAGAATAAAATAATTTTTTAGGGTACCTCCCCTAGATGTGTAGTGGTGGTGCATTTTTTTTTCTTCAATACCCCATCGTGTGGGGTATAGTTGGATAGCTCTTTCAAAAATATTATAAGGTTTATAAGTTCTAGGTAGTTCTAGGTTGGCGTGATATTAAGCTTTGAAGTGATAATTTTTGCTATGTTCAAGTGTCCCCCCCTTGCCAGCTAAACGGTGGCTACTAGGCATGTGAAAAAACCCATGGTAGTAGTATATACGATGAATTTAAAAGGAAAACTATTATAGCTAAGTAGACATTACCGTAAAGGGCAAAAATATGTATAGAACACAACATCTCAAAAAAGTACATCATCAGTACTAAGATCAGTAAAAGTAAAAACCCTTCTACGGGTCCGTAATTCCGCATATGACGGGTGACGTGATGGACGGGCAACTACGGAACCCTACACTGTGCGTGGCCCGACACGCACTGGGCCGGTTTTTTATTTGTCTTGTTTGGTTATAGTTCTTTATACTCTGTTTACCCAAAGAGTCTAATCGAATGTGGATCTGGATCCGTTATTAGAAACAAAGGCAATACCTACTCACAATCCTATTTAGCTAAGTGCTGCGCCAGAAGTAGGTGGTTACTTTGCTACTTTTGTTTAACACTACTTTAGGGAACAGTTTTGATAAAATTCCAGGAGCCTGATGAAAGATATTCATTTACGAAGAAAACCGCTCTTTTAAAAGAGACCCAACAGATAGCTTTTGATATTACGATCTCATACAACGAGCTCAAAGACATGCTGCAATCTTTATTCCGGAGAAGGTGAATATTAAAACGCCGTGGCTTCAAAATATAGGTCACATGAGATAGGTATGACTCGGACATGAAAAGAATTCTCGAGACACACTCACCAGACGTCACTCGACAAGGTTTGTTAGTTCGGGCGAGTCGAGAGCGGCGCTGTTAGTGGACGGTGCTAGTCGTGAGGTGGCGCACTCACCAACACATGTCGAAATACTCCATGACAATGCCGATATACATGACTGTGGATGCAAAGGCGCAACGCGCGCGGTGTGCGGTGCGGCCGCTCCGAGCGCGTGACGCAAGCTCACATCCGTGCGCGCGCCCGTAGCTCACCGCACTTTACGACGCGTTTTGCGGATGCATGACGCCACGCATACGATAATAAAGTCTACTAACTCTTTTCGTACGTACCTTTGGTCCCCGCCTTCCTCCTGGGCCCGGGGGCATTCCTGCCTCGGCCTGAGGACAGGCGTCAGCCCCCATTTCTCAACCAACTCTATGCGAGCAATGGTGGCTGCTCAATGTGAATATGTCATCGGGTCGGTGCTGGTGCGGCGGTGCAGCGGGGACGCGGCGGTGGGGCTGGCAGGCCCGCTGCGCCCCCGGGCCGGCTCGTAGCGAGCGCCCCGGACGCCACCTTACTCGCGGGGCATGACGGCCGCGCCCCGGGCCGCTGCGCCGCCGCTCCTCATTGCGCGCCTACAGCGCCGCGCGGGCCGGCACCATCGCGCCAGCACTGCGGCACGCCCAGCCAACTGCCCACACCCAGCTGCCCTGACCACCAAACAACGTCGTGCACTGCGCAACCAGATATTCTTCCTGTGCGACCGGTGCCCGCGAAAACGCGCGCCTTTAGTATCCGATATGCTTGTTAGATATGTGTGCGCTGTTCGTGCAGAAAGCCCTTACGTAATGAGCTAGGCACGTGCGGCGGCGCCTCACCGGACACGGCGAGTCATGGTTTCGGACAGAGCCGCGTTGCGGTCGCGCTGCGCGAGCGATCGCGTGTGTCGCCGAAGCGCGGCGGCGGCGTACTGGGGCGGGCGCGCGTGCGTCTTGCCGCCCGCCCTGCCGCGCCCCCCGTATACCCGCCCGCCCTCGCCGCACGCGTATCGACACAAGCGGGAACCACTGCATCGCGGTCTGCGGTCCGACATCCGTAAAGCGAATCTCTCTTCATGATGGAAACTACATTCTTCTTTTGTGTAGGTTAATAATTTTAATAAGTAGCAGTAAAATACAAAAAATAGGGTAAATCTTACATAACTTCATAAAAATCATTTATACAACAATAAATTAAACTTGAAATTTATGTTTGGAATGTTTGAAAAGTTTGTATGGGGTGACAGCTGCCAGCGCCATATATTATTTAACATTGATCAGCAGTCTGTCATCGTAAATTGGTGCAACCGGCCCTGGGTTTGTGTCTGCCGACCATCTTGCCGAATAAGGGTTAACGCAACTTGTCGCATGGCACCTTGTCGCTAATCATTCATCTTTTGATAATAACATGAGTTCTAATCTCGAATGTACAGTAAAGGACACGTAAAACGTACCTTTACATCCCTTATCGTCATTTTGATAAGAGCGAAAATGGTTCGTGTTTCGATTGCCTTTCGAAATCGATTTTCGGAATCGCATTTCAAAGTTGAGATGGCATCTCATATATAGGCTTCTGCATAACTTACTACCGATACTTACATCAAACTCCAACTCCTTCAAATTTCCACTTGATAGAAATATGGCTATCTAAGTAGTTATTGGCAAATACCCACAAGAATAAGAATAAGAATAATTTTATTTGCATTAAACATTATCATTAGATACAAGCTGTTAATATAATTATTGGTAAGTTAACATGTTTAAGCAAAATTGGTATGCAAATATAATATTAGGTATGTCTAATATTTGGTAAGTAAAATTGCAGGGATCATTAAATATAACTAACATTATGAATTATAATGCACTAAAGAGTTTCATAATCTCTAAATAGCGTAAAGTCTAAACTCGATTGTTATTTTATGTATACCTACTTGATTTTACGTCCTTTTATGATTTTACGTATTAATATTTTCCTTCTGGAAATGCTTAGTGAAGGTTCGTTAGTTAAGTATTAAAACATTCTCCAGTCGTTTACTTAGCAATGCTAACAAACATGATTACGGCATTCAGTGCAACACTTTTGGAATTTTTTAAGTCGGGCTTTCATTTTTCATTTATTATATCTCTGTCAAAAACACATACCTAACCAAAATACTGTATTTTTATTAGTATCAAATAATTAGGTACAGGATGAAATGATACTGATATCCACGTTGGCCAATTACCTACTCTAGGGCCCTGTTACTAATTGATGGGTTTAACTTTGGGCCCAATTCGAAACGACAAAAGGTAAAATATAACTACTTACATAATTTTCGATCTTTCATAACAGTCACTACGAGTTCTACAAAATAGTAACACAACAAGTGGCTTCAAAAACCACCTGCGATATCTTTGATACCTTAACCATGTTACTCAAAGCTGGCTTACCCTTCGTCATATCACAAATAACGAAAATTTTTAATAAATTATTAAATTTGGGAATCTATCCTAACATCCTTAAAAAAGTTAAAGTAGTACCCGTCTATAAGAGTAAAGGTCAAAAAAATGATATACAAAATTATAGACCCATAAGTATAATTCCAACGATTGCCAAACTGTTCGAGGCAGGCTTAAGCAATCGGCTATATACTTTCTCAGAAAACTTTAATTTACTCCACGAGAAAGAAATCTCGTCACACGTTGCCATTCTTATGTGGGATATGACACGCGCTTTCGACCTCTGCCATCACCGCGTTCTAGCAAAAAAGTTTGAGCACCTCGGACTGCGCGGCCCCACGTTACGCCTAATGATCGATTATTTAACAGATAGACAACAATCTATTGTTTTAAATGGTGGACAAATAAGGTCTGAAGAGGGCAGCGTAGATATAGGTGTACCTCAAGGGTCTTCCCTAGTTAATTTATGCTTTTTAATGAAATTTAACGACTTACCTGACGCTGTGGATGGAAATATGTATATTTTTGCTGACGATGCTTGCGATATATTAACTGCCAATAATATTGACGACCTAGAAGCACTGATCACTAGTGAAGTATACAAACTTCTAAACTGGTTTTCTGCAAACGGACTAGTCCTGAACGTAGCCAAAACCCAAGTCCTACATTTTAACTTAGGAGGACGACCCAGACCACTAACTGTTGAGATTAACCACACAGCCCTGTCACAAGTCAACTCAGCCAAGTTTTCGGGTGTAACCATAGACTCCGCACTGAGATGGGACACTCAAATAGAAATAGTTTGTTAAATACTCTCCGGTGTGTGTTTTGCTCTAAAACGACAGTCTCTTGTACTCCCACAAGCCCACCCCAAGCCACATTATTTCACTCAGTAGTAAGTTACAGCATTGAGTTCTGGGGAGCTGCCGCTGACTGGCGCCGCGTTTTCGTACTGTAGAAAAGAGCAGTCAGAATTATAACTCAAGCTCCGCCCGGCTCACCAGCTCGACAGTTCTTTACTTCCCTGGGTATACTAACAATACCATCTCTATATATCTTCAATATTGTGAAATATATGAGGAACAACATTGAATCCTTTTCCCAAAGAGCGGACAGTTCACGAAATCTGCGAAGCAACCATAGCGGCAAACTTGTTACAACTAGATGCGAACTAAAACTACACGCATAATTGGTCCTAAAATATATAACGCCATTCCCAATAGCATTAAAGAGTGAACGGACACTCCTTTTATAATAAACTTAAATCATGGCTCCTTCAAAATGCCTACTATAACATTTCAGAACTATGTGACATTTAAATATTAAATAATATATGATGTTTCTTTTTTAAATATTATAGAACTGCCCACTTCTCCGCGCCTTGCGTCTTGAGACACATTCATAAGGGAAAACTGTTAGCTTATTTTCTTTTGACTGATCGATTAAATAGGCAATCACCTAAGAATTCATTCTACGTCTTGCCAGTCCCAACACTCGTTACTACACTACCGCGTTATCTACAGAGCTATAGTTACTACGGAGACGGAAACAACAAGTATTTTATGTTTCAGATACCAGTTTTGCAGATGTTACACGGTACAGAAATTCACCTCAAAACCCTAACTGGATTTAGAATTGAAACATTATGAGTGCCTCTAATGTGGTTTATTTATCGTATGGCAATTATTTCAAACCGTGATATCTTCGAGAAGACAGTACGGGTGCCAGTTTTGTTGCACTTTTAGCATCACCTAGGGGCCACGTGTAGGGTAACGGTGGGTCACTGGTGGGTACTCTCTACGGACGTGGTGCAACTTCGACTCCCCTTTGTCAAGTGAGTGGGCAACTTGAATGTTAGAAGTTCTCAAGCCGCCTGAACGCCTCCAACTTGACTTAACGACTGCTGCCATAGACAGCAGCCGGGAGCAACAGCTTAACGTGAATTCCAAAGCACGGGAGCGCTCAGATAGTAACTACTCAAAGCGGTTACCCATCCAAGAACTGACCCTGGCCCACGTTGCTTAACCTCGCATACCGCACGCGGCACGCGGGCGCGGCTGGGCCACGAGCGCTCAAATGTCTCTAATGATATAACCATTGAATACTTATCAATACGAGCTATGTACTTAGGTTATCTGTCGGGCAGTAGGGCGACAAGGCATGCCGTCTTCACCTTGCGGTAGTAATGCATTGCGCTGATTGCAGAGCTGGGGGCGGGTGACGTCATTCGAAGGCGGACAACACGACCTATTTCCGTGACTTCCGGATAACGTGAAGCCGAGCCCTGCCTATTTTGCGTTCTAGCTGGTTTGTTAAATAACTGACTACCTAAGTATTGAATTGACCAAACAAGAATAGAGTTTATACCCCGATTAGTCCACGATTTTGACCTTTGATTGGTGTCAGTCAAGTTTTTATTATGCTGATTTCGCAATGTTTACGAGCGTAAGATTAAAAATTAATTTCCGTATAAAAAAAATACTGATCTACCTACGATGTACGCTGACACTTTACACAATCAACTAGCTCTTTGGCCAGGTCCAGTCTTGGTTTGAATTCGAGGATTCAAGAATATTTTGGTCCATAGTATACATTTAAACTCAGATCAAAACCCTGATGCTAATTTGATCAAAATGGACCATAATGTCATTTACGAACAAACGTAAATGAGCATACTTCCGTGATAATTAACCAACATGATTTCAATCTAAATTCGATATTGCGCTAAGATGATCTGGGGACCGGTAGTGCTAAGCGAAGCATCTAACCTACCTTTTCTCGAAGCGCTTTGTCGTTTTTTTGAACCCTCATAACTCGGCTTTGGATTATACCAAATAATCAAAATTTTCGGGATATGATGTCAATAGTGACTTATTAAACATAAAAAGTTTAATTTGCATAGATCTCTTATACTTCAGATTTTATTAAACCTAGATTTCGTCACTAACTCATTCTCTAATGTTCATCAAAATTTATTTAATTTTATCCTGAAGTCCTAGAAAGCCGATCACCTCCACCCTTTAAATTAGGGGATGGAAGTTTTTACGGGTTTTCAAATAAAAACTTAATTTCATGCTACAAATCTCAAACTTTACAAGTAAGTAGACTTCCTATTATAAAAAAAAATACTTGTACACCGAGAAAAAAACAATAAGATGAAAATGTTGCCAAGACGAGATCATAATGTAGCGGAAAAAATTATAATTTTTTGAAACAACTGCTACTTTCCGCAGCCTTGTTTGCAGCTACAAAATACTAAGTTTATCGTTTATAGTCGATATTGTAAGTACCTACTTTCAATATTGACTGCATAGCTGCTGACTTCGAGATATATATGGGTGATAAAAAGATTTCTTGCCTGCTCCCGTTTTCTTTGTTTTCTCGTTATAGCATTTCCTCGTCATAATTGAACTTGATGGAAAGTACGCATTGAATGCTGACGAGCTGCAGCTGAAGTAGGTGGTAACTTTACTTAGATAATATTAGCGTATTGTTCTTCAGACCATCGTATTTGTTTAAATGGCCGTATCGTAACTCGTTAAGACTTTTTTTCGTTTGCAAAGCCTGAATAATTCTTTCCCCTGCTTCTTCGTATGAGGCATTTGGGTTATTGCAAACGTTTATCGTACCTTGTAAATCTTTTTTCACCAAGTAGAATAGACTGAACTTTCTTTGCCGTAGAACGCTGATGCAGTATCGCAATCACAACCACTTAGCATGCAGAAAGAGGATTGATTCCTTGGATTTTTCGACTACATTTCTACCAACTGACCTTTGAGTGCTGTAAATCCTCCTCTTCACAGTCCCATGACCCTCTTTAGCAGTTATTTCTATAAATAATGAATCTCGCCATCTTGCCCATACATTGAAATCTAGAATGATTCCACTAATGGCTATATGACTCGTACTGTCTAAAAGTTATCCGATCTCATGTAGAGCCAAAGCTTCTAACTCTACACGCCCACCGTAATGGCGACCCTAGGTCGCCGTCATCGAAACCGATGTGGTGGACTATACATACAGTGTTGCCAGTTGATCTTGGCTATTTACAGTGATATGGATTGTTATTTTAAGTTAAATAAATCGGGATTCAATTTCTGGTATGTCTGGACACCCAGTACAAGATTTAATCTCGTCGTAACCATCAATCAAGAAACCTTATGTCGCAAATGCACTGTAGGTTTTATTAAAAATAGGCTTTATAATCTGTAACTTTCCGTGTAGTCATGATTTCTAAACCATGTTGGTACGCTGTTGCCGTAGCCCACTATACCTGCGGGGTAATCACGTAACTTTTGTACTACCGTTAGGTAGATTTTAATGTCAAATTTTAATTGTCAGTTCATACATTTATCCTTCAAATTTGACAGTAAAATCTATCTACCGTTAGTACATAAAGTTACGTGATTCGCCTGCTGGTATAATAGTTCGCCGAGTGTTGAGATGTTACTCAATTTCTCTCAAACAGCTTGGGTGAATGTTGTGTGATGTTCAGGCCAAAGACAGGCCATGGATGGCATTGCTTGTCAGTTTAAATTATTACATTTAACAAAAAGGTCCAAACTGCAAATTTTACATCGCATAGATTGGAATATATTGATTGATAATAATTAAAAAAAAACCGATCAAGTGCGAGTCTGACTCGCGCACCGAGGGCTCCGAACACAGGTAGTGTATCCATCCCGACCCCATTTAATTCAGGAAATATCTTAATAACGCGATGTACAAAATACAAATTGAACGCCGTGGGTACAGCGTCACATGTCATTGTTGTGACTGTAAACCAAGCACTAACAACTATATAAATTTTAGTTGACCCATAGGTTCTTAACAACTACGGTAGGCAGATATCAAAGCGCAATCTCCTGTATATTTATATTTATATCGCAAGCGCTTTAGAGGCTATAGGTCAAGTGTATTAAGTAACTCTAATCTATTGTTTTTAATGCGATTATGCATGTAATTGCCAGAACTTTAGAGGCTGAAATGCGTTGATTTTAATTGACATAAGTCGTTTTGGTTTGAAGATCATTTAGCTCTTGTAATATCAGAATCCCATTATATACGAACTAAATCTGTCAAAATAATAGTTCAACATAATCAAGTAGAAGCGTAATACTCTATACTACATATGTATGTGTGTATGTACTCTATATGTAACTACAATTGTAAAAATAAAACTAATAAATGCGAAAACCTGCTTTATCGTAGCCACGATAAGACTCAAAGTGTAAAATTATGTTCAATTCAATTGTGTAAAACATGTTCATTAATATTATTTTTTATTTCACCTAATGTCATCGGTATAAAATGACACGTCTATGCCAAAGACGCTGTCAAATGTCATGATATTGACAACTGTCTATAGAGTCGCCTCACCATACGTTCTTATTATATCTTAACCCTAAAATTCGTGACAAATATGTGCATATTCGGAGGTCAGCCTTATACTGGTTCTTCTGAATCGAATTTTCCGTTCGTCAGCAGGCATTGTGAATATCTACATGACTCTGGTCTGGTTCATAAGTTTGACTCCCACCGCCAAATTCATCAATTTGAGGGATTATTTAAGGGACAAAAAGTATCACCCGTATTAATCCAGGCTAAAAACTCGATATATACAAAGTTTAATCATAATCCGTTCAGCCGTTTATGCGTGATTGAGTAACAAAATCCAAATATTCAAACATCCTAACTTTCGTATGCATAATATTATTTTATATGATTTCATTACAAATATATAGTTTTTAGACTTTTCCCTGTACTTGTAGTATATAACGATATTACTTGCTAATTTCATAGTTCTAGGTCAACGGGAAGTTCCCTCGTCTCCCTATAAATTATGATTCCCTTGAGAGTGTCGAAATATATTTTTTTTTTGCGACATAAACGCCCGTATCTTTCTTTTACGTTAACTTAGAAGTATGATTTTTTTACCGCTTCAAGGGACTGTAGACCTTAGTATAAGATTTTAATTTCAACTCGATATCTCCACGCCTTTCTGAGATAAAGGGTGGTGACAGACAGACAGACGGACAACAAAGTGGGTTCCGTTTTTACGGAACCCTAAAAATAAACTTTACCTTCCCAAGTAATCCCGAGTGTGCCCGATAACACGTAATAAATGTGCTTTGATTCATCACTATCACTATCACTACATAGTATAAGACAAAGTCGCTTTCTCTGTCCCTATGTCCCTTTATCCCTATATCCCTATGTATGCTTAAATCTTTAAAACATCGCAACGGATTTTGATGCGTTTTTTTTTATATATAGAATGACTCCCCTTGACAAGGGGAAGGTTTATATGTATAATACATGCATCAGCATTGCACCCGTGCGAAGCCGGGGCGGGTCGCTAGTTTTATATAATCGGCTCACGAACAGAATTACACTTTGTATGGAATTGGGATTTAAAATAATGATGCATAGGTACCTACTACAGTGAATTTATATCAAATTACTTTTAGAGGATAACCTCTTACACTGTATACATACATCGAATTCTTCGTAGATAATTAGACCATATAAAGCCAATTATGATATCAGTTCAATCCCATTTCGTTTTCGCATTATTTAGTTTTTACTTTTCTGATCATAGTTACACATAGAGTATTACGCTTCTACTTGATTATGATAAGCTATTATTTTGACAGATTTAGTTCGTATATATGGGACCCCGATATTACAAGAGCTAAATGATCTCCAAACCAAAACGACTTATGTCAATTAAAATCAACGCATTTCAGCCCCTAAAGTTCTCGCAATTTACATGCATAATCGCATGAAAAACAATAGATTAGAGTTACATAACACACTGACCCATAACATATAAAGCGCTTGGGATATAAATATAAGCCAAAACATGCTTACCCATCGAGCCGTAATAATTTTAATGTTTAATATAGGAGATTAAATAGATTGCGCTTTGATATCTGCCTACCGCAGTTGTTAAGAACCTATGGGTCAACTAACATTTATGAAGTTGTTAGTGCTTGGTTTAAAGTCACAACAATGACTTGTGACGCTGTACCCACGGCGTTCAATTTGTATTTTGTACAACGCGCTATTACGATATTTCCTGAATTAAATGAGGTCGGGACAGGTACACGATCTGTGTTCGGAACCCTCGGTGCGCGAGTCAGACTCGCACTTGACCGGTTTTTTTTAAATATATAATATTAATTACTGTTCAGAACACATACAGTCAAACAGACCTGAAGATTCATAATAAATGCAAACATAAGCGAAAAATATATAAAAGCGTCTTAGGAAAGTAAATGGGTAGAAAAATAACAACATGGATCTCGTACGTTCTTTTAAAACATCAAGGGAGTGCATAAATGGATTAATGTCACAGAAATATTCATTGTAGTTTTAAATAAAAATATATATTTTGTCAAAATAAAAATATTTGTGTTTAAAATAAGACAGCAAACTAGAAATTAAGATAAAAAGAAATAGTTGAGCATTGTTTGTACATAGTAGAAGAGCCGACGACACTGAACTTATAGTGGACTTTTAGGACAAGGCAGCAGTGGTTTTTCTTACACAGAAATTGATGATCTTTCAGATGAGCCTTGGTTTTTTGATATCTAAGTACGGGCGTCACTTATCTTGCTGCTGCCACTGATAAGGCCAGTCAGGGGGGCTTGCAGTACTGCATTATCGTATAGTCCTTCCTACCCCTCCCCTGTATCGAGGAACAAACGAAACTTGGGAGACTTATCATACTAGAAACAGAAAATTTTATTTTTTTTGATTTTTTTTTTTACTTGCACCACCAGGTTTTTTGCATTGCAGCACCGCCATTTCGTGTTCTCCCATGAATGACATGTCTTATTATGTACATATCATCTGGGAGTCTTATAGAACTAGATTTAGTGTCGTTGGCTCTTAAACTAACACCGTCTACATAATTACTAAAAATGTCATATCAATATTATGTATACAAAACAGAGTACTTAACTTAAAAATCTTTTTAATTTAAGATTAGTGGTTAAGTTGAAATGTAATTAAACTAATTGTTTTAATGAAATGAACAGTTCTATTTTTTTTTATAAAACGGCATAAAGTCACGTTTGTTGTATGGGAGCCCAATTAAATATTTATTTTATTATATATTTTAGTATTTCTTTTTATAGCGGCAACAAGAATTCATCATCTATGAAAATTTCAACTAACTGTCACGGTTCATGAGATACAGCCTGGTGACAGAGGACAGACAGACGGACGGACAGCCGGACAGCGAAGTCTTAGGGTTTTACCCAATGGGTACGGAACTATAAAACACAAAAAAAAGTATGTGGAAGATTGTGAAAAAAATATGGTGTTGCTGCAGTTTCTACAAACTATAACTAATTGACTGTAAAAAATGGATCTCCTCTCAGTAAACGTGAAAAGCACTGTATTAAGTCTCGGCCAAAAGTGCCATAGATGCGACCCTCGAACTAACTAGCTTCTACAAAAATGTACTATAGATATTTCATTTCGATAAGCACTGAAACCATTGTCGGGTAAACGTCAATGAATTAGCGTGATGACCTGACAGTGAAGTGTTCGCGAGACAGCGAACGCACCGAGATAGGTGTTCCTGCAGCCGCGAGTCGGCGCGGCGTCAGCCCGGCTCGGGGTGGCGGCCTCCTCCCCGGCCCCACCCGGCCCCGGGCACCCTCCCGTTCGGGAATGTTACAGCAGTGCGACGCTGGGATGCTAGGACTCCAGACGCTTCAACGCGGTCCGTGGCGCCAGTGCCGGCCTTCAAGTTATTCTAGGTCAGCTTCCAAAATTATATCCTTTTAATAACATGTTGTAATTTTAACACGAAGGGTGATCGGTCGGCGGTAAGGGTCATGGTGTAACTTAGACACAGTTTAGACAAAAACAATAATGTCTGTACAAAGCAAAAGTTCAAAATATATGTAGATGACAACATGATTTTTAACCAATAACAAAATTCAAAAATAGGAAGTCAGGAAATTTATAATCATAACCGAAAATATTTGGGTCAATTTAGGAGTAGGTATAAGATGCTATGTTGTATTTTACCTCGGCAAACAAAGCAATATGATTATTTTCTTACTTTTAAGACTATGCTTGAAATTAAAATTAAAGTAAAGCGTAAGGTAAAGTAAAGTACAGTAAAAAATATTATATAAATACTTGCAAGAAGTGTCAGTATGATTATAACATAGTTTTCAGTACTTGAACATAAGTTCCAGAACATCTTATATTGGCTCCTGCACTAGGCCCGTCTCGCAGGTAACCAAAAAAAAATATGGTGTTGCTGCAATTTCTGCAAACTATAACCAACTAACCGTAAAAATAGATTATATGTACTACCTAACTGTATTTATTTTTATTAGATGGTGTTTGTTCCCTACTATGTTTAAGTACGTATAGGTATATTGTACTGTAAGTACCTAGATATTAAGTCGCCATCCACCAATCCCGGAGATCTCCATCCACATAACAAAACAAAATTATAGTTTGTTTTAAGGTGCCGTACCAAAGAGCTAAAAACGGAACCCTTATGGTTTCACTCTGTCTGTTTTTTGCAGGTAGACAACAGGTTTGAATGCGGGTTTTTTTATACAAAAGTGTACCTAAACATTAATTGTCCTTGTTTACTAACCAGATATCACAACTAAAATTAAGAATACTTCACGCTCTTAAAAAGTTATCAACTTATCACAGCACGCTATGCAGCCATATAAGTCGGTAAGTAGGTACCTACCTACGTTGCTACGGCGGGGGCGAGGAACAAACTCGACAGATAGGCATCTGTGCAGACATCATGTCTGCTCTTAAGATAGTCTATAGAAGAACAGTCTGATCTCATACACAAAATAATTATTTAGCTACCTGTCTATATTAAAATCTTGTGACGAGAAATTATAAGACAGACAAGGAAAAATAAGTTGAAGGGGATTTTTTGTGTACTTTACTCATTGCTATTTTGTATCTTGATTTTGTGCCTATATTATACACCTAGAATGTTCCCTTCCAAAAACTCAATCTAATTCAATCAAAAACCAAAAACGGATTTATTTCTGAGCCGAACCCTAAAATAAGTAGTAACAAGTTAGTTATGTTCTGCATCAGATAAAAGTTAGGAAGACTAGCGCTTTCTGTTGAGCATGAGGTGAAAGCGAAGTGTGCACGGAATGCGTTATTAATAGTTCCGCTATACGACACTAGGTGGCAGTAGTATATCACTGAATTCTATGTTGGTGCCGCTAGCTGCTAGATGGCGTGTGCGAGTATACTTGTTTTGTAGCACGTCTTCGACTAGCGAAGCAGGGGCGCTACCGCGACAGCAAACGAAGTTTTCGCTCTCTGTCGCACTTGCATGTTCGGACGTAAGTGTGACAGAGAAGGAAAACTTCGTTTGCTGTTCGCGGTAGCACCCCAGAGGGCCTACTCCGAACTTCGAAATCCGAACTTCGTATCGTGCCGTCCCTTTTACTCTCGTGTTATACACCATATGAGTGAAAGGCACGGCACGATACGAAGTTCGGAGTAGGCCCTCAGTTATTTTCAGGTCAGAAATAAAAACATTATCCAAATACTCACAATGATAAATAACGGTATTTCACAAAAAACATTGAAGTTAATAGTACAATAGACTTACATTGAAGTTAGATAACAATATTAAAACTATTTCAAACTAATCAATAAAAAAAAGAAAACCAGGCTAAAATTGCAAAGCATGATGTACTTAGTTGTATTTTTTAAGCATATTTTACGTATGAATCAGTCAGGGTGTTCATTCACTTATTTACTTAATGTTCTAAAAGTCATAAAACTCATAAACTATGGGTTATTCGACTACGATTTTCAGCGCGTTGTAGTTTTAGGATGTAGCAATTAATGTGTATTAAATAAAACTAGGTACCCTAACTGATCCATACAACATTTAAAAAAAAGATCAGCATTTTAATATCAATATCCACCTGCCTTTTGGTCCAGTTTTGACGTCTTGGAATGTTAGATCGATGGTCTTCGTTCGTGCGCTATATAACGTAATGCGACGACGATGTTGACATGGGATGGGATGGGAATGAGATTGTTATGTGGCAATGCAGCCCAGTGGTGGTTGTGGAGCTACGTATGTATAGGTACAACCACATTATTGCTAGGTATACCGATGTAAAGTAAAGGAAACGGGAACGTACCTACTTCATACCATATTGCAATTGTTAGGTTCAGTAGCGAAAAAGCTAGGCACCTACATATTGCGATTTCCTTTACTCTACCTAGCATAGAGGATGTCCCGTGAGCGGGGAGGGTCGACTACTGTATATTATAAGTGCTCATTAGCTAGCTTATGCACAAGGATGACAATTTAGAATACGAAATTCCTTCTAATACCATATTAGTATACCATTGTATGTGGGAATATTGAACCCGTAGGTAATGAGAGGCACTCGATTCATACTCGACTCGAACTACTGGCGCGCTCATTTCAAGCTTCACGTCTCACACGAAATTGGTACCGTTCATTCGTCTGCTAACAAGCTAAGTAGCAATTATTTTTAATAAACAGATTGTGAAGTGTACGATGTAAGTACATATTATACTGATCGACACAGCTGCAATTGCAATCTTTACGAAAGGCGAAATCGAGCTATGCAGTCGGTAAGTATTAAATACTCGTACAACTCATAGTCATTTATCATATAACATCCTGAGTAAAGTTCTCAGTAATAATGGTAGGTTTAAATTACAATCTTATAAAATACTATTACAGTCGAGTTTATAAATATATGTACCTTGCCAAAGATTGAAAAATATCTCAGTAACTCGTCGCGCTGGCACGATATTAAAATCACATTGTTTTGAACTTGCGCCAAGGCGCGCTTATTCTGATACGGTAGGCTGGGCTTGTGCGGAAGCGAGCGCGGACGACAAATGTAATTTTGTTATCGAACCATAATACACCAAGTCAGATAGACCTATCGGTGGGGGCAGGAGACTCTCGTTAGAGAGAGTTTGTGTACGTACGCTAGATTATCGTATCGGCAGGGGGTGAATCTGAGACGTATATAAGTCTTTCCCGTTCTAACCCCACTTATTCATAAAACTCAACAAACTCTATGAATAAAAACAAGGTTGATATACGTTTAAGGATAAAGGCGTAAACCGTTAGCTCAGGCCGCAAGGAAGCAGATACACAAAACATATTGAAGTCAAATTGGAATGCCGAATGCATGCGATTGTTATTAGTTTCTTAGACTTATTTTTGAAATGTAGCACTACATTTAATTAATGATTTGATGATACTTTGATTATTGTATTATTTATATTTGATATAGATAGATTTTGACTTGTAAAAGTGCCCTTGAGGCCTATTTGCAGAATGTTTTGATTTTGATTTTGACATGTCTTAGATTGATTCCCTGCTAAGCATTGTAGGCGTTACGCCGTGCTACGGCGGCACACGGCTACGAGCTAACACTTCTACGACGTCATTTTCGTAGTAGCAAATAGCTTACATTAATGTCTTATAGCGAAAACTGGAGTCGAGATCGCAGGCAAGTTTTTCGCAAATAAAGTATTCAAATAAAACAGATTGATTCATTCTCAATGAGTGACGCTAATCGGCGACAAGATGACTGTCTAAACGATTAAAATTACAATTAACATAATATTTTAAACATAGTAGATTTACAGTAACGGCATTGTGGCTGGGGGATTTGTAGGTAATATTCCGCGGTTGACCTTGGTTGAAGCCACACGTGGCCCCGGGCGGGTTACGTAATCGGCACCGGCGCGGCTCGCCGCTCGCTCGCTCGCACAGCCCTCAACTGCTTCGTAAAACGCTTCAGCTAAAAGGTACTCTACATTGCTAATGTTAGTTTAGTTTTGCTTAGATACTATATTCAAGCACAATATCTAAATTCAGTTATAATCATAATGGAATTAAGTCAAATTCAGCACCCACGGTCAGGCTAGTTCGTGCTGTGCTTCAGGTCCTACTAACGTTTCTGATGATTAACATCGTTTGAATTGTTTTGAACTGAACTTAAATTCAGTCACAGGTACATAAAATATTTCTGTCCATTGCAGTGAGCTAGAACAGAACAGAACAGCTACCTAGTCGATTAAATACGTTAAGTTTTGGAGAAGGAAACAGCTAGTTGATTACGTAACATTTCCAATGTAGCTAGGTAAACAGTAATTTTCAGTAGAAATAAGCCAGCGCAAGCTTCATTATAACCTACGGGCATAATTTTTTAGGGTGCCGTACCTCAAAAGGAGAAAAAATTTAACCCTTATAGGATCACTTTGTTGTCTGTCTATCTGTCAAGACCCTTTATCTTGGGAACGTGTGGAGGTATCGAGTTGAAATTTTAAAAAAAATATACTCAGGTCTATAGTCCCTTGAAGCTGTGAAAAATTCAAACTTCTAATTAGATATCGTAAAAAAAGTTACGGTACCTACGGCCGTTTATGCCGAAAAAAAACGTACATTTAGACACTCTCATGGGAATCAAAATTAACGATACATTTGTAATTAAATCATAAGAATATTGGGATTCATTTAAAGAAGGTACGTAATCAATAAGTACTTACAAATTTGGACGGAACCCTCGGTGGGCGAGTCCGACTCGCAATTGTCCGTGTTTTTTACATATTCCTTCATTAATAATTTTACAAAACAAGAAAACGGTTGGAGAAAAGAAAAATGTGTAGTTTAAGCCCTTTCATATGATACCACACTTAACCTTGTAAAAAGAATTATAATTTTTAGCCGTCCTCATGGTACCTATCGGCGAATTTCATAGAAATAATATATATATATATATATATATATATAAATGTTCCCAAGGATCTCAGGATCTGCTGCATCGAATTACACAATTTTTGTTATACAGATAGATTATTCAATTATTAGCCTCCCATTGTCATAGGATAGTTTTTATTTGGCTGCACAGTACTTAGTTAATTAATTTTTCGAAATGTGACTTATTTCGGTTTCAGTTTTTTTTTTCATTAAGTTAATCGGCGTCAGATCTGTCATTGTCAGTGAGGTTGGTAACGTAAAAAGACTGTTGTCAAATGGGGTTCACTTAATGCACGGCCATGATAAGCATGACAATGATAAAGCACCACCCGATTTATGTCAACATTGGAAAATAACATATTAGAATGTAGAAAGACATTTAAATACATATATAGAGAATACTGTACACAACATATTTTGTCTGTGATTTGTTTTGCGTGTGGGACTCCGCACATTGAAGGAATCTGGCTTTTTCAAACATGCTCGGAAAGGGTCGTATTTACAACTATCCACAGATTGTCCACAAAAACAAACACGGGAAGTGTCTAATTTTTATCGGCCCATATTTAAAAAAATAAAAACTTTGCCTAGAAGTATAATAATGCTACCAAAAGCCATTATTATTCGCTGCGTAATGAGATAAGGCCGTAATATTTGTCACCGTCACCGAAAAGTCATCGACGAATTGAATTGCTGTCACCGCGTACCTATAAAAAGACTGTGATGAATGTGATGTCACAATTGTCACAATCGTGCTGGAGGATGTATCAGTATGCTGATAATTCTCAATTTAGTCAGGGTACCATAATTCCAACCATTTTGGTCATTTTACGCTAATACGTCTTTTATAGGATCCTCTTTCTACGCGACGTAGGTACAGATGGAAGGACGCGTGAGTGAAAGCAATAGATCTCAGTTACGCTCCTTCGGGTACGGAACCCTAGAGAGCTTATAAAGGTAACCGTGCGATTTGTTTGCTATGTGCGAGTGTTATTAATATAATCTTATACCGCGCATATTATTTATTATTAATGAACAATTTGACCGCGATCCAGAAGATTTGGTCTTTCCTAACAGAGCCGTAAATGCATTTAGGGTTCGGAACAATGTGAATCAATCCACAAAAGAAGAACGAGCTATTGAGCTATTTTTAAGCATTGAATTTTATCACGTTAAATATTTAAAACCTATGTTTAACTTCTAAGACACGACACGCGACATTCATTGTCTGTTAAGCGTTACGAAGTTCGCCGGGTCAGCTATTTTTAATAAACTTTGCTCGCCTTGTTTACGACTATTCCAAATCGATAATTATCTTATCGATTTGGAATAATTCTTTAGATACAAAGTTGTGACAAACAGCTGGAGTCGTACTATAAGGGTTCCTGATTTAGCTTTTTGGTACGGAAAAGAAACCCTAAAAAATTTAGACCTTTAGATTGGCAGTTCGATCGGCCGGTACCGAACACTACCTATTATCTGTCTCTGTTAAGACTATAATACTGATCATGTCTTATCCAAATTCAACATTGGCTGAATCATCAAGGCCTTCACTCAACTTGTCAAAATCAAATGCCATTATCCAATGAGTCTAAATTTCTCGGGTTTACACTGTACTCGTCCCTCAGCCATGACCATCTGTGCAATTCATCAATTCAATTCATCTTTGCCTTAAAAAAAATAAATCCATTAGTGTCTAATACTTCATTAAGACCCGTGTATTTTTCCTTTTTCATTCATTAAATTTGTTATGGTACGGTCTTATTGGGGAATTCTACAGATGCCAAGCGAGTATTTATATATAAAAAATGCGCACTTCGGTTATTGGACGGAGTGAAACCAAGACACTCTTGCAAGAACCTCTTGAAACTTCATAATATGACGCGCGGATCTTACCCTTTACATATTTGAGGTATTGTCTGTCCTGTAGTCTAAGGTTAAAACTAAACTGTAAGCAATAAAATTAATAATGCACACAGCACTTTTTACTTCGAATGGTCACAAGTCGTAACACGAACATTTGAATGGCAACCTAAGCTAAACAGAGATTAACAAGTACTGTCAAATTTACATATCTTTTTTGTCGCGTAAATTTTTATTAATGTCATTTGACATTGAACTGTAAGTAGTGCATACTTATACGTTAGCTTTTGCTGTGTGCTTTGCTTACGATCTTTTGAAATTGATGAACTAATTAGCTTACCTTTATTACTTTTTAGCCTTAGGCCACCGTACAGACTATACTGATGTTTGTAATATACGGATATTCAAATGTGTCCAGGTCATGAGAAAAGTGACTCGATCCACAGGTACACTTAGAACAACAGTCTCGCGTCGCAGGAAAAAACCCGCGCGTTAGAGGACCGTCGTATTACTAGCATCTACCCACCAAATTAAAAAAAACAGCGAAGTGCGTAAACCAACCGCAAAAAATAAGAAAATTTTAATTAAAAAAGTGATATGCCAATATTTTAGGATTTGATCATAAAATATACGTAATTATAAACATTATCACCAAATTTCATGTTCGTAGGTCAGTTAAATTATTCTTCGGGGAAAAAATTTGCCAAAAAAACTCAGATTGGGGGCTTTTCATTTCTTTGTTTTCCAAAAAAAAATTTAATTATAATTTTATATATATATATAAAATTGAAGAAAGTTTGAAGACTGTAGCTCCAAAAGTTTGGCTGCAAGACCTGTGTGGCAGACGACGGACTGATGGACGGACGCGTGAGTGACAGCAATACGGTTTCGTTTGGACCCTTCGGGTCTAAAAATCAAATGTCTGACGAAATATTTAAACATTTAGTTGAATCTTTTTATTCGAAATTTTATTTTATTCTGACATTGAAGGAGCGCTCGTGGCCCAGCGGCGCCCGCGTACCGCGTGCGGTATGCGAGATTAACCAACATCGGGCCAGGTCAGTTCTTGGATGGGTGACCGCTTTGAGTGGTTATTATCTGAGCGTTCCCGTGCTTTGAGTCACGTTAAGCCGTTGATCCCGGCTGCTGTCTATGATAGCAGCCGTTAAGCCGAGTTAGAGGCTTCCGGGCGGCTTGAGAACTTTTAACAGTCAAGTTGCCCACTCACTTGACAAAGGGGGTCGAATTTGCACCACGTCCGTAGGAAGTACCCATCGGTGACCCACCGCTACCCTACACGTGACCCCTGGGTGGTGCTAAAAGTGCAACAAAAACTGGCAACCGTACTGTCTTCTCGAAGATCTCACGGTTCGAAATAATTGCTATACGATAAATAACTAAATTGACTGAAAAATGAAATTGATTTGTTTGACATTGTATTTTTAAATTATATGTAGTATTTTTTATGTACCCTTTCTGTGACTAATGATTATTTTAGTTTATGACATTCTGTTTTTAAATTTTATTTTATAATTTATGTTGTTTAGTGTGATTGTTATTTCAATATTTTGATGTTTTAATGACATAGTAATTTGTAAAATTAATCAAATCTTTGACATCATTTGAAACTTTCTAAATTGATTATTGAAATTTCATAATTAATTGACGTTAACAATATAAAGTCGTATAAATTGACATACGGTACTATTACTATAATAGAGAACAAAAACAAAACAAGATCAATAAATACTATTACTTATTCTGTGGCATAGGATAATATAAATGAAATAAATAAATCGAAAATCTAATCTTTGATGGGGCCATCTCGCCCAAAAATGATTGATTTCCATTTAGATCAACTTTACCTACATCTGAGAACGTTAAACGTAATCACTCCTAGGAGAGCACCGGATATCGAATACTTCGAATGTAGGGAGGAGGGGTGTTCAATAAGTAATGAGAATGATATATAAACTCTTTAGTGAGAAAATGGAAAAACATTGGCCAGTATTGCCAATATTGTTGATAGTAAATAAGTCAAAAAATGTGTTTTTTTTAAACGAATACGTTTATTATGGTCTGTTGGAGCGAATTGTAAAAACTGGAGAAAATTCACGCTCAAGCGGTAATAAAATTGCTGCGCTTGAAAAATTTTACCACAGAACAGGTTCGTTCAGACTTGCAAGTAACATTAGGGGTTCGTGCACCTTTTTATTTTACGATTGCGCAGAGGTAGGCGAAGTTTAAGAGAGGGAGAACTTGCACTAATGACGACCCTAACTTCAGCAGTAACCGATCAAGTGATAACAAAAATTTAGAAATTTACTTTAACGGCTCGCAGTGTTCCTGTTCATTTTATAGCTGAAGAAGTTAAGATTTTGATAGAGAGCATCTATAGTATAATAAATGACCTTTTGGGTATGAAAAAAGTATCAGCGCGTTAGGTGATTTTTGCCTCGAATCATAACTAATATGATCGAAATGTGACTTCTTCATTACGACCCAGAAACTAAACAACAGTTCATGACTTGTAAGTGGCCATCATATGAGAGTCCTGAGAAATGTTAGGGAATTCCTTCGTCCGGTAAGGTAGGGCTCTCTTTTCTGGGATAACCAAGAGGTGGTAATGATCAAATACCTTGATCAAGAAACCACTACTACAGGGATTTTATACACAGAACCAATATAAAAATGCGTGACGTTATATGCGACGAACGTCGAGGCAAATGTTCAAAGGTTGTTCAGTTTCAGCAAGGTAACGCTTCAGCGGATAAGTCTAAGGTTGACGGCTGCCATTAAAGATGCTTACTCAAATCAATGATGAAGCATCCTCCATGTTCACCAGACCTCCCTCCTAGCGATTTATATCTATTTCCGAGGCTAAAAGAACTCCCCAGAAAGCAGACATTTAAAGATGATGACGCAGTGATCGCCACATCATAAGATGTTTTAAAGGTTCAGAATAAAGATTTTTTTAGAAAGGAAATTTTATATGTAGGTAAACTATATTGTAATTATATACTCTTAAAAGATGACTCTAATGAAAAATAAAATAGATTTGAATAAAAAATACCTGCGTCATTATCATTTTCATTACTTATTGAACACCCTCACCCTGACTCGGTGAATTAGAAAACCACTAAAAATATTACATTATATATCTACTTAATAACTTTACTTGCTTTCGAATGCCCGATTGAAGTGTGATCAGTGTTTGTATGTGTTGTATGTTGTGTACTAACTTCGATACGCCAAAGATGATTTAATTAACATTGACACATATAGTTCCTATTCGTCCCGGTACCGCCGCATACTGGGTAGTCAGTCCGAACCAAGTCGAGCCTAGCTGAGTTTCTTGCTGGACTCTTCTCAGCTAGGCTAGGTTTAGTGAACCAGCGACAAAACTCTCAGTAACTCCATTCCACTCACACCTCAGATTCGGTTGAAACCGCTCAATCAATGTCACTGGAGCGCAAACTCTTACGAGTATTCTAGTGTTCCAAACCACCCGCGTGGTCGTGTCGGAGGTTTTCTCATGGATTTTCCCCAGGCTACTCTCCAACCGCGCATTCCTATTACTTTATTGGGTTCGGCCTATAAACCCACAGTCAGGTTCAAAACAAAAAAGTGCACTTACGCCTCGGTGTTGTCGTCTCTGGACTCGGAGCGCTCGGCGTTGGCCTGGCCGCGGCGGTGCCTGGCGCGCTGGTCATCGCCCAGTCCGTACAGCCCTGCGACCGCTGCCATCGCGCCGTCACACCATTACCACCGGCCCGGACCCCGCTCACACCGCCGCCGCCCGCACTCCTCCGGGGACACCGCGCACATTGTTACCATGTCTCTTAACTACTGCCCTATATGATCAGAGCTAAAATCCCATCACAACCCGCGTACTAACAGTCTTTCATGCTCCTGTGACAGCTCCGCTGAGCACAGGTGGACCTCGCCTGAACGATTCGACTTGGTCGAGTACACTAACTAAATTAGCTAATTCGAAATATTTGGACGCATTGTTTGGTACAGTACGTAGGTTTAATTTGAATCACAATTTTAGTTATTGCATATTATCATAAGTTTAATTGAGATATTAAGCAATATTATTATTATCTAATTATCTAATTGGATTATTGTTATCATTTCTTCGATTCTCATTGATATTTCATAACGGGTGTGTATGTATAGTTCCGGTATCACTGAACGCGGCGAGCTGCTGCATCTGTAGAAGGAATAGGTGAGCGGTTTTTAATTTTGTTTCTGTCGTTTGGCGACGATACGAACAAATAAGTACGCCGCCCCGGTGGTTCCCACTGCGATGTGTACGAAATCTAAAGGGTAAAATAGGGGTACAAAGTTTGTATAGGAGAAACTTCTGTTTTAGAGTTAGAGACTTTAAACTTCATATATGGACTCTCTGTTTAAATAGAACAAAACTTATTCCAGCGTTTTTCGAAGTTGCTCCCCTAAAGGGGTGTAAAAGGGGGTTCCAAGCTTGTAAAGGAGAAACTCTTTGATGAAGTGAGAGATTTAAAACTTTGTATATAGACTCTTTGTTTGAATACAATAAAACGTATTTCACCGTTTTTCGATGTTGCCTAAAGCCGTGAAAAGGGGGTTCCAAGTTCGTACGGGGAGCAAATATTTTTTGAAGTGAGAGATTTAAAACATTGTACATATACTCTCTGTTTAAATACAACAAAACATGTTTCAGCGTTTTTCATAATTGCTCCCCTAAAGGGGTGAGAAGGGGGTTTTAAGTTTTTGCGGGGAGCAAAGCTTTACTTTTCTTAAAAATCGATATGGGTGTCGTTTTCGAGGTTCCTTGAGGCGCCGATTACGGAAATGACACGCATTTTCAAATCCAAGATGGTGGACTTTTGTTTTTCTAAAAAATTGATATGGGTGTCATTTTTGTAGTTTCTCGGGGTGCCGATTACGAAAATGCCATCCGTCCATACCTACATACGTAGGTGCAACTGAGAATCTCCATTTTTGTAGACGGTTAAAAATTACGCTTACTACGCGGGCGAAGCCGGGGGAAAAAGCTAGTCCAATGTAAAAGAAGTCCTGACTGATTCATCAATACAGCCGAAACTACTAATGCTAGAAAGTTGATTTTTACACAGTCGGTTACATTTATAACGTAGGCTAGGGAAAAGAAAGAATTTTTCGAAATTCATCCCCTAAGGGGGTAAAACAAGGGATGAAACTTTGTATGCGAAAAGTAATTTTTTTGGACTTAGAAACTTGAAATTTCGTATATAGATTCTCTGTTTAAATATAACAAAACTAAATTCTGTGTTTTTCTAAAGTGCTCCCCTAAAGGGGTGAAAAGGGGGTTCCATGTTTGTACGGGGACCAATTTTTTTTGAAGTGAGGGATTTGAAACTTCGTAAATAGTCTCTCTGTTTAAGTGCAACAAAACGTATTTCAGCGTTTTTTGAAATTGCTCCCCTAAATCTCTTTACTTTTCTTAAAAATCGATATGGGTGTCGTCTTCGAGGTTCCTAGGGGTGCCGATTACGAAAATGACATCCATTTCCAAATTCAAGATGACAGACATTTATTTTTTCTTTTGAGTAATTTTCACAGAAGATTAATAGCATCAGACAACTGACAGAAACAAATAAACCTCATTTATATCTTTGTTACCATCTAAAATCTACGTGGACGAAGTCGCGGGCGGCCGTTAGTTAGTCCATAGTTTGATGTCTCTATATAGACGAAAAATAAGAAAAATTACTTCGAAATAATCTTCAACAGGTAATTTAATGTAATTTCTATTAATTATTAAGTTGCATGAACTATTGCTATATCTATATATTTAACAGAATTACATAAGCATTTTTTGTAACAATAAAATCATATATTATTTCAATAATTATTCTGCTATTGTTTTTTTTTGCTGTAATTGCGAAGTTAAATTACTTCGCAATTACAGCAAACTATTAGAACGTTTTAATGTTCATTTGTCTCTCGCTGTCGAAACAGCGAGTCCTAATGTCAATAAAAGGTACGGCAACGTGCTTGTGTCATCTTTGGAGTAGCAAGCGTACATGGACTACTGTGTCTGCTTACTTGTTAGCCATCTTACTACAAAAGTTTTTAAAATTACAATAAGAAATAATTGTATTTTTTGTGGATTTTACCGATAGCGCACCATACAAATAATATATAAACTATGTGTATTGTGAGATATTTCTATTATAAGTCATTTAGATACATATCTGGCTCACACAATTATGTCCACCGCTAAAAATATCTAATTCGGCTATCTAGATGATGAGCAGAAATTACATTTAAATATTCTGAGGAATATTGTACGCCGTGTACGCCTAAAGTTTAGTGAGAGTGTTTTTAACGAGTCAACGTTTTTCTCCAGGAGGCCGTCCTATATTTGGGCTAGGTACGGTTTGGTCTGAAATGGGATTAATTGACTGGTTTTCAGGTATAGCTATTCAGTCTGGCACGTCGAGCCACTGTAGGGCGTAATGCGGTGACTTGGCGGCATGGCTTGACATGGCGCGTACTATCACGGTACCTATAATACTTGTATGTTCCTAAACTCTATGCAAATCAAATGTTTCGTGGTTTCGCGAAGGGGTTCTTAAAGGTTGTGTCGCAAAAGTTTGGTTTAATTTATTTGGCTTAAAAGTAGCATTTAGTATTGCATTTATTTTTGGATGGATAAACTTTCAAGAGTGGACTCGCATATCTAATGCATGCAAATATTTTGCTGGATTTTTCGAAGTAATATTTCCTCTAGGTTACTTAATGTTGTATTTTAAGGTTAGACTCTTTTTAACTAGGGGCTCTAAAGTGTGAACTGTACCTACCTCGCAAGTTATTTTTTTTGAAAATTTCCTAAAACTGACTAGACAGTAAAATTATGTATAATTATCGAACTTACTCTCAAAGAATCGATTGAGAAATGCGACCTGTAGAGGAGAACAACCGAAAATCTCGGAAATGCGGAATAGGTACACACGAAAGCATTTTTGTAAAGCTGAAGTAGAGACCTTCGTTTTACTCGATCGATGGACAAAAAAATTATAAAAGTTTTATTTCATATTTGTTATTTGTACATATACGTACCTACATATTTACCTAGGTAGGTAGTCGTTATTTAAAACATCGACGACGAGCTAATAGTTAAGATTTATAAAAGAAGTTGCTTATCATGTTTTTTTTTTAAATAAAACTATATACCTATTTTACTTCTGCTTTTGGCTCCTTATTTAACTATACTCTCTAATAGGTTGCAAAGAGCAGGATTCAGTGGCGCCGGCTGCAACGAAGTGTAGTCTTTAACCCCATTTTTGCTGGCCTCATTCCCATAAAGAAACTACCCCTTGTGTTATTAAAATAAAGGCGCTGTGCATCGCCTTTATTCTAACAAAATTGAGTAAAACAAATGATCTCTTAGTTTACTTAAGGAATAGTATAACAGGTTCTTTAGGTATGTAGTAAGTATTCCAGCGTTGACTAGGCTCCCACGGTGACCCGGATTTAGATAGTCACCAAATTAGATCAAGAGGCACAACTTGCTTGGTCTTTATTTGGCTCACTCTTTGTCTCAACGACCTTGTTTTGCCAAAGTACTTTAATATAATTTTATAAAGTGTCAAAGAAAAGCTTAATTTGCCTTTCAGAAATCTTTTTACAGCGATAATTGTTCTTTTATAACTTATTTAATACGAACTTTGAGTTTTTATGTCCTCTGATTTGTTTGTCATGGGGTACCCTTTTTGATGGCTGGTGCAAAACGCTTCAAAATGCGACTTAATTATTTCATAGCGCTCTGTTGGTGATGTTTCCCGCTTTGTCGCGTAAACTGGATGTACCGTTTTGCCGTAGTGTCAGTTCAACAGCAGTGAAAGGGTTAAAATACGAGCTGATAGCCGTCGGTGAGTGATGAATCTCAAGTGCAGGGGCCAGGTAACTTTTGACGGCGCAGCGGTGTTTTAATGAGCTCCCGAGCGCCCGGAGACGCGCTCCTGCAGTCCGGCAAGGCGAGGCCATTCTATTGCAAATGTGAGTTTGCAATTAACCATCCCGCTCTCTACGGAAGCTCTTCGCGTAGTTTCATAATTATTTAGTACATTTTAATTGATTTTTCACTCACTTCATCATCACTTATGAAAAATATATCCGGTTATGGTGTTAAAACAATAAAAAAGCTATTTTTTTTTCCAAAAAAGAGCACTGTCGTTGACAACTGCGAATCGGCAGCATTTAAGTTTATTTTTACCTATTTCTATAAACATTTCTTATTCTAAAGTATCCAATTCCACTGGCTTTTAAAATGGGATTCCATGCATTCGACTCGTCGGGCAGCTTTCTAAGAGTTATACATCAGTATAAGCCAGATTCATTGAATATCGCTGAGCTAGGTCTCCCCTGCTGACAATATAAATGGACCGTTTACAAGTTCGATACGTTATTATCGGGAAAACAGAATTGTAATTATACAACAACAGGTTAACCTAATAAAACTATGTTAAAGGGACTCGTGCTTTGTTCTCCACATTCTCTCTTATAAAATCCAAAACCACGACACAATTTACAATGTGTTCCTAAAACTCAAATGAACAAAAATGGCAACAAAAACTGCTAGGCAAAAAATATATCTGTACTTATGGGAAATTTTAATTTGAATCGACAGCCAATCAGAACCTTGGATTCTTTTTTGGTATGTTTACTTTTCAACAAATTTAACTATTATAAATATATGTTTTATAGTTTTATCTACATACCGATTACTCAGTATATTATTAACTAGCGGCCGCCCGCGATTACGTACGCGTAGATTTTAGATGATAACAAAGATATAAATAAGGTCAACATACAAATTTTCAAATCTCTTACTTCAAAAAAGATTTGCTCGCCGTACAAACTTTGAACCCCCTTTTCACCCCTTTAGAGGATCAATTTAGAAAAACGATGAAATACGCCAGTAATATATTCAAATAGAGAGTCTATACTAAGTTTCAAATCTCTCACGTCAATAAATACATGTTTACATACAAATTTTCAACCCTTGTTTTACCCCCTTAGGGGATGAATTTCGAAAAATCCTTTCTAATCTCTAGCCTACGTTATAAATGTAATCGACTGAGCAAAAATCAACCCTCACTCAATCAGTTATAAGTCAGTCAGTCAGGGCTTCTTCATTATATGTATAGATATAGATAGTGACCCACATAGGATCTAGAAGCTTCGAAAGAAACTTATAAAGCATGGAAAGCGGTAGTTACGAGTATGCATGCCGTGCAACGTTGCGTGGTCAATCATGATCGTTCAATGCAATCGAACAAGTTCAATGCAAATAGAACAGTTTCGTTGCAGTTAATGCTACTGTTTTACAAATTTACCGATACCTACATATGACATCACGATCAATATTGCACACTTGTTACACAATGAACTGTTATTAAACACAAGTATTAGTTAAGGAAGTACCTATTTGCTTCACTTAGGCAGGTACTAATATTATGGACCCTGCTATAATGTTGAAGTTTATTAAAGCAATCTTTGGCCGAGCTTGAGAAGCACTGGTCCAGGTGATTAAGGTAATATTTTATTTATGTACATACTCATATTTAATATTATTCTAATATAATAAAATTTCATATTTTCAGTATTTTTTGTTTAGTGACCCAAGTGATGTTTAGTGAAGGTGGGGAAGAATTTTATTTAGTATTGTTACTAATAGGACGAAAAATTTACTCATGAGAATAATTTAGTGTTCAGTGTTTAGTGTTCTGTTTGTTTTGTTTTTGTGACTCAATTTTGGGTTTCAATTAGCTAAGACTAAAATAGCAGATTGTTAACTTTCTAGGATTAAAAAAATAAAATACACGTCAAATGTGTACGGGTGTTATATTATACAATAATCGATTTAAATAAATCCATTCCGAATAGTAATAATGATGTAAAATTAATAATTAAGGCTCGATCTCAGAAAGATCCGTTACATCTCATGCAGGTAAATTAATGCCAAAAATGTACTGTGTTATCAAGATATGATATTTGGTCTAATATGTATTTATAAAACCTGACCTAATTTTGTTTAATACCAAGCAACAAAAAGAAGCTATACAATACAGAGCCTATATATAGCATAACTAAAATCGATCACAAGACCAGTGGGCACATTATAGAATTTTCCCAGACGACTTTCTATAGGCATATTGACGTGCTTACTCCTCAGCTACTACTATACGTTTTCCATAGTAAGTTGTATGTGAACTCACACGATTTGTCAAAAAAATTAACTTTTTTTAAAGTTAAAGTTGTTAGCCCTGTAGATCATGTTATTTTCATTACATTTTTAAATAGATTTTAAACTTTCCTCGCCACGGAACTAGACGTGACACCCACGACGCCGCCGCCGCCGCGGTTTTGAGAATTCGTGCCATCCGCGAAATATACGAATAGTAATTCAACACTTCAGGACTGTATTAAAAGATGCATTGCAGTATCAGACGACTAAATCAAAAAAGTACAAGAGTACCTATTCCGTTGTCTTAAATGTTTTTTTTTGTGCAGCTCTCCTGGACTGTAGCTTTTGGCGTGCAGGAAATTGACGTGTTCCTTGAAAGAGAAGAGAATTGGGAACCTTAAGTTTTTTGGAGTAGTCCATATTATATTTTTCAATGATAGTAGACTTATTATGGACTTCAATTATTTTTTAAGATATCGTTGTTAAGATTTTTTTTTTGAATATTGTGTTTGACATACCACACGTTTGGAGGGATTAATGGGATAGTACCTTGATCTGCCGCGAAACAAAAAAAAAACATAAACTTGACAGCTGACAATGTGGCAGTTACATCTATGAATGTGCAAAATCAGGCGCCTCGTGCAGGTAAGGTTCCCAAACATGCACGCGTCGCTTTTTTTGCCAAATTCATAACGCAATTTGTCAATACATCTGATGTAGTTATCATATCTAGATCCTGTGCCGTCAGCTGCAAAACTAGCTGAAAAGACGGGCCGCTCAAAAATATACACACAAGACGAGATACAAGGTTTTCCCCTGTTCAAATTGTGGCTTTCTTGCATTTTTGCATGATTTATAAGCGCCGTGCACATGGCTCGCCGCACTCGCCACAGCTTATTGTTGGTTGAGTTGATTATGTAAAGTGACAAACTTGAGTTAGGAAGATCTAACTGTCAGCGTAAGGACATGAAGGGGTACCCCCTTTCCTGGGCGGCACTACTGGCCAGTGAGCCGCCCTGGAAGCTGCAGGCGAAGGTTTTAGCTGAGATATCGATACTGTGCGGAACTGAGGGCCAAAGGACAGCTCCCTAACCAACGAGAGGTAGAAGGGTTTTGGGACGATGCTATGACCGCCTTTGTCACGAGATGGAGGGCACATCTGCAGTTATCAATGGTCGGCAAAATGGGGCAAAATTTGCTCTTACAGTTTTAGTCGTAAGAGCAAATTTTGCCCCATTTTGAAGGTGGCTCGACCGCAAACACGGCGAACTTGACTTCCACTTGGTGCAGGTTCTCACAGGACACGTTTGCTTTGTGGTGTACCTGCACCGAGTTGCCAGTCGAAACTGAATGCTGCCATAGGTGTGGCACAGCAGTAGACGATGTGCGCCATACACTGGAGGTCCACGGCGTGGGGGCCAAAGCGGCACAATTTGGTTATTATAGAAGGTGGGGACCTCTCGCTGCCGGCCATTGTATCGAAAATGCTCCATAGCGAGAGGTCCTGGGAAGTAATGTCCTACTTCTACAAGTCCGTAATGGCTCAGAAGGAGGCCGTGGAAAGAGCGAGAGAAGCTCCGTCCACTCTCTATATCCGCAGATAGAGTTTAGAGCGCGCACGCCGGTAGAGTCCGGGGAATCTAACAGTCCATGCATTGTTCGTAAATTAATATTATCCCGGAGCGCTCACTCTGCACAGCATAGGAGGAGCCACTCAGTACCAAAGAAGGTGCTGGGAAGATATTCGAAATTTCTGGCCAGGCTCGCATAAAATGGGTGAGTCGGGAAGATCAAAGGTAGAATGCATCAAGCGAACCTTTGGCCCTCCCTGGAAGTAGTCTGGGCCACACACCCATTTCTTCAACGCAAAAAAGGTAAATCTGATATTTTTAGTATACAAATACGTTGTTACGTACCTAATAAAATCACCCCTCCGCACATTGAACTAACGTGTATTTTCGGCGGCACGGTTAATATTAAATGCCAAACGGTAGCGGTTAGACCCAATACGGATAAATGAAACAATCTCCATCATGAATTAATGTCATAAATGATGACATTGACCCATGCAGCTCGGTTACTTCTACGCTTTAAAGGTTGCACATTCTAAATATGCTTGCTTCATTTTATAAAGTACCTAAGGTTTAAGTCATGTAATAAAAAAATCTACCTACTATATTTTCAATATGAATGCCAAATTCCCTCAAAACGACACTAGGTCGTCGTGGGGGAATTTGGCCGCCGCCGCGCTTTTTTATATCGGCGCAAACCTCTACACGGAACCCTTTAACAAGTTGATATATACCAAACTGTTTCATCTATATTGCGTTAGTGACAAGGATTGACGTGCTTGAACGACAGGTGGCCCTGGGGTGGAACCTTGCAATGGCCTCGTGGAGTCGAAGGGTGCAGAAAAACAATTTGATAATAGGGTACTTACAATTTACTATAATATGTTAAAAACATATTTATGCTTACTTATTATGAAATCCATACTGTTTTAATTTCAATTAAATCTTGCGCTAAAATGCGATCCTGTGCTTGTAAGACGTCACACTGCTATAAGTAAACTAACCTCTTCGCGTGACATTTAGAAGAATTACATATTACAGCAAACTTTTTAGAATCAGATTTTATAAATGAATTTTATGGAAATGTATTAATCATTTAGGTTCTAGGAATTATAAGCTACATTTCACAATATGTTTTATAATTCTTAATTACATCTGTCAAGTACCCTATTGTGCAGATAAATACTTTTGTCTAGCCTAATCGTGTCACCTAATGATCTTAGGTAGATAGAGGTATTAACATCAGTGGGGTGGTCTTATTAATTAAGTAGTTTATTACAAAACATTACCACCTACCTATGTGTTCTAAGTATCGTAGGTACATAAGGAAAAAAAACAGCTCATGAGCACTGATCTGGGGGTTAAACCGTACTTTAAAGGTTTCTTCGCCTTCTAACGTTTACTGTAGTGAAGAAATTTAATTAGTGGATATGTTATTATATATTTAGTAAAGAATTGGAAAGAATACCAAGAAAAGTGTTCTAAAATTGAACGCTAACAAAACGATTGAATTCGTTTTGAGGAGTTTTAAAATACATACTTTAAGGACGTGTACTTTCAGTAGCAAGCCATCACAAACCTATTTTAATAAAACGATCCACCAAAGAGTTCCTTCCGTAATCACTTCCTGATGAACTGAATGGTACCAAATTATAGAATTGGTCAATTATTATACTAGCAAAGTTTCTAGTCGATACAGCGAATGGAAGTGGTAGAAAATTGACTTGTGTCCAGGTCCTACTTCACTTGAGTCAGGAGAATGGAGATGACTTCTCCATTCTCCTGACTCAAGTGAAGTATAAAGTTCAAAATACATAATATTATTACTAATTGTAATAGCGTCTTATGAAGATGGTAATTGGATTTGGACGACTATTTTGACCTAGTTGGTAGTGACCCTGCCTACGAAGCTGGTGGTCCTGGGGTCGAATACCGGTCAGGGCATTAATTTGTGTGATGAGGACTTATAGTTGTTCCTGATTCTTGGATATTTTTGAGAAAAACAAACATTATGAGTCAACATCCCTATTATATATTTTAAAAAAAAAGAATGGCTGTGCGTACTGGTCCTTTAACAACAGAAAATAATTGATTGATCATTTTCAGTAGGTACCCACCTGGTGCAAATAAGAGAAAATAAATGTTTTTTTAATACTGACAGTATACCGACAAGTAAGGAAATCTAGGCGATATTTCAGTAGGAAATACTGCATACCTACAGAGGGGCGATAACGTTACGTTCCAAACGTACGTATTTATGGTAGATCTTATTGTAATTTTTGGTGTGGGGAAATGACAGTTATAACCACCTTATGGAACGGCACGAGATCGGCTGGTTACGAAACGCCAAGACTAGAAGTAGCCTAACTTAAAATATCTTAAAATGTTCCAACCTAGTAAGATAAAATTATGGTGCCCGAGGTCATGGATCGTGGATCGTCGATGGAGACGTGAGCAAAAGCTAGTTTTTCTTATAAATGTTACAGAGAAATATAATAAATCTAATAACAGTCAAATTAAAACTCATGCCCATGTATTGCATACATTGGAGAATTTGGAGATCAATTTAACGTTTATATTTTTACTATTAAACACAATTTTAACATTTTTTTATTTCTGAATGGAGTTGCACGGTAAATTTAATTTCCCGATAGGTAAGTGAGTGGGTCTAGTTCAGGGGTGGGCAAACTTTTTTCATGGCGGGCCAGTAAGCTTGAGAAATTTCGGAGGAGGGCCATAATTGCAGCAAAACTGCACTTTTGTATAAAACCGCTGCTCTGGTTTTTGGCTGAACCGTCAAAATATAATCATCGCGGGCCATGTACTAATTAATTCGATGTATCGGCGGCGGGCCGGATAAAATGCTTTCGCGGGCCGCAGTTGGCCCGCGGGCCGTACTTTGCCCACCACTGGTCTAGTTAGTACTCGAACCACGTTTACTTGCCCAGAATAAGTGCTGTTAAGGCCACATCTACGTCCGACCCAGGTCGGGCCTAGCTGAGTTTCTTGCTGGACTCTTCCCAGCTAGACTAGGTTTAGTGAACCAGCGACAAAACTCCTATTAGCTCGATTCCACTCACACCTCAGATTCGGTTGAAATCGCTCAACCAATCTCACTGGAGCGCAAACTCTTAGAGTATTCCAGTGTTCCAAACCACACGCGTGGTCGTGCCGGAGGTTTTCCCCTGGACTTTCCCCAGGCTACTCTCCAACCGCACACTCCTATCGCTTTATTGGGCCCGGCCTATAAAGCCACAGTCAGGTTTTGAAACCTAAAACCACATCTACGTCGTAATTGCCTTAAGGCGATCCTTAGCCGTTGTAGATAATAACATGAACAAGTTTATAATGAAATGTGGTCGAGCGAATTCAACATTTTAAGGCGTTTTTTGTCATTGTCCTCTCATTCAATATTGTTATAAAATAGTTAATTTATGTTAAAAACGTAAACTTAATGTAGGTTCTAAGTCTTATGTGATCAAAGTTCTCGCGTTTTGTCCTGTCCTTGTGAAGATAATCGTGTGCCGAAACGAAACGAGGGTTTCATAATTTCCGAGATTCGGTTTTTCTGATTCATTTCTCTTTGTGTTAACTGCGTATTGAAGACAAGAAACGATACTAAGCTAAATTTTGGACAATCCCAAGCTACTAGGTATTTAATGGAAAATAGAGGGATTTTTCCTCGTGGATTCAAGTAAGTATATCTACAAACTTAAGAAAACTCGGAGTATCATTAACTTAAGATCAGCTTTTATAATTTGTGAATATGACACTGTGTGTAGCCTGACTTAAAATATCGCTACTGTTGGCTAGTCTCCAACTCTACTAAGAAAAATAAAAAATAGGTCCATTAAATATACTTTCATGGCAGTCCGTAGCCTTTTTGCTATTATTTTTAAAAAGTGGTTTGACGGGAAATTTGTTTAGCCTTGAAGAAGTTAAAATAACATTGTGGTAAGATCCGCAGTTTTATTTTATTAGGCATCTGGCTCACCATCGATGACTAAGCGACCAGGGATCGGATACCGGTATTGTTTCCATGGAAAAATACCGGTATTATTACGGTCACCGGTTCATTATTTCGTTTTTAATGGGACAATCTAATAATACGACGTTGTTACCTAAATACATGATTCAGCCCTACGTAAAGAGCAAAAAATAATCCTAAATATTGGGCTAATTCAGGGTTATTAAAAAATACCGGTATCGGTCCCTGTAAGCGACTAACTGTCGATTACTTTCTGGATTCCGTGTAAATAAAAGATATATAAGATAAACGTATCAATGCCTGACTCCTTAATACCCAATAGTTGACATTCTGCTATTCACTCCTTTCACTATGACATAACATAAGACTGAAAGTGGCATGCATTGTATTGGATCAGTGTCGAGCACTGGCATATTTACCTTAATTGACCGAAGGAAACGAAGGTCTCTGCTTCAGCATCGACAAAAATGCTTTCGTATGTCCGTATTTACAGATTTTCAGTTGAATAATTCGGTGTGATTTTGTGAGCAGGTTCGATAATTATATAGAATTTCATTGTCGAGTCGAAATTAAGCAAAAAAAAACTTTTTTCAATGGTTTGTTCTCTAGAGGTCGCATTTCTCAACCAATTCTCCTCAAATTTTTTGAGCAAGTTCGGTAATAATATATACCTATAGAATTATTTAGTCTAGTGAATTTTTGGAAATTTAAAAAAAAACATATTTTTAATGGGGTCGTATGTTGTTTCCGCGGGCGAATTTCTATTTGTTCTCCTCTACAGCAGGGATCGATACCGGTATTTAAAGAAAACCCTGAATTAGCCCAATATTTTGGATTATTTTTTGCTCTTTACGTAGGGCTGAATCATGTATGTAACAACGTCGTATTATTAGATTGTCCCATTAAAAACGAAATAATGAATCGGTGACCGTAATAATACCGGTATTTTTCTATGGAAATATCGGTATCCGATCCCTGCTCTATAGGTCGCATTTCTCTACCGATTTTCGTGAAATTTTATGAGTGTTGGTTAGTTGTATAAATAATAACATTCTTGTTTTAATATTTGTGTACCGCCGATTAAACATTGTTACTTGGCCACTAGTCTTTCAATACGTTACTGGCGACGAATTTAATTAAATTTAGTGGTTTTTAGGGGTCATTCACCATCGAATTTGTGTTTGAGTGAATCATGCCGTACGGTAAAATTGAAAGTTTCGATTTGTGTTCGCGAAAATAGACTATGTACGTGAATCGAGTAAAACAGTTCATTCAATTGAACGAAATTAAAGCTGAGTTGCACATAGCCACGTTGATAACTGTAGTGGGTGAACCGACGTACGCGCTCATGTATGACCTTTGCGCTCCGGACACCCCTGAAAGTAAAAAATTTGACGAGCTGGTGACCCTTGTTAAAAACCACCTCGAACCCAGGCGTTTAGATATTGCGGAACTACACATTTACCGGCAGCGGCGACAGCTACCCGGCGAGGAACTTAGTTCTTATTTACAACATCTGAAGCATCTCGCGAGCACATGCAGTTTCGGTGACAAGCTCGAGGAGAGTCTTCGTGATTAGTTCGTGTCGGGTCTCGCTAGCGACGAAATGCGTAGTCGGTTGTTCGCAGAACAAAAGTAAACGTATAAGCGGGCGGTGGAGTTGGCGCTGGCTCTCGACGCAGCAGATCGGCACGCCGAGACCAGCAGTGCAGGGGTCGCAGCGAGCCCGAGCGCAGTGGGCGCGGAGCTCACCGGCGCGACAGCGGCGCCAGTTCATCGTATCGTCGTCGGCGCGACAACGGCGAGAGCGGCCGCACCGCGCAGCGCGGGCACTCGTCCCTGTTGGCGGTGCGGAAAGGGGCACACGGCCGACCGAAATAGATACAAGCATTTTAATTGTGATGAGTGTGGGGCGCGGGCCATCTTAAGGCCATGTATAAAAAAAAAACACAGGTGGTTCGGCGAAGGTATCCAGGAGAAATCATTTTTTTATGGACACGGACTCCGAAAGTGAAGTTAGTGATTTCTTTAATATGCACGTGGACGGATCCAGTGATAAACCGTTTTCGAGGTGGACACCGGTAGCAAAATATCAGCCATCAATGAGGACTTTGATAAAAATCACTTTAAAAACTACGTTCTTAATCAATGCAATTTAAAGCTACGATTAGGGATTGCATTCCGGAATTCCGGAATTTCATAATTCCGGAAATTACGGTCGATTTTTCCGATATTGCAATTCCGGAATTGGTACACTCGGAATATCGGAAATTCCGGAATTGGAGTTGATGAATTTCCAGAAGGTTTTGTATGTTTATTCTTAAAGTTCCTAATGTAAAACTGAGAAATTGTTCGCCTATCACCAGCCTCATAAACATTTTGTGAATAGATTTCAAAATGTTATTGGTTTACCATCACGTATACTCCTCCTATCCGGATTTTGGATACGACGATCGTTGAAGCGATCTGCCGTTAGCTGCGTTCGTGTGCTCCTGCTCTCGTGTGGCTTACGTAGCCTTTCTTATCTACGAAGACCCATGCACGTTCACGCAGTGGGTACGTGAGCACACTTGACATTATTGTAGCTGATTCGCTTCGCCGCTGGTGGTCGCACTTTAAGCTCATCTCTTTCACCGTCCCGCTGTGTACGTCGACATGGGTCATAGTTGTCAGTAGTTTTTTTTCACAACGGCGGTGGATAGTTGGCTTCTCCCACAGGAAAGGGTGAATATTACAATTTTATGTGGCACTTAATAAATCACATACTTTTATGCTTAGGTAGTTGTTCATCTTGCTTCTGCTTACTCTGCTCTAAATCCGAGTAAAAGATGCGCTCATTAGCCGTTCGACCCTCTGCCATCCTTCATGTTATCCAAGTGAAAACCTAACTTAGAGCAAGACTCGTGAAATTCAGTCACAAGCTGCTGAAAGTGATTTAGACATTCCGCAAGGAAACAAAAGTCATCTGCGTACACCATCCCGCTTATGAGCGCATATGACACTTGTATGCGCGTTTTGAACCTGGCCAGGTTGTTGAGGTTGGCATCAGTGCGATAACGAACGAGACTTCCTTTTGAGGAGGTTCATGTCCAACCGGCAGCATTATCCATTCAACCAAGCAATACATTGATTACAGTTTTCAGAATTTCATTTTGGTGAAGATCATCATATCAGCCGAAAAACGTCCACTGCTGGACATAGGCCTCCCCAAAGAGTGCCAAAACACTAAGACCAGTCCTACGTTATCCACATCGTGTTTATATGCTTTTGATGTAATGTGGTAAAGTTAAAAAGTGAGATTGCCTATAAAACGAAAATCATTTATATTTTTAGTACATTTTTGTGACATTCATTTAGTTGAAAAAAGTAAATCCGTTGGAATTCCGGAACTGGAGGCCAATATCGAAAACAATTCCGGAATTCAAAAACCGTCCGATATTGCATGCCCTAGCTACGATCGTATACCGGCGATAGTATTAAAACTCTCGGCGTTATCAGTGTACCGGCGCGTTACGACGATCGAACGGCGGCGGCGTCGGTGGCCCGCTCGCACGAGGCGGGTAAGCTGCCGCTGTATATCATCCCCGGGGGTGAACCGCCGTTGCTCGGTCGCACCTGGTTACGCGCATTGCAACTTGTAAACATTCATATTAAACTAAATCACATTAAGCAAATAGACACAGCTGATAGCGCTGAGAATATTGTAAACAGCTTAGCGAAAGAATTCTCGGATGTGTTCGCGGCAGGTTCAGGAACTTGTTCGGAGAAATTTACATTGAAACTTAACGATCATAAGCCAATTTTTTACAAAGCGCTAAATTTACCTCTCGCCTTACGTGAACTCGACGAGAAAGAATCGGAATATCTCGTGAATGAGGGGACACTTAGAAAAGTTGACCATTCCGAGTATGGGACTCCCATTGTACCCGTCATTAAGAAGTGTGGGAGCATACAGATCTGTGGCGATTATCAGGTCACTATTAATCCAGTATTAAAACGCGTACCCTATCCCTTGCCTAGAATTGAGGAACTGTATGCGACACTCAGTAGAGGACAGATTTTTTAGAAAATAAACTTGGCTCACGCGTATGAGCAAGTGCTCCTAGACGAGGGATCCCGGGCATGCACGACGAATAGCACTCACGTAGGAACATTTGAGTACTTGCGCACCCCGTATGGATTAAGTTGCATACCCGAAAAGTTTCAATAACTAATGGAAGATGTGATCAGGGGCATCCCGAACACGGTGGTATTTTTAGACGACATTTGTGTGTCCGGGGTGTCTAAGGACGAAAATATTAAAAACTTACGTGAGGTTTTTCATAGATTGCAAGCAGTCGGGCTTCGAATAAAACTAGAGAAATGTGACATTTTAAAATCAAAAGTGTGCTACTTAGGGCACATCATCGAAAAAGATGGCCTCCATCCAGATTTTAGGAAGGTAAAAGCGTTATTGGATGCTCCTCATCCACGGGACGTGCAGTAACTTGTCAATTATTACGGTAGATTTGTTCGCAAATTAACTATTATTTTAAAACCTAGGCATTTATGGCAATCAAAAAAATATTAGCCGGAAAGAATGTTCTAGCACATTACAATCCAAACTTGCCGTTGGTACTCAGTGTTGACAGCAGTGCATATGGGGTGGGCGGCGTCTTGGCGCACAGCTACCCGGACGGTTCCGAGAGGCCTATTTGTTGTATATCGCGTACACCATCGGAAACCGAAAAATCGTACAGCCAATAAGATAAAGAGACCTTAGCTATTTTTCACGGCGTCACAAAGAATCATCAATATTTATTCGGTCGCAAATTTGTTATCCGCACGGATCACACACCGTTCATATTTGGTGATAAAATTGGCATTCCCCAAACAGCAGCCAGTCGTTTACAGCGGTACGCGGCGTATGATTTCTCGGTAGAATTGGTCGCCTCAGCGGCTAACGCGCCAGCTGACTGTTGGTCCCGTTTGCCACTGGGTAAGCTGTCTGGCAACAGTAATACACACGATGATGAACAGGAATTTCCTATAAGTTATAGACATATTGCCGAGGCTACTAAGGTAGACCCCATCTTACGTAAGATTTATGACTACATTTTGAACGGTTGGCCCGCCAGTTCACAGTAGGTGACCCAAGAGTTAGCGTATTTTCATCGTAAAGATAACTTATTTGTAGAATGGGGTTGCGTAGTATATAACTATCGAATTGTAATACCGCCCAAGTATCGCGAAAACATATTGCGTGAATTGCATGAAGGACACTTGAGTGTCGTAAAAATGAAAAACATCGAGCGCAATTATGTATACTGGCCAGCAGCGGCCCGGGCCGCCGCACGCGCCGCTCACGTTTTGGGAGTTTCCTCAACGGCCATGGCTACGATTACATGCTGATTTTGCTGAATACAACACTAAGCATTATTTAATTATTGTAGACGCATACAGTAAGTGGATTGAGGCTGTTCAGTTAAATAGTACACCTGCCAAGTTTGTAATAGCAAAGTTCAGGGAATTATTTGCGCGATTCGGCTTGCCCTTTCAGATCGTGACGGATAATGGCGCTTCATTTACGTCACTGGAGTTAGAAGCGTAGCTTAAACAAAATGGTATAATTCACAATCTGACTAGTCCGTACAGACCGAAAGGTAACGGAACTGCGGAAAATGCGGTTAAGACCGTTAATCATTGCATTAAGAAGGCTTGCTACGAGGGGACAGATGTGGAACAAGCGATTAAAAGTAAAATGCTTTTCCAGTACACAAACTGTCTGCATGCTACCACAGGCGTGGAGCCGGCGATGGCGTTGTTGGGGCGTCGCCTGCGGGGCCAGCTGGACGCATTTCTGCGCTGGCCCGACGTGGCCCCCGAGGTGGCGGCGCGCGTGCACGACCTCCAGCGCCAGCAGGAACAGCGCGCGGGGGTGCGTCGCGTTCGGCCGGCTCGGGGGACCACGTACTAGTGCGACATTACTCCAAGAATAAGGATAAATCGTTCGAAGGTGTAATTAAAGAGCAAGTGGGGCCAGCGTCGTTTAATGTCGCTTTATCTTCGGGTACGACTAGGCGTCATATCGATCAGATTTTAACACCCTGGGTTCCGGTGCAAAAAAATACTCCGTATGTACTGCTAGTAGAAGTGATGTGACTCGCTCGGATAATTATCACACTTCCCCTGTAAGTGGCGAGGTGGAGGAGAACTGCGCGGCCACCAGTGCTAACGATAATAATGTTTTGGATGGTAATACTGACAAGTGCAGCGCGGAGCCCGCCCTGAACGAGGAAGGGTTCGAGTTGGCGTCATCGTCTCCTCCGCCTCCGCCACGTAAGATCAAACTTCGCCCTCGCCACAAGTGAGCGCTTACATTGCTTAAATATACTTTATCTTAGATATACCTTTTTCTCGTGTAATAATATTACCTCGTATAATTATTAGCCTTATTGTCATAATAACAATGAGCAAAAAAAAGTTCGCGTTTCAATTTCTTTGACTGTGTATGTCACGGCCTCCCTGGGTGAGTGGTGCAACCCATCGCACTACTTGAATATTAGCTCATTGTCCAGCTATACAATTGTGACTCGCTTCTCGGCTCGCCAACGCGTTTCTTTACTTATTTCTTCTGATCGTCGGTGGTGGTGTGGAGCAAACAGCGGGGTAATCACTTAACTTTTCGAACGTACGATAGGCATATATTAATGTAATTTTTAGTATGGGAGAAGACATTTAGCCGCTGGTAATAGATACTTATGTAACTTTACCTACTAAGTACTATGGGGTTTTTTATAATATGCGAGGCTAATATGAAAGGTGAAAAATATACAGCAAAGGGTATTATAATGATAAAGTTTCAAAATGAGATATTTTCATGCACATCTCATTCAGTCTCCATTAGCTATCAAAGAATAAAAAACCTGCGTCTCCTCATTATTTATTCATTGTTAGCCGTTCATTATTTCTTCGCAGGTATGAATGAGTTCAAATGGAAAAAAGAACTATGTTTTGACTGATGAGGCTAGCTTTTATTCAGCATAATTGTTAATTATCACGCAAGGTTTCTTAATTTCAGTGCCTACTAAAATTATAAGGCGAACGTTCACGAATTTTAGAGTACCGTAATGTAATAGGGCTCAAAAGTTGCTGTGTATTGTGTTGATTACAGGAAAAATTAATTAAAAATTCTAGATTTAGACTTTTAACCCCCCCACAGCCGCCAAAGATCGATGTTAAGGCCAAGATTATAATTAGTACTTAAATAAATTATGTGACTTATGTGTGTTTATCACTTAATAAAGTAAATTAAACTATGTATAAATAAAGAAAAATTATACGGAGACTTTATGTTATTTTCAAATTTCAAATATTGTGACTCACTAATTTAGTACCTACGGATATATCCGAAACTCCTAATGAATTAAATAAAAATATCCAATATTTAAACTGTGCCATTACAAAAAAATATTTAGGTTACAATTCGTCCCTTTAAAATATATGGGCTATTTAACAGCAGTTAGTAACAGTTACCTCGAATACATTGTTAACAACGTTGTTTAAGGCTCGGTTTTATAAAGATCCGTTAGACCTTATGTCGGTTTGTTATGTCAAAAAATATACTGAGTTACTGAAATTTGATCTGACATTTGGTCTAACGGATCTTTATAAAACCCGGCCTGAAAATGTTAGTATTAAGAACGTTGTAAATACTATTTAGTTAGAATGTTGTTCTCGATCAAAGAAAGAAGGTGATTAAGAGCATAACTACTGCTGGATAATTGGCGTACAATGGCGTGCCGTCTACGTAGAGAGGAATGGAATGCTACGATGCTGCGATTGTAAAGCCACGGTCCGCTGACTGGTCGCAGCTTAAATACCATGCGAGGTAATTCCGATATCATACGAGAGTGGGGCATTTTACCTATGATAATACCATTAATACCTACTCCATGTTATACAATACATAATAATCGTTTTGTAATGTGTTTTCGTATGTTGTCTACCAAATAAACTTTAAATATATACAATATGTTCAATCAACGTTGAATATCGTCCTATTGTCTACTAAATGATAACTGAGTATGATTTTACTACCGAGCGCCAACAAAGAATAAATTAAATTGCCGGAATTTACGCGTACGTTTTATACTATTCGGTTTTTGTACTATCTCGTCAACGTATTTATATTACTCGAATATCACCTAAAAGCGCTTTCATAACAGTTCCTACCTACAGTTTGTCGAATCGCTAATCGCAAATTACTTACCTACCTAAGAGAGAACACGTGGTTATAACTGGTGCTGGTATTTGGGAAATCGATAAACATTAAATATTGAAACGATTTTTGTTTCCGTGTAAGTAAGCATTAACTTCTTTGGATATAGGTAACTGGGGTTTGAACATACTTGGCTCCAATTTTTGCGTGTTATTGAAAATATACTTACATTTCAGAAGGATTTATTTCTTTAAGTATTCTGCAAGGTAATATTGCCTAACAGGGATAAAATCATGCAGGTAAATACAGTAATGTGCCCCAATATTAACGGACGATAACTGTTATTAACCGCAATTTGTATTACATTCAAATAATATATTTACATTAATATTGCCTGTAATCATACATTTTATAACTGCTGTTATCATCGATAATTAGTGAAACGAAATGCCCATACACTTTCACAGCCTCAAGGTAAAAAATTAAAAAAATGAGACTATTTTTCATATTTAATAGTATATTATGCAACTGGTGTATAAGAAGGGTATAAAAAGGCGAGTGGTGTGGGTTGCGACGTGAGCCTTGGCGAATATTGTAAGTAAAGACACCACGAGCCTTTTTATACCAGTTATACACCGTTGCATACAATACTTTTTCTACGACTCATTTCAAATAAATTGTAAGTATTGTTCAGTCTTTTCATGCGCCATATTTCCCCTTAGTAATTGTGCAACTTACCTACGTAATTTCTTCACTAATGCTAATAATTTCTTTATGGATTTTTGAAAGAATCATTGTACCTACATATTTTCTTCATGAACACGAAAAAATCGTTTTATTTAAATAATATAATCATTTATCAGCTTGAATGTTTTCGTTTTCAATAAAGAATTTGGTGGGAAATCAAAAATATGACACTTTGTTTATGCTTTATTTTTTTTTAATTTGCTAGACTTGGCATCCGACCTAAACTCAATTCAAATCCGGATCGAATCTTAACTGTTTCGTTTTCATAAATATATCCGAAAATAGATAAAACTTGTTAAACAACACAAAAAGAGGATAAATGTATGTATTCATATTAGTAAATAATATATTATGCATCAATTAATACATAAAAAATATAGCAAGTTGCGTTAAGTTGGCAGCACTGATTTTAATCATAAAAGTTTCACTTGAACGCACCAAAGAATGACTACTAAACATAGTATTTATAGTAGTCTGTGGCACCCAACTCTGCTTTAATTTTTCATTAAAGTAGGGTAAGGAGTGTGTTTTTGGGCAATAGACTAGATATACTTTTTACAGAATAAATAAAGTATGTATTTATATTAGAGTTCATGATTGCTTAAATCGCGAAAAAAAGTACAGGAGTAGAAAAAGTATTTTATGTGTAAGTTGGAGTCTTGTAATGCTACTAGGTAATTATCTGGTTATTGCAACTAACTTACATTAAATAGCTCCCTCTAAAGTCATTCTATTGAACAACCAACACGCGTGTAGTTCTCCTGCTAAAACTAACTATATCACGGGTGTCGGTTGAATAATATCTTAGGGAGCTTTTTAAGTTAGTTGCAATAACCATATAGTTGCAATTACAACACTCCACCTTACGTAATACTCTGAAAGGCATTTTATCTTCGTTATATCATGTGATCTGACCGTGAGTCTTTTTTTATCTTTAGTTTTATGGAATTTTATATAGAATATAGAATCTATGGAGTACAATTAGCTAACTTATGTTGGAAATTGTAACTATAAAATTAACCATACAAAATAATTCGGCGTTAAATTCATGAACTTTAACGCTTGTTGACTTGACAAGTAGGTACTTGTCAGCGAAGTAATCCCAAGTTTCGTCCGTTTTTTAATGTGAATTGCTGGTATTGGAAAAATGAAGTTAAATAAATGATAGTCACTTTAAATAACAGTTTACTTACATACCAGTTAAATACACAGTGAAAACTTTCAATAAGTACTTTTTATCTTGACGGTATTTTGTGTATATAGTAGTGTACATAGTTATTAATTATTATATATAATAATTTGATGGGACTACTAATTGCAACAGTGGCTAATTTATATAAATGTGTTTTATTTCACTTACTTTAAAACAATGATTTTATTTATGTATATCCGGTAAATAACAGTTTGGTTAACAGTCGGTTGGAGGACATTTTCGTACTTCATCTTTATCAACCAGTGGAAAAAATAATTTGATGTTATGTCTTTAACTAATTATTATAAATCTCCAGAGTCGGGTTCTTATTATTGCAGTACCTTAGCTGCATTAATAAACAGTTGGTAATACGGCACAGGCGCATTGGCGCAATCGTAACATTTGTAAAACTAGAAGCGTCCGAAAGCCGTGCCGGCGGCGTTGAATAATGCGCCAAGACCATGCCAGTGCAGTGCACCGACATTTTAAATTTGGAAAGTTAACTTCGCGGCTGATGCCACGAAAGCGATGGATACCATCAAATACTGCAGTGTAACTAGTTCCACGTTTGTTAGTAATACTTTAAGTAGGTATTACAGTGAGTTCATACGTACGTTCCCAAAGGTTCAAAAATGAATGAGCAACTTTATGGTCTTAAGAATAAAGTCATGTTCACATATTTTGGTCACTGTTCATATTTGCGAACTCGACTGTACCTAACGAGTATGAACTAGGTAATTTCTATAATTTAATCCCGCTCTACAGTGGCCCGGGGAGGGGTATCTGTGTAATTACGGCCTTTAACACTGACAGCGCAAACTGTAGGTACCTATGCTAAAATTATGTCACAGCTTTATTCATTTCTAGAACGAATGATTATGGATGGAATGGTCGAAAGCAAAAAGTTTGACTTCGGACAGTTTTTTGGACTAGTTAGGAGACAAACATAATAAAAGTCCCCACCGCTCTGAAGAATGCCCTAGGGCGGGGGGCCAAATAGAAGGTCCAGTATTTTGGGCTTTTGTTGTTGCCCTATTCACACCCCCTTTGTGAGCACTCATTTCCCAGACTCTAATGATTTTAAGGGGATGCCTCGATTCTTTAAACCACGCTTCCCTGTAAGGGACACGCTCATTAAGAGAAAACGAGATTGAGAAACAAAATTAGATAAATATTTTTTGCATAGCAACCAATCCCAACGACAATCGGCTTTATCACCTTTTGATCGACAGCCTCCCTTTCGATCTCCCTCCACCCCTGCCCGAAGCCCAGTAAACCCCGGACTTCGCCTGCCTCTTATAGGCCGTCAACTTACTTAGCTTTCTAGGAAAGCAATATGAGCGGATTTTTCTCACTAATATACTCAGATTTTTGGCTGAGAATAACGTCATCATCGACGAGTAGTTCGGCTTTAGATCCCCGTACTCGTGCATCCAACAGGTGCACCGCGTCACGGAGCACGTTCTGGACGATTTCTCTCCATTCCAGGGGCTTAGGACTGGTGCAATCTTTCTCGACGTGGCGAAAGCATTAGACAAGGCATAACGGGCTGATATACAAAAACGATATCATCTCGGTATGCCTGACAGACTCGTACTCACCATACGAGATTTTCTCAGGGATCGAAGCTTTCGATACAGACTAGAGGGAACGTACTCGGACCCACACCAATCCGGGCCGGAGTCCCGCAAGGCTCCGTGCTCTCATCTACTCTTTATTCGTTATTCATGAACGACATTCCCAGGCACCCTAAAGTGCAACTGGGGTTGTTTGCGAACGATACCGCGCCGTTTTTGATTCATTGTGAGTACACTTTTATCCGGCCTATACCTCCAGGAGGCAATCACTGACCTAGGTCGTTGATTTAATCTTTGGCGTATCGAAGTCAATCCGGAAAAAAAGCACTGCGGTAGTCTTCCACCCGTCTGACCGCGTTAGCACGGAAAGGCGTGTGGCTCCGATCCATGTTTGACCGGCCCATCCCCTGGGCCCACGAAGTCAAATATCTTGGAGTGACCCTCGACAGAAAACTGACTTTCCGTATCAGTAGGGTACGCAACCGTGCGTTATTCGTGCTAGGAAGGCTTGGGCCGATGATTAACAAGTTTAGTAAAATGTCACTTAGAAATAAGCTGACACTCTACAATACTTGTGTTCGTCCAATCATATCTTATGCAAGTGTAGCTTTTGCTCACGTGCCTATGACATCGCTCAAGCCGCTTCAGGTCATTCAGAATCGTTTTCTCCGTAGGGCGACTGGTGCTCCGTGGTACCGAACCTCAGTCTGCACCACGATATGGGGATTAGCACCATGTATGGTTTCTTTAAGCAGACTGCCAGACGTTATTTTGACAACGCTCCCCATCATAAGAAACTGTTAGTTAGGAAGGCTGTCGACTACATTCCCATCCCTCCCCCCTCTGTCGTAACTCGGCGATCACTGATTAGGGGCCGTACGGTTCGGTGTCCTAGGCACACACTCACGGACCCGGACGACGTAATCACAACGTCCATCGAAAAATGGAACGCTGCGCTTACGGCGTCCAACTCAGACACGACGCGTACACTTAGGCATTCTCGCCGGTGGGGACGTCCACCGCGCGATGGCGACAACTCTGACACATATAGTCCCTATTCGTCCCGGTACCGCCGCACACTGGGTAGAGTCAGTCCGACCCAGGTCGGGCGTAGCTGAGTTTCTTGCTGGACTCTTCTCAGCTAGACTAGGTTTAGTGAACTAGCGAAAAAACTCCCAGTAACTCGATTCCACTCACACCTCAGATTCGGTTGAAACCGATGAACCAATCTCACTGGAGCGCAAACTCTTAGAGTATTCAAGTGTTCCAAACCACGCGCGTGGTCGTGTCGGAGGTTTTCCCCTGGAATTTTCCCAGGCTACTTACTCTCCAACCTCGCACTCCTGTCGCGTTATTGGGCCCAGCGTATAAAGCCACAGTCAGGTTCAAAAGAAAATACGATACGGTAAAATGATACAAATATGGACCCGGGTCTACGGCTAGCGTACTAACAACATCATCTCCAAATACCTACGACGTTATTAAACACATTTTCAATGAAAATATCAATTTCAAAATATCGCAACAATTACTTACATCATTTATATTTAGAAGTATTTTCTAGTGGTGTCGATTATTTATTTATTTTATTAGGAAATCGAACAGCTATGATATTGCATAAAACATTAAGAGCGCTTTAATAAAATGTAACGGGTCCACTAGCGCCACTCGTAAATAACTGTAATTATTTAAATTTAACGATATATAACTAAAAAAGGGGGCCGCTACGTACTTTAGTTTGTATTTAAGTACTTTTTGAATCCATCAAACTAGTTTTTACGTTGTTGGATTCGTCAATCTATGCGTCCAAAGTTAAAACGGCCGTTTTAATTTTGAGCTCATAGAGAGACGAATCTAGCAACGTATAAACTAGTTTGATGGATTCAGAATGTACTTAAATACAAACTATAGTACGTAGCGGCCCCCTTTTTTAGTTATATATCGTTAAATTTAAATAATTACAATTATTTACGAGTGGCGCTAGTGGACCTGTTACATTTTATTAAAGCGCTCTTAAAGTAGATACAGAGAGCCAATTGTAGGAGTTCACAGGTACCATGATACTTAACTAATCTTTAGGTTCATATTAATACTAATGTTACGCACTAACAGTAACCACATGCGAACAAAAATGGGAAATAAATTAATATTATATAATTATCATAATATAATATTATTATTATTGTAATATAATTATCGCTCTTATTACCACGTGTTCATCATTTTTGATAATTATCAACAAACACACATAAACTAGGTACCTATATGGCACGCAGTAATTTTACATTGTGCTTATTTCATGTGAACCAAATCTGTAAACTGTCACTACAAAATGAAATTAATATTCATTACTAATGATATTATAGTTGATTGTTATTAAAAATAATAATATTACGAAATTAAACTGTTCTACCTAAATTTTGTTTTAGAAGGAATAGTGCATTTATTCACCCAAGTTTTTATTTCCCTAGCGTTTAGCCATTTAACTACCGTGTTAATAAATGTATACATTGCTACGAGTAGTGCGAGTTGCAAACGATCTTAATCAGAATATATAATCATAAAACAAAAAGTGCCTTGATGCTAAAGAACACGTGTGTTTAATATACTGGATTATAAGCCTGAAATCACGTAACAAGAGCCACGGAACATTGTTCTGTGATAAGAAGCTTACCCCCGAAGAGGTCCGCCTCGGGAAAAATAAACAAGTATTTAAAAGAAAGCTAAAAAATAATTTATTAGATACACTGCTATAGAGTTAACTTTATGTAAGAAGTAGTTATTAGTATATTATGCAACTCGTGTATAAGAAGAGTATAAAAGGCGAGTGGTGTGGGTCGCCAAAGCTCACATCGCAAGTAAAGATACCACGAGCCTTTTTATTCCAGTTATACACCGTTGTATTCAAATAGTAGACATAAATTGGACACAATCGGCTGGGTCTATTATTTCAATGGGCGTCCCCCAAGGGTCTATTCTGGGTCCATTCTTGTTTCTTGTCTATGTCAACGATTTGCCTTACTTAGTTAATGAAAAACATAAATTAGTTCTTTTTGCAGACGATACATCGGTGATATTTAAAGTTAAACGAAACCAAGAAAACTTTACTGATATAAATAATGTATTGTCGTCTAGTGTTCACTATAAATAATCTGCTCCTTAATGCTAAGAAAACGAAGTGCATTCGATTACACAGAATACAAGTAACGCACAGATTACTCTAAAAGATGAACTTCTTGAATTTGAAGATAAAGCAGTTTTTCTTGGCATAACTTTGGATTCAAAATTACAATGCAGTCCACATATTTCCACTCTGGCAAGTAGACTCAGTTCAGCTGCTTATGCCATGAAAAGGATTCGTCAGCTTGCAGTTGTTGAGACGGCAAGGCTGGTATATTTTGCCTATTTTTATAGCGTCATGTCTTATGGAATTTTATTGTGGGGCAAAGCCGCTGACATCAATTCAATTTTCGTCCTACAAAAACGTGCTGTACTGCCGTCTCAAGAAGAAAAACCATAAGTGACATTTTTTGCAAAATGGACTTATTACCAGCCTTGTAATCAGGAAAAAAAATGTGATCTTTCTCTCTAGGAGATATAGTACTATATCTTTTGTAGATCACGATTTAGACAACCACAAGTGCATAATTTACAAGAAATCTAAAGTTTTTTGGCTTTATCTCGAAACTTACTTTTTGTCACTTATGGTTTTTCTCCTTCAGACGGCAGTGTACGGAATATTTACAATTTGGGGTCACGCATTTCTCTGAAAGATAAGTTTAAAAAAATTAATATTCTCACTGTAGCCTCACAATATATCTATGAAAATATAATGTACATTCGTAAGAATCTTGACATGTATAAATTAAAAAGTGACATTCACAATTATAACACCAGACATAAATATGTCCTTTATGGGGAACTGTGTACGGTTTTACAAAGTGAAATTGTCAATGAGTAGATTTGAATCAAGCGTTAAACGCCATCTCTTACAAAAATCTTATTACACTATAAATGAGTTTATAGAAGATAAAGCCGCATTTATGTAAAATATATTTATACTTATTATTAAAATGACGTGTAAAAGAGCTAGGTTAAGCCTATTTACAAAATAAATATTTTGAATTTTGTTGCATACAATACTTTTTCTACGACTCATTTCAAATAAAAAGTAAGTATTTATCATAATTTTCATGCGCCATTTTTTCCCTTAGTAATTGTGCAACTTATTTACGCAATTTCTTCGGTAATGCTATATAACTTCTTCGTGGATTTTTTAAATAATCAATAAACAAACAAACAACAAACAACCTGCACATTTAATTCATGAACACAAAAAAAAACGTTTGATTTATGTAATATAATCATTTATTAGCTTGAATGTTTACGGTTTCAATTAGGAATTTGGTGGGAAATCAAAAATATGACACATTGTTTATGGTTTGTTCTTTTTTTTAATTTGCTAAACTTGGTATCCGACCTAAACTGAATTCAAATTAGTTATCAGTTAAAATTCGGATGGAATCTTAACTGTTTCGTTTTCATAAATATATCCGAAAATAGATTAAACTTGTTAAACAACACAAAAAAGATGATAAATGTATGTATTTATATTAGTAAATAATATATTATGCATTAATTAATACATAAATATTGTAGCAAAGTTGCGTTAAGTTGGCAGCACTGATTTTAATCATAAAAGTTTCACTTGAACGCACCAAAGAATGACTACTAAACATAGTATTTGTGGTAGTCTGTGGCACCCAACTCTGCTTTCATTTTTCATTAAAGTAGTGGAAGGAGTGTGTTTTTGGGCAATAGACTAGATAGATTTTTTTACAGAATAAATAAAGTATGTATTTATATTAGAGTTCATGATTGCTTAAGTCGCGAAAAAAGTACAGGAGTAGAAAAAGATTTTTAAAATGGAAAAGTCTTCCTGCAGGCTAGCTGTAATAAAAGTTTTGTAGGGCTTTTGTTACATTTGTAATTTTTGTTGTAAGCTTGATAAATAAATAAATAATAAGAGCAATGTTACGAGCAAATTACCGTCAAATGTCCGATAGGATGCGCATTGTTTAAATAGAAAATAACTAGTGGTTAATATTATGTAGGTACTGTACTACCTATTGAGTTCCAGAAAACTATAATTCATACAAAACGTAACATACTGATTCATATGATTGGCATTTAAAATAAATGTCCCAGTGCTTCGTCACTGATCCAATAGGCCCTTTTCAACCTTTTATAATAATAGGGGCCAACAAAAGGTTTATATTGGGTATTAAAGTGTCAAACATCGGTACGTTTACCTTTGATTGGCTCTTAGAAATTGTGACCGTTTCCAACTACCTAGGGCATTAATGTAGCCTATTAATCGAACGCGCCAAACAGCAGCTATTCTGGCTGTCGAGCACACGTGTGCTATGTTGTCGGTATAGCACCTATATGCATTACGCGCCTACAGTCCTACACCATTATGCGGCCAATTTATAACCACGTGCGACAGAGTAATGCAATTCTGGAAACACACGCTCCAAATATATAGAGGCATGAATTAACGCTCCCGCGGGGTGACACTAACAATTTATTTAAAATAATAATAAAATAATTTAAATAATAATGCCATATGCCATTTCCTATTATTATTTATTAAGAAAAGTACCTATTCTAAATAAGACGCATAAAATAAGATGGACGGATGGACGTCCATCAGGCGTTACATTGCTATATGTCATTGTCATTTTAGTGACATCAATTTCAAACTATAAGCCAGTTATCAGTGAAGATAAATACGACGAAAAATGTTCGGTAGTGAAACCTTTTTATACGATATATACCAAACTTAATTAAGTGAAACTGGCTAACAACCATGCAGTTAGTGCGTCTGCGTGTAAAAGTAATGGGTGGCTATGACACACGCCTTTTGGGGTGTGTTAAAATTAAGAATTTTTTAACTTGTGATTTCTTTGAAATTATTAATATTTCTTAAATTATAGGTTTTTGAACTATACAACTTTATATAGTCTAATTAGGCTCTAAAATCGTTGGCTTAAATCTTTCGGGTTATTAAGGTCCACGGTGTATTAAGGTTGTGGGGTCGGCCCAACGACAGAACGCAGTTGGGTCGAAGTCGAGCAGTTATAAATTGAAGGCAGACCTAAGGTGTAGGGGTGATTCGTTCGTATCAGCATTGCGATACAGCGAGGAAATGCCGCCAGCATCCTCGGTACAATGCCCCAAGAGCCTGTTTTAGATTTAAGTTAGTTGTAATATTATTTAAGTTATTGTTATTTAACTATTATTACCGCCTGTAAATTAGTTATTAAAATAAATTTATAACTGATTTAATATTATGCTGTAATTAAGTCTGAAATAACTTCACCATTCAACATACCTAACAAACAAATAACAAATCCTGTCCATATGGATAGAAAGACAGTATTTGTTATATTTTAAAACTTGAGCAAAATAATATTGTTCAAAAATTGTGTCTAAAAATTCTCGCCTATAACAGGTGATTTCAGGTAAGCGGCTTACAGCAAATAGTAGGGTTGAAGGATGTAGCGACGAACCAACATGTTGTTTCTAATTCGTTCCAATGATCAGCAATATTTCAAGTGAAAACCGAGAAAATTATTTAGAAAATATATGGAAGAAGAAGAGGGAGTTATTTTTATACAGCACGTATAGAAAACATATTTAAAAAACAGAGAAACAACTTTTACATCTTTTACATCATATATTGCTGTATAATAAGCGGTCAATCTGTTTAGATGTCAGAAAAAGAGTATTGCTCGTCTAAATCGACGTTTTAGCCTTATAATGAGGAAGACTTACTACGCTACTGATCATCAGAAACGATGATTTCTAACAAAATATTATTTGATCTAAGTCATGCCTTTTATCGTGCATTACATGTACCTATATACAATGCAATGATTTATATTTGGTTGAGCTCACGTTATATCCTGAAAAACTCACATATGGGTACCCTATAATTTTTTAGTATTTATGTATGTATTACAAAAAGGGGAAGAGGATTAATCTCCGTGACTGTTTTAAACCTTTGTAAATCTCAATTGTCAATGTCTAATATACTGACCGAGTGAAGTGAACCGAGGATACCTTCGTTTCACTCGGTCATCAGCTTCGACAAAATGCTTTCGTCACAAAAAAGCTTCAACTTCGACAAAAATGCTTTCGTATGTCTAGATTTCCGGTATTTTTCCTCTACGTACGTACAGATCGCATTTTCGATTCTGATGAAATTATGTAAGCAGGTTCAATAACAATGTAGATTTTTTTATCGAGTTAGTATTTAGAAATTTTCAAAAGAATTTTTAAACGGCCACTAGTTTAGGTATGTGTGTTCAATATTACTTACTAGGTATAATTGATAACCCGGGGAAATTTAAAACATTGCTAAAAAATATTACCTGGAATGTGAATCTCAATTTACATTGCAAGCTATATGGCCCATTGTTGTAAACCTAAATAGATGAAGAATATAAGTATATTTAATGAATACTAGTGTCTGCTATGTTAAACTGTTGTTAATGCGGATCGATCCGTGCGATTTCGCCAGCAAACCTATCAAGGTTTCCAATAGTGGCTAAGAATAGTATGTACATGTAAATTACTCATATTGATTTAATAAATGAAAATATATATATTAATTTCACATTACAAGCCACGAAGAGGCGTATTGCACGAGTATTCAAGAGCCAGGTACTTGGTAGGTCAGGTATCTATTGGTAGCACAGCTAAAGTAGCCAAATGTACTGATTATGACCTTACTCCCACAATACTAATAACGTGATGCGATCGATTTGGCTTCGCTTACTACTAAGTAACTCTATGATGCTAAATGTACAAAGATGAATTCGAAAATATATGTAGCAGTAAGTAAATCCCAAATGAAACTCAATCAAAGGTATCGAAGATAGTTGCTACTGAAACAACGTACCACTATCGGTAGAATGGTTTAAGTAAATAAAACATCTGTGTGGATTACAACATCTCATCTGTTAGAGATATAGCAGATTATTTCGTCTCAGATTCACTGTACATACTGTTTAAGATAGAAGAAAATATTTATACCTTTCGTCACCAATACTAATGGAATAACTAGTAAAATGCCTCATAATTGCCTACGGGACATTATTGCATATTACTGGATCAAAGCACCAATTTGCTAAGCACGCGAAGTATTAAACATTGTAAACAGTACATTTAAGCTAAATGCAAGAAAAATGTTGATGTATGAAATTGTTAGTCGAAGCTCATTAATTGAGTTGTACTGGATGTCCAATGGAAGTTTTCTATTTCGACACCTTTAAGTATGGGTAAGAATTGTCGCGCTTTCAGCTTATTAAGGGTTAAAGTGACCTACTGAATTTGTTGGAATTGAGGAAAGGGGAATCTTCTTATTCCATAATGACGCCTTTTTTCGTTTCTAATGTTAACCAAATAAACAAACTGTAGCAGGGATCTTAATAATTTGAATATGGTGCACAAGATGTTATTGCACATTCAAAATACTGACTTTTGAGGTGCCACTTCAAAGGTGTTCATTACTAGGCCCTAATAAGCGTTTCGCAACGGGTGATCGTCGGTCACGAAAAAATTCTGAAATGAGTTGCACATTTTTGGTGCTTCTTTACTTAACCGAAACGCATGGTTTTGATAAGATAAAATCACTTTACACGCAATCAAGCCCTCATTGATTGATTACAACAGTCAGGGAATTTTTAAAAAATCTCTAAACTCCATCTCGTCGCCAGGCCAAAAATATCTCCTTATCTCAATACAAGTGAGGTTTTATATTGAGTAAGTCTATAGATGTGGTTATTGTAATGTTAAATGGCGTCATTCCATCTGAATTAATCGCGATTTCGAGCTTGGCGCCATAAGAATAACTTAAGTACGGGTTTAAATTGTGTCTACACAACTGTGTTCAACATTTAGAAAATAAAAATTGATAAAAAAATAATATAAGGTAAACGTCCCTGTGCTCAACACTGACCCTATACATGGCACTTTCAATCTTATGTCACGATAACACAGGTGATTATTAGGTAGGTGTCATCTATTGAGCACTAAGGTGACGAGCACTGGGACGTTTACCATACATATTTGTCCTTTGACTTTGACGACCGCTTTAGCCTAGTTGGTACTGACCCTGCCTACGAAGCTGGAGGTTCCGGGTTAGAATCCCGGTCAGGGCATATATTTGTATGATGAGCACGAATATTTGTTCTTAAGTCTTGGATGTTTCTATATATTTAAATTTCTATTTATTTGTATAAGTATGTATATCGTCACCTTAGTACCCATTACAAGCTTTACTTTATTTAAGATTAGGTTAATTTATGTAACATTGTCCATAATATTTATTATTTATTTATTTAAATGGTAATAAATAATTTGATTAATAAGCTGCTAATGCTAGTTTTCTTAATTCTTTTTTCAACCAAAATCTGCCACCGGAAAAACTGTATTTTTAACAATAAACACATTTTATTCATTAGAATGGTGAATAGGTAATTGTTGCTTCCCACTGAGTCCTTCGGAAAATATTTTTTCTTTGATCAGGCACCCAGCAACGTCGTCGTGATGTGAAATAGTCTAATAACGTAACATGTATTTGTGAATGTCTTGAAAATATCATAAAATATTGTTAAATACCTATTATTCTCAATGCCAACAGAGAACAAAATGTCAAATTAGCGTTATCTGGCACTATTGCCTTGTTAATAAGACGCGATTTTGCCTGCGAAGCGTCATTAACTTTTCCTATATTTTTTTATATCATACGAGTATGTCACTATAAATATCTAATTGGAGGACTCTAACGTTATTGCTTGCTAACTCTGTTTCAAGAATGAATTATGATATACTTTTCAATCTTTACACAATGTTAAGGTCTATTTTGATAAGAAGGTCAACGGATTTAAAATCTAGGTTAAATTATGACGTAGGTGCTGTGTTGGATGGCACTGGTAGTGACATTAGTGTGCTCCTAGATGGTGCTCTCTATAGATGTTTTGGCTTTATTTCAAGTGCTTCGCTCAGCTATATTTAATATTAAAAAATATTGTCTGACTTCCGAGGACTTATTATATCACTGTAAACAAAAAACAAAGTGGTAAGACTCTTAAAGCTGATTGATTCAATGATAGATTGAAATTTTTATACTCGATATATATCAGTGCGATTTGCGTGTAATTGGATTCTGAGAAGGGTGATATGTTAAACAAATAACGTAAATAACGTGCTGACAGTTTAGATATTGTTTCGATTATATTAGTACGCTGGAAGTGGCAAACTTCGCAATTGCGGGGGCGTTACAAAGGTTTATTCAATTGCAGTTAATGAGTGATGAGGGAGGAAACGGCGTAAAAAGGGACAGTTTTGAACAATAAGTGGGGGCGAAAGGCACAACGACTCCCAGTCTTAACGTTACCCCTCGCTTTGTCTTGAAGCCTCCTGGATGGTAGAGAATGTGTCGAGAAGTTGTTACACACCAATCAGAGATCGAACCCTCATGGGGTAAGTCGTAGGTTTAGCGGGAACCACCGGGCGGGTGCAAGTACTAGCCTTCACGTGACGGAGCGAGTGCCGCGGTGTGGCCCGGTCCGCGCCAGCATGGACCGGCTGTCAAGAGCTGGAGACTGGCGTCCGTGGCGCCGCCTCCACGCTACTGCGGCACGCGCCAGAGCCGCGGCCGCCCTGCCGCCCGCGCCACCGACGCATCCCCCGGCCGCCCCGCAGGCTTCTCGCCCCGCAGCCCCGCACGCACGCCGCATTCTTGCTTTTCACCCGTCCTAGAGCGCGGAAGCACAAAGAGCTTCGATTCTCGATCGAGTGACACGAAGTTCTTGCCAATTTTTGTCAAGAGCATTTTCGTAATACCGGCCAATAAGTTAGTACCTACAATCGGCGGCCTTTACCTACATATAAATAAACAGCGGCAAGATATCAAACGAAGGTAAACTATCTTATAAAATGTACCGTAGACTAATTTGCTGGTTTTTTATTTCCCACATAATTAACGATGTTCAACAGGCTAGTACGATGTCAAAGAAGTTTTTGAAAGTTGTTTTTTAAGTAATATAATCAAACTAAAAATACCGACATACCTACCTCTAGTTTACGTCAAGTAACTTTTAGTCGTTCTCATTCATTATTACATTAATATTAATTAATTACTTTCATAGCAGATTGAAATCACATTATTATAAAGTATATTACTTTCTTATTAATAACAATCATGCATGTGATTTAAAAGGGTAGGTACCCAGTATGTACGTAAGTGTTACTGAGAGTTCATATCGGCCTGCCGGAGACAGGCGTATGGACGTGGGTGGAGCCGCGAAGTTGATTCGGTAATAGGTTCGTCAAGTTATTAACATAATGTGCCGTATGTTAAGATACCGAACTAGATGATCAGGATACATTCTGAATTAAATTATCGCAGATCTTCTCTCCTTATAAGGAATTAATCTTGATGAATTTCAACATTTAATTATGACATTTAAACTGTTGAGATAAAGATTTATTGATGATCATTTGTTTTATGGAATATAGTAGGTACATATTTGAGCACCAAGCAGCAGAGCAAAAGTACATACCAACGTTTCTCTAATTTCGCACGCAGGAACTATGGCAACATGTCAACCACATTCGTGTTCGGCGAGTGTCGGCACAGTTGGTACCGCAAAAAGAGTTTGAACTCTGCCGGTGTTACGCAATACATGGTGGCGTGAGTCCTGCATACCCACTGGAGCATTCCTAATGCTTAAAAACTTTCATACCTAAATGCCTATCAAGTTCCTAAATGTTGACACATTCTAGCATATAATACCATAAAATGTCGTCGTTAATCGTACTAGTGTTAAATATTATGTTAGTATTTTTATCTTTATATCTTACGATTTCAGCCTTATTAGGTAAGCAAAAAGTAGTATTTATTGACTAGTTGTAAATAGTTTATTAAATGAAAGCACAATACAAATTCTAAGCTAAGATAAAAGTAAGCTATATGAAGTAAACTATATTTTTCTACTCCTGTACTTTTTTCGCGACTTACGCAATTATGAATTAACATAAATACATACTTTATTTATTCTGTAAAAAGTCTATCTAGTCTATTGCCCAAAAATACACTCCTTACCCTACTTTAATGAAAAATAAAAGCAGGGTTGGGTGCCACAGACTACTACAAACACTATGTTTAGTAGTCATTCTTCGGTGCGTTCAAGTGAAACTTTTATGATTAAAATCAGTGCTGCCGACTTAACGCAACTTTACTATATATTTTTTATGAATTAATGAATGCATAATATATTATTAACTAATATGAACACATACATTTATCATCTTTTTTGTGTTGTTTAACAAGTTTAATCTATTTTCGGATATATTTATGGAAAGGAAACAGTTAAGATTCGATCCGGATTTTAATTCAGTTTAGGTCGGATGCCAAGTCTAGCAAAAAAAAAAAACAAAGCATAAACAGTGTCATATTTTTGATTTCCCACCAAATTCTTAATTGAAAACGAAAACATTCAAGCTGATAAATGATTGTTACTTAAATAAAATTATTTTTTGTGTTCATGATGAAAATGTGTAGGCACGTTGATTATTTTAAAAATCTATGAAGAAGTTATATAGCATTAGTGAAGAAATTGCGTAGGTAAGTTACACAATTACTAAGGGGAAATATGGCGCATGTAAAGTCTGAAAAATACTTAAGTACTTTTTATTTTAAATGAGTCGTAGAAAAAGTATTGTATGCAACGGTGTATAACTGGTATAAAAGGCTCGTGGTGTCTTTACTTACAATGTTCGCCAAGGCTCACATCGCAACCCACACCACTCGCCTTTTTATACCCTTCTTATACACAAGTTGCATAATATACTAAAATAGATTTTATAATTTACTTTATTTATTATACTATATAAAGTAAATTATAAAATCTAGCCTAATCGAATAACCCACCCCGAATCACACCCGGTGCAAAGGTGCCCATCACACTAGCGGCATTGCCTCGTTGAATAGCGACTGCCAGCCTTTGTACCTGACTAGTTGGTTTCATATTGAAAATATTATGGTGCGGTCAATAGTTAACGGCTAAAGTGCATGATGTTGATATTACCACGTGAGTGGCAAACAAGCGTACGGCTCGCCTGATAATAAGGGTCACCGCAGCCTATGGATGTCTGCAACAACAGGGGTGTCACATGCACATGGCCGACCCTTTAAAAATTGTGTGTATATTAATCTTTTTTGAAGAACCCCATACTGTAGTCTCTCGGGAAAACCTAGGTACCTACAGCTCATTTCATAACCGGAGCGTCTGAGCGAGAAACGGTACCATATATCTGACACTGTACATTTATATTGAATTTACGTTCCTGGGTTTTCGATCTTAAGGTGTGTTTAGGCTTTATTAAATCGCCTTGCTTAAACCTATGTATTTATAATGAACGTGTATTATATCGTGTAGGTGCGTAATTTGTACGTGGTGTCTGGCGCGTGGGCATGTGTCGACAGCTCTAAACTAGTCACCCATAAAACTGTTGTATTCTGCCGTAAAGCGGAATAGTCACTATAGAACACTAAATGTCTGACAATTAAACCTTGGCAAATCTATTATTGACAAATTTTGAACTTAGGGTAAACACGTGTCTATAGAACGTATTTATTATTATTATCTAATTATTCAGTAACCACGATTGTTTAACAATTAAACATGCAATTCCATTTTTAATTATTAAATAAAGTAACATTGCCCTCGAAAACTGAAATAATAGTGTGATACGGCATTATTTTGGTAAGGCATTATTTATTATTAAACTTATTAGTATATAATCGAGACGAATAAATAAATGATTGATTGATTACCTGTAATGTATATTTATTAATTAAATTGCAATAAACAAAGTTTTTAGGATACTGCTCAAAAACGTAACAAAGAAACCCTTATAATGCGACTCTTGTCTTCTCTTTGTCATTAGTTACGACTATGTAGGTGTCTCAGGAACTACTTAGGATCGGTTTTATAAAGATCCGTTAGAGCTTATGGCGTGGCGGTTTGTTATGTCAAAAAATGTACTGGGTTACTGAAATTTGATCTGATATTTGGTCTAACGGATCTTTATAAAATCTATTTGAAAATTGGAATAACTTTAAACAAGGTTAGCCCAAGTGCCCATTAAATAGAAAATAAAACATTAAACATATATTTACATTTTATGAAAAAATATAAATACTTATATAGTCATATTGATACTATATTTGTTATGTGAAAATTACTTAAATTACGTAAATTTAAAAATTACTTATTTTCGTTTAAAACGAGTATTTTTTTATTAAATGATCATGATTAAACGTCAGATGGATGATCTGGAAAATTTGCGAGGGCATTTGTTTAGATCCTGTACCAGTACCAGGCCAGTACAGTAGTTAGTCTGAAGTGATGATGTCATAGTGTCGATAGTGTAAACGATTCTTAAAAACATATCCACGTTCTTATTATTGTCAGTGATGGCAAAAATAATCCTAAGACGATATATAATATATTTAAATATAGTTGAGTGGGACAGCGGAGCGGAACACGTAGATGCGCTAACATTTTATAAATAAAAAAATATGACACGACACGTGTAATATTATAAAATGTAGAAGTGATTTGGGTTTCATCATAATCATAACTACTTATCATTTCGGTCCGTGGCTGTCTAATGTACCTACGTAATGTCTATCGGCGCGCTCGACTGAGGGTCTCCTGCTTGCGTCATCCCGCTGACTCGAGGCTCACTCTTGCCCCAGCCAGGGAATGCGATGCCGCATTGGACATTAAAATCCCGGTATCATTTTTAATCTGTATTGTTTATCACTGTTGATGATACTTAATAATTTAATTTAAAAAAAATTAAGGTAAATGTCCCATTGCTCGACACTGACCCAATACTTGTCACTTCCAATCTTATGTCATAACAATAGAGGTAAATAATATGAGTAAAATATAAGGTCTTGAGGTGTCAAACATTGGGACGTTTACTTTATTTGCTAATAGTGCACATAATCCACTAATTATTTAATTATACTGAAACAATAATATATATATGTTACTTTTATTAATATCCATCAAGCGATAATATTGTTTCAGGGGTCAAAAACTGGATTAAAAACTAATTCTGGTTACAGAATTAGTCCTGTGACTAAAAACTAGTGTGCCAAGTACATACCTACAGCAGGAAACTCATAGTTAAATGCACGAAAGCCGTTTACGAGCGAGAATGGTTCTGCGTACGCAGACTCCCTGTAATTGCGTTTTCCATCCCCAACTCTACTAATTACGTTACGACAGGTATGACAATTCAGTTTTCATCCACATTGAAACGTCAGCAAAAGTCAGTTGGTGAGGCGCCGCGCGTGACCTTTCGCCGGAATAACTAATGCCTATGCCTACCTGTATTTTAGGGATACGCACTGCTGCCACACTTGTACCGTACAACGCCTATTAGAGCGGCCGAAAGATAGGCCACCATGAATATTTGATTCTATATATGTTCCGAAATCGGGCACGTAGAGCATCGTTCGTTCCATTCGGGACTAATAACGCCATTTCATCGACTACGGCAAGCATGGCACCTAAAGAATCGTCTGAGTTTTTATCCTCACATACTGACAAATTTATAGAACCGGAATGTCTTTAAGTTGCCGGTAGGAAGCGATATTGATTGAATGACCAGGCGCTTGACAGGTGGATAAAATAACAGAGACGGGTCAAGCGATGCGACTGCCGTGGTCGACTGGTCGCGGAGTGCAACATTGAGACGGGTCAAGCGATGCGACTGCCGTGGTCGACTGGTCGCGGAGTGCAACATTGAGAAGGGTCAAGCGATGCGACTGCCGTGGTCGACTGGTCGCGGAGTGCAACATTGAGACGGGTCAAGCGATGCGACTGCCGTGGTCGACTGGTCGCGGAGTGCAACATTGAGAAGGGTCAAGCGATGCGACTGCCGTGGTCGACTGGTCGCGAAGTGCAACATTGAGACGGGTCAAGCGATGCGACTGCCGTGGTCGACTGGTCGCGGAGTGCAACATTGAGACGGGTCAAGCGATGCGACTGCCGTGGTCGACTGGTCGCGGAGTGCAACATTGAGAAGGGTCAAGCGATGCGACTGCCGTGGTCGACTGGTCGCGGAGTGCAACATTGAGACGGGTCAAGCGATGCGACTGCCGTGGTCGACTGGTCGCGGAGTGCAACATTGAGAAGGGTCAAGCGATGCGACTGCCGTGGTCGACTGGTCGCGAAGTGCAACATTGAGACGGGTCAAGCGATGCGACTGCCGTGGTCGACTGGTCGCGGAGTGCAACATTGAGAAGGGTCAAGCGATGCGACTGCCGTGGTCGACTGGTCGCGAAGTGCAACATTGAGACGGGTCAAGCGATGCGACTGCCGTGGTCGACTGGTCGCGGAGTGCAACATTGAGACGGGTCAAGCGATGCGACTGCCGTGGTCGACTTACAACACATTTAGATTTACTTACAGTAAACATTTACTCATACTAGTACTCATGTATTAATAAAATATACAATTTTACATGTCAAAAAAATAAGGTACATATTTATATAATAGGTATGTCAATTGAATCCAGAGTCATTAAGTTTTGTCAGTCGAATTGTTTTATTATCTATAAAATGTAATGTTCACCACGTAATAAAAAACTCAAAGGTCTTATTAATAAAACTTTAAAACTGTGCTTTAACGGGCCTATGGCATCGTGTACGTATTAACGTTAGTCAAAGTTCTGAGGGCGGTTCCAAAACGAAAAAATTTAATTAAAAAGTATGTTGTCGTGGTGAATCGGTATACAAAGTTAGTTAAACATTCATACCCAAACAGTGTACAAAAATGAATGTAACTTTTAGGCACCATTTTTAATAAATATTGTGGTTTATTCCAAATCACTTTCGTGGTCACTATTTTGTCGGATGGGATAAAGATTTTTATAATGACGTTTTCGGTTATTTGATAGAAATACGGGGCCGCTACCAACTAACTCAGAAATGCCACCAAAATCTACAACCAATTCCTCAAAACGTGACTATAAAATTGACGCGGTTGAAACGCTCGAATAATAACCCTGGACTATTTTTATTAAAAAATATCTTCAGAGTATGTGGATGGGAGCCAATAAACCTTTACGTCAGAAAAATAGAAAATTAATCCGCTTAAATAGTCACTTCCATGTCAGACTGAATAATTAAATATCACGAATCTTCTTTTTGGTTACTTATGTACCCTTTTGCATAGTATGTACTGAACTTTTACCTAAAATATATTTTGTTGCTCAAGTATCATCAACATTATTGTTTTCTCACATAATACACTCGCGGACAAGGATACGGGTCGGTATAATACCGTCATATTTCTTAATAGTGCAAACTTGTACAGTTTTTTAATCCTGTCATGATCTTTATTCAATTTTACATCTAACCTGCAAAAATATCAGTAAAAAATTACCATTTCCCGGTTTAAATCGGGTTCATAAAAACCCACGAAAAAAAAATTGGTAACGCAGCGAAATATCGCAAAAATCGACAGTTTTGAAGATTGATATTTTTATAATAGGATCCCGGGAATTGCTATTACTGTTGGGTACTACGAGTCATGTAAATAAAACTAGTGTAAAATATTTAGAAAAACCTATTGTGGTAATTTAATTTATATATGTTACCTCTTTAATCACCTCGAGTGTATATTACCTACACAGTGTTACAACAGTAGATTTTTAAAATTGTCGCTTTTTTCTAGTCTAAATTTTTTCTCTTTCTTTTGCCAAACTACTGGAACTATAGAGATTGAAAGGCGATATAAAGGATAATAAACATTACGCTGCTTCCAATGGCTGGCAACTGCAACTGCTGCGGGCCTGCGATCCACCTTGACCCGGTTTTGCGGGTCCACTCGTGTAATTGCAGCAACTCCTGGGCACGTCCCTGCGGACTACTCCCATGGTCTAAGAAAACAAGGGCTGACAATCCGGATTGTGCACCGCAATATGTCGCACTCACACTTACGTCCACATACCATCGACAGGCTGATGCTGGCTGATAACGTAATATCGTATCACCCACACTGTTAACCGATGTTCCGGATTGTATCATGACAACTCTCTACTACTGTTTGTTATTTCACGACTTAAAGGAAGTAGATAGAGTTCCTATATGGACGGAAAAGTTAGAATGCAGCTAAATTTAAAACTTGTTTAAAACGGCTGACAGCATACTATAAACAACCTCCATAACATGAGCATTAGCTCGTTTGCTTGGTGGTAATCCTTTGTTTGCTTCAAAGTCGTATCAAGAACTTTGAGGCAAACAAATAAATGTGACAAACACAACAAATATTATGTCTCTCTCTCTCTGTGGCACTTATTCAAATTCGTATACGACCTCGCTTCGTAGTAGTATTATTATTTGGTTACTTTGGGTTCCACGGAGATGATCGCGAACTAAATAACGACACTCAGACATCATACTACGTATAGTGTTATGTATGCCCGGGTAGCGAAAACTGCACTCACAGTTTCACCAAGATGGCATTCTAGTAAATGGTGTAAAACACGGAAAATATTTCGATTAGTATCAATTTCCCGCAGTCTAGGTTGTCCCGCTGCACCTTGTAAATATTTATAGCCAAAGAGCATCCTTCGGGAACTATCCAGCAGGAGATCTTATGACGTGATAATGAAAATTCTCTCTTAATGTTTGAACTCATTTTATAATTGAAATTATTAAGTTTATAAATGGAAAGAACGTTATATGTAAACGGTACATTACGATGACTTTGCCAGAGTTCTGTCATTTAAACTAAATATCGGGAATAATTAATACATTTAAAATAAATATCTGCAATGTGCAGTCCACGAACTATTGAGATCCTAACAGGCCTATTTCTATTAAATTACCCTAGTAGCGCTACGCCGTAGTTCGTAGCAGCTTTTAAGTCCATATGTAGCGTAACGCACCCGTAGCGGTGTCGCGATTTGCGCTGAATGGGACATCGACCGTCCATGCGGCAGCTTGAAACAGAGAAGAGCATTATGTTGATGCGTCAACATTAACCAGTCAGCTTTAAGCTAACTATGGGAGTGATATAATTCGTAAGTATTTGTTTTTATAAAATTGTTTTACAAAATCTTTTATTCTCATGCAACCATTCTAATTTTTAAACTTAATTATAACAATACTGTGTGTTGTCGAATACCTAGCCGCCCTTAAACAGTCAAGGTTATAAACATGTTAATAACCTCGAATGAGCTTTGTACATAAAAAAACTCGATAGATTTCAATCTAAGATACCGCAAAACGGTATTGCCGCCATTGCTTAAATGTAATTTGAATACTTATTCCTGATAGTTGATTACGTAACGTGTCAAACGCTAGGTTGTAGATGTAAATATTATTTTTCACCGACTTCAAAAAAGGAGGAGGTTCTCAATTCGGTTGCATGTTCTTTTTTTATGTGTGTTACCTCAGAACTCCATCCTTTATGAACAGATTTGATTTTTTTTTCTTTGTTTGATAGCATATGCTTCAAGGTTGGTCCCATTGTTACCAGAATATAGTTCTGATGATGGGATCCATGAGAATTTGAGGGAAACATTCCTCAAACATTCAAAGGAAACACAGCGATTTTAGTATTTTCGGTCATAAATCAAGCATTTGCATTCAGAAAGTAGCATTTGGTGAACAGGAACTGATGAAGGAGGCCACGGATGGTCATTCAAAACCCCTAGTGTTTCATGGGTGGCATTAAGATATTTCGATCGATCAATACTGACGCGACTATGACGAAGTCAATTTAAATGGTCATGATGCAATGTCACTATCAACCTGATCTGTAGTCGGTGCCATTTCGTCAACGTTAGACAATTTCTTTGGATGGCACCGACTTCAATAATTAAAATAGGTACGTTTACATTGTTCAATATTAAGAAGCGTAAAGTCTCATATTAGAAGTAAGGCAATTATTTTTAACTTTTTGGTGTTTTTTTTGAGTCGGTTTTATTTTTTAGTATGGAAAATGACATTTAGATCGACCTTACACACGCTCGAATCCGTCACGTGATCACCCCTACGTTTTAAGAAGAATAGCTATTTAAAACTTTCATCTTTAAGGACGCTGCCGTGGCCAACGACGTATAATGGGGCGTGCGCGACTGTGCGTGGCACTGTGACATATTGTGTACCTAGTGTCATTATCAATCGACGTAAAGGCCCCTTGTTGTACGATGCCGTATCGGCCAACCTTGCAGGTGCATAGTAAGAAGCCACGATCAATAGATCTCGATCACCGTCCAACATATGGTCATTGCTGATTGATGTCATATCAATTTCTAGAACTGTAGGGTTTTGCGATATCCCGTTCCGTTAACATTGTTTTTTTCATGGGTTTTTAGGAGTCCGATATAAAACTGGAAACGTTCATTTTTTTAACCGCTATTTTTGCAGGTTAGGTGTAAAATGAAATAAAGATCATGATAGAATTAAAAAACTGTACAAGTTTGCACTATTAGGAAATACGACGGTACTTTACCCACCTGTATTCTTTGCCTGCGAGTGTACTTTGATTATGGCACTGACATACTTATTATGCTGTTATCCTATTGGATATTCTACTTTAACATTAAAGTAATAGAGTTTCTATTACATAGACGCTGGCTAATAAAAATCGTATGTTTATAATGAATACTTTATTACATTGATGTTAAGAAGATATAAATTGGGTTTAATATAACCTGTTAGGCTCGGTTTTATAAAGATCCGTTAGACCATATGTCGGTTTGTTATGTCAAAAAATGTACTGAGTTATTACTGAAATATTATCTGATATTTGGTCTAACCCATCTTTATAAAACCCGGCCTTAGTGTCAAAGATTCAGTAAGTAGGTAGGAATCGGCAGTACTGGTACTTATATAGGAGTACAGTTAAAATCACAAGGGGCTTAACAACTTTTTACCTTGTCGCTTTAACGTCATGTTTGATCTGTCATACTAACATTTCCAACGAGTGAAAACAACAGACCACAAAAGTGTCCAGTCACTTATGAGTTCGACTACGTACCTCTTTATTATTAAGTTTATGAGTTCGGGTACAACCTAATGTAATATGACCATGGTCGGAAAAATTATAGAGATACTGCTATCTCTATTAATTTCTATTTTACGAAGTGTTTCGAAGAAAACGATAATCGATGATCGGGCGTAGTAGCGGCACCCTTGTTCGTGGCAGCAGCTGTGGTATTCACCACTTGACTCGACTCACTTCACCCCTCAACCACTAGTTTATCTTGATCCCAGGATTCAAAACAACTATGCGTATTAGGGGTTAGATTTACACTGGCTCCACCTCAGTCGAGTTGTCAGTAAGCATTGTGAATTATAAACCCAGACGGTTAGTGAGAGAGGTGTTTGCGCCCGCCGCCGCTGCCGACGCCCTCGCCTCGCCGCCTTACTGCATTCTGGATACATTTTAAAAGCGTGTGTCGTCTATAGTGCCTGCTCTAGTGCGAACGGAGCGTGCAGCGCCGATATAAATTTCATTTGTTTTTGCTTTTATTTCCGTTGCGTGTAGAATTAAAGAACGGAAAATTAATGTGATACTAAATGATGTAGAGCTGTAAGTGTTTAAAATATATAAAAGAGATTTAAAAGCTCCTCATCTTCCACCGATACATTAATATTTCAAATTATTTAATGAACTAGCAAAGATCGTAATTAGCGATAATTACCATATATAGACACCTCTATCTACCTACATTTCGTAAGGTAAACGACAACAGAGGTGATCAATAGGTGTTATCTCTTGGGAATTAAGGTGTCGAGCATAGGGACGTTTACCATGAAGTGAAATTGTCGAAATAAGTGTAGACACCCCGCCCCAGTGCCGCATTGCAAGGCTGTATGAGGCTACGTACGGGCGGCCTACACTTTAGGCACTGAAGCATGGAACTCCTACAAGATCTACACTGAAAAGAAAACTTTATGTGCCACCATCTGGCCACCAAAACTCACTTCACATTGAAATTTGTATGTATTACTTTATGGTTTGATATTAGATATCACCCAGCTCTAGCATAATTAGTTACCGAGTTTCGTTCTAAAGCGATTTGTTCCTATTTTGTATGATTAAATCGTCCCCCTTTTAGTATTCCGCTGAGACGGCTCTATTGGAATTAAGTCCCACTAAACGCGGATTTCTAATTCGATGCCAAAAAGTTTACCAAATATGCGTCAATGTCAAAGTGATGTGTCATTCTGAATGCGACATAATATGATATAAGTAATTGTTAACCTTTATGAGATTAAAAAACATTGTTACTATATGTTCTTTGTAGGTATTTACAAATTAATAATTTGTTACTGAATATAGGGAAACTTTAATTAACTCAACACTTGGCACAGACATTACTTAAAATCTAGCATAACTATTTTTTTAACCTTATTTGTTATGATCTTCACGCTGGCCGTAAACGGAGTCGGCCTCGAAGTTGTTTCCGAATATATATACCTAGGGCAGTTGCTCAACAGTAGGAACAACTTCTACAAGGAAGTTGGGATACGGATACAACTAGGCTGTGTAACTGCGACGAGACTTTTCATTTCATACCTCAAAGTCTAAGAACGAAAGTTTTTAATCAGTGCGTCCTACCTATAATGACATACAGAGATTTCGGAGCCAAAATTGTGGCCACTCACTGTGTATCTTGTCCACCAGGTAACCGCTGGGGCAGACTGGTTCTCGAGCGGAGACCACGTGACGGCAAAAGGGTGATGACATTCGTAAGGCAGTTGGGCAGGAGCTCAGTGCCGTGCCATTGGAGACGCTATGTCTATTAGCTGTAGACTGACAATGGCTGAGGATGACGATCTGTAAGAATTAGTTATTTTGGAAAAATACTTAGTCCGTAGCTTTCGCTGTCTATAATCACTACTTAACCTATCACGATCTGGAGAGTACTCTCGCCTAAAAATCCAAAACTGCAGAGGTCGATCAGGCTCGACATTGCTTTCTATGATACATTATCATTTTCCGAAACTTTATCTCGGCGTGCAACACACTATTTCTTATGTGATATCATATAGGAAAACGAGTGAGATTGATCGATTTCGTTATTCTCACGAAAGTGGCATCTTGAACAGAGAACCTATCGATGCGCCACTTGTTGGTCAACTCAAAGCTCTTATTAACTTCAACAGAATCTTTAGATGCTTTTAAAATAGTGAGCACCTACGGTAATCCCATTTAAAATACAAAATTCTCGGATGACAATATCAAAACATATGCAGGGCAGGTACCTTATATTAACTAAAATAATATTAAACTTTTTATTCGTCACGCGTATATTACGTTTTCTCTTTTTCAATTTCCTACTGCATTACACTCAAACAGTTTAGTGGATAAAAACTTGCCAAGTAGCACTATTAAAAGCAAATAACATAACAAATCATTTAAAGCAATTGAAGAACGTTATGCATGAAATGAGCTGAGATCTAAGGATAGTAGAAGAGCCGACGACACTGAACCTAGTTCGATAAGACTCCCAGATGAGATATATATTATAAGATGCGTCATTCCTGGGGGAACACGAAACGGCTATGCTGCCATGCAAAAAACCTGGTGGCCATAGTAAAAAAAATTTTTCAAAAAAAATAAAATTTCCGGTTTCTAGTACGATAAGTCTCCCAGGTTTCGTTTGTTCCTCGATACAGGGGAGGGGTAGGACTATACGATAATGCAGTGCTGCAAGCCCCCCTGACTGGCCTTGTCAGTGGCAGCAGCATGATAAGTGACGCCAATATTGAGGTATCTAGTATGATCGGTCTCCTAAAAAAACCAAGGCTCATCTGAAAGATCATCAATTTCTGTGTAAGAAAAACCACTGCTGCCTTTTCCGAATAATGGAGAAGGTGGTTGCTGCTGTGATTGAAGATCACCTTCAGCGCAGCTGGATTCGGTTTTTCAATTCAGTTTTGTCAGCAATCACCCGGTTCCTTTCGATTTGTACTGATTTAATACGCGTGCCACGTACACTTAAGAATAATTTTGCTTGTCGTTGATTGCATAAACAAATTATTTTGAAAAGTTATTCTCCATTATACCGAAATAAGAGCTCCATAGAGAATCCACAAAACACTTTTTATACACTAGCTGAATAATTGCTAAAATGTACATCAACCTTGTGTGATTTGAAGATGAGATAAAAGCGGTAACTCAAAATGAAGCTTTTTAAATAAAAATCAAGTACACCTATTCAGTTTCCATTTGTGTTAGTTAGCTGTAAAATATAACTGTATTTCCATTATATCGAAATAAGCTCTTTAACCTCCTACGACCCATTTTCGAAGACGGTACTTCCGAGGAAGACCCAATGTCCTAATATTAGAACTAATTAATAAAGTACTGAACGCCCGGACCAAAAATTATTCATATCTGGTTAACCGTATATTTTGTTCTAGTACTATCACAGTGGGTCATTGCTCCAACTCTCTGTTAAAATACTTGGGCTTTCACTGCAAACTAATTTTGTCCTAGTATTATCACTTTGAACCCCAGGAGGATAAAGAACCCAGGAAAAACTTCTATACAGTAGTTGAATAACTGATTCATTTTGATTAACCGCTTTTATCTCGCCTTCAAATCACATAAGGTTGTACATTTTATCAATTACTCAGCTATTGTATAAAAAGTATTTTCTGGATTCTCTATAGAGTCTATTTCGATATAATGGAAATACAGTTATATTTTACAGCTAACTAACACAAATGGAAACTGAATAGGTGTACTTGATTTTTATTTAAAAAGCTTCATTTTGAGTTACCGCTTTTATCTCATCTTCAAATCACACAAGGTTGATGTACATTTTAGCAATTATTCAGCTAGTGTATAAAAAGTGTTTTGTGGATTCTCTATGGAGCTCTTGTTTCGGTATAATGGAGAATAACTTTTCAAAATCATTTGTTCATGCAATCAACGACAAGCAAAATTACTCTTAAGTGTACGTGGCACGCGTATTAAATCAGTACAAATCGAAAGGAACCGGGTGATTGCTGACAAAACTGAATTGAAAAACCGAATCCAGCTGCGCTGAAGGTGATCTTCAATCACAGCAGCAACCACCTTCTCCACTATTCGGAAAAGGCAGCAGTGGTTTTTCTTACACAAAAATTGATGATCTTTCAGATGAGCCTTGTTTTGTTTAGGAGACCGATCATACTAGATACCTCAATATTGGCGTCACTTATCATGCTGCTGCCACTGACAAGGCCAGTCAGGGGGGCTTGCAGCACTGCATTATCGTATAGTCCTACCCCTCCCCTGTATCGAGGAACAAACGAAACCTGGGAGACTTATCGTACTAGAAACCGGAAATTTTATTTTTTTTGAAAAAATTTTTTTACCATGGCCACCAGGTTTTTTGCATGGCAGCATAGCCGTTTCGTGTTCCCCCAGGAATGACGCATCTTATAATATACATATCACCTGGGAGTCTTATCGAATTAGGTTCAGTGTACTGAGCTCCTTCAATCGCTGCAGCACCACCTTCTCCACTATTAGGAAAAGGCAGCAGTGGTTTTTCTTACACAGAAATTGATGATCTTTCAGATGAGCCTTGGTTTTTTTAGGAGACCGATCATACTAGATACCTCAATATTGGCGTCACTTATCATGCTGCTGCCACTGACAAGGCCAGTCAGGGGGGCTTGCAGCACTGCATTATCGTATAGTCCTACCCCTCCCCTGTATCGAGGAACAAACGAAACCTGGGAGACTTATCGTACTAGAAACCGGAAATTTTATTTTTTTTGAAAAATTTTTTTTACTATGGCCACCAGGTTTTTTGCATGGCAGCATAGCCGTTTCGTGTTCCCCCAGGAATGACGCATCTTATAATATACATATCACCTGGGAGTCTTATCGAATTAGGTTCAGTGTACTGAGCTCCTTCAATCGCTGCAGCACCACCTTCTCCACTATTAGGAAAAGGCAGCAGTGGTTTTTCTTACACAGAAATTGATGATCTTTCAGATGAGCCTTGTTTTGTTTAGGAGACCGATCATACTAGATACCTCAATATTGGCGTCACTTATCATGCTGCTGCCACTGACAAGGCCAGTCAGGGGGGCTTGCAGCACTGCATTATCGTATAGTCCTACCCCTCCCCTGTATCGAGGAACAAACGAAACCTGGGAGACTTATCGTACTAGAAACCGGAAATTTTATTTTTTTTGATAATTTTTTTTTACTATGGCCACCAGGTTTTTTGCATGGCAGCATAGCCGTTTCGTGTTCCCCCAGGAATGACGCATCTTATAATATATATCTCATCTGGGAGTCTTATCGAACTAGGTTCAGTGTCGTCGGCTCTTAAACTAGGAGCTTTGAAATAAATTGCCTTTCAGTTAGATGTCACTTCTTTTATTAGTGAAATCGTTTACGAACTTGGGGGAGGCCTATGCCTAACAATGGGAATCCTTACAGGATTGGAAACAAATGTTTTTGATCGGATTACCTACACACAAATATTTAGGTACGTAGACCCTTTTGTTGGTAAGACGTATGTTATACATACACTCAACTGATATTTCTAATATTGATTTATTTGATTATTATCAATTCGGCGGCAAATTCTCTATATAAAGCAACCTTAAATATATTATCCCCCTTTTTTCGTTCAACACCTGCGCGCATGGTATAATGCTCGTAAGACGAAACTTTTTTTTATATATCTACATTAGACTAGGGAACGAATAATTATGTGCCCCGGTGTCCGTAATGGGGTGCCCTATCTTACGAGTTAGGCTGGCCCACTTTGGTAATATACTACCAATACCAGAGTTGAAAAATTAGAGTAAAAAACGGCCACGCGCAATGTAGGGTTCCGTAGTTGTCCACCCGTTACATTATTCGAACTTAAAAGTTTGCAAGCTTATATTTACTATGTTTTTGACACAACTAATACCATGTGTATGTGAAGATCAATACGAAATGTATGGAAAGATATCACACAGTGAAATAAAACAATTGGGGACATATTTTTACCTGAATCAAAAGTGCTCAAGACGATTCGATGTAAGAAAAATCCAGGTTAACAAATTCTGATAAAAAGGTAAAACGTACACTCTTTATTGAAAACACCCTTGTGCTCCTGAATTGTGTCCCGTGCTAACGTGAATGGCTAAAAGGCAAGTTCCGTGTTCATGGAAGACTGCCCTCTTGCACTCTGTTCCAAAAACGGACTATAGATGAGACCCATCAAATTATAGTCCTACCTCCTTTTTCTCCCAAGGTGATGAAACGTACAAATATCATAAAGCTCCGAAGGCATCTGACAACGATTTGATCAGCAACTGTCAGTATGGATTTCGTCACGGTCGCTAAACTGGTGATCTTCTAGACTATTTACACAGGTGGGCTTCAGTCTTTGAGAGTTAAGAGATTCGTTTTCGAATTTGATCAGAACGACGTTTCCAAGAACGTGATATTTTTATTGCACGTTCTTAATTTATGTCTCTTTTGCGACCCGTGTGTGTACAATAGTACCTAATAGTTCTACTAGTTGGTCAGAACGGCCGCCTCGGCCGCGGATATCGATCGTGAATTACAGCGACGCTAATTAGACTCCTATTAGATTCCTTATCGCGTAATTTGTACAGTATTGATTCGTGGAAACCCTATATCAAAACCTTTCATTCATTGTGTTGTTACGGTTTTGATTTGTGTGACAATTGGGAATGAGATGTTCAGATTAGTAAAATGCTTATGTTAGATTACTTTGAGTTTAACACTGAAATAAGCTCTTTTCCGATGGATATTCTACTTTAATTCTAATGTAATATAGTTTTTATTATACAAACATATGATTATTAGACAAGAGTCTATGTAATCTCATCCAAATTTCAAATCTCAGGAGCGCTCGTGGCCCAGCAGCGCCCGCGTACCGCGTGCGGTTGCGAGGTTAAGCAACGTCGGCCCAGGTCAGTTATTGGATGGGTGACCGCTTTGAGTGGTTATTAACTGAGCGCTCCCGTGCTTTGGAAGGTACGTTAAGCCGTTGATCCCGGCTGCTGTCTATGATAGCAGTCGTTAAGTCAAGTTAGAAGCCTTCGGGCGGCTCGAGAACTTCTAACAGTCAAGTTGCCCACTCACTTGACCTAATTCCAATAAGGTCTGGTTTTCCCTCGGGTTAGAAGGTCAGATGGCAGTCGCTTCCGTAAAAACTAATGCCCACGCCAACTCTTGGGATTAGGTAGCGGACCCCGGGCATGTTTTAGGGCCGGGATAACGCTAGGATGATGATGAGTCTATGTAATCTCAACTGGTGCCGATACCTATCCCTACCTTCACCAATATAAAGTACAGTTAATAGTATTTTATCTACACCCATACAGTAAATCCTCTTTTATGTGCTCAAAAAGTGAAGGTAAGGACTAACTTTACAATATCGCGCCGGTTTGGGGCGGAGATAGCCATAACAGCATCAAAAACGGTATCGTTATGGCCATCTCCGCTTAAAACACTCGTGTGATCCAAAACCACACTCGTGTTTTAGGACCTCTCATTATGTATCAGTTGCATAAACTACTATTAAGCAACGGTTTTATAAGAAGGGTTTAAGTACTTTAGACTTTACATGCGCCATATTTTCCCTTATTAACTTACCTATGCAATTTATTCACGATGCTGTAACTTTCCTAATGGATTTTTAAAAGAATCAACGTAAGTACAGTCGCGATCCGTGATTGTGCAGCCACTTGCCATTGTCCGTAATTTAGCCATGTAATGAATGACAGATGTTACGCGATGTCGTATCAGTCCCGATTTGTATTACACGACCAAGTTGCGAACATTGTTCCTGTTCGCGATGCTACTAAGATCTAATTTTTGAAGTCGGTGCCGTAAAACGAAATTGATTAAAGTTAATGATATGGCACCGCCTACAAAAATTATAGTACGACTATATTGTTCAATAAGAAGCGTATTAGTCTCATATTGAGATATTAGAAGTAAGGCAATTATTTTTTCCTTTTAAGTGTTTTTTTGGAGTCGGATTTTATTTTGTTATTAAGATTAATGAATAACTATACCAGGCGCGGGGGAGCCGCGAGCGCACGGGCGCCCCTTCGCGCTGCCGGCCTGCAACCAAGCACAGGGAGCAAAAACGTGTTTTCTCCCTGTCAGCAGGGCGGAAATGAAAGAATTTAAAAAAATATTACGAGTGAGCAAAAACGAGTTTTGCTCCGTGTAATGGACTAAAAAAATTCGAATAGAATAAAATAAAAAATATAATATATGTCAACATGTGACAACAATCGATATGTCTTTAGAAATGAGTGTATGGTTTCACAGAAAAAAATGATATCAGGTAAATATGTTCGGTGTAGTTGCTTCGAAAAGAACATAAAATGGACCGCCTCCATGGGCCATAGCTCGGTTTCTAGAGGGCTCATCAGAGATCGGGGGCTCTTAGAGCTGTGCAAAGTTTATTAAGCCCAACGGCTTAATTTATTGAAAGTCTAGTAAACTTTAAAAAAGTAACGTTAGTACATATTGCTGTCGAAAAACTAATAGTTTATGACTTTTCTCAAACATGCAATGAAATATTGAGGTTATGTTCCTTGTAACAGGCTGCGAAGTGTCACGTTTCAGGTGCGGCTAGACGAAGAGGCCTTTAAAGGAATTTCATAAAAAGTTGGAGGCCTAGGCCTGCAAGATGCTCTTTTTTAATTTCCATTCAACATTTATTTGTGAAACAGCATCACGACGATCAGGCATAAGCAATTATTTGCATCATGACATTCTGCCACTACGATTATTAAAAATAGTAGATTGTATGACAAGGGTCTAAAATGAGCCATATTACCACGAGATAGTTATTTTCCCGAACAAAGTGAGGGAAAATAGTTCGAGGGGTAATATGGCTTTTAGACCAGAGTTATACACTCTACTTTTCACTTCGATTGCGAGAAAATACATAAACAAAGGTTAGCCATCCAAAATTAACAATTAACTCCACGGCGAACTTATATGTAATTTGGCAGCATGTTATTTTTTCTAAACTGCTTTCATGCTTTGACACACAAAATAGACACCGCGGTTCGCGCGCAACATCACGCGCAAAAAGCTAACTCACCTTCCATTGAGCGCTTCAAAGCGTTGCTCGAACGAACTAATCACTTTTTTAATTATTGTGAAATAGGGACTACTACAAACTTAATCTTTAGACTCTTTAGAGAAATGAATTCTGTTTTCTGATTGGTCGATTTTAGTAAAGCTGTATTCTGGTTTGTTAATACCCAATACCAAATATTTTTTAAAGAGTTACATTAGTATTTTGTGATTGGTGGATTTAATAGGTGAAGGATTATGACTGGTCTAAATTGAATGTTTTGTAAATCATAAATATGTATTCATATTTTCCCTAGGGGTTAAATGTACTACTTTAGCCCCGCTTGACAAGTCTAATATGACACACTTTTCGAGCATAAGAAGTGAAAAATAAAATAAACGATGTTTGCTATATTTTGCTGTTTTATTTATATAAAATCGACATGAATATAATCAATAACACTTTATTAACACAGTCCAATTATTTTAATTGCAAATTTAACTACAATAATATTTCATCTAAAATATTATCGGTAAAAATGTCTACTCAAACCGTGAAAATATATATTTTTTAATGAATAGAGGTTATAATTTTCGACAATTTTCAAGAATGACAAGCTGTCAGTGTCGTTCCAATAAAGGATCCTAACGTTTCGTTCAGAAACGTGCTTTCGTACATTTTAGTATATTGTCGTAGTAGTGTTTTATATTCAATTCGAGTTGGAAATTGAACGAAATAAATAGTAATATATGTGTTAGTTATATTTTTTGTCTCATTCACTTTTAGTTTCTTTAGAAATTAAAGTTTGATTTCTTGGAGTATTTTTAATTTATTTCATTGCATGTTTGAGAAAAGCACTATACATACCTCGGCGTGAAAAGGGGTTGCCAACCTCGTAACTATCCGGCCTCGCTACGCTCGCTCTATATGTACTCGGCCGGCAACCCCTTACTTCCCGGAATCTGTAGTAGTGTACTATTTAGAACATTAAGTAAGTAAGTGAAAAATGCTCAAAATATCGCGTATTACGCAGCGAACTCAAGTTATTCGATGTTGTTAATTTGGATTTATACTACCCTAACTGATTCATACCACTTACCAAAAAACCAGAACTACATTATCAATATATTCATGCATTGTGATTTAAGGGTTTATAATTCAACACTTGTTAACTAAACTTGAAGCTAAATAAGTAGGCCGGGTTTTATAAAGATCCGTTAGACCAAATGTCAGATCAAATTTCAGTAACTCAGTACATTTTTTGATATAACAAACCGACATAAGGTCTAACTGATTTTTATAAAACCTAGCCTTAATATTAACAAAAGAACCGTTCAGGAAAACAAATAACCTTTATGCTGCTATTAAAAAAATTATTTTATTTTATTTTATTTATTTTAATACCATAAACTTGATGACATAAAGCAATCCAAGGGCCCCTTATAGAATTTGAACTATAAATCAGTGATAAATTCTTTTGCAATTAATCTTTTTAGGGTCAGTTTTCACATAAATGTTTTGATTTTTGTGTTATTTCTGCCTATATAAGTGTTTTTTTTTTAATAAATTGAATATTTTACAAGTACTTATGTACATCAATTTCTATTATGCGTTGCTTAAAATATCTAGTAAACAAGTTTCTATTTTTTCTTACGTTTTTCAAATTGTGAATAAAGTATGATAATGTATTTATTTATCGTATAGCAATTATTTCTAACCATAAGATCTTCGAGGAGACAGTACGGTTGCCAGTTTGTTGCACTTTTAGCACCACCCAGAAAACGCATGTAGGATAGTGTTGGACGTGGTGCAACTTCGACCCCCCTTGACAAGTGAGTTGGAAACTTGACTGTTAGAAGTTCTCAAGCCGCCCGAAGACCTCCTAGTTGGCTTGACGACTGTTGTCATAGACAGCAGCCGTGATCAACAGCTTAACGTGCCTTACAAAGCAGGAGAGCGCTCAGTTAGTAATCACTCAAAGCGGTCACTCATCTAAGAGTTGACTGCTGCCGACGTTGCTTAACCTCGCATACCGCACGCGGTACGTGGGCGCCGCTAGGCCACGAGCTAGGTATTTTATTAATACATAAAATATAACACGTAATGAACAATACCGTAAATACTTCCGATCCCTAGTACGTATTCTTACTTAAGACTAACAATTTAAACTGAGTACCGCATTTGCTAAAAACACGACGACAAACAGAAGAAATGCGTTAAATTGTGGCGTCAAGTTAGCAACTAAGTTCGTTCGGCGGTTGAGCCCTGAGAGGCCGTTTGCGTGTCCCGTGGCCCGGAAGAGCTAAGGAAGTGTCGATTTAGTTTTCCCGACTTATTTTCCGCTGATAATGGGCGACGACAAACCCTAATGATACCACTTTGGTAATAGGTGCGGAAATAGCTTTTAATTCTACAAATATTGTTGGATGATCGTTTTGATACTTTCATACAATACACAATCTGTGTACGGAACCCTCGGTAGGCGTGTCGGACTCGACTTGACCGGATTTTTGGATTCGGTTCGGTAACTAATGTGATTTTATTAATTATGTTAACTAATGTGATTTTATTAATTAAAGGTTTTGTTAATTATTAAAAAAAATACTGTTCTCCTGAAGAAATATGAACAAGCTACACAATTACTAAAGGCAAACATTGGTGCACGAAAAGTCTAAAAAACTCAGAATAAGTATTGGTTGCAACGGTGTACATATCGGGTTTAAAAACGCTCGTGGCGTCTTTTCTTGCAACCCTACGCCACTTGCACTTTAAGACCGTTCATATATAGGTACAACAGTTGAATTAAATACTATAGATTAATTACATTTTTGATAGTCATTTCCTAAATTTGGTGTACAGTAGAGGGGTAAATAAATCAATCATCTTGTTTCCCTTCAGGCACAAATCACTCCCGGCTTCTGCACGTGCCATGATAAGCTCTGATTTATAGTTATTGGTTCAGGAGCCTTCTCCGTCCTGACAATGTGTCTGTTCTTTGTGATGCACTCATTCAATATAAAATGTTATTATGTAGTTAGTCTAACGTCTAATTATTCCTTGTTTTTTCTTAAGAGTATAAATTAGGTAAACAAAGAAGCAGTGGTCGTAATCACATACATCTGATAGATCTGAATAAATGACAGTTAGTGACTACAAATTACTTTGTAAAAACCCGAACCGACTTCTTACAATATCTGCATCCTTGGGGTTTTTTATTGTGCCTACATACAACTTTTAGATGAATGAAACAAAACGTAAATTAAAAAAAATAATTGATGCCTTATTTAAAAATTTGTGTAAGTAAATATAATCGATTAAGACATATTTTCTTATTTTGAATGACGCTATATAATGTTAGCATGATATAACGGTTTTATTAGTCATTGAGATTATTTGATACTTATATCCACTTTTTACGTGCCTAATAAAAAACCTCGTAAGTCGTTCTCTGTCATTCTTTGTAATGCTAAAAAAACAAGGTATATATAGCTAGTACAGATGGTTACTCTTACTTACCTTAGTCATTCCTAATTAGCTGCATCCAAATCCACTTACCTGAAACAAATAAATAACTTATTTAGAATCTGTAAAATTACCACAAAGGGTTGGTTAAAAACTGAATTAAGTACTCGTAATATGTATAAAATTAGGTGGGTGATTACGTAACGTTTTCAAGCGTACGTACGGTCGATTTAATCTCATTTTCCATAGTAAAAATGTCAGTTCTTTAGATTTGCCTGACATTTGACACGTTATGTAATCAACTAGGGTAAACATTCAGCCTTTTCTGTCTTTTATTCGCTATAAATAGTTCATACCCGTGCCGGACACCGACATGATCTGAAGGCCTACCGCAAATCCCAAACGAAGTTTTCCCTCTTCGTCGCATTTGCAAGTTCGTAAGTGCGACAAAGAGGGAAAACATCATTTGCGGTTCGTGGTAGGCCCTCTGTACTGCGATGTCCGCTATTTTTTCGCTAAGTTTTCGTGGTACATACCTACCTATGTTGAATAGCGGTAAGCAGCTTAATGTCTTAAAGTTTTAATGAAAAATCCATTGTCAGCCGCCCCTCGCTGACAAATGGATTTTACTTGTATTTCTATTTCTCAATGAAATTCTCACCGTACTCACATACGTTATTTTTAAATGGGTTTTTTGTTGATGTACTTGACTTTTTATTGCTCAGCCACCTGGTTTTAGCAGTAATAGGTACCTATGGGTAAATTATGAGACTTGGGTAAATGATCTGCATTTTTTGAGTTAACCATATCCCAAAACCCTTAAAATATCCGCCCGAAAAAGTAACACTTGCTTATGGAAGTGGAATCTATAAGGAATGGCATGTAGCCGTGGACATCATGTCAAACAGTTCTACATATCACATCCTATTATACAGGCGGCCGTTGTACTTTTCTAAAACGTCTGACGGCTTACCTTTTAACATGGGTAATATTTTTTATTTTTTTGCCTCAAGGTGATATCAAAAATTTTATTTTAATGAGTAAGACAAGATATGATATGTTCACTCTGTCGCTTTTATTCAAATTTGTATACGACCATCTCGCATGGTAGTGACATTATTATTTGATGTTTACTATTAGGGGCCATCCATAAAGTACGTCACACGTTAAGGGGGCCGACGCAGTGTGACAAAGGGTGGGAGGGGTCCCAAGGTTCGTGACATCACATTTCAAATTTCAATACATCTAAGTAATAAAATGCCAAATTTGAACTATAAACGATTTTTTTTTACTTTATAATATACTAGCGGCGCCCTGCGGTGTTACCCGCGGATAAAAAATAGCCTACGTCCTATTCTGATGTCTAAGCTATAATACTGGAAAATTGCATAGAGATCCGTTCAGTAGTCTTTGAGATTAAGCGGAACGTACATCCATCTGCATAAACTTTCACGTTTAAAATATTATTAGGATTAGGATATATAAATGGCGGTTGTATGTTGGCGATAATTTATTGCTTAGTTAATTTTTTCAATTGTTTGATTTGATGTTCAAAAACTTAATAAGTTAACATTGCATCAATGACAATCATCGTAATCAGAATATTCCGTGTGAGCGAGTCGCGGCTTAGTCATAGTACAAGGCGAGCGGCTCCTAAATGGCGCTGTCTGCATGTTGCGAGGCCATGCCGATGCCGCTGCGTCGATATTCCGCAGTCCCGCAGACAATATTCACCACGTGAATTGGTTATGTCCGTTGCGTCCGTTAAGCGCCAAGCTCAATGGATACGGAAATATATTCATTCAGATCGCCTTCCTGTACCGACTAGCCGCTTCCAATATCGATTACAGTGACCAGAGAATATAGAATAAGTTAGCACAGTGTATACTTTTCCTTGTATTAGAAATAGAACAGAGTAATCGACTAATCGTGTAGGTACCTATTCGAGACTATTATACTATATAACTAGATTAAAAAAACAATCTTAAACTGATGGCCTCTCCAGTGTGTGTTGTTGCTCACATCTGGCTTAAGCTTAGAGGCGCAATATTCAGAAACTCCGGCATTGAAACAATATCTTGTAAGGGCGTTAATTTTATAATATATATTGTACAGGTATGCCCAAATGTAAAAAAAAAACACATGTTTGGCGCATTAGGTCGTATATACCTAATGCGCCAAACATACGAGTATGATTTTTTTATATGATACCTAATGCAACGTGGATGGTCATAGCTGTGAAGGGCTATGAAAGGAGTGAGGCTATTATTATAGTATTAACTATAATAATAGCCTCACTCCTATATATAAAAATAAAATTAGTGCACACTGTGTCTGGTGGACAATCTGCATGGGCCGATATATAGGGTCCCGTTCAGATTGCTCACCGAAATTGGAAATTAACCCGAGATAAAATATATTTTTCGGAAAGTCTTTATAGTTCAAATTCCTCGCCATAAGCCGATTTTATCCGCTAGCAGATAGTGATTTTGAAATTCGAACGTGTTTTTTTTCAGTAAAGTAGAATGAAAGGTCGTTACTAAGCGTTTTGAATCTACGATATAATGGGCTGTACGTAGGTACCTTTAGTATTGTTTACTGACAAAATTAAATTAATAATAAATATTGTAGCTTAATTTCATAATGATTAAATATTAATTTAGATTCGGTTGGTAGAGAATGCCTTATGGCATTAAGTTCGCCATTTGTACATACTTCTCGAATTGTGCAATAAAGTTTAAATAAATTATAAAGAAACTGTTAGTTTAATTTTTAAGAAAAACCCGATGTATTTAAGAAGGTTTGTTTCGTTAATATGTTCTATTCTAATGCTTATTTATCTATAGATTTCAGTGCAGAAAAGCATTCATGAAATGCTTTGATATTGATGAGATTTAAACAATCCTTTAAATAAAAACAAACAGTTTATTTTTTCAAATAAGACGACCGGTATACACCGGTCGGTAGATATACATTTAATATGGCAGTCCAACAGGGGATTATGGGATTTTGGACGCCTTGCATGCAACCCGCAAAATTATCATATTTTTGTTATCAGAGAAGAGGTTTTAAGTGGGCCTATATACACTATCGATATCTGACGATTTGAAGTATGTTCGTGTAACTTTGTTTTTAACGTTGTTTTTTTTTGTAGAGGTTCATCCCACTCGTCTAATCTTCAAAAAGCAATAGGTCCCAAAGACGCTTAAGTAAATCCACATTTACCACCGTGGTCTCCCCTACTAATAAGGTATTTTGCAGTAAATATATATGTGTAATATATATATGATAATCCTTACTTAAATATATTCTTGTTGAGCTTGCTGAATCTTTTTAACTCTTTTTTTAGTGGCGCCATCTCGCCTCCAAGGGGTGAAACTTTCGTTGCCTACTATCACTGGGAAAAGCGGCTTGTTTTCATCAAAAAGTGCAGCAGTGTTTTGGTTAAAAAATGATCAAAGGAAAATGTCTATCAGAATATCTACTAAAACAAATGTATTACAGGTACACTATATATAAACATAATAAATAAAATACATATAGGTATGCAAGATACACACATAAGGGAATAGATATACTACTACATATTCAATACATACTAAGTATAATTAAGGATGGATTCTATACGAATATTTGTGCTTATACAAGATCCGCTTGAAAGCAAACTTGCTTGGGGCTTCTCTGATGCTAATTATGACTCTCTTGTACTAGCCCTAATAATCATTTCGAATTTAAATTTTTTACAAAAAATATTCGAGGCTGAGTTCATGTTCCAATTACGTAAAACACAGTGTATAAAATGACTAGTCCTGTAATTATTGGAACGCAGGCATGTTTTCACTGCCCACAAACTGGCGATCAATAAGTCATCACATTTTACAAATAAGCACATAAATTGACCACTTATATACCATTAGGTGGGCTGTCAGCTTGTTTGCCACCGACGTGGTATAAAAAAGGCACCGTCGCCAAAACGGTCGTCGTTATACAGTAACACGTGTTATGATGGCATAATGCCATGTGCCATTTCGTCTGTTGCTGGCAATGTGTGACTGAATTGTTGCCGTAAACAATCAGAGACGTCCAAGACATATTAACGATTACAATCACAAAAAGGATTATCGCCAGTTTCGTGGACTAAAACAAGTTTTAAAATGAACGACCACGTCCATACAATGTCTAATACCTGGAGAGCCACACATACATGGAGCTGGACATGTATTTAAAAAAAAAAAACTTACTGAAGATGACGCATAATATGAAGATATATCGAGATATTTCTATCTACTTTTAGCTATACTACTACTTTTTAACTATAGTTGGTAAATCGTACTTACAAATATAATGTCTTTCATTTGAAAAAAAAAACGACTCAATTTAATACTTTGCCAAGCCGCTTTCAATATTTTTTTTTCAGTCACACTTTTTAGTGAGTCATTACCAGAATGCATCTCAAGACAATTCCAATAAGCTCAAACCAACACGTTCGGCTATGCTACACCGTTTTATTACGGAGTTCCGTTGTCTACCTTCCGGTTTCAATTATGAGATCAGGTTGATAGTAACATTACATCAAGACCATTTAAATTGGTTTCGTCATAGTTCCTTCAGTATTTTAGTGCTAACCATATAACACTGGGAGTTTTGGATGACGCGGTCTTTCTTCATCAATTCCTGTACACCAAATGCTACTTTCTAAATGAAAATGCTCGATTTGTTAACGAAAATACTAAAATTGCTATGTTTGAATTTGTGAATTACATGAATAATCGCCCTCAGTTTGGCCTACTTGTGCACTACTATCGAACGTTGTTGTATAACATTTAAATGATAAACTGCCCCAAAACTCTGAAATGGCACGCCAGTGTTTAGTTCACGCTTTATTGAATAACGGTTTACGTAACGTAACAGCGTAACAAAGGCGTCAACTCCGATCAAAATAACTAATATGGATATATATACACATTTATTTTACTCCCTTTAGTGCATAAAGATCAAAGGACTATTTTTTTAATTGTTACAGGCAATATTTATAATTACAAAAATCATAAATGTGTCTTCCTGCTTTTAAACAATAATATTCAAGAGGTAGGTACCACTCGCGAGTAACGCTGCATTTAGCAGTGAGTATTTAAAAGTAATGTTGTGCACAAATTAAGTCATCAAAATGTATTTACTTTATTACTGTTAGCGACATCTGTAGCCAAGTAGAAGCTAAACCCACTCGCTGAGTTCCGTTTCATTCATTGATGCAATGCTGGGGGTGCTGCTGTATATAAAACAACCATTTCAACGCCATCTGTTGAAAATTGGCCAAATCTACTGAAAGCATATTTCAAGTATGAAAACTGTAAACATCAACACTGAACGTTTGACAACGACTTTAGCGCCACCTGTCTAAAATGAGTTAAACGTACTGCGTAGTGTGGCAAGGCAGAAATAATATACAGCAACGATTTGAGTGCCATCTATGGAGAACGATGCAAATGTACTGGGACTATTGTGGCAGCACATGGTGGAAGGCGCTGGGAAATCTGTTTCTCTTAGGTGTACAAAGATGGCGCTGTAACCTATAAGATGATTTTAGTGAAATGCGTCCATTGTGTAGGCCTCTTCAGTTAGGTTATATGTATATGTACATCGAGAATAAATGAGTAATAAAATTAAAAAAAAAAGTATCGATAAAGAAGCTGTTTCAACAGATGCTTGAAAACAAATGATCAACGACTCTTATCACGTTCTCTGCCCGGGTGCCCCCCATGTGGAGTCACGCATATTTTTTTCAGAAAAAGCATGATTGTATGTGTATAAAACATGTGTGTGTATATGATGTGTGAGTAAAAAAAAATTAACGGTTTGTATTTTTTATATATTTTATATAATTTTCGTAATATACAATTTACTTTTACCTGAATTTTTCGATTATAGAAATCTCTGCCTAATGATAAAATCCATTTCAGCCAACTAAGGGACCGTTCTAAATCTACTGTAGCAATCGGGGCAAATTTAAATAATTCCTAGTGTTGATGAACATGCTTTTAAAATGTATGTTATTATACATTCTCATGTATATAATTAATAAAGGTTATCATACTTATGAAGGATTGGTACTATGTAAATAAGGAAAGAGTTTTCATAAGATTTTATTATTTTCAACGTAGACCCTGTCCAGGGCCTACACTTATCATGTTAACATTTACTTTTATTTAGACGTTGTCTAAAAGGTTGCTTGTTTAAAATGTAATCACACTTGAAAAATCATCAACAGATTAATTAATAGTGTATCTAATTTGTACTATCAACGTATCTCCACCATATCTTGATCTTTGACCATATAATCCAATTAGTAGGAAGTAAACGAATGTGAAATGTAGTTCTCCAGTTAGGTACGGTACTTATTAGAAATCTATTTCAACACATTCTAACATGATTATGTCCTCTGTCACGTTTAGTTATCACACCAGTTGTTGTTGTTGTTGTTGTTGTTAATATTTCTTCAGTTCAAACTTCGCCGTAGTTGGAACAAATAAGTATTTTACAGAAAACAAAATCTCAGTCTTACTGCTAGCTACCTACTCACTCTTTGTGGGACTAGATAGCTGCAGCTCAGTATTTTATGAATAATCCAGTAACATTCTACATTCAGAGCTTGCGTTAAATCCGGTAGTACTGTTTTTTTTTTCAAACTTGTTTATGATGTGACTCAATGAATGGTCCAAGTTTGTGACCTCGAGCGCCGATCGCAACTTTGATATGAAAATGATGTTAACACTAGTGTTAATATCTCATCATTTGATATGAAAATGATGTTAACACTAGTGTTAATATATCATCTAGTGAAAATGATGTTAACACTAGTGTTAATATCATTTTTGTATTCAATGCCTTTGACACATTTTATTATAGCTGTGCTATCATAGGCAAAAAGTATCAAGAGTAACAAAAGCTATACTGATGTCTTTTGCTAGGTCGTTTATGTACACCAAGAATAGTAGAGGACCTAGTATACTGCCCAGTGGGATGCCGTAGGTTATTTTCCTGGGATCTAACGTGTATTTAAATTCAAATTTCCGTTTTGTGCAGATACGAGTTATTTTTGTGGTGGAGTTAATAAACATTTTTTCATTCATCTATTAGGCTGCGGTGATCGCTTACCATCAGGCGTGCCGCACGCTTGTTTGCCACCGACATGATATAAAAAAACGTAACGTGTAACTAAGTATTCAATTTTGTGTCCAGTCGACCAATCATTAAATACTTTGTCAGCGGAAAACTTTTTTCACTCTAGAATTTTAAATGAACGATATTATCATGTAGCCAACGTAACTATCCAATATCAATACCAAATTTGGCAACGATGCCGAGCTTGTGCTTATTGCCTATGCCTATGTCATTTAGAGCCAATAGTTAGAATTTAATCGTGTGCAGTAGGTACCTAAACGTCACACAGATGAACACAAGGATCCTGATCCAATACTTGGTACTAAACATTTTCAATCGTAATTACATCGTAATTACTGACGTTCCTGAATAATTGAGGAGGCTCGGCTGTGGGCCGTATAATACAAGCATGGAATTTGAACTACCCCTACAATTGCTAAATGTGGCACAGGATTAAATTTCATGTGCTCTGCCTACCCCTTTAGGGAATACAGGGTGTGAGTTTATGTATGTAATTTGAACTGCACTACAGTGCCGTAGCACTATACATATATTCGTAGGTGTTACGGGCTGCCTGATTATTGACGTGGAATATGGAAGCACTATCCTCGTTCCCATCATGTTCCCATCCAATTATTGACTCAACGACTGAACTCAAAATGCATTAAATAAAAAAAACTGCAGGTTACTTCGGGGATGGGACCTTAAATTCAAGATAAAATGGGCTATTTACACATATTTTTTTCATAGGTCATATACATATATCAGCTCTATAGGTTTTGTTTCCCTTGCCGAATTATATTGTGTTTGTTAGGTTAGGTTAGGTTAGCCTAACAAAGACAATATAATTATAGATCTATAATTTTTAGGATTAGATATTATAATAAACCTTAAATTACTGTTCTTGTAATTTATGTTATGTTTTACTCATGTACAATAAACAATTTTACGTACATACATACATTAAAAGTTGATATTAATATATTTTTATAAAGTTTGAAAGCTAACGTTTCATCACATCACTTGGATGTACTATACCTTTAGGTACTATTAATTATTCTATGATTATTATTCTCTCCAGATTCCGCATTATTGATCAACTTTACATTACTAACAATGATATTTTCTCACTATACTACATAAGTGTGAGAATTCATCTGGACTGAACCTAGGCATGTGCCAAACGCACGTCAAGTAGCTAAGTGGCTGCAAGCTGCGCCGGTTGATATCAACATGGAATTGGCAGCACTTAAACTACTTGGCAAGGCTTCTAATGGCTCCGGCTCATAACGATATATTTACTTTAACATAGCAACACGTACTACTACTTAAACAGCCTAATTAATTGAGTTAATATTTAAATAAATAGGTATTCATAGAATTAAAAATCCTATGAATACCTATTTATTTAAATATTATATAATGTTATAAAAGAGTAAGTCTGCTGTTTGTGACTCTATCACGGAAAAAAGTAGTAAATGGATTTGGCTAAAAATTGACACACAGAGTTTATATCTTGGACTAAAACAAAGGATACTATATATGTTTTAGAAGTGATCCCTCGAGGAGATAAAATTGTGTACTATTATAGCAGTTGGTATGCGATAGTACCTACTGGCAAAAGTTAGTACTTAGTGACACAAATTAAACTTAAAACCCAGACTAAACATAGTTAGGATAGAAGAATGAGTTTGTTTCTTCTGCATTGTTTGTGTAGTTGGTAAGGCGCCGCCATTCTATTGCAATGTCCCGCTCTAACACGCGTGAGTTTGCAATTAACCAACCCGCTCTCTACGGAAGCTCCTATAGCGCGTAGTCTCGTAAATATTTAGTACATTTTAATTGATTTTTAGAATACTTGGTCACTTATGAAAAATCTATCCGGTTAATGAAATAGAACGAAAAAGTTATCCTTTTTGTAAAAAAAGCTTATCACTGTCGTTAACAATTACGAAATCGGCAGCATTTAAGATAATTTTTCGATGATACTTAGTATTTTTGACAGAGTTATGTTTCTTTTTCAGTCTACAGTAATGTTTGTGTAGTGTAATTCTACATTATTTTTTCACACTGGAACCTCAGACTTCAATATTTTCATCAGATCTCTGAATTGGCTTTCCCTTAACTCATTGCAATGCAATTCAACAAGCAGCGAGGTATATGGTCATCTAATACATTTGTATTTAAGACATGCTATTTACATTTTACAACCTAATTATATGTGTTTATATTGCATGTCTACGATGAATGCCACCGCCTAGCACCACATAGCTCGATATGGAAATGTTGCAAAAATAAAAACAACCATATAGCCGTTAAGATCGAAATCGCAACGTACGCGACGAAACAATGGATACAATAATAGCTCCGTATGTTATTAGCAAAGAGTCGCTCGTCATAAATAATATTTCACATAGCATGTTGTAATGTCTAAGTGGATACAAGCGAATGGCTAGCAAACTGTAAAGATTTAGGTAGATTTAAATAATTTATTTCATGATAAGGAATTACATTATGCACACTTGTCCAAATTACATTTTTTGTCATTGTTAAATGAACATCCATCAAATTAAATATCAATAAAAGTGATAGTTTATTTCAGAACTATTATAATTGAACTACGGTACGTTTTAGTTTAGTTTAGTATTAGTTAGGTGGAAAGAAGTAGTGCTAAAAGACGTAACAGAGTGTCCGGCATCCGAAGACGATGCCTAGGACAGAGCTAAGTGGCGAAGATTAGTTCGGAAAGCTGTGGCCCCACCATCATGTGGGATATTTTATATTATCAATTTAAAAGTTATACCGAAACAAATAAATAGTGTACATTTTTTAGAAAATGAAATGTCATATTAAACTTGATAGCTCAACTCTTACTCTTTCAACAAACATTAAAGGCAGGTAAGGCTATATATAGCATTAAGCACCCCTATTTTTGCATATAACCGTTTGAAAGTTAGAACGGGGAGGGGAGAGGCACAATTTTAGTGAATTTTGAAGCTATTAAACCTCCGAATACATATATTCGATTAACTAAATAAAACCTGTGAGACCTCACATTTACTTCTAAAGAGCTTTCGATTAATGTGCGATGTGGACCTACATCTTTCCGTAGCCACATTAGTAGGATACACAACCGTGCGTTGTTTGTGCTAGGAAGGCTTGGGCTGATGATTAACATGTTTAGTAAAATGTGACTTAGAAATAAACTGACTCTCTACAAAACTTGTGTTCATCCATCATGTCTTATGCAAGTACGCGCTTTTGCTCACGTGCCTATGACATCGCTCAAGTCGCTTCTGGTCATTCAGAATCATTTTCTCCGTAGGCTGACTGGTGCCCCATGGTTCCACTCAAATCTCAGTCTGCACCATGACATGGGGATTAGCCAGACGTTATTTTGACAAGGCTCCCCTTCATAGGAATACATTATTTAGGAAGGCTGTTGAGTACGCTCCTATCCCTCCCTCCTCTGTCGTAACTCGGCGATCACTGATTACGAGCCGCACGGTCCGGCGTCCTAGGCACACACTCACGAACCCGGATGACGTAATCATAATGCAACGCTGGGCTTATGGCGTCCAATTCAGACATGACACGTACATTCAGGTATTTCCGCCAGCGGCGACGTCTATCGCGAGATCGCGACAATGCATACCTATAGTACCTATAAGTCCCGGTACCGCCGCATATCGAGTAGAGTCAGTCCGACCCAGGTCGGGCCTAGCCGAGTTGAAACTTCCATACAATTAACCGGCGAATGGAAAAAACACTCCCTCTAATTTCCAAACCATGAACTTTAACATTCTGAAATAAATTGAGATTATGTACATTAATAAATATGGAGGATTTAAATGTGCACTAGTAGTAGCAGTATGCACGGAACCCTTCATGGTGCGTGGTCCTAAACGACCTTGGCCGGTTTTTTAAATATGCCTACACAACCACGTAGCAACTTAGAAAATACACCTATATTCCAATTTTTGTTTGACTAACATTCCTATGACATACGAACACACGGACATGGCAAAAATATAAGTATTCCGTTTTGGCTATTTTAACTACGGAACCCTAAATTATCGCAACTGCCTTTTCTAGTCCAATACTTATTTATTAAATATTAAAATTTAATTTTCTAATACCAATAGGTGGTTTCTCTCATTTAATTATTTTATTAAGTTGGTCTATTCATCCTCGACACAGACGCCTTGAAAAACATTCAATGTAAGATTGTTTCAGAAGAAATGTGTTTTTCTTAAGTAAAAAATATGTACACTCACGAGCAAAAAATCGACTCAATTAGCACGTTTTTTTACGCCCAAAATCTTTTGACAGTTATTCATGGGACGTTGGTTTTATATTTATTGTAAATTATGAATAACGAACGCTTCATCTTAGATAATTATAATAAGATGACACAGTGCAGTGCCCTAAACTGCAAAATAAAAATGTACATGCTTTTCCAAAAGATCGAAAGCATAGAAGGGCTTGGGAGAATGCATTAAGAATCAAAAACTTTAAAGCAAAGGACACATCTCGTTTATGTTTGATGCATTTTTAGATCAGATGACTATTATCGACAAAGTAAATATACAATTAAGTTATTTTAAATCATTTTTCCTATCCTGGAGTAGCATTTGGTTGAATAACAGTAAATCAATAGTGATTTGTTGTTTCTGGTTATGAGCCGCAAGCGAATATTTAAAAGAAAACTGCAGTACCATCTATATTTTCATTCAATATTTCAAAGTCGGTCGCACCAAGTGCAATCGCACGGCAGCAACAGCTTGAAAGGAGGTGTGAGAGAAAGTTACAGTTTGAAGGAATGGAACTCCGTCTACAAGCCATAATCAAAACCATGAACCTTCAGCTACTCCGGGGGGATTAATATCATACTATTCTCCAGCATATAATGGTTCAGTCAGTGATAGACGAACAGTAGAAAGAAGTGATTTAATGAGTAAAATGTGAAAGTGGCGACTGTATTCTAGCAGATCGTGGATTCAATATTCAGGACATGTTTGCAGACAAAGATGACTGTCAATATTCCAACATTTCTGAAAGGTAAAACACGGTTGTCAAGGTTAACAGTGTTAAAAGATAGAGATTTAGCTAGTAAAAGGATGCACATTGAACGTTTAATTCGACTTACTAAGATTTACAATATATTAAAAAGTAGTATGTGATGTAATTTTTGAAAAAAATATTGAAATAGTGATTTATTACATTTACTATGTGTGTCTGAATAAACAAAGTAGATATATATTCATTATTATTGATTGTAAATAATTTTCGAAGAATGCCACCAGTTTGGATATTATCTTACTAATGATTTGGTACATCATCTCGCTCAATAAAAAGGACTTGCATTTCTTTGAATGCGTACCTATATGTCAATTTCTACACCATGTTGTTTAGATTTTCCTGAATTAATAGGGTTGGAACCGGTATACATCTGCGTACGGAACCCTCGGTGCGCGAGTCCGACTCGCAAATGACCGGTTTTTTTATTTTTTTTATTTATCTCACACTTTTTAGTGAATCATTCATTACCAGAGTGTATCTCATAACGATTTCAGTAAGCTCAAACACGACTAGGCTACACTGTTTTATTACGGAGTTACGTTGCCTAATACCCTCCGGCTTCAATTACCAGATCAGATGGTGACATTGCATCAAGACCATTTAAACTGATTTCGTCATAGTGGCTTCAGTATCTTGATCGAAATATCTTAATACCACCCACTAGGAGCTTTAGATGACCATCCGTGGTCTTCTTCATCAGTTCCCGTTCACCAAATGCTACTTTCTGTTAGCAAATGTTTGATTTATTACTGAAAATACTAAAATCGCTATATGTTTCTCTTGAATTTTTAAGGAGTTCCCTCAATTACTCATGAATCCCATCATTAGAACCAGTTTCTAGTATAGGACCAACCTTGTAGCATACGCTTTCAAACTAAGAAAAAAAAACCAAATCGGTTCATAAACGACGGAGTTCTGAGGTAACACACATTAAAAAATATATACATATAAAAAAAGAACATACAACCGAATTGAGAACCTCCTCCTTTTTTTGAAGTCGTTTAAAAAGATCGATTCCCTACATAAGTAACCTGGGCTCACGTTAATCTCTAAGAAATTAACATTTTAACTGTAGCAACCCAATAAATATCTGAGAAATTATGTTTGTGTCATAAAGAACCTACTTAGATGCATTTTGTAAAAATTCTGATATCCATAATTTTATTATTAGGACTAAAAATAAAAATTCCACTAAAAAGTTCCGTGTCCGTAAAGTATACACAATACAAGTCTTTTGTAGCTACACATTGAGCTACACACCGTTTTTATAATAAGTTACCAGATGAATTTTGAATAAACCCGTTCCAGCTCTTAAAAAATACTTATAAGGGAAAGGAAGGCACGACGATTAATATATGTCAATCAAAAAATAGTTATGCAATAAATTGCACAAAACTTGTAATGAACAAAATAAAGTTAAAATGATGTCATCGTGCTACAATTTTGTTACCTTAAAAAATAGCATAAAAGGTCTAAACGTGGTCTTTAAACAAAAACATACTCAAACTCATTGGGTTCTGGTTATCTGGATCCAGTTCATCACATAGATTTATAGATTGGAACAATAAAGGAACACTTGCAGTTCGCAATTGCTAATAGCGCATATCTCATAGATTAATTGAACAAAAAAGTATATAGTGCATTATTTAATTATATAGAGGTATTTATTACTCGTATCATCTGCGAATGTTATGAATTTTTCTATGCATTTTCAATAATTAAAGTGTGATCTTCATTGTTGATGTTAAACACCGCGTGACATGTATACATGGACCGTATATAGACATGTATGTAGACTCCATTACCGTAACGAGTTTATTGAATGTCGAAAGAGCAAAACGCACTAATTTTTGACGGCGTGGATGAAATGGAAGATATTTGTTATAAGCCAAATGGAGTGTCGTATAGCAATATAGCTAAAAACCTAAGCATGTAAATAATAGTAGATTGTACACCAAGGGGATAAAACCCTGTTTTATCTCACGGGCGCGATATTGAATCTTGAATGACAAATACGAAGGATTCTAGATTTTACTCCCGAGTGTAGCGAGTAGTGAGGGATTTAAGCGCGCCCAAAACAAAAACAGCTAAAAGTACCGAGGAATATACTCTACTTTTCTCACCTCTTGCGAAACAATAAAGGAAAACCAAGGACAAGTAGAAACAGAATCTATCAGTCCGCCAAAGCCCAATCACTTTCGTGACTCGCCATGTTATTAGAATAGTATCTTCTATATTTGTAGAATCAGTAGTTATACTCCGTATAAATGCAGCGTCTTGTAGCACTCGCGGCTTTTGTTTTAGGTATTTAATAGTAGGTACATTACTGCAAACGCCGCGAAGGAAGGAAGGTCATCCCTGTTCGGCCGAGGCCATTTGTCAAAAAATTCTATGAAATTTGAAAATTATAAGAAAGCTCCAAATTAAATTTCAAGGATTTCAGTAATAATTATAAACAAGCGCGGCAGCAGCCCGCGGCCGGTGCGCCGGCTGCCAGCTTCGTCGTCGTGTTTTGTTTCGACGGCCGCGGGCGAGCGACTCGGTTTTTGGAGCTGGCGCATCTCCGCCGCCGTGCGAACTTCAAGAAATTAGACTTTAAATACTTATATAACAATAAGAACTACGAAAAGTGAAATCTCATTGTTACCCTGCGGGTTATAATGAAATTCAGTACGATATTACAACCCTGATCAAGCCAAGCGTTATAATGATTCGCTTTCTATAATTAGCCATTCTCGAGCAGGCGGTGTGAAAAATTAGTTATAAATTGAAGCTATTCTTCTCTCTCTGTAACTGGCACTGGTCACTGGTAGACTTCTTAAGTAAGTTAGTGTGTGTAGTTGATAATATAAATGTAATATTGTAAATTGGATATTATAGTAATTAATGTAATCACAATGTATTTAAGGATATCATAGACTTATCACAACAAAAAACGACAGACATAATAAATAATAATCAGCTTTCATTAAACTCATGTGTCGTTATACTTTTGCTTGTACAAAATTGCACGTTGATAGCATACCTATTTATAATATTTTATATATACGCTATCTATGTGCGACCGTTAGCTTCACCTGTGGTGTCAAACAAGGATGCGTTCTGGCACCAAATCTCTTCGCTCTTTACTTTGCAGTTGTAGCCAGGGATACCTTACATTATGGCATCTGTATTCGTTTTCATACCGGTGGTGGTATTTTCAATCTAGCACGACTGAAAGCTCGCACATAGATCTCTTATACTATGCCACGGAGATCATGTAGGCAGATGACCTTTGTTTTGTGGGCGACGCCCCGGATAGTCAGCAAGCTCTAATGACGAGTTTCAACGAGTCATGCCAACGTTTAGGTCTGAAAATTAGTGTTAAAATAACCGAAGTAATGGTGTTGGATACACTAGTGGCCGTTGACATCAAACTCGGTGGTGACTCTCTTAAGCAAGTGGACAGATTTAGGTATCTGGAGCGCTGTATAACATCTAAGTGCCACTTTGATGATGAAGTTAACAGCAGAATCGGCGCGCCGCCTGCTGCCTTTGGGAAACTGCGTCAAGGTGTTCCGGTCACACGACATGAAGCTCCATACCAAGGTCTCTGTGTAAAGGGCAATAGTTCTGCCTTAATCTCTTGTATGCCTCCGAAACCTGGTGCCTCTACCGCAAGCACATCCGCGTATTAGATAGGTTTCATCTCAAATGCCTGCGTTTTTTATTATTCTGAACTGCAAGATGGTAAGCGGAAACAGGGCGCCCAACTCCTGTGCTATAAAGATGTGCTGCAGCGCCACATGCTGAGATGTGATGTTGAACCATCGTGCTGGGAGTTTTTGGCTCAAGATCTGTCAAAATGGAGGTATACAGTGAGGGTTCATGTGCAAACCTTCGAAGAATGAAAACGTAGTGAACTCGACGCTAAGCGTGAGTATTTGAAGGCCCGATCACCTGCGGCCATTCACTATAATGATGTCGGAGGGGTGCTCATCTGTGGGGAGTGTGCTCATACATTCACTGCGAAGATATGCTATGTCAGTCAGCTGAGAGCTCACGAGCGACGCTCCACTAGTCAGTCTCTTTTCAGTCGCCATGATAATCAATGTGCAATTTTATATAAGCAAAATTATAGCAAACCTACGGAAGCCCATTGGTCCAAGCATGCGGGAGTCAATTAGATTTTCGAACTTACGATATGTACGGAATATAGTTTTGATTTTTACCGCCAGCTTTTCAGTGTAGAAAAACATCGTGAGGAACCATCTGCGAATAAAATCTAAGGTGTATGTGAAGTGGGCCAGCGTGGGGACTACTGCCCGTCCTCTCATCTATGAGAGGAAAGCCTTTGCTCAGCAGGGGGCGTTTATGATGATGACGAAGAGCATATTATGCCACGAGGTCGGTGAAAGATATTTAAAATTCGCAAAGCAGCAATGGCAAGTGAAAATATTAGATTTCTAATATTCTACAGTATTTGTATATTGTGTGTATAGTAGAGCAATATTGGTAAATGCGTTCTTAGTATTTCAAAAATTGTAGAGAAAACGATAAAAAAATTTTTAATGCAGGTATTAACTAAACATTCCCTAGTAATTTGGCAAAACCTTCAAGTACATAGAAGGTTGACAAGTATATCAAATGCCACTAGTAAGCAATTGCGATCCCTGTTGAGACTTTCATCCCCATGTCATATAGTAATCGAAAAACATCAAATTACAATACCTCCTCAAAACGTTAACAAATTACGACGTCGGGATGAAAGTTGGGACAGTGATCGCTAATGCCATGACTCCTGGTACATAGCATATGTTACTACCCAGCCTTCTACCGCTGATATCAGTGGTAGCTGACGATTAACACTTTGCTGTTGACAATAACAGGATAAAACAACATACATGTTACACAAGATTAAAGTATGTACATACTTACAAAAACATGTTTCATTGAAAACCTCCTTAGTGTCGAATATACCTACGAGTGAAGAGCATATTTTGAAACTACACCTATTTACTCCTTTGGTAATACTACAAAAGCATTACTCCTGTGGGATTAATTTAGATTATCATCCTTTAGTAGGTTTAGGTTATCTGTGCGTATAATACGTATACGAGCAAGTGTGATTAAAAAAAAGTAACGTCAGCTTACTCACCCTCCACCAGCCACAAGTATCATCTGCATACTGACGGTTCCTCGCCTCCTTGGGTGCGATCCTGATTATCGATTTAACACTATCACATATTTAACACTCCACATTTTGATATATTTATGGTCTGAAACTATGTTATATTTTAAAGAAAAAAAAATGTTTAAGTCTATCACGCACCAACGCTGCATTTCAGACAACGATAGCGTACGATGGGTTCTCTGATGGGAATATTATTACACAATTTTCCTATATTATATTGTCACACAATTTAAATTGTAAGGGTGCCGTACCAAGAAGGTGAAAAGGGGATCATTATGTTTGTCCGTGTGTTGCAACTTATACCCGTTTCTGTCTTCTATTAAACCAAATAAGGACTAAATCGAGTTTCAACGTCGATGTTGTAAGAAATAACCTTGGAGTAACGTATTTTAACTTTATTAGTATTAACTGTATTTGTTGTTTATAAATATTATATACCTAATATTCAGACAAAATCACATCTACCGCGTGAAGATAAAAATTCTGTTTTATAATGGAATCAAAGTTTAGTAAACTTTTCCGTATGAAACAACTGTGCACACCTTATTGTGTAGATTACCTAGATGCATACTACGTTTTATTTTGTTATAAATTATTGAGTTTTGTTATAACATATATTGTACTATACTGTTTTTTTTTCAAAGGTAGATAAATTGAAAAAATAACAATTTATACTACTAACCACTTGCTTGCACTGTTTAGGCCGGGTTTTATAAAGATCCGTTAGACCAAATGTCAGATCAAATTTCAGTAACTCAGTACATTTTTGACATAACAAGCCAACATAAGGTCTAACGGATTTTTATAAAACCGAGCGTTAATCTGTTCCAATTAGGTACTAAGTTATTCGATTATTCATCACAATAATTTTTAAATTTCATTGCCGGTTCCACTTAGGCGGTTCTCTTAGTTTTCGCTACAAAAGGCTAGTTAGTAGGTATTTAAATAAAAAGCGCGAGCGCTACTCTCAACCGGTGGTTTAATATAAACAGACTAATATTGCGTGACGATAAACTAAGAAGTGTAGTGGTAGTTACCACCCATTAATAGCATTAAAGTAATTAATTTTAGCTCCCTCCGCGTAGTACGACTGTGTAATGGAAGTTTTTTCACGTTTCCCATCACTATTAGGATAATATTAGGTGCTGACTATGTTGTAAATATAACATATTCTGTCTGTTTACTGTTATTGATGTTTCTCATGGTTGGATGATGTTCTTTCTCTCGGTGTAAAATTAGAAAATTACAATTTTATGATTCGGCTGATTTTAGAACCAATGGTTGAAAGAAAATCAATTGTTCTTAACATGATACAGTAAAAAATATCCCAAGGTGCTACTCAATTTATGTATTTTTATAAATTCACTGCCACGAACCCGCCTAGCGGGCAAATCTGCTGTAACCGGTGGATCGCAGTTAAACCCGAACATCGACCCATTCGAGTTTCGGAACCGACCAATAAAACCAAATAAGAGGTGCAGACGAAGCGGCGCCGTCGCGGCCAGACTGTGTGGCGACCCGCCACTCATCTCTTTAACGCAATACGTCTTTTAAGACAGTCTCGGGATCTTCAGATCGCTTAGTAAGCATGTTTCTGAATATACAAATCTTACGTCATAAAGGCTGCATAGTTTTTTAAGGCGTATTATCGTGAATAAATGAAAAAAGCAAAAATTTTAATAATTTTGTACATAGATCTGGAGGAATAAGACTCCCTTTTTCAATAGATGCCCCAAAAAAGAGCTAGTTCTCAATTCATCTGCATTGTTTATGCCGTACGTACTAAACTTAAAACGCTGTCCAAGATTTCTAGAGCAATATAAATGTAATAAAAAAACTACGTAACTTAATAGTTCCAGTATCTGAGGTGTATTTAGCAGTATGCTAGTATACAAAGAGAGCAAGCAGGTGGAACACCACACATAAGTTATTGCTAGCTGCTGAGTAGCTGCACGTGCTGTGCGGTTCCACCCGCCGATTACAGGGAACGGAGACGGAGCTCAGGCTGACTCATCAACGCACAGCCGAAACTACTACCGCTAGAGAGTTTATTTTTACACAGTCGGTTACATTTATAACTTATTCTAGGGTAAGGGATGAAAGTTTGTATTGTAAACGTATTTTTTGGGACTTAGAAATTTGAAATTTTGTATATAGACTCTGTTTAAATATAAATAAACTAATTTCAGCGATTTTCTAAATTCACCCCTAAAGGGGTGAAAAGGGGTTCAAAATTTGTACGGGGCGCAAATCTTTTTTGAAGTTAGAGATTGAAGCTTCGTAACTAGACTCTATGTTTAAATACAACAAAACATATTTCAGCGTCTTTATAAATTGCTCCCCTAAGGGGGTGAAAAGGGGGTTCCGCGTTTGTACGGGGAGCAGATCTTTTTTGAAGTAACAGTCGTATACAGACTCTCTGTTTAAATACAACAAAACATGTTTCAGCATTTTTCTAAATTGTTCCCCTAATGGAGTAAAAAGGGGGTTCCAAGTTTGTGCGGGGAGCAAATCTTTACTTTTTAGTAAAAATCGACAAGGATGTCATCTTCGAGGTTCCTCGGGGTGCCCATTACGAAGATGACATCCATTTTCAAATCCAAGATGGTGGACATTGATTTTTCTTATAAACCGTTATGGGTGTAATTTTTGTGGTTCCTAGGGGTGCCGATTACGAAAATGACATCCATTTTCAAATCCAAGATGGCGGACATTTATTTTTTCTTTTGAGTAATTTTTCACAAAAGATTAATAGCATCAGACAAGTGACAGAAACTAATAAACCACATTTGTATCTTTTTCACCATCTAAAATCTACGCGGACGAAATCGCGGGCGGCCGCTAGTTATACATATAATTTGATGAAAGAATTTACGAAAACTACAAACTCACAAACTAAACTTTACCTCTTTATAATATTGGTGCTTATAGATAAACACTTTTAAACACTCATAAAGCAATTCTGCTCTTTTTTTCTAAAAGTAATTCATTATGTACTAAGATATTGTTCAACACAACTACACACACTGGGCAAGTATTGTATGCTCTGAAGGCACGTGTATGTGTAGCTCTGTTGGTGACGCAATCGATGTTCAACCAAAGTACGCTTGATACAACACCTTTAAGCAATGAAAACGGGTCAGTAGAGTGACCTCTCTCCTTATCTATCATTTCCTCCTCCGTTTATAATTTACTAATTAAAAATGGTATATAATTGTCGAAGTGGAAGGAGGTAATTGCAGGGTAAGTATTGCTTGTAAACGGACGACCTTGGGAGTCCTTTTAATTATTACAAAGCCTGCAATTGACATTCCAGTCTAGGCTAACATAGAGTTTTTCTCAACAATGGAGCAAATAACATGAAATTTTAAATAAGGTTTGATAAACATAAACTTAAATGTCAAAATGTTAATGCTCTCGCGTCCCGGTATTGTTTAACAGAATTGCAGGTGTATTTTGCCACCGATTGCCGCAAGTTGATTCAGACACTAAAAGTCGCGGTCCACAAAAAAAAAAATGTCGTTTGAATTTGCTGTATACGACTTGTCCCCTTTTTATGGCCCCATTTTCCTTTTTTTAAAGTTATAAATTTATTTTCCAGGGGTGTGGAGCGAGCCTGCCATGTAATTTATTTTTTAATTTTAATCTGACCTTATATGTAAACTATACACTTCAAATTGCAATACGTAGCTAGTAACGTCCACTTTTCCGGACATCTTTGACAAAAATAAAGTTATTATTATTTTCCTTTGATTCATGCAATGAAATATGGACGTTATGTTCATTATAACAGGCTTCAAAGTATCACGTTCCGGGCGGAACAACTCCAGAGAACTGTAAAGGAATTTCATACAAATTTGAAGGCCTAGGCCGGGAAGTATTTTTTTTTAATTTTAATGTAAACATGGCGTGTGTGGCATGTTCATGAACAAATGACATGTCTCATTGGAGCGATAGAGAAAGAAAATACAATGGTGCTACCGCGGTAGCGCCCCAGGCTAAACTGTTGAATTACATTTTTTATTTCTAGTGGCTGAATAGTTATCGGACCAAAAATATCCTCCTATATCCACGAACTGATACTAAGAATAGAAATCTGTGTGATTCAATGTGTTGATGAATAAATTTAAAATATTGTCCATACGTAGGCAAGTCACCGGAGACCATAGACAATATTTGAAATCCTCTGCATTTATTTTATTTATTACAGAAATTAACACTCTTATTTTTAGGTTGTGTATAATAACCCTAATAGGGTCTATTCGAACACTACACATGCGAAAAACGGACTGTATTTTTTAATTTCATTGCATATGTTTGAGGAAAGCACTATACATGACTTGCCGTGAAAAGGGCTTGCCGGCTTCGTATCACTATCCGTCTCTACCTACTGCCCGGCGTCTGCTGTATTATTATGATACCCGATTTATATTTCAACCCGAGTAAATATGTCGTTATTGCAATGGACTACACAATTAATTTAGCGCACACGTTGGCGACTGTCTGCGACAGCTCTCACAGTGTCAGATCGGATGGCTATTGCACGCCCCATGCTCAGCCGTCTGCAGCGTTCAATACTTATACGTAAATTATGGGTTATCAATTCACTAATGCGTAAAGCGAATCATTTCATATTTAACAGCAACCCACACTTAAAGTGAGGTCAGATCGAAACTATACTGAATAACAGACAATAATTAATGTGATTAGGACCTTCCGACATGAATAAATCAACACAGAGTCAAAATTATTTTCTGAAATTGTCGATCGATAGGTCTTAGGTCACTTTTATTCAGACGAGTCATAGGTAGAAGAAACGACGACAATGAACCTAGTTGATAAGGCTCCCAGATGATATGTATATAATAATTAGTCACGTCATTAATGGGGATCACGAAATGGCGATGTTGCAATGCAAAAAATCTGGTCGCGCTATTATTATTATTATTTTTAATTAAAACATCGCTTTCTAGTATGATAAGACTCGCAATTTTCTAAATTCCTCGATACAGGGGAGGAATAGGACTATATGACAATGCAGTGCTGCAAGCTTCTTGACTGACCTTATCAGTGGCAGCAGCGTGATAAGCGACGCTTCGTACTTAGGTATCTAGTATGATCGATCTCCTCAAAAATCAAAGATCGTCTGAAGATTCTGTGTAAGAAAAACCACTGCTGCATTTTCATGCATGAGAGGCTTACCTCTACTGTGCCTTAGCACAGCAAAATGTCATCTTGCTCATCGAATTTGGAGCAGCCTAAACGCCGAATTCTGCTGTGCGGAGGACGACCTTCAATCGCTGTAGCAATCAGTTTCTCCACTATTTGGAAAATGCAGCAGTGGTTTTTTCACATATAAATTGATGATCTTTCAGATGAGCTATGGTTTTTTTGAGGAGTTCGATCATACTAGATACCTAAGTACGAGACGTCGCTTATTATGCTGCTGCCACTGATAAGGCCGTAGTCAGAGGGACTTGCAACACTGCATTATTCCCCCCCGCTTTTTGAGGAACAAATGTAACTTGAGAGTCTTATCATACGTGACCAGGTTTTTTGCATTACAGCATCGCCATTTCGTGTTTCCACATTAATGACATGACTAATTATACATATTATGTTATCTGGGAGTCTTATTGAACTAGGTTCAGTGTCCTCGGCTCTTAAACTAAAAATACATGATACTACATTGATCTCACAATTGGATGTAATTGTGATACACAAGTATGTAGCGATGAACATCACCCACGAGGCGGAATTAGCCGAGAGTGTAATGAGCAACCCTCTCGCGTTTTATACCTAAATACGACGTTTCTCAATACATTTCCGAGAAAAAATGCATTTAATTAATATGGAAATTTTATTGGCAAGTAAAGTAAGTAAGATTTGTATTGCTTTTGTTGAAAAATATTATTATATCGGGCGGAATAGAAATTGGTCTTTTCACGAATCACTTATCTCGTAAAAAATAAGATTACTTACAAGATACTAGCGAAAAAAAAAATTGGTCTAATTGGCACCTTTTTTGGTTCCAAAGGTCGATGGAAAGCCCTTAGAGAATGCTATAAATTATAAACCGAGTCAAAGCATTCAAACTCTTATCGACATGTTGATAATAGGTAATAGTAATAGTCCATATAGGGGCAGACATGCGAGTTATGCGTATAAATAGCTTTCTCCGAGCTAAAGGGTACAGTTGCTTTGTAAAGCACGTCGGGTTTTTTGGATGGAGTCATATTGAGTTTTACCATCCAAATGATTCCGAAACCGGATGGCGCAGGCAATGTTGACAGTGCGATTTCCAATCCCTATTTTAGAGAGAATTGGTTTACATATTAAGGTGGAGTTTATATATTCTAAAAATCAAAAATATACTGGGTTATCAATATTTGATCTGATTTTAAGTGCTAACCTGGATATAATTTATCCTAATAAAGTTATAGGGTCAAAAAGTTATAGTAACGGCGGCGATCAAGCAATTGACATTCCAGTCTAGGCTAATACAGAGTTTTTCTCAACAATGGAGCAAATATTAACATGAAATTTTAATTAAGGTTTGATAAACATAAACTTAAAATGTCAAAATGTTAATGCTCTCGCGTCCCGTGTCTGTTTAACTGAGGTGCAGGTGTATTTTTCCACCGATTGCCGTAAGTTGTTTCAGACACTAAATGTTGCGGTCCACAAAAAAAACTATTTTGTCGGTTGATTTTGCTGTATACGACTTGTCCCCTTTTTCCTTTTTTCCTAATAAAGTTATAGTAACGGCGGCGATCAAGGTGTAAATAAATGTATTAAAAAAGTTTTCTGTCTAAACAGGATAGACGCTAATTATTTTTTAGGGCTTGAATTTTTTTTTAGCTCTATGCTAGCACTAACAATGGACTAGATTTAAATAATGGAGTCTATATATATATATAAGTAAGTAGCCGTTTTATACTAATGGATATAATATATCCAATATTTTACGAAACTCGTTGTTTTTGGTGAACAAGCTAACTCCGTAATCTTACGGGGACATTCTATACTCAGAAATTATTGGCATTTAAGATCCCGACATTTGTAAAGGTGCATAGGCACATGAAATTACTTACAAATGTTTCGTTGCTGCCGATTGAATATCTGAATATGAAGTGTTATATGTTAGATTGAGGTAGGTCCACTGTCATATTCACCAAGCGCCTAAAAAGTTACGCGATTATAAAATATTCTTTTTTTTTCTCAAGAAGCAAAAAAGATAATCGAGTACCCATATAAAGAGTTGTATGATCCATACTTTATTTTCAATTCCAAAGATTCTACTAAAAATATGTTAGAAAAATATATATTTGTTGCAAGAATGCTTACATGTTGTAGATAATATCTGTACTTTTCTAGCCCACCGAGCACTTCGCCAGGCTGCCCCTGCCTAATAATTAATCAATTATTTCAGTTACCTTCGCTATTCTATGTAATAGGAGGTACTTTTTATCGTTATGAACGTATCAAATGTAATTACATGAAATCGTTACTTCAGAGGCATCATGACAAAAGGTATGTACATCGCGAAACACAAGTAAGTAATCAGTCTAATAACTTGGAGAGATGTCATAACGTAATATTCATGCTAAACCTCGCCCCAGACTATTTAGTACTATGAAAACAAAGCTATAATAAAGTTCCTTACTTTCGGATCGCTTTATACATTAAATTTTGGAAGAGATTTTTATACATTCACAAGATTGTGAAGGACTGCGTTATGGTAGTGCGCTGTTCGCGTCGGCGCTCAGCACAGCGTCAGTGCACGAGGCCGTGGATCAAGGCATATAATCCTTTTGTTTCGGGTAAGCCGATTTTGACTGCCGCGTGTTCTAAACGAATTTATTATTTAAAACGGAGAACAGTCGAGTAGCAAGTCCCATATAACGTACACAATAACTATATAATAATAATAATAATAGCCTTGTATTCAGACTTAGTCGTATCCAACTATTTGTGCCTTGCTTTTCTTTTGCAAGTCTGATTGCCCCTCGGCAAAGGCCTCCTCCAGCCTTTTCCACTCATGTCTGTCGCGTGCGACTCTGTGCCATGTCTTTCCTGCCACCTGGCATATGTCATTATCCCATCTCTTTTGAGGTCTGCCTCTTCTTCTATGTCCTTCTCGAGGATACCACTCTGTAGTTCTTTTGCACCATTTTTCTTTACCTCGTATCATATGGCCTGCCCAACGCCATTTAGACCTTTTTATTTTGTGGGTAATGTCATAGACTTTTGTTGTTTTCCTTATGCTAGACGATGTCAGTTTTTGAGACTTCCGTATCCCCAGCATACTCCTCTCCATAGCGCGTTGGCAGATACCAAGTTTGTTCATGTGTTTCTGGGACATACACCATGTTTGGCAACCATATGTGAGAACAGGTAGTATGCAGGTGTTAAAAACCTTACTTTTGGTAGCTATATGGAGTGTTTTATCTTTCATCACCTCTTTCATGCTCCAATATCTATGCCAACCGTTTGCAATTCTTCTTTCAATTTCCTTGTTTATGTTGTCATATGGTGCCATTAATTGACCTAAATAGATATACTCCTGCGTGTAGTCTACTTCAGTTGGACCTACTCTTATAATATTTTCTTCGCCGTTTGTCATCAGTTTTGTTTTATCTGGATTTATTTTCAAGCCTACTTTTTCACTTTCTGTGGCCAACTCTGTTAGCATGCTATTTAGCTCCTCAGGTGTATTCGCGAACAGAACTATACCAACTGGGTAAATGTAGGAGGTGTTCAAGCCACGCTACAGTGAGTCATCAGTTTTACAGAATCCGTTAAATCTAATGTTGATAAGTACATATCAAAAAATATATGGATATCCAATGATTTGAAAAAAATATCAAACTTGTTTTATTAACTTACATACATTGTGTAGATTATAAGGCAGCGAAGTGAAGTGGTCCAATCATCGCAACCTTCCCCTACCGCTATACTCACGTCAAATACATATAAATACGATGAAACCTTACTAACACAATTTCTATTCTCCATTTACACGTTCAGTGTCGTCACTGTTATGCTGGTGGCCCTCAAATTCAAACTATTCAATTTATTTAGTTGGACCGGTCCGTTGATAGGTTGGATGGTCCTTATATAGCAACTACTCATATTACTATATCAAACTAGGTATCAAATCACAAAAAATAAAATAAAGAATATAAGTTGCCAGAAAATGCTGTTATAAATTTGATCGTAAATGGTTAGAAATGTTTCTAACCATTAAACGTCAGTATACAAACAAATAAAAATGTAATGATACTTAGTTTCACGCGTGTCTCCTTGGTGTAATTTTTACATCTCTGGTGCCAGAAATATACTAAACTTGTCACCTCACTCCTCACAAGTGCGGCGCGACTGAGGTTGCGGTGGGGCCGATCAAGTAGCCCAAAGACATTTTGTACCTGGTTTGGCTCTATCTAGTATGCATAGATTATAAAATATTTAGGTGGTCCAATGAACGCCTCGGTCCAGTGATAGCAACTTTCCCTTACCTACATTTTAATTATTATTCGTTCCATTTCATAATATTGTGAAGTTGCTTTTGAGCACATAAGCAAGTAAGTACGTATAGGATACTTACTCATAGAAATATGATGACAATGGTATTTTATAAATGGTTAATAACATTTATAAGCTTTTAACAGAGTTGGTTTGTCTTGTTATATGTATTTATGAAAAACTGACCAGTGATGCTCTAATCTCACCTGATGGAAAGTGACGACACGGCCCTGTTGCTTGATGACCTGACTGCTTGATACGTTACAAGACAGCATTATGTAATAGACCTACGAAAAATTACCTATGTAGCTGATTATGATTAGTTCTGTAAAAGGCTTCATTATTGTCTCACTAAGGCGACTATAGCTCCAGCATATCATTTATCTTGCTCGTTCCATGGTGGCCTAGCGGTAGCTTTATATGCTGTGCTCTTGAGCCGCGCACGGATCAACTTGTGAAAGAATAAAACTTCATATTGTGAACCCGAATGATTATTTTTGAACATCAACCGTTCAGATTTTATGAAAATGAAATACCAATGGTTTTGTGAAAGAACAGTGAACATGCCACTTGTGGTTTAGGAGTACGAGCAGCTCACCTAGTAACAAACTAGATGGAAACGGCCTTATTGTAAGATTTTGATTTTCATGGTGTTTAATGTTTTACAATAAACGCAAACTTTCAGATTATTATTAAAGTACAAAGTAATATTTTTAGGGTTCGTCATGTCTGTCCGTCCGTCCGTTCGGCCGTATGTCAGAGCCGATTTACTCGGATAAGCACTACAATTATGAAATATGGACGGAAGGTGTATGAACCGCTATATAAAAGTATGTAAAATTACGGAAACATATTAAATTGGGGGGCACTGCATACATGTATCCGAGGATTAAAATGAAAATCAATGATAGACATCTCTGTCATCATGTATGGGATATCTCTGGATAGGCCGTGAAAAGGTTTCTGAAATAATTTTCCATTTAAGTTAATCGTTGGTGAGATATTAGCTGTCAAAGTCGTAGAATGTGTGTAAATAGTTTTTTTTGTCATTTGGAATGCACAGATTAATTTATTATATACTTAAGGATTAAGTAGTGCCAATTTTGTTGATTGCACATCTAAGAAATATATTTAATTAAGAAATATTGTAACGTTTTTGCCTCATTAAACATTAAAACATAAATAGCGAAGTTAAAATGTATTTATCCTAGTTACAAGCAAATTTAATAACTGGTCATTGGCCTTTTATACCTATGTCGACTGTTAAACTGTTTGTTGTTTGGTTATTATTCATGTCCAGAGACGGTCAGTAGTGATATAAATGACCAGCCCTGGCAACTTTATGTGCTGGCCTTATGTTTAAAGTCCTCTAGTGTAGCCTGCTCTGAACTATATACCTTGCATTTATTGATATAGGTAGCAATGTAACCTTTGCCTTTAGGGATTGTAAAATCGTAATTAAATTTTCCTTTTATTTGATCTCAAAAGTAAAATTAAAACATGAGTAATATAAGTTTCATGTAAGTTGTTACTTATTGTTAAGGAAGACGAGGTTACCTTGTTAGGGAGGACCGATACTCAACGCGGACATATTTTAATACTCAAATATTATTTTAAAAGCACTAAGACCGTGTGCTTGAAGCGTTTTAGTTTCACAGTGGGGTCCATATTTTATTATTGCGCCGGATGATTTTCGCGGGAAAGTCCGGGAGCGGGTAGGGCGCGTGCGAGGCGCGCTGGCAGTATTTGTTTACTGGCGAGCGGCCGAGTGGGCGCGCGCGGCCGGCGAGAGCGCCCTTGGGCGCCTGCGCGCAAATCCTACATAACATAACATATTCTATCTAAAAATGTCTGTATTGCATGTAATTTAATTAACGTAAGTGTCAAAGTATCAAATAGTTGTGGCGCTTTTCTGGAAAGCCGAAAGCTCGCGACTATTTAGCACTTCTATACAAACAAGCGCAGTTACTTGTGTTGGACACGTTACGTCACGTTACAACAGTTGCATCATCTACGTTAAGTCTAGTCTAGACTTAATTTGAGTCTTTTACTTTATTTGGTTATTTGGATGCGTATGTCAAGTTTGTCACAACACCTTTTTATCTATCCTTTACTTTACGCCACATAAGTAATTAGGTATCAGTAAATTGCCTATATCGGCATTGTTCTAAAGGACTTATATAAAATGGGCCTACCTAGATTGCAACAATTACAAACGAAGCCTATACATATATGTACCTACTACTTTTTACATATGCATGCATAACATAACATTCTATAAGTACCCGATACCCACCGTTTTAAGCCCCTAAATCGCAGAATTCCACGTAATTTACTTGTTTTAAATTTTTAGCCGTCACCGACAGATGCGACGCAAGCCGAGTTTGAATGTACAAAACGCGTCTATATGCTTCTAACTTATAAGTTCTAGCCTATTAGAGGCCAATCAGAGCAACGTGTGCTACGCCGTAGCGTAGCAGCATTATTTCGCTTATTGACGGAAATCGCTCGTAGAGGAGGACTGAACATCATCATACGAGTATATCAAAAGCTATTTTCTCTTATTTGTGACGCACGGGATGTCGCTTGCAGTACCTATATCTTTTTATGAGTAAGTAAATAGCAAATATCTCTAAGTATCAAAGTTTTTTTCTGAATGATGAGTAATTAAAATTACATTTCAGATCCCGAAGGTTTAAAAAGAATTAAACTCAATATTCAGTTGAAATGTTTGCCAGAATGTGAAAGTGGGAGCTAAGTTCAATATTCAGAATATTCGTGGATGGTTGACTTCGAAGATAAAAGAATTTTGATCTAAATGGGTACCAAGTTCTATAGATAATCCTCAAAGTTTAATAACTATTTGTAGTGTACCTTATTCATAAATGACGGACGGACAGACATGACGAAACTGTAATTACAGTTTTCAAATTTTAATGCGGCAGTTCCTCCGCCAATTTACATTTGTAAATTATTTTTCGTTCCTGCCTGAGGTTTTTTAGGACTCCCTAGACAAAATGGCCAAAACGCAACCCTTATAGTTTCGTCATGTCTGTCCGTCCGTCAGTATGTCACAGCCGATTTACTCGGAGACTACAAGCACTACAATTTTGCAATTTGGTAGGAAGCTGTATTCTATAAGTCCCTACATAAAAATGATAGAAAGTTACATATAAATAATAAATGGTTTCGGCTGGCACTCTATAACCAACGGGGTAATCACGCAACTTTTTTTCTACCGTTATATCTAACGATTTTAATGTCAAATTTTAATTGTCAGTTATGTGATTCGCCTGCGGGGATTGAAAACGGTGTGTCGGATATTTCTGTATGGATGAAAATGATGAAAAAAGTGAAACTTTATATAGAGGTTTCTAAAATACTTTTCCATTTAAGTCAATCGTTGGTGAGATATTAGCTGCCAATGTCGTAAAGTGTCTCCCCCTCCAATTTATAAACTACGAAGTTTATAATCCTGAAAAAAAATTGAGGCGGTGAACACGATATGTCTAACGGGATTTGAGTAATCTGTGAAAAACTGTTATGCCCAAACAAAATAAAAAAGTGCCTTGAGTTTCCTATGAAGAGACGACCTTTTTGTTTCAATGTATTGGATAGTGGTTTTTAATAGTGGACTAGTAGGTGTCAGTACGGAACCCTTCATTGTTCTGCCCAATGTTCTCAATTAATAATTATTCTAGTTTGCCACCTAGCATTGCATGTTTTCTGATTTGCTGTTAGTTTTAATAATTTACGATAGGTTGAAGTAATACATGATTTATCGTTATAACATCATTACCCACAATCCCAAAGAGAAAATTTGACATAATACAATTGATTATTGTAATAAGCAACAGTTTCTTATCACATTCTAGAGGACTTATGACCTTTGTAGATAAATAGTTATATGTTATACAAGGGTGCAAAGTTGTATTTTAACCTCTAGTGTGGAATTGGTAAGTTATAGTGTTGCAACACACGAGACGTAAAATACATTTGCAGCTGTGTGAAACACAAATCTTTTCACATCACTAAAGCGAGGAAAATACTACATAAGAAAAACAACTTCTAATTAAAACTTGCATATATGTAAAATCAGCGTTTATTTTAAATAGTAGGTACACATATATAACACAAATTGGCAGCAAATCTTATGAACAGTCAGCAAAACTATATTATCTGATGATTAGTTGGGCGAAAATTGTCTTGTCTGTGGTCTGGCTTTTACATGTTATTATGTTCGGATCGGTACGTTCGGATTACAAATATTCTCAGCAAAACTTATAGAATATAAAACCGGTCAAGTGCGAGTCGGACTCGCGCACCGGGGTTTCCGTACACAGATTCCAAAACTACTGAATTAATAGTTTTGGAATCTCAACAACATGGTGTAGAAATTGAACGCCTTGGGTACAGCGCCACCGATCGGCGACTTTTGTTACAAATTTGAGCGACTTAGTCAGTATGGTGATTTTTCAAGGATAATTCTTTATCAATATTTTCTTTATTCGAAAGAAGGTACTTTCAGCATAATCTCGTAGCAATTTATGAAACAAAAAAAATGCAAAGTTTATCAAATTACAAACTTAGTATAGAAAAGCATTTCTTTGTTTGTAATTTGATGATAAAAAACAAGAAAAACTAGAGAGAGGTAAAGTTATATTTTTCCTGTAAAATATACATTGATTTCAACGTTATGTAATAATTTCATATTTTTTCCTTGGTAAACTTCGAAGATAAGGGGAAGGAACGGTATTTCTTTTTACGTTTTTCTTCATAAAACAAAAAAACCACGTAAAAAAACACAATTGTTTCAGAATGTGCAACTCAAGCCCTTTTATATGACACCCCACTTGACATAGTCACTAGACTTTCAAAGTTTGAACCACCTATTATCTGTAATTTTTTACATAAAAAAAGTCATGTTCTATGTATCCAGACTAGCCTTTTTTGTAACTATTCTAAATTTCAAATCGATAGCATAGTAGGTCTTGAGATATTTAGCGATGTGACAGACAGACAAAGTGAAACCATAAGGGTTCCTTTTTTACCATTTTGGTACGGAAGCCTAAAAAGGGCTTTTTGAGTGAGATGAAAATGAATATAATAACGTTCATAATTAGATTCAATGTTGATTATTATACCTATAATCTAATCTGTTAGAAGAACTTAACAGTTATGGGTTCCTCACTTAGTTATATAATAGGTAAAGTACTACATTTCGAAATTGAATAACACCTGTTCTTAGTTCTCCGGATACATTGATTAAACGATTGATAATTAATGATAGATAATCACAATAATAAGACACCGGTACCAAAAGTACTAAATTACGAGCTGGCCGCAAGCATTGTTCGTTAAATCTGTGAATTTTTTTAAAACTGCGGGGTAATCACGTAACTTTTTTACTACCGTTAGGTAGATTTTAATGTCAAATTTTAATTGTCACCTCATACATTTATACTTCAAAATTGACAGTAAAATCTATCTACCGTTAGTACATAAAGTTACGTGATTCGCCTGCTGTAAGTAGTAGTATAGTGAAGCTTGGTCATAATTGGTTATGCTCCTCAATTACTGAAGTGCAAATCGACTGAGTGCAGCTGATGGGCGCTTAGTTGCACTCGTGCCTGAGAACCAAACCGCGTAAAAAACAAAACTCAGAGAGCTTCGGTCTAGTGCTGTGATCTACAGTGGTGCTTACCTAGACGGCAAACAAAATTACACTTTAAAAGCTGGAAACTGGAACCATTGGTGGGTGGCGCGGTAAAGAATCCGACTATAATGAAGCAGGGAGGACGGGCCTCTAATGCTCTTGCTGTTTTCTTCACCGCTCAACAGATGGCGCAACAAGTAATGTCGAGTTTATTAAAACAATTAAAATTCTTACGTGGAGATTGTGCTAATTGATTTAAATAAGGATGAAAATTAAAAACATTTTAGACTAGAATAGAATCTGCCAAATGCATGCATCGCATCACTGGTATGATAAATGTTGCAACCACGTTGCAATATTTACCATATGACATCGACAACTGGATATAATAAACATGTAATTTTATAGGGATCGAGCTATAATGAAATCCATATACATTATAAAATTGCACTCCTAAAGAAAATTCTCTTCACTCTGTTGGACAAACAACGTCCCCATATCCTGATTCCTGACCTTAGAGCAAACGCCAGGTGTTACTTTGTCCACCGCGCTGCCTTTACGAGTGCGTCCTTTATTATGTAAGGCAGCTTTAATATATCCTATGTTTTTATTCCCCTGGCTAAAGCAATTTATAAAATTAGATTACTTGTATAAAATATCAAATTTAATCCTGTTGAATCCATACATAGGCTTCCTACTTACTGGAATGTATGATGAGCTTTTGAGTAATGGCATTATATACTGTCAGCGTTCGCAACAAACGTATAATTTTCAGGTGTCAGTGGTTCGCTGTCATCATAGGGCGTTAGCATTCTTTTATAGGTATGTATATTGATTTATTTCGGATTGGTTTGCTATGTGGGGGTAGGGGTTTTCGGGGGAGAACAATCGATATACCTAGTTCTAGAAAACTCATCGGTTTCCCAGGTACATATTTAGAGTATACCCGAAGTGTCAAACAATTACCATATTCAATAACTGACGAGTTTACGTCCATTAGTAATAAGATTTTGGATTTTTTGATTTTTAACGTACCTTGTGCTCCAGTAACCTTTCGGTGTAAGTCTTAGTCAGTTGTCAGAGTCACCGAATATCGTACACCACAGTAAGTGTGTCTCAATTTGACTCATAATAGTGAAATAAAATAATTAAATAATATGCGCTCTTTTTAATTTAAATACTCCTTTTCGAGATATATACGGGAAACGTCCCAGTGCTCGAATCTGTAGGTTTTATTTTATAGGTGATATTAAACTTAATGTACAGTATTTTGGAAATGCTTGTGTCCAATTCCTGTCCTACTCGTATTGTGCGGTATTGCTACCTCATTATCGTCCGTCATAAAAGATAAGCATACTTCGTTAAAAAAGACTACCTGTGCATTAACATTTTACCGGATTATCAACTCTAGGGTCTTTGCCAAATGTTTAAATTGCTTTAACAGAAATGTGGCGTTACACGTATTCTGCATTTTATGGCCAGGTGTTTAGGTATTTTTAATAGAAGGTATTTTTTTTATAGAAAAGCACCTGGACCGCCATTTTTCTACTAGTGCACTCGTAGTCTATTGCTTATGGAGATAGAGTTGATAATCAATTGAACTTTCTCGGTGGCTGTAACGATTTTTTACTATATGGTCATTAATTATTATTATTATTATGGTCAGGTTAACTGGAAGAGATCCCTTACAGGGATAAATTCGCATTTGTACATGATTGATCTGTTTTATTTCTGTATAATTTATTTTACTTGTCTTGTGTACAATAAAATATTTACATACATACATACATTAGTGCTTTGGGGTTATAGTAAACAATTTTGTATCTTTAAGTGGATTAGCCAAAGCTAATTCCCAACTAGTTGGGAATGCAGAATGTGAGTAACGTCACATCGAGGGTTGCCCTATGAAACCCGATAAGTATGACAAACCTAGTTTCGAGAAAAACGATGATAAAAGTTTTGATTGAAAGAAACACTAGTTTTGATAAATAAATTAGTAGTTATACAAGTTCTTTGTGTAAGATAATTTAATCCACTTCACGTTTATTTGCTTTTTAGATATCTACTGCATTTAGTTTTCCTGTGAGAACATGTTTTTTTTTTATTTATTTATTATTATAAAGAGGTACAATTTTACAATTAGTGTCTGTCCCACAAAACGGTTTACACAGTTTGACTGTGGGATCGGAGTCTCTTCGGTAACTAAATTCACATACATGACTATTACTATGTACTATCACTATTTACTAGTGTCTACTATGCTATTTAAGAAATAATTAAATAATTTTCTTTTATATGTTGCTCTATTGGCCTCCAGTCTGATATCTGTTGGCACGCAGTTTAAAATGTAGGGTATGCGTATGCGTTTCCGCAGGCATCTATCGCCATAGTAGTTGGTTACTCTTGGTATATCGTACTTGCCCGCAGCTACCGACCTGGTGCCGTAAGTGTGACATAAATAAGATAGGCCAAAATTTTGATCAAAGGGTGCAGACTTATTGGTTTTGTTCAAAACCAAAAAAAATATTTATGTTACATAAAGGTTTTTATTGTAATAAAAAACATATAGAATTGGTAAGTTTACTACTTAAAATAGTATTATTCGTCGTCTGAATCGTGTCGTGCATTTGTATCCAACTGTGATATTCCTTAGGGATAATTTGTTTCTTGCACATTGTTTCTAAATCATTCCAAAAAGCTTTTAATAAACGTGGATACCGTATTTTTTTTTCTGGAAATAACTTTTTTTTACTAAAGGCACGATCCCTTTCATTTGATGCCTTTACTTTCCGTGTTTTCACAGGCTGAACGAAAATCCATACTGTAAAAATTACGGCACAAACTGTTACGTTCTTCCGAGGCATACTTTTCAGTTTGGAACTTTCGTAGGACATTTAATACCTTGGGTCTAATAAGACAGTCGTTCAATTTTTCACTTTTTGGAATATGTATTTATTTTCCATTCAGATGGTTCACAAGTCCAAACTATGTCCAAAACATTTTCAAGAATTGAGTAAGCACAATATTTTCCACTTGTGGACGAACACTCGATCTTTCAGGAATCATACTATCATTACAGTCGGAATCAATTAAGTTCGGTGTATCGTTGTCTGAATCTGGAACGTAGGAATCAATTATACAAGTACCTTCTATTGAAATACTACCAAACTCGCTCCAAAACATAATCAAGAGTTCTCTGAATCTGGAATATAAGACGGAGCTCTTTCTGAACAAGAAACTTCTACAGGAATCTAAACTCGCTCTAAAACTTCATCCTAAATCACCATAGAAAGTTCTTTTTAAATTTCTTCCCGTTAGGATGTAATAATCGGACTTTCAGGAATAATATCACAGTCGGAGTTGTCTCGGTGAATAGTCCTCTGGATCTGGCACGTAAGTGGGATCTTTTTCTAAGTAGTCACTGCCGAATAAACATCTATCATCATCTGGAAAAAATAACAAATGTTATTTAAATTAAAATAAATTACGTTATCAATTAGCATAGGTAACAACAACTACTAATACTATAACCCTAATAAAACTAAACTGATATTGGAAATAAGCTCTTGGTGACTGCACCTGTTTATCTTACTTCTTACTAATATTATAAATGCGAAAGTTCAGATGTTTAGATTTTTGGATGTTTGTTACTCAATCACGCCAAAACAACTCAACAGATAATGATGAAACTTGGTTGCCGACGTGTGTCTAGCCTGGATTAACATATAGGATACATTTTATCCCGAAAATCATCCCTCGAAAGGATGAAATAGGCATTAGAAGTTTACGCGGACGAATTCGCGGGCAAAAACTAGTAAGTCGTAAATTGCATCCTAAGTCAAATTAAACGAGCCTTAAATCCAGGGGATTGTGCTCGCCATTGCAATATTTAGAAGATCCTTTGGGCACCTTCCGTCTCCATCTTAAGACTAGCTCGATTGAAGCATGTTATCAAATTATATATTAACTTATTAAAAGGTCAAGTTAAATAAATGCTTTAAAAAAGCTTAAGAGAATCTTCCATACTATAATCATCGTTGACAATATTGTGCATTTGGGCGGCGATATCCATTTGCGATTCATCAAGATCGGAGAGCCACTGTCTGAAATCAGATAAATGTGAGAAACGATATTACGAAAAACTTAAAATTATTAACGTTATCCAGAACCATGCAATAACATACCGTCTTTATCGTTTCGTAGATCACAACTTAGGTTTTCATTTGTCGTAGAAATATTAGGTCGCGTCATAGAAAATCTGGTAATAGAAACAGCTGATCCAGATGAAATGTGCAGATAAGTAGGTGTGTTCCTATGTAGAATAGTATAAAAGGTTGGATATATACAGGAATGGGTTCTAAACATTAGATACATATATACAAAAGATAGGAGACAGGGAAAAACGACAATAGAGAGATCTCTTAGGGACCGAAGTCCAATTAGAGTTGGTTGGAAATTATATTTATGCAACTAACTTAACAAACTTCTATAGCGCGATGCAGAACATGTCAGATTTGACAGTTGACAGGAGTGACGCCACAAATGCCTAAATAATATTCATTATGTAATCATTTGATCCAACAGAATAAATAGCCTACATACTTACTTATTAGATAAAATTCGAAAATTGCTTTAAATTTGCGTAAAAAGTTAGTGTTAAAACCCGATAATTTCGCTGTATTCAAAACGAAACAGCAACAGTGCTTTTGTACTTAGTAAGACTTTAGCAAAATATCATCAAATATATTTTGTTTACATCTGTGAATACTGAATTTAATTGCTAATTAATAGGTTTATTAACCTAGACCATAGCATCATTCATTTAATTTTATACGAAAATTCAAAATACTTCAAGGTTAGGAAATTTGATTTTACCTGTTTCCAGCGTGTTATTGCAAGCTAGTTGCACTAATCTTTTGCCTCGACCACCCATCATGTTACACATATTAAAAGTTATTATTATTATTACACAGTTTTGAAAAAGCTATTTTCTATTTAAATAGTCATCGACGCGGCGAAGCGCTTGCGACCGTGTCGCTAACTGACCGAGACTGCCCGTGACCTTGGAGTCGTCAACCATACTTATTGCGTTCTTCCCCCATTAACGTTTGAAAGAATTTTGTTAAAGGCTCATGCGAAGTACCCGATAACTAGACTTTACATAATATTTCTTAAAGATTCCATTCAGATAAATACTATAAGTATTTTTATTGCATGGGTTTCTCTTTTTCGTAGCTTGTACGTACAACCTTTAACGTAGTAAAAGTAAAATCAGACAAATGTTTTTAAAGTATACTAGCTTTAACTAAAGTCCTTTTTAAAACTGAATTGTAATGAAGTAAAACCAGGTAAGCATTAGTAACTGGTTCTACATTATGCGTTTAGTTTAATTTTGTACAACTATCTTTGCACTAAATACCTATAAATATATGTTATGTGGTTCTACCAGTAAGTAATACTAAAAACTGATTCTTAAATAAGTATACTTGTTCATATTTAGTACTGAAATAAAAGTTAAAATTAAGCACTTATGAGGTTATTACTCGGCATATTTTCGTCATACTTTTAAAATCTTTTTATCTGTAATTACCATTAGATAGAGCCACGTCGAATCACTATAAAACTACTTTTACCTTAAAATCTCACTTTTTGTCACTTATCGGGTTTCACCAGGCAAACTTATGAGTTTGAATTGCTTTAATAGAATTATTGAGTTGATAATCCGGTAAAATGTAACTTCCTTTATGACGAACGATAATGAGGTAGCAATATCGCAACTGGTCCCATCGTGTCACGTTATAAATTGGCACTTATATAAATGTTTTACTTTTATTAAATCTTGTACTGAATAAATAAGTCTATTGTTATGATATTTGTATAAAATATGTGGTCTAATTGACCAATACATTAGGTTTTGGTACAGCAGAAAACTATTTCTGCGATAACGCAACGTTGTTTCATTAGAAACGTTGTTATAAATATGTCGGAACCAACCAAGAACCAAGAATATTTATTTCTCATTTTTCACTAAAGTTATGTGGACGTGATAATTTCGTCGAATGGATTTTTAATAAAAAATGCATTGATTCACGACAATGATGTCTATAGGCGTGTACGTCCGAGAGAAATAACAAAAAACTAATATTTACTTGAGCGTCGAAAAGTCATTCTTCTCACATCTGATGTCGACGAAAACGAAGACAGAAGCCTGGTGTGGACAGGAACGTGCGTATGATGACACCTACATCAATGAAGTTTTGTTGTTAGGACAGCACTTAGCGAATATGAACAAGCCTATTAAGAACGAGTTTCTCGGTGCGCTAATCCTCAAAGGTTTACCGACTGGAGTACGAGACCATGATCCATGGCACTAGAGCATTCGGGAGTTGCCATGACAGTCGATATGGTAATCTGTTATGTATTTTGTTTAAAATATGTGTTTTAATTAATTAATTTCAATCTCATGTTATAATATAGAGGTGAATAACAAGGTGTCAACTTTTGGGTATTAAGGTATCAAGACTTAGATGGTTTCTAGATATTTTGAATACAACTTAACACGTTCGCTGTCCGGGTGCCCCCAATGTGGGGTCATGCATCTTTTTATTGTTCCGTGCCTCAAAAAGAAAAAAACGGATCCCTTATAGGATCCTTTTGTCGTCCGTCTGTCCGTCTGTCTGTCTAGCTGTCAAGAACTTTTAAAACGTATAAGTATTTCGTCACTTTGTAAGGGAATCAAAATATATAGGGTACTTTCGGTTGACCTAAAAACTATGACATTTGGCAAATAATATCATCTTATCCTGCAAGTACAGGGAAATATCTGAAACCTATACATTTGTAATTAAATCTTAAAAATATGGTTGTGATTTTATAGTACGTAACGTAATCTACAAATTTGTACGGAACTCTCGGTGGGCGAGTCAGACTTGCATTTGTCCAGTTTTAATCAGGAGTCCATGCTCCCACTATGGAGTAATGTACCCACACTGAATGCACTGTTGGACTTGTGACATTGTCATCTCGTTTTGTATGGGGACAGTGAACGTTTTAAGAATGAAAGTAATTTAATTTCTGATTTGATCTGTCGATGATATTCGCTTTCGTCATCGTTTTCAAATATTGTTTCTGGATAAAATTTGACAGCCGACGTCATCACTAAGGCTGTGGGACTTCTGTACCTTCACTGTTCCGGTTCTGTGCAGACGTGATAAAAATGGTGTGAATAGATAGAGGACCGAGGCACGCCAAGTGTCCGCTCACCGCGTAACGTGATTATCGGTAGCACAGATCATGTTAGCATGGCTCGGCATATTAGCTTAAGGTTCGACCGTCGCTATCAAAGTAAGAACGTTGTCTTTAGCTCGAGATGCTGTTCTCGTTGCCAGCGCAGAGACTTGCGAAAAGTAGCATAAAACAAGTTTAATGTAAAATACTATCATTATTTTCAAAAAAGTAAGGAAACCAAGTTATTGTATATTGTTTTGAGATAAAGACTTGAAAATTTCATATTTTTCAGGTAAAACATGTCCTAAGTATTTTATGATGATTGCAACGGAAAAAATAAGGGTGCCTGGGCGAATTAATTTCTCTAATTCATTAATATGAGTTTTGATGTTTTGAAAACCGCGTTACTCTTTAGTTACGTCCTGTATATTATGATGCATTGTTTTCTGGTATTAACGCAGAAAATGATTGCAAAACTACTAATTCTTACGATACTTTACCAAAGAGGAGCCTTAATTTGTTTTAAGCATCTCTAGCGGTGCCTAGGTGGTATACACAACTTGTAAAATTAACTTACACGTCCAATACGATTACTTTAAGTTTAACTTGACACTGACATATTCACGATTGCTCTATTGGATATAGTCTACTTTAGCGCTAATGTAATAGAGTTTCTATTACAACCATGCGATTTTTGGACAATTTGATCTGCCCTTATTCCGTTGGATATTCTACCTTAACACTAATGTAATAAAATTCCACACACACTGAAACAATGTCAATATCTATTACCTACTTGGTGGAGGAGAAATCATTTTATGATGTTGTCTCTACTCGTCAACTATAATCTTTTAATTAGGACTTCATAGACCATTGCACAATGCCTTACTTTTAAAGCTGAACCACTCAGTAACTTTTGCATTAACCTGGTAGTACATAACTGTGACGAGAAAACATGTCTTCGTGGAGTACAATGCAGCCATATGTGAGATTTTCCGTTAATATGTCTTTCCAGGGGTATGATATGAAGCTTACAAGAATTTCAAATCTACTTATACGTAGATTTACATAATAGGTTATGATCTATGTTAATATTAACATTTTACCAACTATGGTTAAACCAAAAAGAAGGGTAATGGTTTAAATAGATCGTTAAGTACTGATATTTTGCTGCCATCTCTAAGTCAAGGTTCTTGATGGATTCCGACAATTGATTAGTGCATAATTTACTAAGATTCAATGTTGCCTTTGACCATATTTTAATAGAAGGCTCTAGAAGGTCCTGGCCTGGGGACTTTTGGGAGACGAAAACAAGGCCATCAATGAACATTCGTACCAAATTTCATCAAATTAACCGACATTTCGAGGTTTTTCTTCCTCGACTGGGTTATAGGGTAATTGAAATAATTTAATTTTACAATTGTGTGCAGTATCAAAAAATCAGTCAAAAATAGAACGCCGTATTGTTATGAAAAAAAATCTCCATAAAAGCAATAATTCGTTTAAGGAGACTATTTTACGAATATGTCAATATTGGTACCCAGCTCTTCGGAACTTATGTCATTGCACTTGTCAAATTGTCTATCTACTTAAACTGTCGTGTAAATACTGGCCATAACCATTTAAAAAATCTTCAGCTCTCTGATGCCTTGTGATCGCTATACTTACGGAGCCAAAGCCGATCATGGATACTGATGTTTTCTTTTTGTACTTAATGAGCAAAGGCCCCATGGTGATTATTATCACAATACCTACTGTCAATATTATGGTGGAATAATTGTTCGGACTTTGTTGCAATATTCATCTATACCCGCGTGATACGTATTGTGATATGAGTGTATCGCGTTATATTCAGGAAATTAGAGTAATGTTCCATACTACCTATATTTTTTGTGACGAGTACTTGACTAAAACACAATAAGTTTACTGAAACTAATTTTTTACCCCGTGCCATAAAGAAAACCAGCAAATCTACCACGGTATTGCTTTGTAATATTTTTTCAGTAGTAGGTATACGCAATGTCCATTACTACTTGAGTATTGGTTGAAATGAAATTGCACATTTGTGTATGAATTTATAATTTCTGTTGTTGTTGTTGTATACTTGTTGTGTTCTTTAGTTCAATATTCCAGCATCAATGAGGTTGTCCGAGATAGTTTTCCAACATAATATAAGCATTTCCCTTTATTCTTATAGCTCCAATGTTTGGTTACCAATTGCCCCGAATTTTGACATAATGAGAATGACGTCTCAGAATTGCGTTCCGATGGATATTTTCCGTAAATGGCTCTATAAAATACGCTGTCTCTATTTTCACTTAATTTCTTTATTTTATCAGTTTTGAGGCATCGTTTCTTTTCGTCTTCTATATAGGTATAGCCTTAACGTCGTTTTCGGGTAACGGATTGAAATATGTAATGATTTCCTATTCTTGTCATCTTAATCCAAATTGACAGGGTCACCTCTTTTTTAACACCAATTTTTGAAACCACTATTAATCTGAAAATAACTGTTTTTAAGCAAAATTAAAAGAGATTACACGAGATTACTTCGTCTCGTCATTTCAAACTTTCCAGTCATTCTTTATATGCATCCCTCTCTTTCGTAGACGCACATCACATACTAATAATCATCCGTTCTCTCTCACTCGTTCACTTCATCATTAAGTCAGTCATTCATTAGCCTTGTAATTCATTCGTTCTTGCTCAATACTGAAATCGTAATGTGTGTGCGTGTGTGAGTGTGAATTTGTGTATATGTGTGTATATTTGAGGAATTTCATCGAATTCCCACAGTTTCTCTCAGGATCAGATCTTGACTAAGTAAATTTATATGGGAAAACCCTTGACATACATGCTGTCCGTCGTCTACCGGTCCCTGGGATCCCCGGGCTCATTACAAAAGAATGCTATTGTTTATTTTTTTCACCGGGAGACGACGACTTAACAGTAAAAAAAGAATTATCAAAATTGGTCCACAATTGCCGAAGTTATGAAGTAACAAACATCTTATACATCGGACGAACATAGTACCTCCTCCTTATGGGAAGTCAGTAAAAAAGAGGTACCATCATAAAGCAAATATTAATCTACATATATTTGTGAGCGACTAAATGATTTATTATTATTAGCTGTTTAATTATTTTTGTACTTAAGTTATTTTTATTCACTTTCTTCATTATTATTCTTAAATTAAGTTTTTACAATATTCGTATATAAAGTAAAACATAAAGGAAATCATACAAAATATAAAAACAGGCCTAAGCTACTGGTGGTTAAAGCGACAGAGAGAAGAACCTCCTAACTATTCGCGCCGTGTCCAGGACTACCGCCTTCTGTATCTGACCTGACCCAGCCATCTAGCGAGAGTCTCTTGAGGTGTTGGTCGAGACTCTTCGCTATTAGACCGTTCGCAGAGACGACTATCGGGACAATTCGAATCAACGTCCCACGTGGCGGTTACCTCGTATGCCAGGTCTAGGTACTTGCTGGCTTTGTCCTTCTCGGCTTTCACGGGGTTCTCATCATGGGGGTTGGTGATGTCAACGAGCACTGCCTGGTGTTAATATCATTAATATTATTAAATATTTTACCACGTAAATACGTGTACTAACTAATTACAATGCTTGATTTGAAAATACAGGACAAGAGTTTTCCTATTCTGGCCGCAACTTTCAATTTTGCGATCAATAGTTCTATAAACGCCTAAATAATAAATAAGATAACAGTTGGCCTACTTATTTAACTTCCATTCGCTAAAAAGAGATAATAAATGTTAGTATTCCCCGTACCTTTCAATGTTGAGTATATTTATTACACATACACACATTTGAAACAGCGAAGTAATCTGATGACTTTAACTGTATACTTTTTTAACTTAAAGATAGTAGATTGTACACCAAGGGGATAAAGCATTGTTTTATGTCACGAACGCTATATGAAATCCTGAACTTAACGAAGGACTTTACATTTTACTCCTGAGCGTAACGAGAGTGTTATGAGTTTAAAATACTAATTTAATATTTATTTAGTTGTATATTACGTATGTTAGGTAGAATTAAAACTGAGTCCTAAATGCAGTGAGAGATTTAAGTGCGCCTAAGACGAAAACAGCTTTATCCCCGAGGAGTATACTCTATATATCTCACCTCTTGCGAAGTAATAAAAAAAACGAAGGCTAACTACGTAGAAACAGAATCAATCAGTCCGTCAAAACCCAATCATTTTCGTGACTCGCCAAGATATTAGGTAAAACCATTGTTGAGCAGGTGGTGTGAAATAATATATATTATATGACCGCGGAGGCAGCTTGTGGCGAGCTGACGGTGAGTGGCCCGCGTTTGCACTATCGTCGTCGACTGTGCGTCCGACTGTTTTGTAGGACCCTCAGAGCGCAAGTGAGTCATCGACTGCCTTTTTACAATTATGAGATTGATTGTCACGGCAGGTATCCCAAAATTCAATTCAATGGCAATTGGGCATAAGGTACCTTATCCGCGCTCGGGTATGATACATACCTATTCATCATGCGTATGTAGATTTATTTATCTTAAAGGGACTGCGCTGTTGGCTTTAGTTCCACGCACGCGTTCCAAAGGTCAGAGACCCATCATGGTCTCGAGATATGGAAAGACATATATATAATATAATAACATCATTTTCTCAAGCATGTTCGGAAATGTATGTGTTAATATCACCAAATGAAGAATTGAAGTTTCTTGTTTATGGCTCCCTACATTCTTATTGGCATCTAAGAAGCAATGTATGAAAAACCTAAGAAAAATTCATTAACCGCTGCTCTAACTTTTTAAATTTGCTTCCTAACATTAAACTGACATAGGAAATATTAATAGTTACATATACTGCCAACCACCACTAGACTCTGTAACCATACAATTACGACATTAAAAAAAAGAACAAAATCTTGGTACTATATATATATTACTCCGCCTCACATTGCTTGAGTAAAGCACTATAAAATCCTCGGCCGGAAAAAGGATTACAGGACTCGTTTTATCCGTCTACCCCAAACTTGTCCGGCAATCCCTTACTTCACGGCCTCTGCAGTAATGTACTGAGTATTATGTCCAGTAGGAATATACACTTTTAAAAATAATATTTTTATGCTATCTATTTTGCAAATTAATGTTTATTTTTGTAATAATTTAACTAAGAGTTACTAACAAGCTATTGTTCCTAATCCATCTTAGTCAGAAGGAAGGTAGCTGATCATTGTAGCACAGGTATACACCTATTACTCTTGTCCTGTATTTTTATCACAGTCATAATGTCTAGAAAATCAAATACCATAGCAGTTAATGAAATGTAATATGAACTACTCTTGAACATGTTATATTGAATCAATAAATTATTATTATTTTATATAGATTTTGGGCTTTCATGATTCTGGGACGTGGATGCTGCATTACTCAATGCTCCAATCGAATCAATGCCCAATTGAATTACTCAAAGCCGAACTCCACCTACATATAGAAAGTTACGTTATTACAAAAACTCATTGACATTCTATCACAATGTATCCGGAAAGCTTGCTTTTATGATGATTTGATCTAATGATAAGACGACGGATGTTTTGACTTTCATATAAATACTTTACCTAATATATAGCTATTGGCTGCCACGAATAATCCTGTCTTATCCCTTGCCTATGTTATAAATGTAAACGACTGTGCAAAAATCAATAGGGAATTTTCCAGTCATCGAGATAAAATATGTCATGGACTAAATTACAGTTTATTATTAATTATTTTTCTCAATCATGCAATGAAATATTGTCTTTACGTTCCTTATAATAAATAGGCTTGGAAGTATCGCTTTTTGAGCGTAACAACTCGAGAGGACTGTAAAGGGATTTCATACTGCTTTTCAGGGCTAGGCCTGCAAAGTATTTTTTTTTTGTTTCGACAACAAGGTCATTCATACAGCTGGCTGGTTTGACAAAAAGCGGGTTTTATTTTTAAGGTTGGTTGTTAGACTAAAATTTGGGCAGTAAGGGCGGTTACACACGAGCTGAAATAAAGAATCTAAATCTCTATGTCACGAAATCAATTCGATAGGTTATGATTCTTATGAATATTGCCTATAATTATGTATAACCAGAAATCCAAAACAATATTTTTTAACGATACAAACTAATTTAGTCACCATATAACTGCTTCTTTTTAGTTTCAGTTCGTGTATATTAATATCCTTAAAAGCTACTATTAGAACCATGCACTACATAATTAAAAACATAACTTTTTGGTGGGAAAATAGAAAATGTAATTTTACATTTCGATTTCATTGTTTATTGTGATTTTGGCAATTTCATTGAAAATACTAAAAATGATTTCTTCAGACGAAAATACTGGCGATGAAATGGTTTTGGACGGTACCCCGCCGGAATTATGAGCGGTGGCGGGATTAGCCATGAGTAACTTGCTCCCGCCGAAATCCAAAGGGCAGTACATAATCGCTTATGATAATTTCATGAGCTGGAAATTAGAAAAAAAGGCAGTGAACATCTCGGAAAATGTATTATTAGCCTATTTTCAAAAACAAAGTGAAAAAAAAGGTGTCAACTTCGTGGTCATTGTACTCAGTGATCAAAGCAACATTACAATCGAAACATGACATAAATATAAAAAGAGTTATGGTAAACTGATTGCATGGCTTAAACGTCAATCAGATGGATAAACACTGAAACAAAAATATTTACAAGTGAAAATGTCCAAACATTTTTAAATGAAGCTCCTGATGAACAATATCTGGCTACAAAGGTAAGTTTATCATCAAAATTATAATTATGTAGGTAAAAGTTTTCGCTTATTTTTTTGTATTAATTTTTCTATGTGTCTTTTGTCAATTAATAAAATCTTGTTCTATGGAGCATTTTTTTATTTCATTGTATGTTTGAGAAAAGCACTATACATACATGCCTCGTCGTGATGAACGGATTCACGGCCTCATTTTCCCGGCCTCTGATGGAATGTACTATTCCCGAAAAAAAATATCACAATATTTGAAAAGTTAAGTAGAAGATGAATGTTTATTTACTATGACAAACATGAGGTAAACGTCACAGTGGTCGACAGTGACCCAATTGGCGCTTGACACTGTCGGTCTTAAGTTAACAATTAATCAAAATCACTATTAAATTGGCATATGTAATACAATACGTATGTTTTAGAATTTCGATTTGAAACGGGATATTTCCCATTTAAATCGTAAGTGTAATGCAAATTACCAATGTGAGCTTGATATCTTATACAATGCTTAAGTAATTTGAAGTAGTATTCAGGTTTAAACTACATATATTTGCACAACTATTTGATTCGGTATTCTAAGCAGCCAGACATCATTGTGAAATATCAATAAACGGTTACGTTTTGAAAAAGAAGCAAAAGGCTGAATAGGCCACTAAAACGGCAGCTTCATTCAGGTTTTACGACGTCGTGAGAAGGCTGTATTAAAAAAGGCGGTAGGCACCTGGGCAGGCAACTCCTATGAATAGTACACGTGTAGCGCTCACAGATGCACAAAGAGAACTCGTGAGGACTAACCTCGATATTTCTTGTACTTAGTAAAAAGCCAGACCCCCGACGGAAAAAAGGAACCCATAGGATCACTTTGTTGTCCGTCTGTCTGTCTGTCTATCTGTCAAGGCCTTTTTTTTATCCCGGGAACGTGTGGAGTTATTAAGTCTAGTGTCTTGAAGCTGTGAAAAAATCAAACTTCTAAGTTAACGTTAAAAAAGATGCGGCCCTTTATGCCGCAAAAAACGGATTTATATTTCGACACCGTAATAACGTCTTATAGGTAAGTACTATAAATACAGGGAAATAAAAGATTATGAAAACTAGACATTTGTAATTAAATCATATAAAGTACGTAATCAATACCTACAAAGTTGAATGGAAGCCTCGGTGGGCGAGTCTAACCCGCACTTGCCCGGTTTTTTTAACCATGAAGTACTTACTATGCAATAAAAAAATGAAAGTGCCACACATTTTACTAAGAGAAGTACTTTAGAATTTAAAAAAAAAACGGGTTAGCTACTCCTGAGCAAATTAGGTGATACTAATTCTTCCTGTGGCTGCATATAGGTATAAATAAAAGGGTCGCCACAAAGTTAGTAGTACCTAATACGAATAACTTTATTTATTTTTACCCAATTTTATGAATTAATGAAGTTGGTAGGTTTTTATTATTCTTTTGAATCTTTGGGGCCATAGTTTAATCCCACAGATATAATATTGATTTGACATAGACACACGTTGGTAGACGATCGCCTCGTCCACGCGTTTCGTCGTTATGCTATCGTTTGCGTCAAGTTAGCCACTTGCAAGGTAAGGTGGGATAAGTAAGACTAACATCTATGTAGTTTATAACCAAAAGTTAATTTATTTAACACGACACGACGTGTAATTTATTGTACGAAATAGTGAAAGTTGTGCAATTAGGACCAACGAAATTCGAAAATCACAGGTTGTCGGTAAGTGAGACTATGTACGTTACTTACTATAAAGTAAAAGTGCCATAAAAAGATTCAAAAACGCCACTAAAGGAGTTATGTATCATAACTATGATTTATTTAAAATGCCGTAAGATTTACAAATACTTCATCTTAGAAGACTATTAGGACAAAAAATGTTGGTAAGGTAAGGTGGTTTGGTAAGGTTTTGGTTGGTGCTTGACAAAGCTGATAATCACTTGCCACATGTCGCGTTTTTGGCGGACAACGCCGAAATATAGCTACCCCCTTATTCGCAATCGTTTATTCATAGTAGAATTCGTAAGTCGTGTCTCACCGCCAAAGTCACACAAAGCAAACGTCCGAGAATATGCATTACTTGACAGCACGTAGGTTGCTTTACATCGACTTGATATGGACTCATGGCGTGTGGGACAGTAAATGTACCTACGGACTTTATATCAAGTCAATGTCGGCGAAGAGGTTAAATAAATTAATTAATCGCCATAAGGGCCGTCCCTTTAGCACAGGCCTTTTCCTTAGTATCAGTATACTAAGGAAAAGGCCTGTGCTAAAAGTAATAGCAAATATGTTATCAAACTTCCCGCGTACGCAGCATCAATTATTGAACTTCCATATACTTACACCTATTTAATGGACGATCTCTGAGAAAAAAACTATCCAATTATGTGTTCTTCTAAATGTTTCTACATATATCCATACCAAAATTCATTAAAATCGGTTTTGCGGTGTAAACGTGAAAAGGTCGCAGATAGACAGGTTTACTTTTCAAGGGTTATTTATTGATCAGATGTTTCTATAATATCAAAAGTGTTATTTTGTAAAAGTAATTAACGGTTCCTTTATTGTTTGTCCAAGCGTAGGGTTTTAAGTAAATCGAAGTAAAACCAGTCATATCGAGTAGGTATCCCAATAGTTACCGATTTGGTAGTAAACTATCATGAAATGGATACATCTTCAATTCGGTGTTTTTATCAATCCAGCGCTACTTAGAAAATATAAAGTAAAAATGCGAACAATGAAATTCATTTTACGTAGGTAACTTTCTTTTTGGCGCAATTCTTACCCGGCAACCCCGTGTGGTTGCCGGGTAAGAATTGCGCCACCTCATCTCTTCCCGTGGGTTTCGTAGGAGGCGAATAAGGGAAAATCGGAGGGTGGGCAGCAGCATCCTTCGATCATTACCACCATCAAACTGCGGTTGCCAACCCGCTTGCCAAGCGTGGCGACTATGGCAAATCCCCCCCAAGGGAAGAGCCTTGGGGGAGGCCTATGTTCAGCAGTGGACGTCTTTCGGCTGAAATGATGATGATGATGAGGTAACTTTCTGCGCATTATATTAATGAATGACAAATACAGCCAAAATTTTACAATATATTTAGCAATGATATACAGAACATTGAAAATCAATATAAATAAATCCTCGAGTCAGAAACGTACGTTGCTCCGCCGGTAGTTACGTAGCTACCCGCGCGGGTGATACTCGTAACAGGCAACTTCGCCGCGACACTTTTAACATGTCACCCGAGGGCTTTCAGACCTTTCAATATTTCAGAACACGTTATGTGGAGCGACGACATTATTTATTTTTTATTATACTTATGTAAGAATCTGCCATTTACTTACATATACATTGTGTAAGATAAAGAGAGTACATTTCTTTGAATTGATACTTAATTGAACCTATATCTTTGACCCCGACTTGACGTAAATTGTCTATTCGGATGGTGAAACACTATGAAATATAATAGAATTAAAGTATGAAATATGCTTCATTGTTTTAAATAGGAATATTGATAAAATACTGAATATCAATTCTTTAAAAAAGTCTAATTAAAATTACGTAATTAATAATACGTAATTTTACTAAGTGTACTAACTTAGTATCTACTAAAACACTGAAGGATTAGTGAAGATATTTTATTAAATCATAGGTACTATCCGCTACTAAATATGTAAACTTAACGACAAGTGGAATCCAAAACGTTACTTAGTTAATAGAATTGTAGAGTGTTTTGGAATGCCCTAAAATATACCCAAATTACCCCAGTAGCATCAGTTTTGGAATGTTAATAAGTAGAGGTATACATTATTAAGTACTTTGCCCGTGACTCCGTCTGCGTAGGACTCGTTCTTCGCGTTAGAATTAATTTCTATTCTTTTGTATCAGGCACTTACCTAGTAATCGCTTTTCCATACAAACTTCCTTACGGGATGATTTCCGGGATAAAAAGTATCTGAAGAGGAGAGGTAACAGACAGACAGACACACTATCGCATTTATAATATTTGTATGGATATTTCCCTGGATCCATATTACGTACAAATATAAATGCAATGTATGTGTTGGTACCTATTTGCAAACAAAACGAAACTAATTCGTTATAGGGACATCGTTTTGGCAGACAAAGGAAGGATACGTAAAGTCAACGCGAACGGCGGGGTCGGAACGATACTCGCACTTGCGTAACTTTACTTACATAAGCTCGGTTTTATAAAGATCCGTTAGACCTTATGTCGGTTTGTTATGTCAAAAAATGTACTGAGTTACTGAAATTTGATCTGACATTTGGTCTAACGGATCTTTATAAAACCCAGCCTTACACTAGCGGCCGCCTGCGACTTCGTCTGCGTAGTTTAGGTGGTAACAAATATAAAAATGAGGTCTATTTTTTCTGTCAGTTGTCTGATTCTGTTAATCGAAAACTTACTCAAAAGAAAAAATAAATGTTCGCCATCTTGGATTTAATAATGAATTTCATTTTCGTAATCGGCACCCGAGGAACCACAAAGATGACACCCATATCGATTCCATCTTGGATTTGAAAATACATGTCATTTTCGTAACCTGCACCTGGAAAAATCACAAGGATGACCCCCATATCGATTTTTAAGAAATTTAATGTCCGCCATCTTAGATTTTTAAATGCAATATATACGTAATCGGCACCTCGAGGAACCTCGACGATGACACCCATATCGATTTATAAAAAAACAAATGTCCGCCATCTTGGATTTAAAAATGGATGTCATGATTTTTAAGATAAGTAAAGATTTGCTCCCCGCACAAACTTGGGACCCCCCAAGTTTCACCCTTTTAGGGGAGCAGTTTCGAAAAACCCTGAAATACGTTTCGTTGTATTTAAACAGAGAGGTAGACTCACTTTCAAATGTTTCACTTCAAAAAAGATTTACTCCCCGTACAAACTTGGAACCCCCTTTTCAACCCTGTAATGCGGTTTGTTATTTAAACAGAGAGTCTATTTACGAAGTTTCAAGTCTATCACTTCAAAAAAGATTTGCTCCCCGTACAAACTTTGAACCTCCTTTTCTCCCCTTTAGGAGAGCAATTTATAAAAACGCTGAAATATCCCATTAACATATCTAAGCAGGGAGTCTATATACAAAGTTTCAAAACTCTCACTTCAATTAATACGTACATAATAATATTCATCCCTTATTTTACCCCCTTAGGGGATGAATTTCGAAAAATCCTTCCTTATCCCTAACCTACGTTATAAATGTAACCGACTGTGTAAAAATCAACTCTCTAGCATTAGTAGTTTCGGCTGTGCGTTGATGAGTCAGTCAGTCAGGACTTCTTCTTTTATATATGTATATAGATAGATGTGCATACTGTATATATCAATAACACTCATATGTGTCCGTGAAATACGTTTTGTTGTGAGTCTATATACAAAGTTTCGAATCTCTTACTTCAATAAATACGTGTGTTCATACAAATTTTCATCCCTTGTTTATCCCCATAGGGGATGATTCTCGAAAATCCTTTCTTATCCCTAGCCGATAATAAATGTAACCGACTGTGCAAAAATCAATTCTCTAGCGTTGGCATTTTCGGCTGTGCGTTGATAAGTCAGTCATCCAGTCAGTACTTCTTATTTTATATATACACCATGGGCGTCAATAACCCGAAAGATTTAAGCCACGTATTTTTGACAGTACGAGTAAATAATACTATATAAATATCGGTCAAATTATGTGTCTAAATTAAATTACTATTTCAGTGCAAATTAAATAATATTAATTGACCGCTTCTTTGTGAACAAACCTTTACTTCAGAGAGCGAGCATTGTCATTTTAGTGACATCAATTTCAAATTATCAGCCAGTTATCAGTAAAGGTAAGTAGTTTACACTCTCGTGATTGAGAACAGAACAAAACTACCGGCAGTGAAACCTTTTGTTAGAATTGAGATTTTGTAACTAGTGATTTGTTTTAAATAATGAATATCTCTTAAATTATGTTTTTTTGGACTATATGTTGTATACTCTAATTAGGCTCTAAAATCTTTGGTTTAATCTTTCGAGTTATTAAAACCCAAAGTGTATTTAGATGTCTGTATACGGCATATGATTTAAACTAAAAGGAACTGGAAAATTCTATAGATGTGTTATCATCAATTTTATACCGAAAGTATTTTCTGACAAGGTGGTTTATTATAAAAGGAGTGTTTCTCGAGTCGGGAGTTGCTGATATTTAATGATCCTACGCCAACTCTTGGGATTAAGTGTCCAAGGGCGACGAGGAGGAACGCTATGAGTATTATGAACAGTAGCTTTTCGGTGAAGGAATACATCGTGAGGAAACCTATCTAGTCTCAACAACAGATGGCATTCACTTTTGTAAAGAATAGTGGCTACTACAAATCTTGGGGGTCCTTTAGGAAATAGGTACCTACAATCGGAAAAATGCTATGAGAATGATGATGTAGTTTCAGAAGTTTTAATTTGTTTAACCTACCTACACCCTATAGTTACGTATAGTAAATCCCCTTTAATGTGTTCAAAACCTATACTTAAAGTGGTATTTACGTATGGTTTTGGAACACATTGAAGAGGTTTTACTGCTGGTGCTAGCTGGTGCTTTTGAATATACCCCGAAATGAGTTTCAATAAAATAATTGTGTTTCAGTCAGGTAGTATTCACAAAATTTTACAGATACATATATTGATGCATAATGTGTGAACATGTAAAAGTAGGGAACACTAATATCACCAAAGACACACGATTTGCACTTGCCGATATGTACCTCAGAACGCATGTGTTTGCCTCTACAAACAAGGATTGCACATGACATCACAAGAACTAAAGGCATCAATGGTTCGACGACTTGTTTTTGGCTAGTAGCCAAGTGCTCGCCAGATGTTTACTTTTCAAATTGAGTACACAATTGATGATTTTCACATATTTGCACACTTTATTTAGTTTCAATATATATGTAACGACTCGGTCATATTATAAACCAGGGCGGTACGTTAGTTTTTTCCCTGTATTTGCACTGGGACCGTGGACTTAATTAAGTAATAAGGTACGTAATCTAGCAAAAACTATATTTCGGTTTAGTATTACGTAAATTAAACTATCACATACATATATTGTTTAACTGCGAATAAACAGTAAGGTTTGGAATGCTTTAAGAACTAATACAAAGATAGACAGTCAATGTCAAAACAAGGATCTCCACCAGACATGTTCGAGAGTGTGTTTTCCTCTATTGGACACCCTTACACAACCTTAACCTTGACAGTACCTACAGGTGTCAAGTGTAGGAAAGCTGGGGTATATCTGGCGGACATAGTACATCACGCATAACTGTGGCATGTTATATTTTGCATTTTAAGCTAATGATTCAACAAATGAAATTCATTTTAGATCTGCACACCAGTTCTGTTTCGTGCAATGAGGGCTACCGCGTATGAATTTGCCACTAGAGGCGTTAATGTGATGTCAGTTCTCCGAAATGTCAAATCTCACTGTTTGTGGGTGGGTTACGCGGGTTTATTTTTAATCAGAACAATAACTATACAACTACACAGCTACAATAACAATAACTATTCTGCAATACCTGAGATTGATTATGGCAAATTTGAGTCAACGAATTTCACAGTGCTTTACGACAATTTTGTCGTTCGTAAGCTTATGTCCTACTTTTTTCCTAACTAAACGGGACTGCGCTACGATACGGGATGTTTGATATTTTTATGGTACGGTTTTAATGTATTATCAACGTAAAGTTTGTTTTTTTTTGAAGCTGACTTTCGAAAATCCAGGGGAAACCCTCCGGCACGACCACGCGTGTGGTTTGAAACACTGGAATACTCTAAGAGTTTGCGCTCCAGTGAGATTGGTTGAGCGGTTTCAACCGAATCTGAGGTGTGAGTGGAATCGAGCTACTGGAAGTTTTCTCGCTGGTTTACTAAACCTAGCCTAGCTGAGAAGAATCCAGCAAGAAACTCAGCTAGGCCCGACCTGGGTCGGACTGACTCTACCCGGTGTGCGGCGGTACCGGGACGAATAGGGACTATATGTGTCACTGTTGTAGCGATCGCGCGGTGGACGTCGCCGCCGGTGGAAACTTTGTTTTCACGCCCATAATAACCAATAACAAACTTTGACTGCCACTTGGCGTAGTGGCGCCTACTGGCGAGCACAATAACGGTAGCCCTAATTACGACACGTTAATTATTAGATAAATATTGCATTATTTATTAATAATATAATATTGTACTCGCTCAATCTAATAATAATTAGGTTGACGCATTAAAATGAGGACCAAACGTATATTATATAATATTCAAGGTCCAAAGTATTTAGAGCACTAAAAAGTCACAAATGATAGTCAAAGTCGACCTGTATTTCTACTAAGTAATTCCTACGCCAGTATAAAGTAATTGAATTCCATGTCTTTATATCCATTGTATTTTAAATATATTTAAATACAATGTGTTTTTTATATTATATATAACGAGAGTCCCGTAGCGGCGTCCCGACCCCGCTAAAATACGAAAATTCCCATAGTTATTCAGAAAAGGAACAACTATAGGTACAGATGCATTTCTTTAATTTGTACCTCTCTTAGGAACACCAAAAACATTAAAAAAGGGGTCTTAAAAATCGACAGTTCCTTTTCACTGTCACATGCCAGCCAAAACTAAGCCTAATACATAGTAGACTGCTAGGTAAGTTTGTTATCCGGACAACGTGAATGCGGCACATCATCATCATCAGTCGTTCCCTCAATGCTGAGGACATAATGTCCAATTCTTGCTGACCAGACTCCTCCATAGGCTCCTCCATAGGTGAAAAAAAAACAAAATTTACGTTGATAATACATTAAAACCGTACCATAAAAATATCAAACATCCCGTATCGTAGCGCAGTCCCGTTTAGTTAGGAAAAAAGTATCCGATACGCGCGTGTGCGGAGTATTTAAGATACGCGGTGCAGGTTGGATCGCGGTGTATCAAATACAGCGCGTTGCATCATCGCGTATCATTTCACGTCCACACTAACGACCATGTTACGCGTCGGTGCTACGCGACGGAGATACGATACGGTAAAAAGATACAAATGTGGACTAAGCTTAAAGGACAAAGCAGATCCAACCGTAGTCAACATTTATTTAGCGTACCCCCAGCGACAAATAATGTATCTCACTATAGCCAAATACCACGAATGTGCTCCCTTTCCAACAAAAATCTAGAAATGTTTTCAACACAGCATCATTACATTTAAGCGTAAAGCTATATAACACTACACAAACAGCCTTAAAATTTTAATAAACCGGTAAAATCAAAGAGTACATTTAAATGTCGTGCACGGTTGTTATCGATGTACACATTTAACGAGATAAATATGTAATTTATTTTGTTGTAAACTTTTTGTTACTGTGCTTAATACATACGTAAGTGCAACTGGGAATCTCCATTTTCGTAGACGGTTAAAAATTACGCTTACTACGCGGGCGAAGCCGGGGGAAAGAGCTAGTAAATAAATAAACACGAACAGTATAAAACTGGCTATACTAAGTAGAAAATGAATACCAGCGATGCCCTTCCGATAACATGTTCAGGGACACCGCAGTCATTAAAAAGTAGCGACACCATTGAAATTGATTAGAAAAAATATAAAATTGCAGTGATTTAGTTCGCGTGTTCACGGACACGTCGATGGCGCACGGCGCGGGCTCGGGCCGGCCGACAAGCCGTCGTTGCTGATATCGATAACCTAGGCCACCGCTTCACGTCAATGATATGCATGCGCCTGTGCATATGACAATTTAGTTATTGGTTATTCAATGCTATTTTCTGACATTAAAGGTTCAGGAAATAATTTTAGCGGCGTTTGCCGGTGAGATAAGATACGCTACACACGATATTTGTACTGAGTTGTCTAAGGGAGACAAAATAACAAATTTTCACATCTTAACCGTTAATTTATTTTAATGAGTGTAGATCGCATTAGAGTTTAACACACACATATGTTTGTATTGATGTTTCACACACAAATGTCACACAAGCGACGTCTGTGATAATATTTTATACCTAGTTAAATTCATTAGAAACCCATCGTTACTTAGGTTTTCATTTAGAAGGCATATAAAAATGGTTCCTACATGGTTAGGTAATTAATAACGAGATTTTGCAAACCAAATTAAAATGGCTTTGTATCTCGTCCATTTCATCCAAATGTGAAAATATTAAAAGAAAAGACGTTACGTTACATTTATTTTTATCAAATACATCTAGGACCACAATATAAACAAACATTTATTAACTTAAATAATATTACAACTAACTTAAATCTAAAACAGGCGCTTGGGTCATTGTACCGAAGATGCTGGCGGTATTTCCTCGCTGTATCGCAATGCTGATACTTTGTGCGAGGAAGTCGCCAGCTCTTCGGTCACCAGTTACGTCAACCAAACGCTTCGCGATTTCACTAAATAACTTGTGAGCGCTGGGACCCCATGGACCAAGAGTTCCGACACCAAAAGGTACAAAATTGCACTCTCTGCCGAGGCCCCTACAATTATTTAGATATTACTTTAGGGACAATAGAATTTTTTACAGCACAACTGCTCACTCTTTGCCCTTGTTTATATATTTAAATGATATATAATAAGTCTTTCTTATGCCCGTTGTTTATTCGTATACTTGTAACCTACAGAACAAGTAGCGCTGTTATTATGGCTGCGGTTTTGTGTAAACTGCTGTGGTGTACTGAAGGGTAGTTGCATAACTTCTCGGACAAGCCTTATGAAAAAAAAAACTCTATCACCACCAGAAATTTCACTAGTTTTTAACGAATCTACAAATCATATGCTGAAAACAATGAATTATAACTACTTAAAGGTTATCGTTTATTTATGTCAGCGTATTTTCAGGATAATTTGATTTTTAATTTAAGAATCTATACACACATACATGCAATTTAATTTGCTTAATTTTATATTAAATGTGACTACTGGCAGTGGCAGTCGTCAGGCTTATTAGTCGACGTAGCCTCGGTAAATCACGGGAGAGTTTGCCTGCGGAATTCTAATCGTGGCCGGAATCCGCGAGATATCGAGTACATCCGCCCTTCGGGTGTCTTCGATCGATGTGTCTAAACATTCGTATCGAATTACAAAACCTTTTTATCGATATATTATAATAAATAATCTTAACAATCTTGTACAATAGTTTGTTTGACATTACCCGATATTAAATTACAACGCTACTAGCTAGGTTTCTAGTTGGACTGAAAGTGGAAAAAATGCACAGTTAATGCACTTTTGTTTATCTTTTCGTGAATAAACTAGGCCTGACCTGTTTTATTCAGAGAAAAGTATTATACAGTCATATGATACAAAAACAAATACAAAGAAAAAATTGATCCTGATCTCGCACGTAGCCTAGGACGGGAATAGAACCCGCGCCTCTGGATTTGATCGTGGTAACTTCCACGTTAAATTAACACGAATCAAAAAACACTTTAATTTAAAATTATTTGAATGGTGAAAAAGGTTAGTACTATACAAGTTTCTAGAACAAGAGAATGTTATTCATTGCTGTTATGCATGTATTTTAATACATGAATTGTGTGAATTCGTTTTATCAATGAATGTCGACCCACTTTTGTGTAGACGGAAAAAATAGCACAATATGATAATAACTAACTATAAAGGAAACTTCGCCGCCAGATGTCCGTAACAGACAAATATCAGTCAAGGGCCCCTCGCATAACAATATATATATAGGATTCACAACTGTGATTCTCCATTGTAACCAAAGACCCTCTTGCAACCAAACTTTATATGTAGGTGTGTCTCTCTAACTTCTCTTACTTAGTTTTTAGAGAACAAGTATTATATTTATACCATAAGACTTAGAGTACTTTTATGTATTCATAATATATTCCCGTGAATTTATCTCCAGTTACAAGTTTAGTATCACGTTACGAATAGCACAATTAAGTTCCTACATTTTCATTCATTATTTCAAAACTCATTCATTGTCAACCGCAGTTATTCAAAGTTACTGTAGATAACTTATTTTTTTTTTCTCTTCTTTCGGCTCTATGAAAAAAAGTAAGAACACAAAAACAAACGCGCGTAATTCATTCGCGATTCGGAACCTCAGGCAATTTATGTTACTCGGAGCAAGAAATAAATATTGGATACTAAAGGACAAGATTCTTTCATTTCTTTTTATCTAAGATAAACTATACTGATACAGTTTTTTACCGATATGTGGGCTTTTTTGAAAACGTATAAGAGTAAGTTTAGTTACTGTTTGCGTGTATTATCTAATTATAATTAAATGGATTATCCGCACGATTCAATTTCCTAAATTCACACCTTCAAAGTATATGTGTACTTAGTTGTCTGAATTTTAGTTTTATACACAACTCGGCTTAAGGGTTTGGTCAAGGGACTACATTTCCATATCCAAGAAAACCCCGTATGCCTGTAACACACTGAATACCTATACACTCTCAAGGCTTATATGATTGAGTAATCCTGTATAGAAATTTGACAGATGTAAAAACGGTACCGGTTTAAATACTCTGGATTGTATTATTATGAATATTACAAAAAGTAGCCAAATTAACCCAAATTAAATAAACCTTACAAATTAAAATTTAATAAACTTAGGTAGGTAGACTAATTTTATCTCACGAACTATTCAAATAATTTTAGAAAAAAGAGATTACTTGTTTGCTATCCATACTACAATATAATTAAAAAAATGTAAATGCGAAAGTATGTCTGTCTTTTTGTCTATGTCTCTCTGTCTGTTACCTCTCCACGCTTAAGCAGCTGAACCGATTTAGATGTAATTTGGTATGGAGATAGTTTGAGGCTCGAGGAAGGACATAGAATACTTTCTATCCCGGAAACCATCCCTTAAGGATCAGTCTTACCTACCTACCTAGCTGCTTCATCTCTCTTCCCTACTACTAGACTAGGTAAGCCCCTGATATAAAAAAAAGCAATTAAATTCTATCGCGATGAACGAGTTCTACCCAGACGAAGTCGCGGGCAAAAGCTAGTACTATTAAAAATGCAAAATTATGCCTGCCTGTTACCTCTTCACGCTCAAACCGCTGAACCAATTTAGATGAAATTGGGTATGGAGATAGTTTGAGTCCCGGGAAAGGATAAACGATATTTTTTATCCCCGAATGCACTTTCCGATTTTAATGTGCATATGGTATAATACACTCAAGAGATTAAACTAAAAATAAATGTTGGACATCCAAAGGCCACAAAATATTCTATAATGTAGAATCGAGACCGAGTAACCTTGAAAATGAAACATCTAAACTTAAGGCTCATCCTTGGAAAAAATGAGTAGTTCTATAACCATTTTATGCATTAACTGTTACAATTTTAGATAACTTAATGTTTTTGATAATGTATAATACTTTGCAGGGCATAATAACCCATATGAATCAAAATACATTACAGAAATTAACTCACCAACCCTATTTTGCCACTCATGTAACTATTTTACTATGTGCCGCATTTTTAATCGGAAATAATATAAAATTTTGTTCATTTCAAAATAATTGAAAATAATTTTTTTTTCTTAATTTTTTGAAAAATTATCAGTTTTGAGAAACTAACCTTATTTTATGCTGATTTTCGCAGTGATGACGATGACAGCTTATCGAGATAACACTAGCGAGAAGAAAGATAAAATGTTGGCAACGGTCGAGCCTTAAGGGACTGATCCGCGTTTATTATGTAATCTTGTCGGCGCACGGCCACAGGATTACAGCGATCGTACCCGATAAAGGTAAGCGAGGTGCTTCATACGTTATTGTGATAAACTTTATGTATTTCTAGTCACAAACTGCAGTTACTACTAATAGCAGCCTTTTTAGATCTTCAATGACCTGATTGATTATTATCAGTGATTAGCTAGTATTCAAAATCACACGCAGTGGTTTACAGTCTGTTGCATGAATCAATCAAACAATTTATTCCATATCAATATAAACATGTCGGATATTATAAGATCCCTCGGAGGTTAAGTTACTGTCTCTGCTGTCTCATCACTGTATGTCATTCTTAGCTCAGTTATAGTCAGGACATTGCTATTGCAAGGATTAACGATAGTAGTCAAAACACAGGAAACTGGCTGTTCTTTGAGTGGATATTAGTGTACAGAAAAGTATATAAACTTGTCTCACAATAACGTATTAAACATGTCTATGGCATCAGTTACACGGTAATTATTATCACGGGATACACTCATATCACACTACGTATCACTCGTGTATCATGGATATTGAAGCAAGACCATACAATTTTCAAAACCACGATAATATTGACACCCCAGCGTTGTGAGTAAAAATCACAGTGACACTTATATCTATGTCTAATTGCTTATGTAAAACAGCTCGCGTGCTCCGTGAAAATTACATAATACTACTTCAAGCGCATGTTGCGCAAGCAGTATCTCGACGATATCTCTGTTTAATTTAACGGTATTTTAGTTTGCACAGGTTAGGTACGTAAACTAATATGTATGTATGTCTATTATATAATATTGTATTTATGTATGTATATTTATGTATCATTATTAGGTTGAGTTATTTATTATTTTTCAATTAAAGTCTGTACTACAAACTTTTCTATTTAGCCCTTCGGTTGACTGGTAGAGAATGCCTTAAGGCATCAAGTCCGCCATTTGTACTTTTTGCATTGCGCAATAAAGTTTTAATAAATAAATAATACTTGTTAAATTAAAAACGCGAACCAGTCCCTTGGGCAGGTTAGGTTTAAAGTTACATTTTGAAGGCCACATCTTGATACTTTGGCAGTTAACTGCCCCGTCAGCGTACGAGAGCAGAGCAAAAGTAAGCAATCAAACTCTTTTTGTCAAAGGTATTGACGAGATTTCCGCTTGTAATTCAAGTGCAAGTACCAATAGTAATATGTCAAGAAATGCTTCCTTTTAATATTAGCCCGCCATGGGCTTGACCAGTGCCAGGCTCAATCGAGAGAAAATAAAATGTTGTCAATTAGCTATGCAACTAGCATAGGATTTTTTCCGTCCCTGACGGGCGCACGCATAAGTTAGCCTGAGTAACCTAATGTCAAAAATGAAACTGATCGACATCGCCAATAGTTTCAGAATTAGCCAGCAGGAAGCTAGCAACAAGGTGGAGGTTAATGAGACCTCCGTAAGGCAGGCCGGGATCGATCGCTAGCAGGCCGCCGCGGCAGACTTACCTCGGATTTCGCAAATAACTTACTTTCAGTCAAGGTGAAACCGTGCCACAGGTTACGTTATACTTAGTATTTATAGAGTAAAAATGTTCAATGTCAGAAAACCTGCAGACCTAAATTGGTCTCGAAGCACGAACACGATTATATTCAGTATCGTTAGTTTTTTGGTTAAAGTTATCATTATTATCATCAAGGAGCGGAATTGTCATTAATGATTGAACATAATATCGACTTACGACCTATAATTATTTCGGTCACTTTAAATTAAAGCGATAATACTGCCTTTTAGATTATGGACTATGCCAAGTTTATGGTACTATTTCTCTTTTTTATGTTACAATAATAGTATGTATATAAAGTTATAATTATTTTTTATTTCTTTATAGTATGTACATTATTCCTGAGGCACTGAAAGTAAGTTTATGCCATTTTGTTGTCATTTATGTTTCTGTTTTTTTATACATTTATTTTTTCACACCACCTGCTCGACATGGCTAATTATATATCATGCAAACATTACCCCTTATATCCCTTGGCTTGAGCAGGGTTGTAATATTGTACTGAATTTCATTATACCCCGCCGGGTAACAATGTGATTTCACTTTTCATAGTTCTTGTTGTTATATCTTTAACGGACGAAGCCGGCAGCCGGCGCGGCGGCCACGGGCTGCTGCCGCGCTTGTTTTAAGTTATTACTTAAATCCTTGGAATTTAATTTGGAGCTTTCTTATAATTTTAAGAATGGCCTCGGTCGGAACAGGGATGACCTTCCGTCCTTCGCGGCCTTTACAGTAATGTACCTACTATTAAATACCTAAAACAAAAGCTGCGAATGCTACAAGACGCTATTATACGGAGTAAAACTACAGATTCTGAAAAATAGAAGATGCAATTTTAGTAACATGGCGAGTCACGAAAGTGATTGGGTTTTGGCGGACTGATTGATTCTGTTTCTACTTGTCCTTGGTTTTCCTTTATTGTCTCGCAAGAGGTGAGAAAAGTAGAGTATACTTCTCGGGGATAAAACTGTTTTTGTCTTGAGCGCGCTTAAATCCCTCACTACACTCAGGACTGGAGAAGGGAGAGGAGGAGAAAATCTGGAATCCTTCTTTACCTCCAGGATACAATATCGCGCCCGTGACATAAAACAGTGCTTTATCCCATTGATGTACAATCTACTATTATTTGAATTGTGGTGCAAATGTATTCATGATCATAAAAGGGGATATCCCTGAAATATCGTTTTGCTTTTATTTTTATGTCATCCCGATTATAGAAGACACATACAAGAAGGCGGATTACATTCTCAAATGATTTTTTTTTCATATATTAAATATTCAGTCAACCCAAGTACTCAAATACATTATTTTATCTTAAAAGTTTGAGAGTCACCGGCCCGCAACCGACAGCCTGCAGAGTCCAACGTCTACGAGCGACGTAGGAACCCGTAGCAATTAAACGCTGCTACATGGCTGCTACGCGCTACGGCGTAGCACACGGTGTGCCACTTGGCAAAGATAAAGTTGTAACTTTATCTTTAACTTTTTATGTAATATTTCTGTATGTTGAATGTCTTGTTGTTCTTCTGCACAGTACCTCTAGTATGTATGTTTTGTGAAACAAAAAACAAACTAACGCGTTTACGTTTAGTCTCAAGATGGCAAACAATAATTATGACCAAAGGCCACCAGAAGCGCTGCTCGCGTTGCCATACAAATAGAGACTAGGTTCGTTTGTGTTTTGTTTCGAAAAGACTTATACTAGAGGTACAGTAACTGCTTAAATAATAGTACATTACTACAAAGGCCGGGATGTAAGGGGTTGCCGGCCGAGTACATATAAACGGATAGTTACGAGGTTGGCAACCCTTTTTATGCCGAGTTATGTACAGTGCTTTTCTCAAACATGCAATGAAATAAATTAAAAAAAAAACTCCAAGAAATCACTTTAATTTCTAAAGAAACTAACAGTAAATAAGACAAAAAATATAACTAACACATTGTACGAGCACACTCGACATGTTAATGTTAAGCTTACGATGCACCCGCGCGTGCGTCGTTATATCGTTTACCTAACACGTTTTATTACTTTGTTATTTTAGTGCAACAAAGGTACTCAACCTGGTCGGTCACATCTTTTACTTAACAATATCGTCCATATCAACAATCAACATAACTACCTAACATACAACATTCGTACATGTGGGGAGTAATAAACTATTATACCCTACACACATATATTACTATTTATTTCGTTCAATTTCCAACTCTAATTGAATATAAAACACTACTACTACAAAAATATACTAAAATGTAAGAAAGCTCGTTTCTGAACGAAAGGTTAGGATCGACCTAAGGGGCTACCGCGAACCGAAAACGAACGAAGTTCGAATATCTCCCTCTCTGCCGCACGAATTAGCAAGTCCGACAGAGAGGGAGATATTCGAACTTCGTTCGTTTTCGGTTCGCGGTAGCCTCTCTGTTGTCATCGGCGTCGGAACTCATATTTAAAAAGGTAACAAATTCAACAACGCATAAATCCAATTACAGAATGAAAAAATAAAAATTGCCTCCAAAATGATTAAAAAAAGACATTTACGGTTTGAGTAGACATTTTTACCACTAATATTTAGATGAAATATTTTAAATGTGAATTTTTGTAGTTAAATTTGCAATTAAAATTATTCGACTGTTTTAATAATGTTTTATTTATTATGTTCATGTTGATTTTATATAAATAATACAGCAAAATATAGCAAACATCGTTTATTTTATTTTTTTAATAATCGTAGTGGCAGAATGTCATGACGAACCAAAAAGCAAATAATTGCTTATGGCTGAACGCCGTGATGCTGTGTCACAAATAAATGTGGAATGGAAATTAAAAAAGAGCATCTTGCAGGCCTAGGCCTCCAACTTTGTATGAAATTCCTTTAAAGGCCTCTTGTCTAGCTGCACCCGAAACGTGACATGTTGCAGCCTATTATAAGGAACATAACCTCAATATTTCATTACATGTTTGAGAAAATTGTATTATTTGCATTTGTAGCATGAGATCAGCAGGTACCATCAACAGCTTTAATCATTTTAGAGCTCCTCATTGCGTGATTATGTTTGACGCCAATGACTTGTCATTTATTACAGTTTGCTGTATAATAGATATTTCTAAAATAATAATGGGTAGCTGTCAAAAGTTTTAACTCGCATTAATTGTCTCGCTAGTTGGGATGTCTGATCTAATTAATAACTGCTGTGACACTCGGTCCCCTCTCAGTGGTAGACGCGCCGACGGCGACCAACAGGCTGCTACGTTACATTAATATCCGACGAAAACAAGCGCGCAACAATTATATCTTGCTCCGTCATAAATTATTGCAGGTGAATAGTGCTAATTTCATACAATAATTTAGAACGATATTTTACAACTGTAAAAGAACTGTAATTTACATACTTAGAACTGTAATTTACTTAAATATTAAACCAAATATCTAACAGTTAAGTCTAAAATATGTACACAGTTTAGAATCATAAACATAACACATAACAACACAACATAACAACATAGTTTAAATAAATAAATAAATCATATTGCTCAGAGTTAAGATCCAAACCGTATAAATATACAGATCTACAGGCATGCCTGTAACATGTAAATAGTCGCCCGGCTGATAAGATCTCGATGCGGCAACTACGAGATTAAAGATCGCACAAACGAATACCTATCAATACAAGTAGGTATTCGTTTTTGTTTTGAAGTAACGTATTGATATAATGTTGCTTATATAAAATTATACGTTCGCGTCGAAGAATAATTGATGGTGATACCTACGTATGAACGATTACAAACTTTCTAAAAAGTTTTATCGAGAATTAAGATTTGTGCTCGGCGTGTGCAGCCTTGCAAGATAAGTCTGAGCATACATACTTTTTTGGAGAAGAATATAGTGAAAGTGTTCAAGATTTTCTCGGGACCACCTGCAGCCTAATTGCGTAGCGTTATCACCGGTGTAAGTCCGTTCCGTTCGATATTAGCGCAGTTCTCTTGTGAAACGAAGCGGACCATCATCCGTGTGCCCGTTGCCCAATTAGGCTGAAGAGTAAGAGTGGCAGTGGGTGGCTCACCTCTTGCGCGGCTTGCGGCGAGGCCTGCGGCGCTCGCCCTCCAGCTCGTTCTCGATGCCGCGCCGGCGGGGCCCCGACGAGGCTCCGCGCCGCTTCTCCGGCTTGCGCTCCTGCTCGCGGAGCTCCTCTACGACGGCCACCCGCGGCACGCACTCATCCTCCTCGATCTGCTTGGGGGTCTGCGGTGCGCCCATCCGAAGACGGCGTTGACGCCACCACAGCACCCACGAGCTGATGTTATCGCGAATCTTGCTGATGAACGACCCGTGCTCGATAGGGAACTCCGTCGACAGCACCGACACGTCCTTTGACAGCGATCTACAGCGGTTGAGTTGCTTTTTAACGGGGGATCTCTTATAATTAAACATTATAACCCTAATACTATCGCTCAGCTGTGATTAAAAAGCTAAGCGCACTAAAGCGATGGCAGTCGTAATCGGAAGTGATGTTGCAAGCAGTCTCAACTCTTTTATCACATTTGGAAGGAATTATATTATTATAATAATTATCAGTCTTCTTGTACTTCTCCGCGAAATTCATTCATTAATAAACACACAAGCAAAAAGCGATTTAATATTCTACCTTTTATTTATTTATTTGTAAATAAATTATAACTTTATATTCAATAAAATCGACTTAATAATTATTTGGCAGGAATGCGATTGGCAGTGATCGCAGTCTTCTACATGTTTTTATATTTTGCCATAAGAGTGCATAATAGTATACACGACAACGGCTTTGGTACAAAAGTTGGTGTTGCATGGGGTCATGATTGACGGGTGCGCGCGGGATGGTCAGCGGTGAGAAGCGTGTCGCGCTAGCAGTGCTCGTTTCGCACTCAACAGGATGCCGGCGTAAATAGCGGTTACGTAACGGGCTCGTACAGAGCGCGCGGGCGTGGGGGCGCGGCGACGCGGAGCGCGCGAGTGTTGGAGCGGAGGCTTCGCTCGCATCGCATGGAGCCGCCCGCCGCCCCGCGCCGCCCGCTTCTCGCATGCCGCCTGCCTGCTGATAGCGCCGCGCCCCCCGCACCCCACCTGTAGTGCCTGTGCCGAGGACGAGGACGAGGACGAGGACGACCTATAAACATTGTCCTTAAACTAAAATGCCAATTTCAACTTTAATTATATTTGCAACTGACTTACCGTACGCCAATATCGCCTCATTTCAATGGATGTACAAAAACAAGTGCCTTCATGGACCCTTATAATAACATAATTTAGTAACCAGCCGGTGGAGCCTGCTGCAGCCAATAATATTTTTATTAGTTTACGAGCTGAGGCGGCGGGGTCTCACCGGCCGCATACAGTTTGAGTGTTTTATGGTAAATAGGTATATTATATATCTACAAACATATGCTGTTAACAATCGTATATGTGTCGGTAACTGCGCTCAACTTATGACGTTAAGCCAAGCTACGTTACGTGTGCTACGCCGTACCGCGTCGCGGCATTTTTTGCTATCCGCACAATTCGCACGTAGTGTTTGACTCATATGCGAGTCATTGGATGGCCGCCTCATGGCAATATTTGAGAGTAGTAGATGAAGTCTGTGATATGTAAAATTAACCTATTCGAAGTGAACGGGCATAGGACTCTTCTCAGCTAGGCTAGGTTTAGTGAACCAGCGACAAAACTCCCACAGTAGCTCGATTCCACTCAACCAATCTCACTGGAGCGCAGACTTTTAGAGTATAGCGGTATTTAAACCGCCTTCGAAGTCGTATCGGAGTTTTCCCCTGCATTTTCCCCAGGCCACTCTCACCAACCGCGTCCACTCACCAGCCCATGAAGCCACAGACAGGTTAAGAAAAAAAAACACCATAGGCATAGAGCTGAGATATCATACGGCATTATTAGATTTTATAGAACTTTATTTTCTCAAAGTTTACATTTCACTTGAGAAATTAGCTTACAATACAAACATATTATAATAGGTACTCGTAAGCACCGCAACACGCTGATCAATACAAAGTACAACTTAACTAAAACTCACAAATAACAAAGACATTGTTGCTAAGCTGGGCTGTTATTCACAAACCGACTCGTCCTCACGCCTGTCACCTCACCCCTCACCCGCTTTTATATGGAACCCTCAAAAACTGTCAAATGACATTTGGCAGTTTCCTATACAAAAACGGGTGAGCTGTGAGGTGACAGGTGAGGACGGTGCTTAGTGAATCATATAGCTGATAGCTACAAATGGGTAGAACAGGGTAAAATATATAACCAAGTTGTATTTTATAGTAATGCATATGAGGTCTACAAGAGTAGATCGCGATAACACTGTTTCGCTGCTTGACGACAGCATTCATAATATTATGAGCATTAGAACCGAACATACATCAATGATAACGTTCTTACGCTCAGTTTCCTAAGCACAGATGCTATATTTTTAGAGTTCCGTAGCAAATAAGGAACCATTATAGTTTCACCATGTCCGTCCGTCTGTCCGCGGCTTAGCTCAGTAAGCGAGTAAGCTGTAATTAGGCACAAATATACTATCAATTACGCCGACATAATGGTAGAATAAAATCTTTAAAAATTTTTTTTTTCAGAACCCCATCGTGTGGCACTGTTGTATCGATGGATGAAAAACTATTTTTAGAATTAGTTACTTACTAAGTAGTTACTAGTTAGTTATTAGGTACTTAGATAATGTTGTAATTTGTATCAAAAAGTAAACATAAGTTTGCGAACTGTTAGGTCCCCATAATGTAACGGGGGGACAACCACGGAACTTTACGTTGAGTGTAGTCCGCCACGCACCTGGCCGGTTTTTTTTATTAGACTCACCAGTAATTGACTCACTAGTCTTACCTGAGCTACTTGTTCAGGAATAGTTTATTCACACTTGCGTATCTTTATTGTACAAGTCATGCCATAACTTGTAACTAAACAGCATTGCAACGTCCGTGAATGCAACTGGTACTTTTATTTTTACTGGAAATAGATATCTAACCTTCACGTCTACAAGGCATATGCTTTAAGAAAGAAATGGTATCATTCAAAAGCTTGTAAATATAAATATATGAAGTATAAGATTCCTTCGAATGCGGCTGATGTTCCGCATATCTAATAGTACATATCATTTATTATCATATCATATATATACCTACCAAAACAAAATGTACGTATGTATGTATGTAAGGACTTTGTTATACAATAACAGGTTTAAATAATAGTACCTACATGGCACATGAGATTAAAGTTTAAAGGCGAACTTATCCCTACGAGGGATCTCTTTCAGAGGGATTGAGTGGAAAGTAGGAGAATGAGCGTGGGAGATGAGACAACAATCCTTAGCTATCAAGAATATTGTGTACATGGAAGCGTCAATTTGGAATGTCATATTACGAGTAGGTATATCTTTTGCCAAATTATTATCAAATTGTAGGCCACGCCATGCCGAGTAAAAACAAAAGACTGTTGCATGGCGGGCATCAATGCAGGAAAAGTATTTTGTACATAATTTAGTATTGTAATGCACCATATCATTCGAACATAATAAATAAGCATACTGGCATGGTCTGCCAGTCTGTTAAGTGTACTTAACAATTCACTACCTACCCAACAAGTAGCAGTATACAGCCATACTTAATTTATTCATTGTATAATCATTACGAAACGAAAGTCTGCTATGAAATGTCTATCTATTCATATTTTAGTGTCAATTAATAAACCAATAATTGAGCCTCTTATTCCAAATCGTATTTGTATTTAAATTCAAGTGAGTCTAACATTATTTGAATGAAAGCCCACCTCAAAACCTAGCTACGCGACCTATGATCGGCATGGATTTGAAAAGGGAGTGGTACAATTTAAATTTTATTATTCATCGCCTGCAAACACCGCAGTCAGTGGCCTTGCCCCAGAAATCGCTACAGACCTTACGTCCACTCAGCAATTCCGAAGCTAATTTATGTAATCGCGTAGTTTGCAGCTCGATCGCTAATGCCTGAAGAATAGTTGAAAGCGTTGGAAGTTGTGTAACGCTGTCGCCCTAGAATATCCTCAGCGCGGCGCTCGCGTCATGAAAATCCACCAAGTTTTGATCCTAAATTCAATTTCAAAACCAATGTACAGGGTAGTGATATGTCTTAAGCGTCGCTTGACGTATGCGATGAAACAACATCAACTATGCTGCGTCAGTGACAAATTATCAAACATGCCCCCTTTTACGACGGTACCTCTAAATTTGCAATACTGGTTAGAGTAGCGAGTCTAACCAGCGACTAGGATAATATAAAAATACAGGCAAGTACCATTGGCAGGTGAATATTGACAAGTTGGAGAAATGATTTAGTATTTTTGTGATTTCAGAGTAAGTTCATAAATTTTGTGAAACACTGCCTAATCGCGGCGTGAGCGAGATCTGCAGCGTGGAATTAAAGAAAATACTACAGTATTGACCTTTGTGAAAAGGATGTAATAGTTTTAAATGCCTTTGTCATTTAAATACTGACTCATAGTAAAACATAAGTATTGAGTTGAATTGCTTTAAACTGAATTGAAAACAATTAATTGAGTTGCTGTCGTCGGAGACGACAAAGAGAGCACACGAGTTCAAACTGGACCAAAGGGCTGCCTTTTGGCGCTATCAATAAATGCTGTGCGCTGTGCGTAAACGCGGCCTAATGGTGCATCTTACGATAATAGACTTGTCAACAAGAGTGAGAAATTGTGGCGCCAGCAACTGTTATCCCATAGAAACTTGTCAAACTCATATAATATGTGGTGTTGTATTCGTGATGGTGAAATCGGTGAATAAGGTCGTCCGAGCTCCCGAGGATGCGGTGTGTTTAGAGTGGAGGGCTTGCTTATCTCTCTACGTGTCAACACAATGAATCCTAATATCAAAGTGCGGCATAAACGGTCTTTTTTAACGTTAATTTAGAAGTTTGATTTTCTTCACCGCTTTAAGGGACTTTAGACCTGAATATATGGTTTTAATTCCTCGACACCTCCACGCGTTCCTGAGGTAAAGGGTCCGGACACAGACAGACGGACAACAAAGTGATCCGATAAGGGTTCCGTTTTTTTCCTTGCGAGGTACTCGCATGCATCTATAGGATACGGTGTGAGCTTACCATCAGGAAGACCGTAAGCTTATTTGCCACCGTCGCCGTAAAAAAAAAACTCGTCATATAATCAGATTTGAAAAGAACACAGCTTGCGATTACAGATCGAAAGATCCTTCCAACGGATCGCGATATCGAGCGACCTTGACTGCGTACTTGACACGCTGCGTGCCCGCGGCCTTGAGGCCGGCGGGCGCGGGCCCGACGCCGAACCCGACCCACCTCTTTACTTTGCCTACCAGTCCGTACAATGGAGATAAACACAAAGCGATCTGTATTTTACTTAGGTGTAATGATGATCATTATTATATATAACGTGATTACGGTGACAACGATCATGATAATAATGATTATGAGTCATAAAAATTATGTCCCGAAGATAATAATGTTATGTCCATTAATATGTACTAGCTTAAACATATACAATGTGTATTATAGGTACATGTGTACTACAACCACAGTTTTCTGAATCCGCAATTACTCCGTTATAAAAAAGAAGTTGTTACAGACTATCTGAAGCCAAGAAATGGTGGTCTATGCAATCCCTTAGGCGAGGAAAAATGTGGCGGAAATAAACACGCCGGAATTAAACGTATACACATTTTGTGTTGATTTTACACACAGGAATGAATTTCCCGACAATGTGTAAGTAGGTACTCGTCAGTCGTCTTCATTGTTTTTCACTGTTATTATTGTTGTAGGTACTGTCGGGAATAAAACAAAAACAATTTACGGTACAGCAATGTTAGTATTTATTGTAGTAGATATTTTAAATTTAGTCCTGCATTTCATTAGTCTCGTTGTTGTGGAATTCACTGGCCACTAGCAAAATTTATTGACACTTATGTTAATAATGATTGCAATTTAAGTTCCAACAAAATACACAATGGGAATTGTTTCTGGTTTAATTAAATTGTCAATACTGTTTTCGTATTGATGCCATCCATGAAATCAAACTGGCCCGATAACCGCTTTATTGTGGTTACCTCAGAAATTACAATTGGAGTTAGCTTTAGTGCTGTCGTATAAAATGTACATAATTTAAAATTTTAGCCTGACAATATCTGGACGTGTACCTAACTATAAAATAGTCTTCTTACTAAACTTTTATTTTTTATTTTTATTAATTCTGGTCGTGGAAACTCTTTTCCATTTTAAATTATTATTCTTTCTTAACTGATCTTGTAATTTTTAGGAAGTAGCGTCATCCCGATGAGATATATAAAACCTTGTAGAGTGTTTTATTAGTAAAATATGAGTTTGAGCCGATATGACAAAACACGTGCTCATTATTTTTGTTCCCAAATACATAATCAAACCAGTAATTAACTAGCAATTTCTTTAAACACAATTCTCTTCAGAAGTTAGAAGGTTTAGTCAATCACTACACTTTGGAGTCCAATTTCTAAGTTGGTTCAATATGTTGAAATTGAGCAGCTAAAAAATACGTGTCTGTTATTTAAGACTTCTACAGGCCAAGCACCAAGCACTCTAACGCAACAACAATATTAAATATAGAGCCGTATTCAGATATTTGTGAAAACCTTGTTCGGTCAGATATACCTGCTGGCCACTGTACCTGATTGAGGTGCTGCAAACATTGGCATGCATTGGCATGTCGAACATGCCCAGGCGGAAGCGTGTCGGCTCGGCCGTCCCCTGCGCGGCGGGGCCCTGGCCTACTTCCAGCGCCCAGCTGTTGCGCTATGTGCGGAAGGCCTGGTCTCCACAGCAACAGTACAAAAGTTTGGCTGCTTATTGCGTTCCAACTAGTAAGCGTCCCAATTACTGGCAACCAACACCATCCAATAGTTCACACGTATTGTTCATCTGGATTAATCTAAATATATAAAAGAAGAAGTCCTGATCTACCATCAACGCACAGCCGAAACTACTGGAACTAGAAACTTCAAATTTGGTGGAGAGCTTACTTTTATGGCGCTTGCAAGGGATAAGACGGGATTTTGGAAATTCCACCCCTAAGGGGATCAAATAGGGGTGCAAAGTTTGCATGGGAGAAACATTTTTTTTTGACCTGAAGACTTAAAAATTCGTAAAAAGGTTACGAACTTAAATCCAAAGAAAGCGTTTTCGTGCAAAATTCTAACCCTAAGAGGGTAAAATAGGGGTGCAAAGTTTGTATGGGAGAAACTTTTCTTTTAGAGTTAGAGACTTAAAACTTCGTATATGGACTCTCTGTTTAAATAAAACAAAACTTATTCTAGCGTTTTTCGAAGTTGCTCCCCTAAAGGGGTGAAAAGGGGGTTCCAAGTTCGTACGGGGAGTAAATCTTTTTTGAAGTGAGAGATTTAAAACTTAGTACATATTACTCTCTGTTTAATTACAACAAAACATGTTTCTGCGTTTTTCAAAATTGCTCCCCTAAAGGGGTGAAAAGGGGGTTCCAAGTTTTTGCGGGGAACAAATCTTTACTTTTCTTAAAAATTGATATGGGTGTCGTTTTCGAGGTTCCTTGAGGCGCCGATTACGAAAATGACACGCATTTTCAAATCCAAGATGGTGGACTTTTGTTTTTCTTAAAAATTGATATGGGTGTCATTTTTGTAGTTTCTCGGGGTGCCGATTACGAAAATGACATCCGTACAAACCTACATACGTAGGTGCAACTGAGAATCTCCATTTTTGTAGACGGTTAAAAATTACGCTTACTACGCGGGCGAAGCCGGGGGGAAAAGCTAGTATGACATAAGATTGAAAGTGTCGTATTGGATCACTGTGGAGCACTGGGATGTTTACCTTGCTAATACGAAGTGACACTTGTTTATACCTGTGGTAACTAAAACCCAAACTCAACTTTTATCATTATCCGTTCAGCCGTTTTTATTTGATTGAGTGATAAACATCCAAAAATCTACACTTTAGTTTTATAGGTGCAGGATGAGCAAACTGCACGAGTATATTACGGTTAATCAAAAAGTGTAGGTACTTAAGAGTGAGAAATTGTATAATGAATACTTTTTTCTATTGTTGATTATTTATTGATTTATTGTGTCATGAATAAATGTTTTTCTATTCTATTCTAATACTATTGGAAAATAAATTCAGATGAAAACATCAACTGTAAAATAACATAAAAATATAAATTATTCATCTATAATATTTTGTTTCGATAGTTTTGGTTTTTGCACAGCTGCGAGGGATTGCAGACCTGAGTACCTATTTGATTTTAATTTCCACTTCCTACCTCCACATCCTAGTTTTTAGTTTTGTGATACGCAACGCAAGCATATACCTGTTTATTACCTTTTTAGGGTTCCGTACCAAAATGGTAAAAATGGAACCCTTATGGTTTCACTTTTTCTGTCTGTCTGTCTGTCACATCGCTAAATATCTCATGAACTACATATGCTATTGATTTGAAATTTGCAATAGTTATAAAAAAGGCTAACCTAGATACATAGAACATAAATTTTTAAATATTTTTTTTTATTTTCCGTGTAAAATGACAATGAATAAGTGGTTCAAAATTTGAAAGTGTAGTGAATATGTCGAGTGGGGTCTCATAAGAAAGGGCTTGGGTTGCACATTCTGAAACAATTTTTTTTTTACGTTGAGTCATTTTTGTTTTATGAGGACGGTACACATCTGTACTTATACGGAAACCTCGGTGCGCGAGTCCGACTCGCACATGACCGGTTTTTTTAATTTATTTAGTGGAACTTTTATTTGATTCTTTTAAATAGGTAGATAGATACCCATACCCTTCTCCTCTATATTGGAATAATATATACAGTTCGAAAAATTAAAAGCAATTCAATACGAGTTTTACTTTGTAGACTCTAGACATCTGTTTCATCTGACATTCTGTTCAGCCTGTATAATATAAATATAATGACCTATAAGTTTTAGCCGCATTTCATTCGACATGATGAATAATAGAATAGTAGATGTCTTGTCTACAAAGTGAAACCTGATGGCCTGGAAATGTATTTAGACCTAAATAGGATCAGCTTGAAACTTGATGCCGCGTCAACAGCGTTTTGAATCGCTCAGTCGAAATTTTTGTTTTAAAAAGCTAATAGTATGTTTTTCCCGGAGAAACTTACATCAGAGTGTTTGTAATAATACAGTAGTTGGGTCAATTTCCGAAGCAGCAAATATTGTTGGCAAGACTGAGAACGCAGGTGCAGAAAGTTTAAATACTTAATAATTAACAATTTTTTTTCGGAAACACATCCCATGAACTACCTCGGGCAATAGCTAAAACTTAAATATTAATGTATTTAATAATTTTAAAAAATATATAAAGCACCAATTTCTCATCAAGGTGGGTTGTCCCTAACCTGGTTTTGTTTGCATACTGCCGCCTAACTCGAAAACTATGTATGATAATAAAAATATTTTAACTTCATTTTAAGACCAGCTAAATAGGCAACAATAAATATAGCTTCTTTTAAATCTCATGTGTACCTAACCATTTTATAATGTGCGAAAATGTTTGTCCCGAGAAACTTTTTCATTACCGCGGACCACCGCGGACCAAGCTTGTCAACGACTTATTTGCGAAGTTTGACCCGGCAAGCCCCCCGTCTCCTGCGCACTTCGAGAATCAGTTACGCTGCTGTGATCGGCGAGGGAAGACACCTGGTGCGGTAATTCGTCAGCCTGCTATACACATGAGTATATCGTGCCGTGATACGAGGACAAAAATAATATCATTCCGGAGTTTGCTATATCTTTTTCGATTGAAATTAATATATAAAATGTAATATATATTTGTGATATCTAGAACCTTGTTAATTTAAGAATAAGTGGCATGATCTTTTTTTAAAAATTAATTTTATCCTGTGTTTATCATTCCGCCGTTTTCATTCCGGTGTTTCCGGTGTAGTTAAATGGCGTTATAACTCACTGGAATGAAAATAACACTGGAATGATAAGAAATGTAGCTTCACTTTGCTATATATAGGAATTAATGATTATTTTTACTGACTATAATATATTTATTTGATGTCATATATGCCTATTACCTAGTATTTATATTTAAATATATGTTTCACTATATTATGTTTCGTCAATTTACTTGATTATTCGCGCATTAAGATATAAAAAATATATTTTATCAATTTTAAATGTACTTCTCCTCAAGTTTATTCGCGTAATTAGTTTTGCCGAAATGGTTCAAGCTTTTTAATATAAAAGATGGTAATAATTACACAGACAGGCGTCGGTTGGATGTGATAAATATGAAGTTTATTAATTAAAAAAAATATTTAAAAAAATGATGTAAAAAGTTATACGATAAAATAAAAGATAGTTCCGTAATATCATTTTAACATTAATGAAATATGTTTCTTAGACTATTGATTTGTGTTTTCTAGAAAAAAAAGGTATAGGGTTCCAAACCACATGAACCATGATTTTTCTTTTTCTTTCTATCAAAATTTACAACTAGTTACGAAGTGTTTTATAAACAGGATGCAAGCCTCTGGACATTTACATTATTTTTAACTTATGTACAAAATGCTTGTGTTTTTAAATCATACACCTAGTACCCTTTTCTATATATCATAAAACTGTAGTCTATGAAGCAATTATTTATTATTATTCATATTTAACATATAACACAAATAAAATAAGTCCCGTTGTATTAACAGGCCAGTCAGTAGAGGTTTTTACTGGTTACGTGAAAGATTTTTTTTTTAGTTTTTATTATTTGTTTGTAGCGTTGCTGCTTGCAATGCGTTTTTTTTTGAGATTGAGTATTTATTATCCCGCGTGCTCTAATTTTCATTCCTGTGGACTGTTATTATCATCGCCAGTGTATATTTATCATTCCGTTGTGAGTTTCATTTTCAATCTCAGTTATCTCAAAAACTGTTATAGATATCAACATCCCTTTTAGAAGATTTTCATGATACAGTCTGAAGTGTCTTTTGATATTAAAAAATCCACGACAAACCCCCAAACAAACAATCACATCGGAATGATACAAAAATCGTGCACTGTTGAAATTGACCCAGTTATGGTAAAGTTCGAGTGGGTGCTCGAAACACGAATAAATAAAGATCGCGCGCGAATTTGTTAACCCGTTCTAATAAAACGCATATGAGCTAAGAAATCGTGCGGCGCTTACGACATTTAGGACGCGAACTACGCCAGCGCTAGCTTGTCTAAAGTTTGAGTGAATTCCGGCAACCTTTGGTGAACCTTGAGCCAATATACGTAATTTTGGAAATATAATTATAAAAGTGCATTCATTAGAAGGATTATTTGGGCTGAAGGATGCACAGGGCAGCTGCAGGGCTGGACTCCATCCGTGCAAGGAGAAATTCTCACCCGAGGCCCTTGATAAAGACGCCGAGAATGCATCCTTTAAATCGACAGGGCACCAACCGAACGGATCGATTTTGGACGACAATCGAAAGTAATCTCAAGCAAATAATTAACGAACTGCATGAGAACCAATCTGTTACTCAAGCGAACAGAGATGCAATTGAAGGATGCTGAAAAATAATTCACGAAGCCTCAGACCGATTCCTAAAGGAGATCGAGAATGTCGGTGCTGAGAATACCCCAGCTAGAACTTTCCCAAAGCCAAGTAACAGCAACTCTATGCACACGATCATTTTCAATGACAACGTCATAGAGGCATTGCAAGGACAACTAGCCAAAAGCAGCGCAGAACAAAAGGACATAAAGATCCTATTGGACACCATACTCCTCGAAGAGATCGACGAAGACTTTACTCCCGTTCTCAGCAAGAAGGCCAGAAGAATGGCTCGCATCGATACCAATGCAGCCGCCGCAGCAATTCCGACTCCCACCGCTGCTGAAACCCTTACCACCAATGTTCGAGGTATCGCTCGCCCAGACATAAAAACACCCAACCCAACGTTAGCTTATCCAGCCACCAGCTTCGCCGTTATCTTAGAGTCAATTGACCCCCGTCATGGCTTCGACGATGTCCTTAATGTGATTAAAGAAAAACTTAACGTGGTCAAACTGGGTGTTGGAATAACTAATATACAACAGACTAAGAAGAACAAGATTGTAGTCAGCTGCGACTCTAACGATGATAGGCAGAAACTCAGCTCCGCAATCAAGTCCAAAACTGACAAAATATGGCCTCTATTGCGCAATCCGGCTTTAAGGGTAACAGGGGTTATAGCAGAGTATGCCTCAAAAAAGGTAGAAGACGCAATTATTAAGCAAAACGTCCGTTTACTTGCTGGCGTAAAGGACATACACGTAAAATTCATCAGATCAGTCAGCGAAACAAACACGAATTTTCTTAGGTCCAGATTTAGTTGAATTCTCGAACCATTTCAAATATTTAGGAGTAATTATAGATGGCAGACAGACATTTGTAATACATATTTTGTCAAAAATAGAATAAGTCAAAAAGCTATACTATAAATTACGAATGTGTATAAGATCAACGTGGGGCATACACCCAGAAAACATACGGACAATCTACGAGCACGTTGCTGAACCAATAATCACATACGCGTCATCAATATGGTCTGATACTCTCAAGTACAAATATATCACAAAGAAACTTCTTTCCTTACAGAGATTATTAGCTACTAAATGCATACATGGCTTCAGAACATTAAGTTAACCTCTCTCTATAACATTAGCTCAATTGACACCTTTACTAGCCAAAATCCCTTACGTTACTGAAATAGAAATTACCCGTATTCGTGGCAACAGTTCGCTCTTACCATTGCCATCGAGTCATCTGTTCCACCCTCGCACCTCTTATATCTTGCTGAAAGAAAACCTATTGCTCATTTGTCTATATCCACGCAGGATGAACTTGAAGAGCTAACCCAAGTACAAAACTCCACACCTGAATCATGGAAGATTTACACGGACGGCAGTCGCTTAAACAATAAAGTAGGACCAGCGTTCGTTGTGATTAAGCCAAACCAAAGTCCTATTGTTAAAAAACTGAAATCACACAACTGCTGCTCCGTATACCAAGCGGAACTGCTGGACTTATCCGAAGGGCCGCGATTTGGACTCGCCCACACAAAATTCTTGTATTCAACTATTGCAAATCGGCACTCACTGAAGTGGCTAACTAGAACAGCTACAACTTCTTTGCTAACCAGATCCACAAACTTTTGTTCAAGTACATACCCTCAACAGAAGTAATATTTTACTGGACCAAATCTCATTGCGGTATCCAGGGCAATGAGCTCGTGGATTCTGCAGCAAAAGCCGCCACTAAGCACAAGGAACCTGATTATGAAAACATCCCAATAAGTCAGATTAAATATTTGCTGAAAACTACACTCAAAGAAGAACGAGCAAATATTTATGACCACCCCTATAATTGTATGTATACAAAAAGTCTCCTTCCTACGTACAACGATCTTTGAACTACCTTGGCAGCCACAAACTTTCTTTCTCCGTGACACAATTTCTAAGTAGCCATGGTTATCACAAAGTCCACTGGGGAGGCTTTAAAATAACTAACAATACCCACTGTCCTTGTGACCCCGGATCCAGCATCCCTCAGACTTTCTCTCACTTAAACAACAGTTGCCCACGATTCTCTTCCAGACGATCTAACCATTCCCTTATCTGTGAAAACCTAAACATTAACCCAACAATTTTTTCCGACGTAATAACTAAAGAGACGACTAGCACTAGCTTTCATTCATTCTTAAAACATATAGTTGTTAACTTAAAATCATTCAATGGCACCTAATGCCAAAACATTCAATCACATCTCATTCTTCTTAGACCTACGCCGATATTACAGTCTCCCTTCCCACCAGCTAGGTACATCTCATACACACTAATAACACTGTTCAATTATTCACTCACACAGTACCAATACACACCACTCCCGAATCACACAAAACAACATAAAGGAAACAAAGCGTATACCGATTTACCGATAGCGCTGCGTCTCCGGCAACATCTTACACTGCACCGGGTGGAGGTTTTAGTCCGTAGGCATCTAGACCAATTCCCAGTTGAGTCGGGCTGGCTGGCAGTATCCGATGAGGATTTCCTCCACCCACGGCAAAAAAAAAGACCTAAATAGTCTTCCAGGTATGTCGTATTCTACGACAATTAGCCACCGTTAAAAGCTTTTAACGCTCAAATTGCAATAACTGATTTTACAGCATCGTACGTTAGTTTACTACTACAGAAGAGTACCTATATCGTAGACAAGAGGTTATATTTTTTTAATTAAATATTTAGAGTTAAAGTATTGTTTATATGGTTTTAGGGTCCCGTAGCCAAAATGGCGAAAATGGTATCCTTATAGTTTTGTCATGTCTGCCCGTCCGTCCGTCGTCTGTCCTTCCGTATGTCACAGCCGATTTAGTCGGAGACTGTAAGTGCATAAAAGTGATGTGGCATTACGAAGACATCGACGACCGTTTTAGCCTAGTTGGTAGTGACCCTGCCTACAAAGCTGGAGGACCCGGGTTCGAATCCCAGTCAGGGCATTTATTTGTGTGATGAGTACGAATATTTGTTCGTGAGTCGTAGATGTTTTTTATGTATCTATCTATACATATAAAAGAAGAAGTCCTCACTGGCTGATTAACTGACTTATTATACCTTCACCCACAGAAATATTCTATCTTAGTGAAAATTGGCTAAGAAAAAACTTAAAAGCGCAATTCAAACCCGGAACACGTGCGTTATCAAACACAAGAGGCAGGCAGAATCTCACTGTCACCTTTAATACTACGAATATTCTATGGCGGCTAGGTCTGGATATGTAGGTAGATTAGAAAAACTTTTCCAACATTTGGTGAGATATTAACTGTCAAAGTCGTAAAAAGTCCGCCCTTCCCTCTCTACTTTCTAAACTATTAAGTTTAAAATTCTGAAAAGAATCAGGTGTTGTACATTCAACATTTTTTGGTTTGAACAAGATATTATAAGGTACAGTTTTGATAGGTCAAATTAACTGTAGGTCGAGTTTATCGCTGAAAAACTGCCGTGCCCAAACTAAAGGACGTAAGTGCCGTGATTTATTTTGTTTCTAATGGTAAGCGGTCTCCGTAGCCTCTAGACGCTTTAATTATGCAGATTACCAAACTCATGCCTTTTTATTTAAGCCTGCGGGGTAATCACGTAACTTTTGTACTACCGTTAGGTAGATTTTAATGTCAGATTTTATACTTCAAAATTGACATTAAAATATATCTACCGTTAGTACATAAAGTTACGTGATTCGCCTGCTGTTCTACCTACATTACATAGTATTTTTTTATTATTATTTCTATTAAATATGGATCCCTCTATGAGTGAAGGCCTCCTTTAATCCTTTCCGCTCTTCTCTCTGTCTTCCTGTCTGTATTCAATGCTTGCCCGCTGTTTGAATGATGTCGTCAGCCCATCGTTTGTATGGTATTCGAGCTCTTCGTTTGCCATCTGGCTCACGCCAAGTGGTGGTTTGTTGAGCACATCTATCGTCTGATATTCGGGCGATGTGACCAGCCCATTGCCATTTTAGTTTGGGGCATGGGTGAGAGCATCAGCTGTTTAGTTTTTTCTAAAATTTTTGTGCCTTAATTTATTTATTTTTCTTAGTTTCGACATGTTCCTCCCTCCCTCTTTGTGTGATTTTTAAAATACTATTTATAATAAATTAAAATAAAAAAACCTCATGCCTTATACATTAAGGTATTTTTCATAGAAATAAAATTGTTGCGTTTCTGCCAGATAGGTCGCATGTTGTCAATATACCTAAACTTATTTACTCCAATCGCCACGGCGATTCTCATAAGAATCTATTTCATTTTAAACTCCATTCTCGTATTGGAAAAAAATCACGCTTAACTCAATAACGATGCTGCATCTGATTCGAATACCGGTACCTATACGTGTATCGCAAATAAATGTTAATTAAAAGACAGCGATCTTACCTGAACTTTATGATCTAGGTTATATAAACTTGACAGAGCCATGTGTTGCATCAAGAGACCTTTTATGGTATTTTTCTGCAGAGTTTATAAATAGCAAGCAATCGATACTGCCGCCCTACTGACTTGGTTACTGTAAGTACATAAAATGCACATAAAATTATACGTTTTTGGGTTCACTTCCTTAAAAGTTATTTTTTAACTTTTTGCAGGCTTCATTTCTGTTATTGTGCAACCCAAACACGGTGTTTGTAAACCCCTAATATAAAAATAAATCTAAATACTTATATGAAGACAAATAAAACATATTAAAACTAAATGTATACGGACATAAAAATATAAATGTGAAGTCGCGGCTCAGGTCTAAATTAACAACAAAATGAACGACTGAGACTTTTTATTCCCATTATAGTGGCTGTGTGACTGAGACAGTCAGAATTTTGGAAACAAGAGTAAACAAAGCCCTCTGGTTTCTTAGTTGGGTTTCTAATAAATTATAAACTTCTACTTATAAATTATATACTTATACTTAAACTGAATCGGCATATTACAATCATTTGCGGTATCAAGCGACGCACATCTGCAAGCCCCTATTTTGAGAAGCTAGAATGGTATAACCGTTACCTCACATTTCTTGTACAACTCTGATTGACAGAAATAAGAGCAAACTTAGTTCTTCAGTACTTAGATTAAGAAAATGTCAAGAACAGGGCAGATATGTATTAAGCACCGTCCTCGTCTGTCACCTTACAGCTCATCCGTTTTTATATGGAAACTGTCAAAAGTCATTTGTAATTTTTCACAGTTACCATATAAAAACAGGTGAGGAAGAGTCGGCTTGTGAATAACAACCCTGGTCAGCTGCCGTGCGGCGGCCGGCGACTTGATGAACTAACGTCAACAAGCACAGTTTATGGGTGTTTCTTTTTAACCTCACTATGGCTTTATAGCCCGGGCTCAATAAAGCGATAGGAGTACGCGGTTGGAGAGTGACTTGGGGAAAATCCAGGGAAAACCTCCGACATGACCACGCGGGCGGTTTGAACAGTGGAAGACTCTAAGAATTAGCGCTGAGATTGGTAGAGCGGCTTCAACAGAGATTTTAAGCGTGGGTTGCACCAACTTAGGCAGCTGTCATCCTATATAAACTTGGCCAAGTTTCCATACAATCATCAAGATTTTAACGACCACCGGTTACGATTACAGACAGTTTGTTGCAACTTACCCTAAGGGGCGAATTTTTCAATCCTCAGATAAAAGTAACAGATAAATGTTAGCTCTGTCCTTTTCTTTCATATGACATTAGAAAGTGACAGCGACAAGTTTAACTGACGGATAATTTTATCTGTCGATTGAAGAATCGATCCTAATGGATAAAAATATCAAGTTCGCAATCATTTACGGTTATGAGGCACCCATGTAACAGAGCATGCTGAATAAAGTTTGAGTAATAGCAACTCGCAAATTTTTACACCTCTTATCAGCAATAATCTCCATAATGTATGAGTAAAGGCTATTATATAATTCTGAATAATATTCTCTTTAGACCTTTAATACCTCTTTAAGCTTACTAAAAGTTGTATTAAGGTAGGTATCATACCACAGTGTTACTAAGCTATTACCCAGACTTTACATCGCTGTTATACAGGTTAAAGTATTTAAAAATGTGCCGAATAGACATTCACTCAAACTTTATTCAACATGACTGTGTTACTTGGGCGTTACTCATGTAATAAAACTTCGCCGGATATATATATTTAAATATATTAACAAAAAGCGGCCCTAGTCTGCAATCCATACCTGTGTATTTCTAAGAAAAAGATCACATCAAACACATTCTGTAAAAAAACTAGCCAAGTCGCGATGGAGCTGCTTGTTTATCTCTAGAGATTATGGGAAGTACTAGTTCTATTTTTATGATCATGAGTGAGTGAGTGTCATAAATGCGAAACTTTGCTTTCGCTTAACTTCGGAACTAAATGACTTACAGACTTGAAATTTTGGATTTTAAGTATGTGATTATAGCTTACTGGATTACGACTGCGTTCTGGTCTTATCCAGAGGTTCTCAAATAGGGGCCTAAAAATGCGGCGAAATGGTTCCAGTAAAGGATGGTACGGCAGTGTTTGCTTCGCGCTCGACTTGGCGGGGGCACTGCCGTGCCCCCAGATAACATGTATTATGTGAGACATCGATTGATTGTGAATATTTGATTGTACGGCCTAACCTACGTGTTTTGTAGCTATTTATAACTTATTAAGGCGCTTGTTGCTTCCAATTTATTGGTCTAGTTCTGAAGTAACAAAAAAGTAGGTACCTAACGGAATAATTATTTAATAGACGGGTGTATTGCTGTACGTAGGTACAATAGGTACATGGAGCATGAAGTGATTGTAAAGCACGGTAGCGCGTGACTGAAGGACGGCTAATACTCATAATGCGGCAAAATAATATAGGTACTACATGATGGCCACCGCGGGAATTAACCTAGGCACGAGTTATTCATAATATTATTAGTTATACCTAGGTACGAGTTATTCATGCTGTTGTTTATACAATTTGCCAGATCATGACCTATATTTTTACACGACTGCCCAAAAAACCGGTCAAGTGCAAGTCGTACTCGAGCACGAAGGGTTCCGGGTTACCTATAGCGGTAACAGAAATACATCATCTGTCAAAATTTCAACTGTCTAACTATCACGGTTCATGAGATACAGCCTGGTGATAGACAGACATCCGTACTTATAGGGTCCCGTTTTACCCTTTGGGTACGGAACACTAAAAAAGGAGCGTCATGTTTTCAGAGTTCATGTAGTGTATGTGAGATTCTTGGTTGCCCCAGAACTTCTCAACGCCTTAATCGATTTAGATGTGTGAGGTATCGTTGGGATCCTTGTGTCATCCCGAGTAACATAGCATGTTACGTTGCAATAGAGATAATGTGGCGGCCTACGTACTCCATTTAGTGTGTTCCAACGAAAAATTTCAAATCGCAAACAAATTGTTAAAATTGGACAATGTGAAAGTAAACCCCTTCCCGTGACATGTGGAGTCCCACAAGGGTCAATTTTAGGTCCACTACTCTTTCTAGTTTATATTAATAACATACACGACATTGGCCTCAAGGGTGATACTACTTTATACGCTGATGACACCAGTATTTTTTACTTTGGCAACTCCATTCAAGACCTGGATGAAGCACAAGCGGATTTAAATATGTTGAACAACTGGTTTAGAAGCAATTTACTTACGATAAATCTTACGAAAACAAATTATATAATATTTGCTCCCAAAAACAAAAAATCTTGTAATAAATAGGTCCTTAAAATTAGAAAATCAGTGCATAAGCAGAGTCGATCATGAAAAATACCTAGGTATTGTGTTAGATAAGCAATTGACATGGAAAATACATATTGAAAAAATAAGAGCTAAAATTACTGCCCTCACTGGAGCCTTACGAGGCATAGCGAAGTGTCTTCCCAAGTCAGTTTGCTACACAATCTACAACTCGCTAGTAAAACCTCATATAGACTATCTAATTGAGATATGGGGTACAGCAGCTGCGACTTATATCAATAGTATACAAAGGGCCCAAAACAAACTCGTAAAAGTTCTTTTTAAATTTCATCCTCGAACGCCCACGTCACAAATCTATAAAGACACCAAAATTATGAAGATCACCCAATCTTATACATATTACACGTGTTTATTAATACGCAAAATTCTGCTTAAAGATGTCCACATCCAAGTATCGTTTTGTAAGAAAAGCAGCGTACAAAAAATTAAATTGAGAAATGCTAACAACTTAATACTTCGCACTCCCCGGACTAGTTACGGTAAAAAATGCTTATTGTACGAGGGTGCAAATATATATAATAAATTACCAACCAGTCTAAAAGACACTAAGTCCAACGGAACTTTCAAAAGACTCCTTAAGCATCATATCTTAAACAGCTAAAAGCTAGGTACAACAAATAGTCTTAATTCTAAATCAGAAGTATAACCCCTAAAATAACAAATAAATAAATATTTATGGACAATCTTACACAAATATACAATAATTCTTATAGCCTCCAATACCGAATTTAGTCAACCAATTTTGAATTTAAACAAAACTGATACTATAATGTAAATTCTTGTCCGTGTATGTCACAGTGCCCTTACTGTAACTGTAAGCTGTGTCAGTGCAACTTTGTTGTTATCGCCGCACTAGCAGAGCGCAGGAGCGCTTCTTTGTGTATGTTGCTGGGCGCGCGCGCGCGCTTTATTTATATGTTTACCCACATAGTTTTTAAGTAAATGTATTCTTATGCACTCAAAATTAAGTATTATTAAAGGATACTTTGTACTAACTTAAGAAGCGAAAAGCATGTACTCGCCAAGTTTATATTGCGTAGTTTAGTTACTCATGTAAGTGAATTGTATAATTCTTATGAGTAAATAAAAATTCTTTAAACCTAAAAAAAAAAGTTTTCAATCTTATCAAGTGTAGTATCAAAAAGAATCATATGAAAAGACTACATCAAAGATATGTGTAATGTATGTGTTTAAAACATGATTTTACGACATAAGATACTTTAAAATGTAAATCAATTTCGTAATTTTTTATATTGGCATTTGCGTGTTTAAACAATATCCGTAATTTTAGACTTGTATATGTAATTTTATATTTTTATAATTTTATATTTGTAATTGTATACTATCATGTACTTATTTCAGAAAAGCATAATCAATTCCTCAAAGTTCAAGCTCCAATAAATAAAATGCAGTTTAATAACTAAAATGTAAGGCTGTACGGCAATTTGGAACCAGCCGTCGCATAGCATAATATTCGCAAATGTTTCGGCTCGGTTCTCGAATTTCAACTATGTTCCTTTTCTGAAGTAGGCATCTGAAGTATCAAAATCAGCTAAGACCACTTTCACGATTTATTTTGTTACTAGATAAAAAAAAACAGTCAAGTGCGAGTACGGCTCGCGCACCGAGGGTTCCGTACACAGATGTGTACGCTGTACGGTTCCGACTCTATTTATTCTGGAAAAACTCAACAACGTGGTGTAGGAAAACGGAACCCTTATAGGATCACTTTGTTGTCCGTTTGTCGGTCTGTCTGTCCCAATCCTTTATCTCGGGAAGGCGTGGAGATATCGAGTTGAAATTAAAACCTTATAATAAGGTCTACAGTCCTTTGAAGCTGTGAAAAAAAACATACTACTAAGCTAACGTAAAAGAAAGATACGGGCGTTTATGTCGCAAAAAAACGTATATTTCGACACTCTCAAGGGAATAAAAATTTATAGGGTACTTCCCGTTGACCTAGAACTATGAAATTTGGCAAGGAATATCGTTATATACTACAAGTACAGGGAAAAATCTAAAAACTATATATTTGTAATGAAATCATATAAAATATCCTGCTTAATATTATACATACGAAAGTTAGGATGTTTGAATATTTGGATTTATGTTACTCAATCACGCAAAAACGGCTGAACGGATTATGATGAAACTTTGTATATATAAATCTTTTAGCCTGGATTAACACGAGTGATACTTTTTGTCCCTTAAAACATCCCTCAAATTGATGAATTTGGGGGTGGGACTTAAACTTATGAACCAGACCAGAGTCATGTAGATATTTACAATGCCTGCTGACATACGGAAAATTCCATTCAGAAGAACCCTTATAAGGCTGTGACCTCCGAATATGCACATATTTGTCACGAATCTTAGGGTCAAGATATAATAAGGAAGTATGGTGTGGCGACTTTATGGACCGTTGTCAATATCACGACATTTGACAACGTCATTGGCATAGACGTGTCATTTTATACCGATAACATTAGGTGAAGTTGAAGCTAAAATTAATGAACATATTTTACGCAATTGAATTTCGAACATAATTTTATACTTATTTTATCGTGGGTAAGATAAAGCAGATTTTTGCATTATTTAGTTTTTATTTTTACGATCGTAGTTACAAATAGAGTATTACGCTTCTACTTGATTATGATGAGCTATTATTTTAACAGATTTAGTTCGTATATATGGGACTCTGATATTACAAGAGCTAAATGCTCTCCAAACCAAAACGACGTATGTCAATTAAAATCAACGCATTTCAGCCCCTAAAGTTCTAGCAATTACATGCATAATCGCATGAAAAAGAATAGATTAGTGTTACTTAATACACTGACCCATAGCCTCTAAAGCGCTTGCGATATAAATATAAGCCAAAACATGCTGACCCATCGAGCCGTAATGATTTTATTATTTAATATAGGAGATTAAATAGATTTCGCTTTGATATCTGCCTACCGTAGTTGTTAAAAACCTATGGGTCAACTAAAATTTATGGAGTTGTTAGAGTGCTTAGTTTAAAGTCACAACATTGACTTATAACGCTGTACCCACGGCGTTCAATTTGTATTTTGTACATCGCGCTATTAAGATATTTTCCTGAATTAAATGGGTTCGGGACGGGACACGACCTGACCTGTTCGGAACCTTTGGTGCGCGAGTCAGACTCGCACTTAACCGGTTTTAGTTATGTATTTGAAAGCAGGTACTTTCAGCATACTCGCGTAGGAATTTATAAAAAAATACATGGAAAGATTACAAACTTACTACAGAAATGTTTTATGATGATAAAAAAAGAAAAACTAGACAGCTATGGTTATATTTTTCTTGTAAGACATACATTGATATTAATATAATGTAATTTATATTTATTCCATGGTCGACTTCGGAGATAAGGACCCCGAATATTTTTTCAACATTTTCCCTCATAAATAATAAAGGCCCAATGTAAAAAAATAAAAAAATGTTTCAGAATGTGTAACTCAAGCCCTTTCATATGACACCCCATTTGACATATTCACTAGACTTTGAAATTTTGAACCACCTTTTATCTGAGGGCCTACTCCGAACTTCGCATCGTGCCGATGCTGTCCCTTTCACTCATATAGAGTATAACACGAGAGTGAAAGGGACGGCACGATACGAAGATCGGAGTAGGCCCTCGGGCATTTTTCACAGATAATAAAAAGAAACTTAATAGAAAATCATGTTCTATGAATCTGGGCAGGCTCGCGCAACTAGGAACAAAATTTACAAAATGACACTTTTGTATGGAATTTGGCCAAAAAATAATGGCGGATACTGCTATTTCGCTCCCTCAGTTAATCCATCTCAGTCACATGTCAATGTCACCTCTGGTCACTTCCGTTCACCGTGAGCGATCGCCATGTTGTTTTTTTGTTGATCAGTTCGTAGTGTGGTTTGTAGTTTTTTTATTTATAAATATAAATGGTAAAAACCTTATTTTAAAGTGAAAAAGCATGTAGTAAGAAGGCAGTGTGTTTTTCAACATGCCACGGACTATTTCACCCCATAGGGTATGTGTTATTTCCGGTTATCGTGCGGGTCGAAAAGATGAGCAGAAAAGGAAATTAATGGCAAGATTTCCTTTAGATCACGCAAGATCACGACCGGTAAACAATTAATTGGAGATTATCTATTAATATGTACCACAGCAAGTTACATGTAAGCAAAATAAGTAGCGTTATTTGTAATTTAGTTTTATTCGTATGCATCCTAGTGTTGGCAGTAACATATCGATAACTAGCTTATCATATAATTCATATAGAACTCATGGTATTTTTCAGTTGCAGACAGTGGGTGAAATTATTGGCAATGAAGACCTAGCCTACGTTCCGATTGTGAATTAAAATCAATTAAAATTTCTTTGTGGTGACCACTTTCAACCCAAAGACTTTAACCGAAAGAAAAGTCGTCTAAAAAGATGGTTAATATATTTGAAGCAATAACACAACTTTATACTTTTTTTATTTTATTTAACTCTAGCCCTACCCACTGCGGAATAAGCGCATGGACGTCGTAGTGACCCCAATTGTTAATAAAGGGGCATCCATTATTAATGTGTGGTGTTTTAGGCCATAAACATCTCACGTAATTAATGTACGCCCTCTAACTGAGATTTTTATAAACATGGAACCCACGACGTCATTAATCATAATTTATCGATATCGATATCGTTAACCGTACTACATCAAAGTTACATCCCTATCGCGCTGTTATGTTAGCATTACCTTTTTTTATTATTATTATGGTACAGAATGTTTGCCAAACTCTACGTCAATGTCATGCAATGACAATGTCACAGTCATCCAAAACTTAGTTCGAAGTTCCGTCTCTTAAAACGTAGTGGTTATATTCTCTTTGAATCTGGGTTACCCTTCTTCATAACTGTTCCAAATTTCAAATCGATAGTTCTTAAGATAATTTAAAATTTTGAAAAAAAAATGTATTTGTGAATATTAATAAATACCTGCAAAGAAAAATGATTTTAACCAGGTAGGTATCAACGTTTTTGAATTATCGCTGAAAAACTGCTTTTCCCAAACAAACAGACGTAAGTGTCGTGAATTTTTATGGTGCACGCACGGAATCCTTTATGGTGCGTGGTCCGACACGCACTGGGCCGGTTCTTTCTTAATTTTGAGCAGTCGTAGTGAGATCTAACTGGAAACCAAGTGCTTTCAAAGCTACTTAGATCACAGCTCCTGTAATGCATAACGCTTTTCAATTTGTTAGATCCTACTTAATATTGCAACGTAACATTTGAAAATGAGAAAACTTGCCAAGTCACACAAAGCCACGAACTTACCTCTTAACTAAATATCTCGTCTGCAATGAATTGGTTAACAATCTACTATTTTGTCCCGAGAATCATTGGAGCTACAGAGAGAACTCCTAATTTAGCGTCGGTTGCACCAACATACGACCACAGGCCGGTCATCGTCAAATATGGCGCCGGCAGCTGTCATCCCCTAGAAACTTGTCAAACTTTGCATGCAATCAGATTTTGACGAACACCGTTTACGATTACAGACGGTTTGGTGCAACCCACCCTTCGTCTTTTGCGGTAGCCCCGCTATAGGTACGGCATACATTGCGACTCCGTGCTAAACTTAAAGCGCCATCTGTGGAGGGGTGGCTAGACGTTGTACTGGTTGTGCTTCATGTACCGCTTATAGATAGATAATAATCATTTTGATAGATGGCGTTAGTACTCGCCTTGTTTGTCTTATTTGCATTCACCATAGACAGTACTGCGCAGAACTCTGAACACTATATGAAACGCCATCTATAGAGAACCCGCTAGAACCAAAACCAATGAGACTAATTAATTAGTTCCAATTCCAACCGCGGCAACAAGGCGTTGGCTAACAGCGCCATATTGTGGAAAATATATGAACCTATCGTAATCGTTGAAATAGTTCTATGTCTGTGAATTAGAACTTTACACAACGGCACTTGTCTATCCAGCAGCGCCATCCTGTGCCTTACATTGAACTACGTCATAAAGGTTTCTTTGAAATTGAAACTCTTCATAGAAAAGCTGATATGGATGGCAGCGCCATCTTGAGATGGGATACTGAAGTAACATATAAAAGTTAGTCTTTGTGAACTAAAGTTTTGTTGAACATGTTGAGAGGTGGCGTTTGGGAATACCAAACCAATGCCGAACCAACCATTTTGATTATCAGTTCAAAGAATTAATAACAGATTGTTTTTTTTTTGATCCTGACTGTGGCTTTATAGACCGGACATAGTACGCTGTTGGAGAGTGGCCTGGGGAACATCCAGGAAAAACCTCCAACACGACCACGCGGACGGTTTAAACACTGGAATGCTCTAATAGTTTGCACTCCAGTGAGATTGGTTGAGCGGCTTCAACCAAATCTGAGGTGTGAGTGGAATCGAGCTACTGGGAGTTTTGTCGCTAGTTCACTAAACCTAGCCTACCTGAGAAAAGTCCAGCAAGAAACTCAGCTAGGCCCGGCGTGCGTCAGACTACTCTACCCGGTATGCGGCGGTACCGGTACGAATAAGGACAATAATGTGTCTGTGTTGTCGCGATCACGCGGTGCCCGCGGTGGGCGTCCCTGATGGAATGCCTAAGTGTACGCATCTTTCGATGGACGCTGAGATCACGTCGTCCGGGTCCGTGAGCGTGTGCCTAGGACACCGGACCGTGCGGCCCCTAATTAGTGATCGCATAATGGATTGTATGATGCTGTCAATATTCAATATGTTTTTAGGGTTCCGTAGCCAATAGCACATTTTCAATCATTTCGAAATTTTCATAAGTTGACCTATGACGGTAGGACCTTTTTAGATTCAATGTATTGGATAGTGGTTTTGAATATGAACTAGTAGGTGTTGGTACAGAACCCTCCATTGTGCGAGATCCGGCACGCACTTGGACGGTTTTTAAATTACTAAGTTTATTTACTATTTTTGGCTGGCTTAACTCAGGGCTGTGTTATTTTCATCTGTGACACAACTGTGTCATTACATTTTGTAGTAGTTATTATATAATCGGGGCTTTGTACTATTTCTTTTTTAAACATCATAAGTATCATGACACCTATATATACAAAATGTAAATGTGAATTACATATCGAAACAATAAATAAAATCAAGTAATGATATTAGAGCTTCGTGAGTACCTACGCGTATCATAATAGGAGCCGAGCCGTAATAGGTCCGTTTTAGAGGAGCAATTAATAGTATATTATGCTACTGGTGTATAAGAAGGGTATAAAAAGGCGAGTGGTGTGGGTTGCGATTGAGCCTTGGCGAACATCGCAAGTAAAGACACTACGAGCCTTTTTATACCAATTATATTCATCGTTGCATACAATACTTTTTCTACAACTCATTTCAAATAAAAAGTAACTACCTATTTTTCAGACTTTTCATGCGCCATATTTTCCCTTCGTAATTGTGCAACTTACCTACACATTTTCTTAATGAACGCAAAAAAATTGTTTGAAATAAGTAATACAATCATTTATCAGCTTGAATGTTTTCATTTTCAATTAGGCATTTGGTGGGAAATCAAAAATATGACGGTTTGTTTTTTTTTTATTTGCTAGACTTGGCATCCGACCTAAACTGAACTCAAATCCGGCTCGAATCTTAACTGTTTCGTTTTCATAAATATATCCGAAAATAGATTATACTTGTTAAACAACACAAAAAAGATGATAAATAAATGTATGTATTTATATTAAGTAAATAGTATATTATGCATTAATTAAATAAAAATTATAGCAAAGTTGCGTTAAGTTGGCAGCACTGATTTTAATCATAAAAGTTTCATAATTCTATAATTTTAAGCAAGAAAAAATATATTGTGTCCTGATATAGCTGTTTTTATTGAGATCCATAGTTCCCTTTATTGAAAGCAAATTGAAAGATGATGAGCAATATTGAAAGTAGACACAAATTAAGGCACCTATTATTCATGGAGTGAGGCTGGCATACTAAAATAACTGCTTACAAAGCTAGTTGTTGAAGTTTAGCAGCTTCTATATTTAACATGTCTAGGTACCACTTCATGCCGAGCTTTTCAGTCCAAATAAAATATTAACTTTAACTGAATCAATAATCACTACGTAAGTGCTATTTGTTGCACCAACCTTATAGGTAAGGTATTTTATCCAACCGTTATTTAAGAAGTGTATAAAAAGGCAGTGGTGTCGGTTACGATGTGAGCCTTTGTGATATATTTTCCTTTAGTATTTTACGTAATTTTCAACATACCTAAACTTTGCTCTAACGTTGCTCGTGAATTTTTAACTGAATCAACTTACAATACATTGTCTTCTCTTCGTGAACACAAATAAAATGGTTTTATGATAGTAATATAATCGTTTATCAGTTTGAATGTTTTCGTTTTCAATTACGGTGATAAATCCAAAATATGACACTTTATTTATGGTTTGTCTTTTTGTAATTTTGCTGGATTTGGCAATTGATCTAAACTGAATTCTAATCCGGATCGATCTGAACTTTTATTTTTAATAAATATATGCGAAAATAGATAAAACGCGTTAAAAAACTACTTTTTAAAAATAAGTAAATAACATAAAGTGTATAAATTATTACATTAAAAATATGTCCAAGTTGCGTTAAGCTGGCAGCACTGATTTTAATTTCAATAGTTCCACTTGGACGCACCAAAGAATGACTACTAAACATAGTATTTGTAGTAGTCTGTGGCACCCAACTCTTTTTAATTTTTGAACCTGACTGTGGCTTTATAGGCTGGGCCCAATAAAGCGATAGGAGTGCGCGGTTGGAGAGATGGAGAGTAGCATGGGGAAAATCCAGGGGATTACCTCCGGCACGACCACGGTTTGGAATACTGGATTACTCTAAGAGTATGCTCTCCAGTGAGATTGGTTGAGCGGTTTCAACCGAATCTGAGGTGTGAGTGGAATCGAGCTACTGGGAGTTTTGTCGCTGGTTCACTAAACCTAGCCTAGCTGAGAAGAGTCCAGCAAGAAACTCAGCTAGGCCTGACCTGGGTCGGACTGACCCAACTCTGCTTTAATTTTTCATTAAAGTAGGGTAAGGGGTGTGTTTTTGGGCAATAGACTTTTTACAGAAGAAATAAAGGATGTATTTATATTAGAGAACATGATTGCGTAAGTCGCGAAAAAAGTACAGGAGTAGAAAAATTAATGTTTATTTTTTTCTATCATTGAGCTGTAGTAATTTACAATAATATTTCACCATGAAAACCTAATATATCTATTATTTTTTAAATCTAGTGTAGTTATTAAATCAGTCGTTTCGATTCAGATGATATTTCCGTAAGTTAATGGAAATCGATGAAATGAATGAATTTATAACCGTAATTAAATACGTGTTAGGAAAAAATTTTTAGTTAACCAATAAATTACATACTGAATTGAAGTAGAATAAAAATCGTATGACATAAGTTCCTACTCTAGATTCATTACAATAATGGATCATGCCTGCGTTTACTTCTCTCTTTAATTCTAACAATACTTTGCACGCACACAGCAGTTTGATACAGTTCATTTCGGAAGTCTTGGGAAGAGTCACACGATACCATTAATGGTATTAGAGGATATGCAATGCCCTAGATCTAACTAACACAGAGAAATGAAAAGGTAACGATAAATGAATCTATTTCGTCAGATACAGAGGTAGAGATGAGAGTACCATTATTAGGGATCTATTCTAGGCCAATTCCAAAGAAACCTATTTCTTGATAAATGATCTACAGATGTAGTGCAAAATGATTTTCCATCGTACTTTATCGGAAAAGTTCGTATTTATCGTGCTCTCTCAATTAGCTTCAGTACCCATCTTACAGCCGTAGGTGTAAGTCGTATCAGCAGACCAATATATGTATATATATATATACAGTGGATAACACGCAATTCAAATATTCGCTATAGTTTTAATTATATTTACAGTATACTATAAATAATGCAGAGTATTTTGGCAAAGTTCAACAGCTAATTTAATATTCCCCATGATTCATCATTAACTAAAATACAACTATACGAAATTATTTGTCGACATAAAGAAGACTTTGTAGAATATTCCATTGACAAAGTTTTACATCAACATGGACACGATGTGTTACGGTTACCGCCATACCATCCCGACTTCAACCCTATAGAAAATATATGGTCACAGATAAAAGGTCACGTATGAAGAAGAAACATAGACATGAATATCGGTACAGTAAAAAAATTGATTGAAGAAAAAATAAATATGATTGGCCCGGATGAACAACTTCTGAAGGGCCATAAAGTACCGGTTTTCCACCCGCCTACAGGAGTTTGGCTGTAATTCCGTCATCACCGGGTGCCCTGTTGTTTTTGAGCTGTTTAAGAGCCATTCTAATCTCGTACAGGCTGATGTCCGGGATGTCATCGGTATAGTGCCGGGTTAGTTTAGCTCTCGGATCTTTCACTAGACTAACTTTGGGTTTGCTAGTTGACGTGTATAGCTGTCCATAGAAACGCTCTATCTCGCTCAGAAGCTCAGGTCTGGATGAGGCAATTCTACCATCCTCAGTTTTTAACTTGGCGAGCTGGATCTGCCCAATAGACAGATATCTTGCGAAAACTTTTCAGCTCTTGTTTCGCTCGATGGCCTCTTTAATACGTTTCGTATTGAATTGGCGCAAATCACGGGTCAGAGATTTTGAGATCCGTCTATTGAGCTGCCGATATAATGTCTCATCGACTGAAGACTGTAAAACCATCCTACTCCTTTCCTCAAAGAGCCTCTGAGTGCAGTTAGAGAGCCTATTGTTTCTGTTGCTCCGTTGGGCCTTCAAGAACTTAAACCCTGTGGTATGGACAGCTTCCACAAACCCGTCGTTGAATTCGTCCACATCGCCACCTGGCCAATGGAAACGGTTCTGGACTTCCAGCTGAAAGCTCTCGGGATTTTGGTGTTGGGCTGCTACTGGTCGGAGCATGGACTTCATCAGACGAGAGCGCTCCAGCTTAGCACACAAAGAGACATCATTGAATATATGCATCTTCGTCGACTTCGACGACGAGGTCCGTGCGTACACCTGTATGACCTTAAGCAAGTACCTCTGGGATACTTTGAGTATCAGCGGGTGATCTAAAATTTCGACATTTTGACTGCTCAAAAACGTCTTTGTTTGGTGGGCGGTGTGCGAGCTTGCATTGTCATGGTGCAGTATCATACGACGTCTTGAGTTGGTTTTTCGGAACTCTATAGTGACTTGTGGTAAACAAACAATGGTATACCAATCAGCGTTAACCGTCTTGCGATCTTCTACTACAATAGTGGCGACGTGACCACTCTTTGCCACAAACGAGGCAACCATTTTTTTGAAGTGCTCCGTGAGCGTATGACTTTGGTCGATTTTGGCTCATCTTGGAAGACCCAGACAATTGACTACTGTTTGGAATCTGGGTCGTAAGCATATATCCAAGACTCGTTACCACTAACCATATCATAAACCTGTTTTGACTCTCCTCGGTTGAATCGCTGCAGAGTTTTGCGACGCCACGCCATCAAACACGGGCTATTTTTTGGTCGTCGCTAAGCAAATGTGGTATCCAACGAGAGATCTACTTTTTTACGCCGAGTTCTTCGTGCAGGATTTTTTGAATAGTAGTCCCTGAAATGCCCACGGATGCCTCTATTTCACGGTATGTCACATGACGATCTTCGACGATTAGCTGCCGCACGGCGTCGACATTCTCTTGCGTCATGGCGGTTTTTGGACGACCTTCACGTGACTTGTCACTGAGGCCAGAGAGCCCACGTTGAAATTCTAAATACCAGTTCTACGACATGGTGCTGCATCACTAAACACAGGAGTGATGTCCTCAAAGCACGGAAGTCGAGCTAATCTCCTTTGAAAGTTGTAGAAAATTATCGCACGCATATTTTCCTTTGATATTTTCATTTTTACAACCGACTTGCTTGTCACGTTTGAACAGACGCTACAATAAAACTATTCGACCAATCAAAAAACATTATTTTAAATTGAAAATTCAAAAAGATGAAAACGCTATATGTTTTTTTTAATAATCGCGGGAGATTCGCAAACGACACACAACTTAAAAGGCGGCCCTCGATGAAATATTTTATATTTTTTCGAAGTTGGCTCGAAATTTTGAATGACCGGCGGCGGCGCGCTTAGGTTACTTCGGTGGCGGCACGCCGGCGCGGCGTGGACCTCTAGTATGATACGAAAAAAATGTACTATCTTTTTTTAATCCCTACTGATTCTGAAGGATGACAATATAAAAATAAAGATAAAAAATACTTTTTATTTTTTCATGTCACCACCGCACTCAAGGTGTCCACTCCGTTTAAACTAATGCAAATATCTCAAAAACCATTCCCCATAGAGAGTGTACAACAGCCTATTTGACATTGAATTGATGGCATCTATCGATCCTAGTCGATATTACACTTTCCTCAGCTTTTTTTTGATTTCTAAAAAAGTTGAAAATTTAGAAATCACCCTACGGCGAAAACTACGATGACTCGTCTCAACGAAGTATTGAGAGACAGGAACATCACCAATCGAACGCTTAGGCTAGGTACGCGCACTAAGCGGCTAAAAGATAAGAAACCGCAGGTTCCAGACGCACTCACAGCCTCATTGTGAGTGCGTATGAAACCTGCGGTTTCGTACATAAAATATCATTGATTGCGGTCAGCCTTCAATTACGACAATAGCAATATACCTACAAATTTGTACGGAGCCGTTGGTGAGAGTAAAGCCCTATTAAATATGGTTACTTGCGTAAAATCTGATATCTTAACTTTTTTTATAGCCTATGTAGTGTATGTACATAGTGTCTCACTGCTGGGCAAATTCCTCCCCTCTTTTTTGCCACTCGTCTCGGTCGTGAGCCAGCTCCCGCCAATCTGTACAATATGTATCAAGGTATTTCCGCCATCTCCTTTTCAGTCTGCCTCTACCTCTGGAGCCATCCATTCAGTGGCTACTTTTGGCCCATCGCTTCGGGTGCATTCACACATAGGCAGATAATAATAAAATAATAAATAATAATAAATAAATATTAGAGGACAATCTTACACAAGTCGAACTAGCCCCACAGTAAGCTGAAGAAGGCTTGTGTTATGGGTACTAGACGACGATATATTTAATAGATATACATACTTAAATACATAGAAAACATCCAAGACTCAGAAACAAATATTCATGCTCATCACACAAATATTTGCCCTGACCGGGATTCGAACCCAGGACCGTCAGCTTCACAGGCAGGTGCACTACCCACTAGGCTAAACCGGTCGTCCTATGTGTGAATCCCAGCCCAGCCCAGCCCGGTCCCACCTCAGCTTTGCGGCTTTAACACCCACATCTACTATACCAGTTTGGAACACAGCTCCGTGTTCCTGATCCGGTGTTAGGCTATGTTAACTATTCAATCTGAATTCATTTAAAAGATTCACAGATTTTAAACTATAGGTCACTAGAGCGCAATCAAGACGGATCTATTAATGTAGGTATAGTTTATTTAATTCGGTTGAGCCTTTGAGTTATACTTAGCAATATTTTTCTAGTAGTTTATCTGTACAACCCTTCACCTGAACCTAGGCGAATCAGTGCATCAGACCCATTACGTGTTTTTATTACGAATCCCGGTGTCTAGATATATACTAGAGGTGAGTGGTAAGGTGAACGTTGTAAGTAGCATAGGAGGTCAAACACGTAACCCTCCTTTCCGGCGTCTCTGTAGTTTGGTAAAAAGCCACGCGGTTTTACGAATGCCACGACCCAACCCATATTGACCAAGCTATAAACCTCTGTATAATAATCCGATATGGTATCCTAAAAATGAAAATCACCAGATTTACGGTAACGGTGATCGTCAAACCGCATTCACTTAAAATATTGGTCTGACAGTTTCGCGCAGTCATGTTGCAAATTATGCTGTACTCGTATAATATCCTCATAGGTCTAACCACTATAATATGAACACAGGAAGATTGCATGAACATTAATCAAAGAGGTGTGATCCAACACGAGCCACGCCAAACTTCATTTAACAGCAACTTTTTTGAAAAGAAACCCCTCAATGCACAGTGCACACAACAAAATATGATTATTGGAATCATCCTGAAGAGAAGGGCATATAACAGAACATGTTTTTTGTAATTTTTATACATTTTGGTTGTGGTTTCTTAAGCAGTACCAGTGATGATGATGTAATTTATTTATTTGTAAGTAGCTAATTACAGTTACATGTTACCTGTGGTTTTTTACATTGATAGATAGGTAGGAATAATCATTAACACTAGACTGCTGAAAGTTAATACATACAATAAAAAACCGGACAAGTGCGAGTCGAACTCGCCCACCGAGGGTTCCGTACAAATTTGTAGGTACATATTATAACTAGTTCAAGAACCGAATCTCGCAGTTGTTTAGTTTGGTAACCTAATGAGTTATTTTTTAGTTTAATACAAACTAAAATATAATAGAATAAAAAATGTTTTGTTTCCACATCTTTAAGTAAGCCAAAATAAACAATATCTAGTTTGTTTATTTAGGCACATAATAAATGAAATAAATCAAAATTTCATTATGATTTCTCTAAAATTACAACACATACTACATTTAAAAAATATTTTACTAGCTATAGGAATATAACTGTGATCCATTTCACTTTTGAATATATTGTAAGTCTTAGAGAGTCCAATTAAACATTCAATGTGCATCCTTTTACTAGTTAAATCTCTATCTTTTAACACTGTTAACCTTGACAACTGTATTTCACCGTTCAGAAATATTGGAATATTGTCAGTCACATCTTTGTCTGCAAACATGTCCTGAATTGCCTACTGTGCAGGCAAATCAACTGAATTAGCACTCCACAGTGTCATCTCGCCGATAGAAGATGCACTATCAACGCAATCTCTTGCTCTTGCCGCTACGGACGGACGGGCAGACATGACGAAACTATGAGGATTTCGTTTTTACCATTTTGGCAAAGTAATTAGAATAAGTTATTAATAGTATATTATGCAACTGGTGTATAAGAAGGGTATAAAAAGGCCAGTGGTGTGGGTCGCAAGTAAAGACACCACGAGCCTTTTTATACCAGTTATACACTGTTGCATACAAAACTTTTCTACAACTCATTTCAAATAAAAAGTAAGTACTATTTATCATACTTTTCATGCGCCATTTTTTCCCTTAGTAATTGTGCAACTTGCCTACGCAATTTCTTCAGTAATGCTATAGGTATAACTTCTTCGTGGATTTTTAAAAGAATCAATAAACCAACAAACAACAAACAACTTTCACGTTTTCTTCATGAACACAAAAAATCGTTTGATTTAAGTAATATAATCATTGATCAGCTTGAATGTTGTCGTTTCCAATTAGAAATTTGGTGGGAAATCAAAAATATTACACTTTATATTTAATATGTGTTTGACACCGGACACAACGAACAACATTATCTTAATCAATGGAAATTGTAGTTTTTATGGTTCAGTTCCCGAAGGGGCAGTCGGAGCCCTATTGTTGTCACTCGCGCGTCCGTCTGTCCGTTGTCTGTCACACAACTTTTACAGTCAAACGGTTAGAGCCACAGTCTTCAAATTTTCACAGTATAAGCATCTTGTTGACCCAACGCCATACAATTGTCTAATAGTATATTATGCAACTGGTGTATAAGAAGGGTATAAAAACGGACGAACATCGCAAGTAAAGACACCACGAGCCTTTTTATACCACTTATACACCGTTGCATACAATACTTTTTCTACGACTCATTTCTAATAAAAAGTAAGTACCTATTTTTCAGACTTTTCATGCGCCATATTTTCCCTTAGTAATTGTGCGACTTACCTACGAACTACTCGTTCTTCAGTAATGCTATATAACTTCTTTGTGGATTTTTAAACGAATCAACGTACCTACACATTTTCTATCTGAATACAAAAAAAATCGTAAGTAATATAATTATTTATCAGCTTTAATGTTTTCATTTTTAATTAGGAATTTGGTGGGAAATCAAAGATATGACACTTTGTTTATGGTTTTTTTTTTAACTGCTAGATTTGGCATCCGACCTAAACTAAATTCAGATCCGGATCGAATCTTAACTGTTTCGTTTTCATAAATATGTCCGAAAATAGATAAAACTTGTTAAACAACACAAAAAAGATGATAAATGTATGTATTATGCATTTAATTAATACATAAAAATTGTAGCAAAGTTGCGTTAAGTTGGTAGCACTGATTTTAATCATAAAAGTTTCACTTGAACGCAACAAATAATGACTACTAAACATAGTATTTGGCACCCAACTCTGCTTTAATTTTTCATTAAAGTAGGGTAAGGAGTGTGTTTTTGCGCAATAGACTAGATAAGACTTTTTACACAATAAACAAAGTATGTATTTATATTAGAGTTCATAATTGCTTAAGTCGCGAAAAAAGTACAGGAGTAGAAAAACTATTTTATATCATTATTATCTGCGCTCTGCCATAAGGGCCCTTTTTAAGCCACACTCAGGTTCAAAAAAAAATGCAGTAGGGATTCTGAACTGTCATAATTCAGGTTCTTCAACCACTTCGTTCAGTCAGTCAGTCAGTGAGGACTTTATTTATATGTATAGATAATGTAAGCGGTTTTTTAACTAGTTTCGATATCTCTACACCCGTGTGTGTAGAGATATCGAAACACACCTGCATACAATACGGTTAAATTAAGTAAATATTTTACACTGTATGGCACTCTTCGAGATTCATAACATGTTAGGCAAGCCTAATAAATCTTATTAATATGTAATTCGTAGTCTTAAGAATAATAATTTGCGTATGAGAATTTAAATGCTACGAGTACTACATAGGAATGTGTTGTTGCGCCGTTTTTTACAATTTTTCTGGATATATTTATATACTCGTAAGTAAAAACCTCTTATCATCAGTCACGTAGATAAAAGGATAACAATAGCCGTTCGTTAGTTCACAGCAGCCGACGTGGACAGCTAAATAAAATACAGTCGTATTTGGTGTGGGTGTGTTAGGCGCGGAATATTTAAACGGTTTGATACTGGCAGCGAACCTGTACTATAATTACTTAGGGGATAAATTTTCATATAGCATTGTTAGTAGGTATTTTTGTTCGTAAAATGACCGAATTAATATATGAACATGTTCATTTTGCACTAAATATGCATTTGATCCTAGCCAAACTCTTGGGCTGTCATACTGCCACAGCCATACACATATATTATGCACTTGTACAACATGTACGTATAATTTAGATTAAATATTTGTTTAATTTTCTTTAGTTAATAATATCTGATTTTAAATTTTCTACTCACTAGTTTTAATCAACGTGCATCACAGTGCATCCTCAAATCTTATAAAGGGTCGGCAACACGCACGTGACTCCTTTGGAGTTGCGGGCGTGTATAGGCTGCGGTGGCCGCTTACCATCAGGTGGACCGTACGCTTGTTTGCCACCGGCGTTGTATAAAAAAAACCTAATTTCTCACGAAAGTTATATATACTAATAAGGTAGCATCTACATCACTCATAAAGTATTTTATTTGTAATATTTGAAAATATCTTTTTTTTTCTTGCGCGATGTGTGAACATAGCCGATGAAAAAGTTGGAAGTTCGCTTCTTGCAATATTGAGCGTGGACAGCGAGTACATGAGTTCATGGGATAGTGCGAGTATTATGTTGGGTACGTCGGAGCCGGACAGAGTGGAGGCCGAGCTACACGGCCATGAGCGGTTTGGCGATGGCAATAGTGGCCCCCGTGGAATTAGTCCAGCGAGTAGCCCATTTTCATCACAATTATAAAGAAACCCAAGCAAACGGTCGCAGCTGCTTCCGAATCGCCCAGAAGTAATAAGGTTGCTGATAAATCCTTCGAGGTAAATGTAGTAGGTATCGAAAAAGAATTTGCCAAAACAGAAAACAGTTCGGTTTGGCCAAATTATTTCATCAAAGCGGCATTAACGGTGTTGTCTATAAAAAAAGGCAAGCAATTTCGATAAATATAATATTAGGCGCATGGGGATAGTATGTGCTCGGTACTCATTTAAAATCGGCCCGTAAATTTATACTAAGTCAAGTATTGTTTGTTATACGTACTGTTTGGTTAAATGTTAAAGGGTTATTTAAATATATTTATTTCATTGTTACAGCGGTATATTAACACACACTCAGTTAAAATTGTACTTGTATGTATACCAACACCTAGATAATTCAAGATACAGCCCTGTTCGGACAAACGGATAGACAGTGGTCCCGTTGGAATTTATTGGGTATGGAGCCCAAATAAACATAGTTCCGCCCTCCATTTCAGCCCCCCTATATTATCTTCTCACCCGTGTTAACAGAATAATTATATTGTAAATTATAAATAGTATGGATAATATAGTGTGATAATGATAACTCAGGAACATTAACTAGAAATATGAAGTTACCTAGAAGCCAGTTAAAAACTTAACCTGCTACGGTACATCCCAGCAAAGGCTATAGCAACAAAACGCTGTGTCATTAAGTACCTTCAGAGAAACATTACTTCTCACCTTCGGACAGTACCGGTTTTTATTAGGGTTCCGTAACCAAAATGTCAAAAACGGAACCCTTATAGATTCGTCATGTCTGTCCGTCCGTATGTCACAGCCGATTTACGCAGAGACTATAAGCACTACAATTATGAAATTTGGTGAGAAGGTGTATTCTATGAACCGCTACATAAAAGTAATGTCAAATTACAAAAAATATTAAAAAAGGGGGACTCCATACATGTAACCGGTAGATAAAAAAAAAATTCAACGAACATAGTCCTGTAGGCTATGCATGGATAGGCATTTAAAAATGATATGGAGTCTAGGTCAACGGGTATATCCTATAAAATTAGATTCCCTTCAGAGTGTCAAAATATACGTTTTTTGCGGCATAAACGGTCGTATCTTTTTTTACGTTAACTTAGAAGTTTGGTTATTTGACGGCTTTAAGGGACTGTATGTAAGGGAACGTGGATAAACAGATGTCAAAATAACGGATTTATTTTAAACCAAACAAATCGGGAAAATGGCACAAGTTTTTACTAAATGTTACTATAAGTTGAAATAAATATACCCAATTCTTAAGACAGAAACAGACAAGCCATAAGCAAAGAAAACATCATAATTACCATAATATAATACTTCCTATAAAATGGAACGACACAGCATAATAATTAGGTAAAATATAATAGCTGAATATCCATAAAGCAGTTTCCAATAATTTATAATATAAATTACTGACAGTTCAGAGCACTAGTCGTACCGGGTCCAAGGCTGGACAACTTCTGATCTGTCGACAGGTACTGGTGCCCCTTTTATACCTGTCAGTTTGACATCATGGGAGAAATCGAGTGGCGTGATGCGGCATTGACAACAAACAAGTTTTCTACCCTCCTTTTTAATAATTTTACTTGAAAACTACCTTCATTCTCCCACATGAAGACCTGCAGGCTAATCACGTAACTTTATGTACTACCGTTAGATAGATTTTAATGTCAATTTTGAAATATAAATGTATGAGCTGACAGTTGAAATTTGACATTAAAATCTGCCTAACGGTAGTAAATAAGTTACGTGATTACCCCGCTGGGTATAAGGTTTTAATTTCAATTCGATACCTCCACGGGTTTCCAAGTAAAAGGTCTCAACAGACAGACGGATAACAAAGTGATCCTATAAGGGTTCCGATTTTGTCCGTTGAGGTACGGAACCCTAAAAGAGCGAAAATTATTAAGGTCACCTTCTGGGGTTGGGCAAACTCGGATTACACGCTTTTAGGACCAAATAAAGGTTAAAAACAATTTCCAGCTTGCTGGACGCTGGATCCTAAAAAATCGCTGTGAGGAATGAATTTCCTCACAGCGATTTTTAGGATCTAATTTTACGACTACGTTCACATCCCTCCCCCTCTGTCGTAACTCGACGATCACTGATTAGGGGCCGTACCTTGCGGCGTCCTAGGCACACACTCACGGACCCGGACAACGTAATCACAGCGTCCATCGATGGCACGCTGCGCTTACGGCGTCCAACTCAGACACGACGCGTACACTTACAGTACAGACCACCGCGCGATCGCGACAACACTGACACATATAGTCCCTGTTCGGCCCGGTACCGGTACCGCCACACACCGAGTAGAGTCAGTCCGACCCAGGTCGGGCCTAGCTGAGTTTCTTGCTGGACTCTTCTCATCTAGGCTAGTTTTATTCCAAACCACACGCGTGGTCGTGTCGGAGGTTTTCCTCTGGATTTTCCCCAGGCTACTCTCCAATCACGCATTCCTATCGCTTTATTGGGAACGGCCTATCAATCCACAGTCAGGTAAAAAAAGGATCTAATTTGCTTGGCCTAATAAGGCCGAGATAAAATAAACAAAGTAAAATCTTTATTAACTCATCAGTAAATCCCAAATAATAATTATCACTGACAATATTTGCCTATGTACTTACAAAAGGATTTTGTAGATAGCTTTATTTTTTAGCACAAGTACCTTCTTCTATTTTTGGAAGCAATAACCGATGCTACATTAACACGGCTCTATCACTATTGTAACCGACGCAAAAGGAACATCGATTTAATAACATAAGGCGTGCTCTGGTGTGGTCTCCTTTTACAGTAAGCTTGTGGCTGAATCAGGAGCAAAAAAAGTGTGTGTCAGCTCCGACGCACGACTGGAGTTTACTCTTTACGAACGGTTATAAATTATATTAGTAAAGCTTAGTAAACAATTATATAGATTAGTGAATGAGGATAAATGAACTCGTTTTTAGGGTTCCGTAGCCAAAATGGCAAAAACGGAACCCTTATAGATTCGTCCGTCCGTCCGTCGGTATGTCACAGCCGATTTACTCGGAGACTCTACAATTATGAAATTTAGTAGGAAGGTGTATTCTATGAACCGCTACATAAAAGTGATGTGAAATTACAAAAAATAATTAAATTAGGGGGGGACACTCCATACATGTAACCGGTGGATGAAAAAAAATTTCAACGCACATAATCCTGCGGGGTATCGATGGATAGGTTTCTAAAAAACTTGCCCATTTAAGTCAACCGTTGGTAAGATATTAGCTGTCAAAGTCATAGAAAGTGTGTCCCTCTAATTTCCAAACTACCAATTTTAAAATTCTGAAAAAAATTGAGGTGGTGTGCATTAGTAAATACTTTCAACGATTTTTGGTTTGAACAATACAGGTTTTACGGTTTTTGAGTTTTCGCTCAGAAACTGTCTTGCCCAAACAAAGTGTCGTGAGTTCCCTATGAAGATACGACTTTTCTAGATTCAATGTGTTGGATAGTGATTTTATATATGGACCAGTAGGTGTTGGTACGGAACCTTTCACTGTGCGTGGTCCGACACGCACTTGGCCGGTTTTTTATATTACCGCAAAGTGGGGCTATTTGAGACCCACTTTAGAGTACTGAAATCATGCATGTTGTACAGTGTCAACACTACATTTTTCCGTTTACGTTGCGACCTACTTTGGGCCGCGCTATAATATGACGAAATAAAGTAAAATAAGTTAGTGCACACTAAACTCGCATACGATTAACATCAACTGAAGGAACGGCTAATTAACTTTATTATTGTGTACCTACTTTGACATAATAAAACAGTTTATATCTATAACTTAACATCTCCGTTCTCTCAACGCAATCCAATACAACTTTCAAGTGTATGGGCTAACTGGCTTATACACATGTTACATTTATTTATATGAATAAAGACTTAGCGCGTAGACGTTATCGATATCGATACATGTTGACCAGTGCCTTTACATGACCGTACTCGCTAGCGACTGCGTAAACGATTTAGTATGCCGATTCTTAGTTCTATTGCGTAACCGCCAGAGGCGCTGTACTTTTGCCCATACAATTTTTTAACGCAGTCGCTATCGAGTACGGTCATGTAAACTCAGGGTAAAGGCACACAGGGACGTCCGCCGCAAGATCACGACAACACAGACACTTGTGGCCTCTATTCGTCCCGGTACCGCCGCATATCGGGTAGAGTCAGTCCGACCCAGGTCGGGCCTAGCCGAGTTTCTTGCTGGTGCTCTTCTCAGCTAGGCTAGGTTTAGTGAACCAGCGACAAAACTCCCAGTAGCTCGATTCCAGTCACATCTCAGGGCCTGTACTCCGAAGTTCAAAATCCGACTTTGTATCGTACCGTCTCTTTCAATCTCGTGTTATACACTATATGAGCGAAAGGGACGGCACGATACGAAGTTCGGATTTCGAATTTCGGAGTAGCCCCTCAAATTTGGTTGAAGCCGCCGAACCAATCTCACTGGAGCGCAAATTCTTAGAGTATTCCAGTGTTTAAACCACCCGCGTGGTTGTGTCGGAGGTTTCCCCTGAATTTTCCTAAGCCTAATCTCTAACCGCGCACTCCTATTGCTTTATTCTGCCCGGTCTATAAAGCCACACAGTCAGGTTCAAAAAAACAAAAAAAATGACCAGGGTTATCGTGCATCTACACGGAGAAAGAAAAAATAATAATAAAAATACGGTAATAGGCGGCGTGCTGTCTCCCTTGTTATTTTCTATTTTTATGAATTCCATCACAAATAATCTCTGTTCTCACTATTACCTTTATGCCGATGGTCTTCAAATTTATTCGCAGGGTGTACTTAATGATCTGCCATCTGTTATCAGCACTGTAAGTAATGACCTGGTGCGTATCTAAATTGGAGTCATAGTTTTTCTAAAACTCATGCTATCATAATCGAGAGCTCAAAATTTGTCCCAAGAATCGACTTTAATAGTGTTTCACCGATTTACTTCGATAACGTCTTAATCCCTTTTTCTTCACAAGTAAAAAATTTAGGCATTATTATGGATAGGACTTTATCTTGGGTACTTCAAGTGAACGAGGTCAGCAGGAAGATATTTTTGGCAGTAGCTTCTCTGAGAATGCTACGTAATTTCCTGCCCATTGATACTAAACTTGCGCTTACTTAAACACTACTCCTCCCAATTTTGGACTATGCTGATGTTTCCTATATTGACCTCAATGAGGAGCAATTTCAGGGACGAGCTTTCCACTATTTGCTTACGTGCCAGATCTTTAGTATTCGTAGCAGACTTACGGCTTAGTATTTCCATGTATCCCAATTAGATTTTCACTCTAGCAAACCAATCCGCAGTTTTGTCAAATTCCAATGTGTCCAAGGTTTGCACCCTTTTGGACTCTGAGTGAATATTTCACTGACTTTATACCAATTAAGTAGCATATTATAAAATACTAGAGTCCCATAGGGTCGTTGAAACGCCGCAATATTACGGAAATGCATATAGTTTTCCTTTTCTGAATAACTATCGGACACATTTTTGTAATTTGTACCTCTTTTAGGAACACTAAAAACATGTAAAAAAGGTGTCTTTTAAAATCGACAGTTACTTTTCACTGTCACATTATTCCGGACCAAAACTAAGCCTATTAGTAGACTGCTATCTAAGTTATTCTCACAACGTGGATGCAGCACATCATTATCATCATCATTAGTCGTTCCTTCAATGCTGAGGACCATGTCATCCGAAGAAAGTCGTGAGAAGTGTCCGAAATATGCGAGGATGCGGTCCTGACATACTGTCGATAGTTGACGACTTATACGTAGCTCTTCCAAGATGGACTTGTTTGTTCGCCTTGCAGTCCATGGTATCCTCAGAAGTCGACGCCAGCACCACATCTCAAATGCATCGATGCGGCTCTTCATTTTAGCCCGAATAGTGCACGTTTCTGAGTCAGAAAGACAGATCGAAAACACCAGGATGCGCACAAGTCTGATCTTTGTTTGCCTCTGTATAGCGCGAACCCTCCAAATCTCAGTCTTAATGCGTCACATACCGGTCCAATATTTAAACATACACAAGAGTTCACAAGACATCGAAAAAAATGTATTATTAGATTGTCTTATTTTCATTACCCCTTTAAACATGTGATGCTCCCTGCCTGGCAGAACCACCTAAGTTCCCAGGAATTTAGACATATTAGAAAAAATCTATATTAAATGTATAAAATCTATGACTGTGGGATGAAATTTATAAATAGTACCGCTGTAAATTTTATCGCCATGTGATTCTGGCAAGTATTTTATCAGCAAAACTACCATGACATTTTTATAACAGTGCTGTACCGCACATTTAAACATAAAATAATTTTGTAGTGTGAAAATGCATTACGCTTACCCTGGGGGTTACGTGGGGCTCTCTCATCCTGCCCCCCGCAACCCCCTCTGCTAGCCAAAGAGAGGGGAGAAGCATATATACCCAAATACAATGGTGTCACCCGCTCTGCTCTTAAGGGGTCGGTTCCGGCTCACTCAAGCCGGGATACCCGCGCCAAAGAAGAGGAAGGTCAGTGACGCTTGACCCTCCTCCCAGACATTTAAGGCCATGCCATGAGGGTTCCAATCCACTGGCCCTACTGGAAGAGGACGCGGCCAGTGGCTGCGCTCGTTCCCACCCACGTCCGGCGCCTCCTATTGCGAGATCACTGTTTCGCAAAAGGAGGTCTCCGCCTCCTAGGATCTCTCATCTCGCAACATGGCCGACACGACGTTGTGAAGCGAGAAATCACCCACTCTGATAGCTGTCGCCATTGTGTGGCGCTCCTCGGCCCAGCGGCTACACCACTCCAAGGTGTGCTGGGCCGTATCGTCGTCAGCGCCGCACTCATAGCTGCCCTCTCTTTTTTTTATTTTCTGCAGGTAATGACCGAAACAATAATGTCAGGTCATTACCTGCGCCGACCTGTACCCCACGCCACCTTTTCATGGGCCCTATCTAACCATGAGTTTAACGAGCCGAGGAGCGCCCCTATTGTACGGATTCCATAAGGCCACCAGTCCCCCAGCTCACTCTTCCATCGCTCCCTAAGTCTGCGCTCTGTCTGTCTTCTTGCCGCCCTCACCTCTTCGATAGCGGGAAACTCCAGATGCCACACCTTACCCGCTCCCTTTGCACCTCAGCTAAGATCTCCGCGTCCAACTCGCAGGGAGGCATGCTAGCCAAGTCGCACGTCGCTGCCCACGTCACCGTCACGTTAGGCCCTGCATATTCTTGTCGCCACCACCCTTTGTGGCCTTCTGAGCAGGACCTTGTCCGCTCAAGGGCGGATCCACCTTTGTGAGCACGATGGGCATGACCACAACCCTAATAGACTTGTGATGTCACATTTTTTTATAGTCTATTGAGATCGAAAGGCTGATAAAATGATAATGCCTTGCGCTATATGCCTTAATAAAATTTAAAAAAACCGGCCAAGTGCGTGTCGTATTACGTACAATGAAGGGTTCCGTACCGACAGTTAGGTACTTTTTTGATCCTGACTGCGGCTTTATAAGCCGGTGCCTTTACCATGAGTTTGCATGACCGTACTCGCTAGCGACTGCGTAAATGATTTAGTATGCCGATTCTTAGTTCTATTCCTTAACAATGAGCGCGAGGCGCTGTATTTTCGTCCATACAATTTTTTTACGCAGTCACTAGCGAGTAGGTACAGTCATGTAAACTCATGGTTAAGGCAACGGTCCAATAAAGCCATAGGAGTGCGCGGTTGGAGAGTAATGTAGGGAAAATCCAGAGGAAATCTCCGACCACACGGGCGGTGTAAGTAAACACTGGAATGCTCTAAGGTCGGGTTTTATAGATCCGTCGAACCAAACGTCAGATCAAATTTTGGTAACTCGGTACTTTTTTTAACTTACCGACGTCAGGGCCGACCCTATTTGGCGCTGATGCACGGAGCGGGTCATACTTACTAAACTGCGCCCGCGGCGTGCAAACCGCGTCAGCTAGCGTCGGCCTTAACGAATCATTTATAATTGACCTCCAGTGAGATTTGTTGAGCGGTTGAAACCGAATCTGATGTCAGGTATTAAATAGTACAAAAAACGTAATAAATATTGGAATTACTCTCGCTATAAAATTCCACCATGGTCCTGTCATCCTGACGCTCACCTGGATAGCAGATGATCCGGGGAAGGAGGACACCCCTGATTGCCCAGTCTTACCCCAGGCCGGTTCCATAGTAGAGGTCTAAGCACGGACCACTGGGACACGCCACAGGCCATGGGCCCATGTTCTCCTTTGCCCACCCCTTCTTTCTTTACAGAACACTACCCGCTGCGCGAGGTAGTGCTCCACGATGCGCCTCAGATAAAGAGGGACTCCACGATATTGAAGTGACATTAGGGGCCGCATTTCCTAAATCCTTCCTGATCCGGGAAGCGAGGATTCTTTCCAACATATTTCTGTCCAGCCATACAATAGGCCTCCACCCGGCACCCGGCGGCATGAATGGCTTAAGCCTCTTTATTCTCTCAAAATTTAGAATATGTGAAAATGAATTTGTATATAATTATCTTTAAGTAAAAAGATCAAGATAATTTAATACTGGCATAAAGTAAAAAAAATATTAATTGTTGACGTTCAATGAGGACTATCGTGTATCAATTCCCCGCTAGAAGCGCTAGTGTAGCGTGAGGTCTCCGATATGTCAAATGTCACTCTTTGTGGTTGCGCTACGCCAGTTAATATCTAATTGGAACAATATGATGAGTATTTTGCAATACTTGAGCTTGATTATAGCAAATATGAATTACGGGTCAATGACTGTCAGTGCTTTGAGACAGTTTTGTGTTTCGGAAACTTATTTCCTTCTTTTTTCTGAATAAAACGGGACTGCGCTACAATGCGGGATGTTCAATATTTTTACGGAACGTTTATAAGGTATTCAATATGATTTAAACGTAAACTTCGTTCTCATGCTAATAATAACCAATAACAATTTTTGACAGCTGGACCTTATTCGACAGTGGCGCCAACGGGTGAGCACAAAAACGATAGCCCCCATTAAATGACGATACAATACGTCTGTCATTCATGTAAACATTATAAAATGAAGGTTTATTTTGTATTCTGTTATTTTTCTTTGGCTTGTGGATATATGTCGCCGACTCAAAAAGAACTTACTACAGCGGGGTAATCACGTAACTTATTTACTACCGTTAGGTAGATTTTAATGTCAAATTTTAATTGTCACCTCATACATTTATATTTCAAAATTGACATTAAAATCTATCTAACGGTAGTACATAAAGTTACGTGATTCGCCTGCAGGTTTGAGTTCAGTTATTGTTTATTAGGGTTACGTACCAAAATGGTAAAAAAGGAACCCTTGTGGTTTCACATTGTCTGTCTGTCACATTGCTAAATATCTCAAGAACTACTTATGCTATCGATTTGAAATTTGGAATAGTTATAAAGAAGGCTTACCTACATACATAGAACATGACTTTTTTAAATATATTTTTTTAATTTCTGTAAAAAATGACAGATGGTTCAAGAAAGTCTAGTTAATATGTCGAGTCGGGTGTCATATGAAAGGGCTTGAATTGCACATTTGAATTGCGGATTAAAAGAGCTTTTTTTTGGGCAATGGATTCATACGGCAAAAACAATTTTCGTGTTTAAATTAACTATTTATTCCGTAAAACTATCTATTTTTGATAACTATTAATATGAATTTGTATTGAATACGAAAATATTTAATATATTTATGTGTTTTATCTTCTTACTTAGTGGCCGTCTGAAGACTTCGTTTAATCCCCGGTTTACACCTACGCGCGCGTTTAGCGAAAACACCCGAAAAAAGTTACCCGGGGCCATTAAGGCAAAACTTCTTTTCGGGTTTCAAGTATATTTAAAAACGTTGTCGATGAGTGTGTATTTATTTTAAAGAATGTCACTTCGTTTACCATCCAACCAAAAATGTTGCAACAGTGGCTCCTTCCCAAAAATCCCAAACCCATTTTAAAATTCTCCCCGACCAGTCAACGACATAATAATTTTAAAACAAACGTATCCTAACACAAATCAGTTAAATCGATTGAAGCACGTTATGCATGACGGGAGCTGTGATCTATGGAGCTTTGAAAGAACTTGGTTTCTGGTTAGATCTCACTTCTTATTATACGTATTAGCGAAAACGTTTAAATCTTGGCATTTTTTGACATTTATGTTTTGAGGGTAATTGCTTACATATTACTCTTCTCTTGCCTTACAGTCGAGCGAAACATCTAAATCTCGCGACCGTTAGCTTCAGAAACAAATTTCAACGCAGTCTCAACAAATTACATTAAGCGCATGATCATTGATCATCTATACATATAAGAAATACACTAACGTCTGTTTGACAATTTCAAAAAATCGTAGGCAAACTCGTACACGTCGATGAACATCGAAGACGAAGGCTTGTTTCTAACAATGCGGTTGCCGCTTCCTGCAAGTGGCCATTTGCCAAAGACGCGTTAAGAATACTATCTAGATACACCTTTACTGTGAACTCGCATCAGTGCCTATTGTAATGGTAGCTATATCGAACCAAAGTATTAATTAAAGTCAGACAGTTTGTTGACTGGAATATCTACGATCACATAATGGAGTTAAATATCTCCTATTGGGGTCTAATTGCACTAGAATTTGCCTCTAGTGCCTACAAAAAGATAAGCTGGTCGGTCGGCCTGCGGCGTCGCATACTGAAGGACGGGCTTTATCCCTGTTTATCCTAGCATCAGTATCTTAATCTGTCTCACCTTGTTTTGTCACGCGGCTCTTAAGATAGATAAATAAAGAGGCAGCGATCAAGAATCACTTGTATTAATATGTTTGTAAATAATAAATGAATTGTTTAGATCTTTATTGAACACGAATATTAATTTATGATGCATATGTATCGTAAGACGCGATGCGTACGATTAATGTAATTACATACACATTGTCAAAGTATTTCGTTTGCTTCAGTGTGTTACTAAATTTGAATTTGTGAAGTTTAATGCGCCTAAACTAAAATAACATGAAACGTATACATAATATTATAAATGTGAAAGTTAATGCGGATGGATGGCTGTACGTTCCACTTAATCTCAAAAACTACTGTACTGATTTCTAGGTAATTTTCCAGTATTGTAGCTTAGTCATCAGAATAACACAAAGGATCATTTGTTTCCAAATCATCCGCTTAGAGGGTAAAAAGAAGATAGAACTTTTGTATTGGGAACAAAAATAGTTTAAAAAACCGGACAAGCGCGAGTTGAACTTGTCCGCCGCGAGTTCCGTATAAATTTGTAGGTAGTGATTACGTACTTTAAATAAAGACTATCCCCATTATTCATAAAACTTAACAAACCTGCTAACTTCAAGAGATCTTTGTCCCTTTCTCATAAACGTAAATGTCAAAGTGGCAAATAAAGAGAAACGAACTTTAGCAGCTAGTTAACTGATATAGGTTTGAAAAACGTTTATGAATAAGGGGGTATATATTTTTTGATTTAATAACAAATGAATAGTTTTCAAATTCTTCCATGTACATGACGTCGATACATACTTCCATGTACATGATAAGACGATATTATTTGCCAAATTTCATAGTTCTAGGTCAACGGAAAGTACTATATAAATTTTGATTCCCTCGAGAGTGTCGAAATATAAGATTTTTTGTAGCATAAACGGCTGTATCATTTTTAAACGCTAACTTAGAAGTTTGTTTTTTTCAAGTTTCAAGGGACTATAGACCTAACGAGTATATGGTTAATTTCTAATTGATACGCGCGATACCACGCGTTCCCGAGATAAAGGGTCACGTTACACACAGACAGACAGACCAAAATGTGATCCTACAAGGGTTACGTTACGTAAGAAACCCTAAAAAAACTTAAAACTTCCCTAATAGATTAAAGTTGACATGTTTTGGTTCTAATTGGAGGAGCAATATTATAAATAGTCAAGAATCATATATCTAATCACGAAAAAAGAATTTTTTTAAAAGGCTATCGAGTCGGGTTTCAAATGAAAGAGCTTCAAGAGCTGCGGGGTAATCACGTAACTTTTTTACTACCGTTAGATAGATTTTAATGTCAAATTTTAACTGTCAGCTCATACATTCATACTTCAAAATTGACATTAAAATCTATCTACCGTTAGTGCATAAAGTTACGTGATTAGCCTGCCGAGGCCTTTCTCAAAAAATGCGATGAAATCTGATAATTAAGTATAAGGAAGCTACAAATGTGATTGCAAGGATTTCAGTAATAATAGAAACACGCGCTTCAGCAGCCGGCATCGTATTTTGTTTCCTACGCGGTGGTGTGTAGTTGTTATTGTTGTGTTGTTTTCATAGTTACTGTAACTGGTTTTCTGCCGACAAACTGCTATGCAGTCCCTTTATTGACTTGACCTTCCGTCCCTTTAGGGACCTTTTATTGACTTGTGAATTACTCTTGAGAACGACTCGCACTTGGCTCGGGAGTTCTGGCGACATTAGTCATCACCAGAAACACAAGCCAAATTCTTTAAGTACTTAATGTAACATTGATGTTATACCTACTTCTAGAAAATTATCAACTAGCCGTAGAAATCCAACCGACGCGATTTTTCAACTCGCTTTTGTTTAGGGACTCGTCCCTAATAGTGTTATAATCTACCAGGCGTGCGTCGAGCACCGCCTACGTTCACTTAAAATGGAGAGAAGTTAAACCAAGGAAGAACGATTACACGTAGCCCAAAGCATACAAGTCAATAAGCCTTCCTCCTGAAGACTCTAGAGAGGCTGTGCGATCGGGATCTCAGAGCTAGGGCACTAGTGTGAATCCTCTACATCACCAACAACACGCCTATTGTGCAGGCAAATCAACTGAATCAGCGCTCCACAGTGTCATCTCGCCAATAGAAAATGCACTATCAACGCAATCTTCTGCTCTTGCGGCATTTATAGATATTGAAGGGGCTTTTGACAAGACGTAATTCAACAGCATTAGCCACACGCTGATCAAATACCAGTACATACAAGCCCGGGAAACAGTATTACCCTACCCGGATTCACGACTTACCAGGCATCTGCTCTTCCTCAACAGAGGGTTACTACGTATAATCATCACTAGACATTGCCCACTAAACAAACATGTATTATATGTTCTAGGTACGACCGACAGCCCCCTATGCAGGCGGTGCCTGTCGGCCGATAATACAGCTCCCCACGTCATCCTAGAATGCGTAGGTATACACCTAAAGCACAACGGACTCAAATCCTTAACGCACCGAGGTCACTCCGCGAAGCCTGTGGTGACACTAGGAGGATCCCGCGCTTCTGGGCGGAGTCAGGCTGGCGAAATCCCTAGCGTGATCCTATATAAGTATGTATATATATATATGTATTCTAAATACTGACTGCCTTATAATGCGTGCTTATCAAGACAAATAATTAAGCACGTAATATAACTAAGGGTCGATTTTTCAATCGCCAGATAAAATTATCCGTCAGTTAAAATTATCACTGTCACTTTCTAATCTGAATATATATAATAAGAAACTGACTGACTGACATATCAACGCACAGCCCAAACCGCTGATTCTAGAGATTCCAAATTTGGCACGGTGCAAGGATTTTTCAAAATTCACCGCCTAAAGGGGTGAAATGATGGTCCAAAGTTTGTATGGGGAAACACGATTAGTTAGACTTTTATTCGAAACTTCACAGGAGTACCTATTCCTAAGGATAAATGAGTAAACAGGTGTTTCAGGTTTTTTGAGAATTCAACCCCTAAAGGGGGAAATGTGGTGACAAAGTCTGAATATCAACATAGGTATTGTTTCTATTATGGTTTACCGCTTCGCTAAATTACAAAAACAACTTTTAAAATCCAACATCGCTGACGTGAAATACCATATTCCCTGTTTGGATGCGATGTGATTGAAATGTCTAAATATCAATATGGGTGTCGTTTTTATGGTTTTTTGGGACGTTAGTTAGAAAAATGGCATCGATTTTGAAATTTTATGTTGTGGACATGAAATTTTTTGTAAATATGTGTACTGAGTTGCAATTCAATCGGTCATAAGTACAATTCAAGGTGCTGCACGAAGGTGGTTGCCTGCTAGCTTTTTTGGGCTGTGGATTACGAAAATGACATGCATTTTTAAATCCAAGTTGGCGGACATTTACTTTTCCAAAAAAATCGATATGGGTTTCATCTTTGTGGTTACTTACTCGGGGTGCCGATTACGAAAATGACATACTGTATTTTCAAGTCAAAGATGGTGGCCAATTATTTGTCTTAAAAATCGATATGGGTGTCATCACGAGGTTCCTCGCAGTGCCGATTACGAAAATGACATCCATACATACGTACATACAAACATACGGGTCAAACTAAGAACCTTTTTTATAGAAGGTAAGAGTAATTGTTACTCTCAGTACGCGGGCGAAGCCGTGGGAAAAATCTAGTGTCATATGAAAGAAAATGACAGTGCTAACATTTATCTGACAGATGCTTTCCCCTGGGGATCGAAAAATCGGCCCTATATTACTTAGTAGACAATAACAGCTTTTATTGTATTATAAGTGCATGTAAACAAAATGCTCGCGTTGTTCGACAAAATGCGTGTGTGTGTGTGTGAACTGATTCATATTAGGTACGTGCTTATCTAGACAACCAGATAAGCACCTATTATAAATCAGTTAGTAGATAGTAACAGCTATTATATAAGTGCATGTAAACAACATGCTCGCGTTGTTTATAAATCGTTATGAATGGTCACTTGTCACTTACCAACTCGGAGTAAGTTCAGCGGCGTTAGTGTTGGCATTAGAGTTCTCCCAGGGCGGCTTGGACTGTTTCTGGAATCCTGCTCCACCTCCCGCAAACATTAATGCTGGGTTATAGCCCAATAAGGAAACAACGGACACAAAAATTACTAATACCTCATTCAAGGCTAACACCAAATACTCAACTCTTGCGATTTTACATCACTTTGTTCAATAATGAGTGCAGATTACTTTAAATATGACGTATCATCGGATATGTTCATTGTTTGTTTTTCTAAACCGGCAATGTATGGTATTTTCCCACACGTTCGAAACGGTGACGAGCGTCGTCGATGAGACGGTTTCTTAGAATATTTTCAGAGAGTACGCGAAGTATTCCGGGAGTTTGATACCGCGACGCGCGCGCGTCTGCGGCCCGACGGCTTGTTTTATTTTTGGTGCGGACACTTTTTACATTTGCGTAATTTCTCATTTAAAGCTCCTCATCGTCTTATGATAAGTTAATAAGCTTTAAGTAGATTTCCTAATAATGCATATTTTAAATGTATTTATGTATGATATTGACTTGTGTTCTATTCAGGCCACAAAATTTGTAACATAATTTGTACTGATTGTACTATTATTAAATAAATAAAGCGATAGGTAGATAAAAATGAACCGTTTTAAAAACAATCACATGCATGACGTACGACGGAAATTCGGAAGTTGTAGTGTGCTACGGTGCTGGCACTAAAAACTTTTGTATCTATGGTATGAATTAGGCCAAGGACAAATCTGACAGAAAAAAGCGGCGAAGTTATAATTCCGCACTATTGTAGTATAAAGGAATGTTCCTGGAGCGCCATATGTGGGCGGACAAAACGTCGTCGGCACGCGTTTTCCCGCATGTCCGCGGCATGTCACGCTAACGTAATTTCGGCGACGTAGCAACTCAACTGCTGCTGTTGCATACAATAGTGATAGATTTGAACAAAAAAATACACGGGAAACGAGTGCATTTAAATGACACTTATTTCACAAATATCCATAGCGCGATAATACTACTCTCCAATTCTAGGTGTTATTTTCTGCATTAATATTTTGATATTAAATCGCCAATCAACGCTAATCAGGTATTAAAATATGAGCCGCCAGCAATGCCCCTCCAATAATGATGTAAAATGAATATAATAGATAATAGTTTATTAAAGAAAGAAAGAAAGAAAGAAACATTCTTCATAATTATAATTAAATAACCTCCATACACTGACATACTCAAGTATGTCAGTGTATGGAGGTTATTTAATTATAATTATGTAGTATGCCTTCTGTATGGTCATAACTTTTGTTCAAGAGCCAGTTAGTTATAGTCAATTTACAGTTTATTTTGTTCATCTGGTACTTATTTAATACTTTGTTTAATTTATTATAAATATACGGTCCAATGAAGTTAAAAATTTTTTTGCTAAATGAGGTTTTATATTTTGTCAATCTTTTGCCAACATTGTATCCCCGCCGACTGTTAACAATTATATATGGTGTAATTGAGTGGTACTTAAGTGTAATCTTTGGTATAGAGAGTTGTCTAACAGTTAATACTTCTGCCATGCTGGACACATCCACTGTAGGCGTCATAAATGGTAGAAAATGCATGACTTTAAGCACCGCCCGCAGGCGGAACCGCTAGACATAATATATGCAGATTGCGCCTATGACTATTACCTACCCTAAAATTGTAATAGGTTACTTGACATTCTTTTTAAAACTGTTTTAATATAACATTGAGAATGATGTACATTCATCATTACATCAATAAAAAAATGCTTACTTATTATGGGTTGTACGTTGTTTTATAGACAACACTTAAAGAATTTCGTTTCACAGAAAAAAAATCATATTATCATTTCACAGAATAATCATTATGCAGAATGCTTACGTAAAATACGAGGAAAAAATACACCGAACAAACAATATTCGGTCAAACTGTGCTGTTTAATAAGTTTGTGAAATATATATAATTATGATAATAAAAATCATTGATTTATTTTTTACTGAATATGTTTTATTCAAGTGAATAGTCGGTGAAATAATAATATTCGAAATAAAAATACAAGGTCCAAATATTATGGACGGATGACACATTTTCTGCTGCAAAACAAGGGGACACCTAATTTATTACATGATTTTTATTGAAATGTCACTAGTTATTCGGGTTCTAAGAATTATAATCTACATATAACATGTTTTATAACCATTATTTACCTACATCTGTCAAGTACCCTATTATACACGACTAGCTGCTCAACCCGCCTGTCACAAAGGACGTAAGCAATGCCCCGGTATAAAATGTAGCCTATGTCCATCATGGAAATTCATTTTTTACATATTTACTAATAGTATACATTTTATAATCAAATTACTGCACACAATCTTAAAAAATAATAACAAAAAGAAGAATTTAAACCGTTAATTGCAGAAAAAGTTATTACATGTACTCGTAATGTTATTTCTTAGCTAAATTTTTGCATTTTAAGATTGTAATGATAATTTATGATTTATTTAATTTTTTAGTCTTATTTCATTTAATTTGTGATATACATTTTTGTGTTTTTAAAGTATATTTAGTTTGCTTTGGATTGTTCCTATTTTATTGATAACATGTAAGGGGAAACCATTTAGTGTAAGTATGAGGTAGTTGTACGACCATACTCTGCTGCCATATAAATTGTTAGTATTTTTTTTGTTAGTCAAACATCGCAGACCGGTCGCCTCAAACCTATTTAATTTTCCCATTCTGTCCTAATCTGATCGAATACATTTAAAGTTCTACAGTATTTTAGCAATTTATCATAATTATGTCTACGCTCGTATTTATTTTTTAATGCGCTGTAAGTACTCGTATGTCATAAGTTCTGCCATATCTTTAATTCTTGAATGAGCCATTGCCATAATGAGTAGGCGCATCAGTGTGCTGTATGTAAAGGCACCTTGTGCCTTAAAATACTAACGTTACAGAAAATGGATCTAAGCTGTGTGACTTACAAAGCGACTAACGCACAAACGTTACTTCTATTATTATCTATTAGTACATATAGATATCACAGTTGATGTCTACTAAGAAACTTTCCTCGAGCAAATCTAGTGAATTATCTAATAGCCGAGTAGCTACTCAAAACAGATAACAGTTATTAACGACAAAGAAGGCGAATGTTAGCGTGCTACCACTTAATATTAAAACAGCGGTTGGAAACTTCAGTTTAATTCTTTCGAATATGAATAATGGCTATGCTAATTTCATGAATGCCAAATTGAACTCTTTTTAGTTTGAGAATCTAATACATTTACATTATCTTATCTTACTTAAATATAGACCCCGAGTATAATATTGTCATATAAGATATGAGAAATAGTATACCTACTCACATGCAGGGCATTTATTAGTAAGTACCTAGTAGGTTCTAGCGGGCACCCAATTTTTACCTTTCTATTGGAAATTATGGCTTTTACATTCTGATGTGTGGCTGTTCACATTAGTATATTTAATTTATAGCATCTTATTGTGCTTTTATAAACTTTACACAGGAGGCATTTCAGTACGACCGATGTTTGTTTATAAAGCTATTTATTTGACGTATTAATTTTCAAGTTACGAAATAATTCGTTTTTGAAAGAGTTTTGCTGTTAGAGATTTATTTTTATTCTTAAGAGTCCTTATCAGTTAAAAACGCTCATATATTTAGGCCATTTTCTGATTGAATTGACACGAATCTTGACATTTTCTCAATGTCACTGTTTAGAACAGAACTATTGGGATCTAATGTCATAACTTTTAAATGCATTTTTTGGATTTTTCATTAAGAAATATCGTTTCAAACATCACTCCAGACCAACAGTTTCCAGCTAAAAACTGTGTTTTTCCTCTTAAATTCTAATACAGACAGTAAAATCAAAAATTGGCTATGTGTTGTATCTAAAACTTTAATAAGATCGTAGTATCCTTTAATCACTTAATTGGTATTATCAATACTTTTGTCGTTATTTGAAATCAAAACATTTTAAAACTTATAAGGCCTTATGGGTCGTAATAATTATCATTGAAGCTAATAAAACAGGTACCTACCTTTTTTTCACGATGTGGAAATGCTATATGCATACCTCTCCTCCGGTCTGGGAAACCTGATGGGGGTTATGTGAGACTCATTCAGAAGCATACCCACTAAAACCACACCGGCGTTTCCTCGCTCTGCCCTTGACGGGGGTATTATGGGATCGCTGTCATTCTACCACGACACCCCCGGTAGCTCAGCTTTCGCTGCTACACCCGCTGAGTGCTCCCCAGTGAAGGGGGAAGATCAGAAACGCTGAGACCCTCCCTCCAAGCGTGTAGGGCCGTGCAAGGTGGTTTTCCAGCCCATGGGCCCTACGAGGAGATTATACTGTTAATACAATAAACAGAAGGACACTACTTTCCATGATCTCTCCCTACTTAGCATGGCCGGTACGACGCTTCAAAGCAGGCTATTCCCTCCTCCCAGTTCAACTGCTCCCACCATGTTGTACACCTCCGCGGTCCAGCAACTGCACACCTCAAGTTGTGCTGGGCTGTATCATTCGGGTCGCCTTCAATCCAATCCAATCATGGCATTCCGGTCTCGGCTCCCTCCCTATTATGTGCAAGTAATTTATGACCAACGGACACATGTCCAGTCTTTACCTGCGTCAATCTGTACTCTAGGACCCCAAATTTTCAGTCTAACCACTGGTCGAACGACGGGAGGAGCGCCTCTATATAGTGTGGGATCTCTATAGGGGGAACACCCCAGGCTTCCAGCGGTGCCTCAGCCTGTCAGCAGCTTGTCGGCGTGCTCTTTCCGCTTCTTCAGGATCCAGGCGCTCTGAGATGGCCTCTTCTTGCAAGGGATATCTTTCTGCTTGCAAGGGATATCTTTGTGCTTGCATTTTCGCCTCTAGCTCCCAGCAAGCGCGCAAGCCACCGCAAAGGACACCGTACGGTAGGCCTTGATGATGCGCAGGGCTCCCACCCTCTGAGGTCTCCTGAGAAGGAACGAATCTGACGGGCTGCCCTAGACTTTCGAAGATAAAATGGATGAGGTATTCAACAAAGTGCAGTATCACCCATATCTTATTCTGACGCGCTCGAGTAAATCCCGAAGTCCCCGCTTGGGCTCCCCTACTATCAGTAGCAAAACTGTGTTATAAAATTACTAAACCACAAAGCAACGCGCCGTCATAATTAATTAAATGCTTAGTTAATGAGCATTCGAAATATATATAAAACAAGCCTTAACCAATACGTTAAAAAAACATTTAAAATGTATATTTCTTACTTTTTTCGACATAGGTGCTAGAACTCCACAACCACGCGCCTTGACGCCAAGATGCGTACGGAGGACCCGCAGGCGGTTAGGCGCGACTAAACAGCGGCGTTGGCAACTCAATAAAGGTTATAGTTTCCGAAAAATTTACGTTTTTAGAGTTCCGTTCCAAAATGGTAAAAAAGGAATCCTTATGATTTCACTTTGTCTGTCTGTCTGTCTGTATGTCACATCGCTAAATATCTCAAGAACTGCTTATGCTATCGATTTGAAATTTGGAATAGTTATAAAGAAGGCTTACCTACATACATAGAACATTACTTTTTTTAAATATTTTTTTTATATTCTGTGAAAAATGACAGTGGGGTGTCATATGAAAGGGCTTGGGTTGCACATACAGAAGCGTAAGGTATGAGGCACAAGAGAAATACTTTATTTTTATAGACTTATTATATTATTTTAATTTATATTTTATTTCACTGGGAAGTCAATATGGCGGGCAGGCGTATTTATATAAAGTCAAGTGGTCAATCAACCAACTACTAATTTTTGCTATTTTAATCAAATTAACCTTACATGCCCCCTCAAACATTAATCACAATTTGTATAAGCAATATTTTAAACCTAATCAGAACATATACGACTTCTGAATGTGGCCTGGGAAAATACAATCATATTTGGTTCAACATTTGTTGCATGGATTAGGGAAAACCAGGTAAAACCTAATCAAACCAATTAATTTCAATCATATGATATAAACAAGTTTTTACAATGTACATGTGTATGCATAATAATATACAATAAAAAAATTACAAACACGATGTTTTCCTTTTTTTTTAATTATTGCAATCCCATTTTTCCTCTCATGTCATGAAAGGTTATTTTAGGTAATAGCTTGATTAACGCGTCTGCCAGCTGCTGACCTGTGGGAACATAATTTAATTTGATTACATTTTTCTCAATCTGTTCTCGCGAAAATAGTAGATTGTGTCTTAATGATGAAATCAATATGATATGTTTACGGCGAAGGCGGTATATTGAATTCTGAGTGAAGCGAAAGATTCTACAATAGAATCCTGAGCATAGCGAAAGATTCTAAAGTAGAATCTTGAGCGTAACGAGGGATTCAAGTGTTTACGCCCAAGATGGAAATAATTTTGCTACCATGTCACAACATACTGCTTTTCATACCGTCTATGAGGCCCGCTGCTAAAATTATGAAATATTTTACAAATGATTTCATTATAGAGTGTCACATACTGCTTTACACACCTTCTATGAGAAAAAGAATCATTGTTGCCCTGAAATGAGGGAAGAAAAGTACATCTTTGATCCCTCATTCGAAGGCAACAATAACTCTTTTGTGAATAGCAGGTGTGAAAATGATATTTGATGTCAATGTGTTTGGACCGTTTATGGTTGACTGGGTTATTGGCAATACTTATACATACCATATTATCTTCATAGATAATAATAGGTTGATCTATTTTTAAATGTATACTAACTACCAATGACCTCAGCCATAGTGCCTCTCTCACAGCTTCGAATAACGCCATGTACTCAGCCTCAGTCGAAGAGGCGGCCACTGACATCTGTTTCTTTGTATTCCAGGTTATAGTACACTGATCTAATAATTTGAATAAATACCCGGTTGTACTTTTTCTATCATGTGTATCATTTCCACCCCAATCAGAGTCTACGTAACCGGACAGAATATTATCATAATTACTCCGTTTCTAAAGTGTATAGTACCCTTCAAATACCTAAGTCACTTTTTAAGACACTGCAGGCACAGCTCTTTATTATTTTTGTTTGTATACCTGCGGGGTAATCATGTAACTTATGTACTACCGTTAAGTAGATTTTAATGTCAAATTCTAATTGTCAGCTCATACATTTATACTTCAAAATTGTCAGTAAAATCTATCTACCGTTAGTACATAAAGTTACGTGATTCGCCTGCTGCCCAGTATATTAATGCTTGTGCTTAAATCTGGCCGAGTGCATAACATGATGTACATCAAACAGCCTATTACGTTTCTACATGGAGCGTTATATTTTTCCTCAGAGTTCAACGCTTCATAATTCATTTTAGTTTCTAAAGGGGTACTAACAGGATTACATTCGTGCATATTAAATTTACTCAAAACTGTGTTTATGTATGCACTTGGGTCCAAAGTTATTTCGTCATTGGATCTAGTAACCTTTATGCCCAAGAAAAACTTTATGTCTTTTAGATCTGACATTTCAAATTTACTCATTAAATACCTTTTTAATGCATTCATGGTTTCGATTTCAGCACATATTATTAACAAATCATAGACATACAATACTACATATATGTTTTTACGAATATCGCCTTTATCTAATACATTTATCACCTATCGACTGCAGAATTTACAAAACCTTTTTCTTTTACTGAGCGCTCAAAAACTTCAAACCAGCATCTAGCCGGCTGTTTAAGTCCATATAATGATTTATTTAGTTTACAAACATGATCGCCCTTTCCAACCACACCTTCAGGAATTTTCATAAATATTTCTTCCTTTAAATCACCATTTAAGAAGGCGGTTTTTACATCCATATGATGTATTAATAAATGAAATTGGTTGGCGAAGCTGATCATGAATCTGAAGCTAGCTATTTTGACTACTGGCGCAAATGTTTGATTGTAATCTGCGAGGTACTGTTGACTAAAACCTCTAGCGACAAGACGTGCCTTATATTTTGTTGGCCTTCCGTTTTCATCATGTTTCATGGTGAAAATCTATTTGCAATCTACAATGTTTTTATTTTCAGGCCTAGGCACTAATGTCCATGTTGTATTTGTGGAAAGAGAATTTAATTCATCTTTAATCGCGGTTTTCCGCCGTTTTCTAACGGGTCGGCTTTTAACTCCTTTATAAGAATTTGGTACCTCACATAAAAAGGACTGAGCACTCATTAAACAATCATCATCATAATCTGTATAAGATATTGGGGGACGACCTTTGAGCCTATCACTCCTTCTAAGTTCCAGATCTACATCTCATCATCTCTTGTTTGTGTTGTTTTTGTATTTTTTATCTGTGATGGCGTATCAGTCGTTAAGTCAGATTTGGGTGTATCATGGTTCATTCTTTGAATTTTACTTGGACAATGATAATCATCAGATTTAGTTGTATCTGATTTATTTTTGTCAGTTTCGAGACATTTCGGGCACTGATTTTATAATATTATCAGTTTTACTGTAAGAATTTTCAATATCCCCTTCAATATTCATTGGGCTGGACTGAACAAAATCTGTCTCGTCCACAATGACATCTCTGACCCCAATATACCTTTCGTTCTCTGGGTTCCAAACTTTATAACCGTTTGGTAAATAACCCATAAGTATTCATTCAATATTCCATGATTAATTATCAAATTTGGCTTGAATTGTTTTGTTATGAACATAAACTGTCGAACCAAAAATCTTTAAATATTTTAATTTAGGTTTTTTGTCGTGCCACATTTCGAATGGTGTTTTAGAAAGTTGAATAGCTTTAGTGGGTAGTATATTTATTAAATAAACAGCAGTCAATACTGCTTTGCCCCAGAAGTATTTTTCTAGTTTGGCGCCGCTTGACATAGACCGGGCTTTCTCAGTAATGGTTCTTATCGCTATTTCCGAAACACCATTCAATTGTGGTGTTCTAGGAACTGTTAAATGATAGGTAATTCCTTTTTCAACACAATATGCTTTCATCTCAGTGGATAACTACTCTCTACCGTTATCACAATATAAATTTACTAATTTTGTATTGAGTTTCGCTTCGCTCTTTGCTACAAATCTTTAAAAGCCGCGAAGATCTGACTTGTACGTCAACAGATACGTAACACAATAATGAGAAAACTCGTCAACAAAAATCACGAAATATTTTTTGTTGTCAACAGTTGGAAGAGTGATAGCCACACATACATTAGAGTGTACGGTGAACAATGGCCGTTTAATATTACTTTTATCTTTTGTTGAATTAAATGGCAATCCACTCTGTTTCCCATTTATGCATGCTTCACATAAACTATCATTTGATGTTACATTTTCAATTTTATTTATGTCGGATAACATTTCGTTATTCTTCAATTCTAAGAATTTACCGTTACTAATATGGCCTAAACGCTGGTGCCACAAAGTGCATTCACTTTTAGCATTGTTGCATACTTACTTGGGAAACATACATGTTTACAGTTGCTTCTAGATCAATAGCAATTAGATTATTGGTTGACCTACCTCGCATGATGGTTTTACCATTCTTACATATCTGGGCACCTTGTTGATCAAAAATGATGATCATGCCGGCGCGTTGCATTTTTGAGACGGACAGCAAATTGTACGGAACATCGGGGCAGAAAAGCACATCCTCCAGTACTCCTTGAACGGCCTCGTTGCTCGTAACACGCAGGTTTCCCTTTTTGGGGGCTGAAATAAATGCACCGTTTTTAGCAACTGAAATTTTCAGAGGAGTAATTAAGTTGGTAACGGTAAAGAAAAGATCATCTCTTTTTACGATATGGTCTGAAGCTCCAGAGTCCAATAAAAAAGTAATTTTGTCCCCTTGTTCGTCTTAGTATTCTCCCGTCATAAAGGCAAAACCCGAGAAGATGTATTTGGTTGAGTCGTTTCAATGGCATGTACTGTCCTTGTCCTTTCTGTACTTTTCGGTTGGTTCAACGTTCTTTTGAAATAATAGCAGTCATTTTTCAAATGACCTTTACGTCCACAATGATGACATTTCATGTAAGTAGTCTTCTTACCTCGATGGTCCTTTTTGAATTTGTTATTACATGTGTTTTTGTGAGGATGTTAAAATTTCCTTTTTCTAGACGTTGTAGGGTACCTTTCAATTTGTAAAATCTTGGCACTTGTATCGGTAGATTCGTTCTTAATTTCACTTCGTGGTCTAAAAGCCATGTTTTAACGAAAGCCAACGTCAAATTATCTTCAGTTAAAGTTTCAATCGTAGTTACAACGCCGTCATAATTTGTGGGTAGGGTTAGAAACGAGTGTGCTACTTTATCGGTTTTGTGGATTGGATCCTTTTCCTTTAACTACGTCCACTTCTAATGTGGCCCCCGCTGCGAGTAATTCGGTGATCAAATCGTCAAAATTCGCGAAGTGCTTAACAAGAGGTACATCACCTTGTAGTTTAAGGGCTAATATTTCTTTTCGCAAAGCTAACTGTGTAGCAACACTCTTCCGCTCGTATAGTGCATCCAAACTGTCCAAAATGTCTTTGGCGGTGCTGTCTTCCTGTGCAAAACCGAGGTAAGAATCAGATAAATATTCTACGATAATGCTTTTGGCGATCCGGTTCTGGTTCTCCCATACTATTGTTATTAATATTGGTTCGCGGTCTATCACTGAAGTCACGTCTAGTTCACCTAATAACGCGCGAATCCGAAACTTCCAGACACTGTACTTTTCGCCGTCGAAAGGTTTTATATTACGTTTTATTTTTGAATTCTCCATTTTGTTCGTTTCATTCGTATGTATTAAGCCTGGGCCCGTAACCTATAGTTGTCAGGTATGGGGTCACAAGAGAAATACTTTATTTTTATAGACTTATAATATTATTTTAATTTATATTTTATTTCACTGGGAAGTCAATAGGTCCGATACCTAGCACAGTCTAGAACAGAATGAAACTTACAATATGGCGGGCAGGCGTATTTATATAAAGTGAAGTAGTCAATCAACCAACAATTAATTTTTGCTATTTTAATCATTTTAACCTAACAGCACATTCTGAAACACTTTTTTACGTTGAGTCATTTTTGTTTTATGAGGGAAAATGTAACCCCCCCCCCCTTTATCCCCGAAGTTTACCAAGGAAAAACAGGAAAAATATAAATGTAGCTCTATCTAGTTTTTCTTTTTTTTTTAACGTCAAAAAACATTTCTATACTAAGTTTGTAATTTAATCACCTTTGCATGTATTTTTGTTTTATATATTCCTACGAAATTATGCTGTAAGAACCTACTTACAAATAAAGAAAAAGAAATTGAAATCGGTTTACGTGATAAGATAAAGAATTATCTTTGAAAAAATACCATACATACAAAGTTATTCAGTCACTCAACTTTGAAACAAAAGTCGCCAATAGATGGCGCTGTACCCATGGCGTCCAATTTCCACACCATGTTGTTGAGATTTTCCTGATTTAATAGGGTTGGAACCGGTACACATCTGTATACGGAACCCTCGGCGCGCGAGTCCGATTCGCACTTGTCCGGTTTTTTCAACTCATCTCTGTTTCAAGACCCCTCGGTCTCCCTATGAGTGAGAGATACAGAAAAACTTTACGCCCATGGACGTAATAGAAGCTATTGTAACTCGCGGTTTTTAAGCCTAATATTGTTATAGAAATGCCTAGCCAAATGTTGTAAAAAATATTTGAAACCTTCAGTGCGAGAACATCAGGGAAACAACGTTTGTTCCGGAAAAGTTTTATTTGAAATTTAATACCACTTAAGACACACACTGGTTGTAAGTACTATAATTAACTTTATAGCCTAGGCGACTAGTGTCAGTCAAAATTCGATTACTAAATGCCCGTTCCGAACTGGATGGCCCCGTTTTATAATCTTTGGTGACGTCCTCAGTCAGCGTTACCTGCCGCATTTCTACCCTCAATATTATAATGATTGGCAATCATAGATCCTCAAATATACGGTTTGTTACATATTTTTACTTACGTTATGAGCATTTCCACATACATTCGCAGCATTAACTTACCTGAAAAACAAAGGCTTAGGTTCATTTTATATTCTTTCAGGCATATAATTTTATTTCATTATTATTTGCATGTAGAAAGACTACATCGGGCTTATTGGATATTTGTGAGTTCAGATTTGACGAACAAGAATTAGGTCATAATCGCAACAATTTATTCCGTTGGTCTATTTGAAGAAACTCAGGTCAGGCTTCAATAGATTTGGCACTTAGGTAATCACTTTTAACCCACCATTTAATAATAGCCCATTTCAAACCCTTCACCATGAAAGGCGTTTTGCATCTAAACAAAATATGAAAGTGAAATCTTCGAGTGTTAGAAATAGTAAAGAAAAACTTTATCAAAAACAGCATTAATCATGTCAAACTTGACAATTTACAACGACAGGCGAAGAAGCTTTGATTAGTTTTTATTTATCCAACTAAACATTTAACCTCCTGGTTAACTGAAGAGGTGGCAGTACGCTAATAATTATTAGGCTCGCGGTTATATGTAGAAAAAGTTATGCAACATTAGTCTAATTCGGCCAAACTCGAATATCAGTTAATCTATAAATTCTAATCCGCAACATAGGCTTTGTCAGGTGCTTACAGAAACATTACCTAGCAGTCATATATCAGAGATACCAGAGATGAAATCTGCAACAGGCTTCGTAACTTTTTCGCTAACGTTTAATTTGATGTATTGACTAAGAAACACTTCAACTCGATTTCGGTTTGGTCCTAAGACGTTTGCGGCATTACACAACACACCTCGATTTACAGTGACCAGTAGACAACACAGTATGACGGATGATACGCTAACTCCTGATTACCATACCACCCACACCATACGTAATATGGACCGATGCTCTGTCTATTAAGGTGAATATCTACCAGACATGTACGAGGATGTGTTTTTCATTATGTACATTTCGACATAATGAAAAACACACACAGTTCATTTGGTTAAATGAATAGAGAGCTTCACACATTTTCTCTTGGATATTCACCTTAAGTGTGCCTAGATTTTAAGTGTTTTGTGGTTTATATTTTAGTAAGTAGGTACCTAGGCCAAGTCCCTGATTAGTGTTTACAGTATCGAACAACGACGATACTAAACGCGAAACATACATACAGTGGGTATGAGTTTTAAATGACAAACATTCTAGTAGGTCTACAATTGATGAATCTGTCCATTGGTATCAAAAGTGCGATTGTTAACAAAGATAAAATATGAGAAGTTAGTTACCTTTCTTGGGTCTTGTCTGTGGACGTCGCGGAACTCTGTTCTCTGCGTCGGTCGTGCACGAGGCCCATGAACTTGCCCAGCCACGGATTCTTTGCCCCGTGCCCCATGCCTGACTGCCACATCGTCATGGCAGCAGCCGGGGGCCGGCACGGCCGGATTCAATAGGTTATTAGGTTCACGCTCATGTTTACATTCAATCCTTCGGCTAAAAATTATATATACGACACCTACTATTATAATTAATATTATTGATATTCCAAGTAAGAAAAATATTCTATCTTTCATTGTGTCAACGTTGTTTTTTGTAATACAACAGTGTTCGTTTATTTTTTACGTTGTTTTATATTAATTTTATTACGTACCTATTATTCAATATTTAGGCACTCAACCATTAAATTGTTCTTTGTGATTACACGATATTGTAGATGATAACGTGCATAAGTTATGGAGGTACGTAGTTCGATTTTAAATGGCAAAAACAACTACTGAAAAATGTTACCCGCAAGATATTATGCTCCCCGTTATCCTGTCAGAGGGCGACAAATGTGACAAGGCTCAACGCTCAGGGTTATATGTTTATATTTTCTAAACCGCTATCAATTTTTATTACTTGTTTATTACTATTTTCGTATAAACAAAAGTCTATTTGCACCAAGGAAAGACTAATATTTACAGATATTATACAAACAAAGAAAGGTCCCCGACCACCCGTCCAAAAAATGTTATAAAAGTTCACTGTTTAACACATTATGACAACTTTTTGTAATAAAAATAGGTCATGTCCTGTGTTATAGTCTTTATAATTAACATTAATAATATTCACCATACACTAATAATGATTTGATACCAATTATAAAAGTTTACTTTTTGTACTCTTAATGAACTTGGTATTATTTATCATTACACTTGAATTATAAATGTCCAAAATTATTAAGTTTTGCTTAAAGTCGTTTTTACGAACTTGTTTGTCTTCAGGACCTGAAACAAAAAAGGTATAATTAGTAGGTATACTGACGAAGGTTAAATTAATCTAATTATTAATAATTGCGAGAATAAAAAATAACGGTCAACTGCGAGTCCGACTCGCACACCGACGCAAAATTGAACGACATGGTGCCATCTATCTGCGCATTTTGTTACTAATTTGCGCGACTGAATAACTTAGTATGTATGTTGGTTTTTCAAGGATAATTTTTTGTAAATCCCGTGAACGCGATCCGCGTTTTATTTAAAAGACAGGTACTTTTGGCATAATCTCATAGGAGTTTACGTAATAATAAACGTTATCACCAAATTTCAAGTTCTCTGGAGCCCCGATTGTGCGGATCGACACTAAGCGCCCTGATGGAATGTCGTTGATCCCTTGGAAGAGGGGTCGTACGATAGTATGGGACGCCACTTGCGCTCATACGCTGGCTGCGTCGTACCTCTCGTCGACCAGCAAGCGTAACATGGCGGTCGCAGACCTTCGGAAGAATTTAACGGCGGGCCCGCACAATTCTCTCAGCGCCCAATACGCCTTTGTCGCATTTGACTCCACATATTCTCAGCAAGTGGCCTATGAAGGCGACAGGTGACTAATGCGCGGGCAGCCTCCTCGCGCAAAGAATTGCCATCGCAATCCAGGAATGCTGCCTGCGTAATGGGCACTATCCCGAGGGGACCTAATTTTGACTTTGTTTTCCAATATTATTTAAAACAAAAATACGGTATTTATTTACTCAACGAGCTCTAAACAACGACATTCCAATCGATGGGATAGGTCAATTCTTTTCATGAAATTGGAGTCCTCCTTAAAAACATAAAAAAAATATTTTTTTCTACTCCTGTACTTTTTTCACGACTTACGCAATCATGAACTCTAATATAAATACATACTTTATTTATTCTGTAAAAAGTCTATCTAGTAGGTAAATTAAAGCAGAATTGGGTGCCACAGACTACTACAAATATTATGTTTAGTAGTCATTCTTTGGTGCGTTCAAGTGAAACTTTTATGATTAGAATCAGTGCTGACAACTTAACGCAACTTTACTATATTTTTTATGTATTAATTAATGCATAATATATTATTTACCCAACAAATATACACATTTATCATCTTTTGTTGTGTTGTTTAACATGTTTTATCTATTTTCGGATATATTTATGAAAACGAAACAGTTAAAATTCGATCCGGATTTGAATTTAGTTTAGATCGGATGCCAAGTCTAGCAGTTTAAAAAAAAAAACCATAAACAAAGTATCATATCTTTGATTTCCCACCAAATTTGCGAGCTGATAAATGATTACACTACTTACGATTTTTTTTGTATTCAGATAGAAAATGTGTAGGTACGTTGATTCGTTTAAAAATCCACGTAGAAGTTATATAGCATTACTGAAGAAATTGCGTAGCTCGTAGGTAAGTCGCACAATTACTAAGAGAAAATATGGCGCATGAAAAGTCTGAAAAATAGGTACTTACTTTATATTAGAAATGAGTCGTAGAAAAAGTATTGTATGCAACGGTGTATAACTGGTATAAAAAGGCTCGTGGTATCTTTACTTGCGATGTTCGCCAGGGCTTACATCGCAACCCACACCACTCGCCTTTTTATACCCTTCTTATACACCAGTTGCATAATATACTATTAGACAATTGTATGGCGTTGGCTCTACAAGATGCTTATACTGGGAAAATTTGAAGACTGTGGCTCTAACCGTTTGACTGTAAAAGTTGTGTGACAGACAACGGACAGACGGACGCGCGAGTGCTAACAATAGGGCTCCGATTGCCTCTTGTAACGGGTGTACAATACATGTGCGCATGGTCGATCACGCACCGCCAGTTTTTTAGATCTAGTTTTGTTTTATACTGCTAACTACTTACAAGACGACCGCTTTAGACTAGTTGATATTTATTTATTTATCGTATGACAATTATTTCGAACCGTGAGATCTTCGAGAAGACAGTACGGTTGCCAGTTTTTGTTGCACTTTTAGCACCACCCCGGGGTCACGTGTAGGGTAGCGGTGGGTCACCGGTGGGTACTCTCTACGGACGGGGTGCAACTTCGACCCTCCTTTGTCAAATGAGAGGGCAGCTTGACTGTTAAAAGTTCTCAAGTCGCCCGGAGGCCTCTAACTCGGCTTAACGACTGCTATCATTGACAGCAGCCGGGATCAACGGCTTAACGTGCCTTCCAAAGCACGGGAGTGCTCAGATAATAACCACTCAAAGCGGTCACCCATCCAAGAACTGACCTGGCCCGACGTTGCTTAACCTCGCATACCGCAGGCGGTACGCGGGCGCCGCTGGGCCACGAGCGCTCCGTAGACTAGTTGGTAGTAACCCAGCTTACGAGGTGCAGCTCTGGGGTTCGAATCCCGGTCAGGGCATTTATTTGTGTGATGAGCACGAACGCTCATAGTACAAACTTTGCTAAGAGTGGGACTAGGTCGATTTGTGTAAGATTGTCAACAAATATTTATTTTTTCGTACATCTATTAATAAATATTACCTACACATACTTAGATTTAATTTTAGTTAATAGCTTCTTAGTCGTAGTTTAGTTTTATTTATATAAAGAGTTTTTATTTATATTAATCACCATCATCCTAGCGATAGACTTATCCCAGTAGGTACAGTTACATCCTGAAGGATGCCTGAGGTCCGCTACCTAATCCCAAGATTGGAGGTAGGCACTTGTTTTTACGGAAGCGACTGCCTCCGACCTTCCAACAAAGGGGGAAACTAGACTTTGTAGGGATTAGGCTTGTCAAGTGCGTGGGCAAATTGACTGTTAGAAGTTCTCAAGCCGCTCGAAGGCCTCTAACTTAGCTTAACGACTATCATGGAGAGTAGCCGGGATTAACGGCTTAACGTGCCTTGAAAACAATGGGAGCGCTCAGTTCGTAACCACTCAAAGAGGTCACCCATCCTAGGGTTAACCCCGCCTCGCCAACGTTGCTTAATCTAGCATACCGTACGTGGTAGACGGGGGCCGCTGGGCCACAAACGCTCTTTTTGGTTATATTAACAAATAAGTGAAAATACCAACGGTAAAAACATTGAAAACCCCATTGTGCTCCTTTGGCCTTTATTATTGTTTGTTACAGTGTACAAATTGTGTGCGATAGGTTACTAGACAATAAATATTAGAAAACACGTATTTTAGATATTAGCTTATAGTATTTTAGATATTGGTATTTTTTTGTATGGTTTTTACATCTGCGCCAAATTTGTAAAGGTGTGTTTTATTTTGTTTCAGGCGATATTTTTTTTCGTATTCTGTTCTTATTGCCTAGACAAATAGTATACGTGTACCTTTCATCCTTAACAGCGGAGGCTTTGTTGCCACTTGCTGGGTAAGAAACTACAAAATATGCCTTCATAGATGAATAAATAATTTCGTTAAGTTGTATTACATTCATATTTTAACAGAAATATTGAGTAAAATGAACTTGAGCTCACAAAAGAGGCATTTATTTTATGGTATCCAGCATCTGCATCTGCAATTAAATCCCAGACTGTATCCTGTTTTATTTAAAAATAAAATTCCGAGAAAAGAAACATTTTTGTTACTTTGTAACTGCAAGCATGTAACGACTGTTTATTTTTAGGGTTCCGTACCAAAATGGTAGAATAGGAAACCTTATGGTTTCACTTTGTCTGGCTGTCTGTTACATCGCTAAATATCTCAAGAACTACTTATGCTATCGATTTGAAATTTGGAATAGTTATAAAGAAGACTAACCTAGATACGTAGAACATGACTTTTTAAAATAATTTTCTTTACTTTCTGTGTAAAATGACAGATAATAGGAGGTTCTAAATTAGAAAGTCTAGTAAATATGTCGAGTGGGATGTCATATGAAAGGGCTTGAGTTGCACATGCTGAAACAATTTTGAAACGTTTTATGAGGGAAAATGTAAAAAAAACCCGTTCCCCGAAGTTTACCAAGGAAAAAATGTGAAATAAGGTCGTGATAGATGCCGATAGATGGCGCTGTACCCATGGCGTTCAATTTCTACACCATGTTGTTGAGATTTTCCTGATTTAATAGGGTTGGAACCGGTACACATCTGTATACGGAACCCTCGATGCGCGAGTCCGACTCGCACTTGACCGACTTTTTTGACAGTGATCGTCTACTTTTTGGGAGGAATCGAAAGAGCCCAAACACGACGGTTTTACATTGTGCAGTTTAGTAGTTACTAATTGCCACCTTCTGTCTCCATCATCAGATCAGCTAGGCACCATTAGGTACATTATCTACTGTATTATCACCAAATTTGTATAAATAGGTATGCCAAATTTTAAGGGACAACTTATATCCGAACAGTGCAAGTTAATATAAATCCTGTAAAAATGTATTCATTTATTTTATTTCTTCGGAAAATCGACAGCCACTATCGTTACATTAATTTTCGACAAATGATGCAAAAAACTAATTACAAGTTCTCATCAGTAAACAACACAATAGCATCTGCAAATGATAAGTTTCTTGCCAATTGGAAATACCCTTTGGACTCGTTGATTTAAACTCCGGCAGTAAGAAACCACACAATTTAATATCTATGTGTCGCTACTTACAAAATAACGTAATACGAGTACCCATTTTTTATTTCGGCTCATACCTATATTTAATTACGAGCACAATATAATTCCCAAAACTAGCTTGCGCTAATTTGTTATGGACGATTCGTTTGATATATAACTTCGGTGAGTTCACCTCAAAAAATGGCTACCGACACTACAACACATCCAAGACTTCCGTAACAAGACGTATGTATCATTCCATCTCACTCAAATCCTTACAGGACTCGGCTACCATAAATTATATTTAGATGGAGTTTCAATATTACCGCCGACGACCAGTGCGCATGTGATGACAGCACCTTACAAACAATCGACGACCTCCTGAAACACTGCCCAAAATTCACCAACCCTAGACTCAAACACAAACTCACCTACCATAATCTGCACATAGAACCATATAATTTGCAAAATCTCATTAGAGAGGAAACCACAATAGCCTGATTTTGTAAATTCGCCGCCACAATCAAAATACCCTAAAAAAGTTCAACGATACATAGTTCGACCCACAGTTCATTCACCATCGATTTCAACACAGGGATCGGATACCGGTATTTTCTCCATAGAAAAATACCGGTATTATTACGTTAACCGGTTCATTATTTCGTTTTTAATGGGACAATCTAATAATACGACGTTGTTACCTAAATACATGATTCAGCCCTACGTAAAGAGCAAAAAATAATCCAAAATATTGGGCTAATTCAGGGTTTTTTTTAAAATACCGGTATCGGTCCCTGTTTCAACAACCACTCTCCATACATATGTAAATATAGAAGAATCACATACAATAGAAATCATTAATTGCTATAGGAAAAGTGAATTCAGCCACCCGTAACCTTACTACCTCTCAAATTTTAAGTTATCTCGATAAGAATTCATAAATAACCGAGATGAGAGGCAATTATATGAAGACTTAATAAAATTCTTCGAGTTTGTAGTTTAATTTATCTGTGGTGCAGCCAGTCTGAAGTGATGCGGTTACATAGCTTCGGGAATTTATTTTTATTTATATACAGGTTGTATAATCCAAATGGAATAAGGAAAATCTCATAATGTTAGATTAGAGATATGGAGTTCTGTTCTTAGGACTCCCAAGTTTCCAGATTTTCCCTCACTTCCTCGTTTGCATTATATACCTACCCTGCATATTTAGTAGACAAATTACGTACTGTGGTATATTACGTGGTATATATATAAATACCGGGGTATGCTGCTCGAGAGGTACGGGTTTAGAGGTACTGGGAGGAGATCGTAGCTAAAATATAACACTGTAGCACATATGAAACTATATATTTCTTACTGAACTGAAATATATTACACAATATGCTCTTAAAATAATTTACAGAACATGTGTTTCCGATGGTGTCCTGAAGATCAGTCCCTGGAAAACCAATTGTTTCCAGAAGAATGCCAGTTTGACGCATTCTCGAATCATAGTTTAAATTCAATTTGTATACGTTATGATTCTGGACCTACACGGCCAGCCTCATACCGTAACAACCTCTACAGTACCAACATCATATACTACATTATTCCCGTTTGATTTTATCGGCTAAAAAATTAAATTGGCCAAGTAAGTGCATCCAGGCCACGCAAAATGAAAGGTTGCGGACAGTATACTACTAACCCACCAGATTGTACACCAAGCACTGTTTTATGTCATGGCGTTATGGCGCGATATCGAATCCTGAACGTAACAAAGGAATCCAAATTTTACTCCCGAGCGAAGCGAGGGTGTTATGAGATAATGCCGAGAGTCCTGAGTGCAGTGAGGCGATTTAAGCGCGCCCAAGATGAAAACAATTAACGTTAGCCCTGAGAAGTATACTCTACTTTTTTCACATCTTGCGGGACAATAAAGAAAACCAAGGCTAACTAGAAACAGACTCAAATCAGCCAATCAAAACCAAATCACTTTCGTGATTCGTGACTCGACATGTTATTAGATTGTAGAATCTGCAGTTTTACTCCGTATATTGCAGCGTCTAAGTAACACTCGCGGCTTTTGTTTTAGGTACTTATTAATAGTACATTACCGCGAATGAAGGAAGGTTATCTTTGTAACGATCGAGGTTTAGAGCATTTAAGTCAAGCGTATCTTTCCGTACAAAATATTTAGCCAAAGTTTGGGGGGAACAAGGTAACACACATAAAGAAACGACGCACACTTGCAAACCATTCTACACGCACCTCCACTAAACCAATCATGCATGCACACTCAAAACACTTAATTTGAGCAATAACATTTGACATTATTTGCTTGTGCACTAGGTCCATTATCTGATAGCTTAACTGATCAATTTCGCTAAGGATCACATTTAATAGATATTCTCATGGTCCTTGCGTCCTGAAATATGATGCCGTAAAATGTCAAAATAGCGGCCAAGCGTGAATGGTCAAGTACCAATGTTATTAAATCAACTGTGTAATCAATGCTCGATTTGGGATATTCATTAAAACTTTAATTATGCAGCAAATTATAATTAAAGCAAAAATATACGTGAATGTGAAATGATAATTCATCGTTTTGTAATTTTGATAAAATAAAACGTTTTTTGCACCCGAAAACAGCACATAAAGGCATTTTGATGGAGCTCTTCACACGCCGGGAACGATTTCGAGACTGACCTATAATTGATTAATGAAGAACATTTGAATAACGTGGCAGATTTTTCTCCTATACCTTTGGCACAAGGGTAAGTATATCAATGGTGCCTCCAGCCTTACCCCCCTTAGCTCGAGGCCATTTCTCAAAAAATGCAATGAAATTTGAAAATTATAAGAAAGTTCCAAATTAACTTACAAGGATTCAGTAATAGCAACACGCGCTGCAGCAGGCGGCGAACGCAGCGACGATGGGCGAGCGACGCGGAGCGAGCGCATCCCCGCCGCCATGCGGATTTCTCAAAATTAAACGTTAAAGATATAACAATAAGAACTATGAAAATTGAAATTACATTACTCGTATTACCCCGGCGGGTACAGTGTTACCAAATTATGTGCTGCTGAGTTAGCTTGGTCGGACTCTAGGTACAATGTTCATGTTTGGGCGACGGAACCCTGAAAACGAAGGTCTAATTTTCACTTGTAACAGAAAAGGAATTCTATTCCTATTGTCGTTAATAAACTTTCGTCTGTCAGTGTCACATTGTAATAAGCTTGCCGAAATGTTGTTTGTATACGTTTTAAATTATATTAGTATATAATTCGCCGTTTACACAATCAAATCAAGGTAGCGGACTGCATCGCGTGCGCCACGCGAGGGTGCACAGCGGCGCGGCGCCTTCCCTATAATACCGCCTGTACACACTTCATGCCCCTGGAAAGCAAAGATGTATTCTCTGTGATTTTTTATTTTATCATTTTATATGTAAAGTGTGTTAATATTTATAAAAACTCATGGCACAAAGAGCAACAGCAGCAGATAGTAAAATGTTTTCCTCGGAGTTCACAACTGCGACTGAACTAAGCGCGAGTCTACATGTGGTTGCACTCGGACTAAAGCCGCAGGCTCTTGCACGGAAGTGTACAGCAGGCATAACAACCGAAGCGTTCCGCTGCTAACGGCGCGAGCCGGGTCATCTTCTATAAACTGCATGATGTGCGGAGGCGTTGCACTTTACCTATTCCTCATATTAAATCGCTGATATGCACATACATCACGATAAGTGGGTTTGCATTTCTAACACCCTCAACATTGCCTTCTTATACAGGATGGGCAAGTGGAAGGTATATCTACACTCAGGTTCTGAAGTAATTCTTGTTTTTGTCGATATAACTCCCGATTATTTGAATGCTAATTTATTGCGGAGAGTCTGAGGCTTCAGCAACATGTTACACGGCTTGTTAGCTCGAAATACGGTCCGATCTGGCAGAAAGCACGAAACTTGGAATGCATGTTTCTTTCATATGTGTGCTTCATTATTGAAAGATAAACACTTTGAAAAACTTTTATTTCCCCTCACCCCACTTTTTTGTGTCCACAATTAAGTTTTTTTTTATTGTAAACGGTTAAAGCTAGGAGAAAAACGTCAAACGATAAAATGTTCTTTATAAAAATTCGTCCTCTGTACGCGGGTAGAGCGGGGTGAACGGGACCAAGTACACCATATTATCAGGCGAATTTCTATAAACGTGACAACAGTAGATAGCCCGAGACCGCGCCATTGCTATACGCTATAAAATAAATATAATTGATGCGGGACGTATTACAAGGACTTCATACTGTAATGACTAAGACAGATTTTAGGGTAGAAATGGGACCAAAATCCAAGTGACAGCTGTCAAGTGCACTACACATACACACAGAAACCTCTGTTTACAGGACTTAAAATTTGAACTTCGGGGACCATGGGAATATAACGCAACATGAAAATATGTACTTTATTTTTATTGCTTTTGCATTGTTTTCTAAAACCGTTGTCTTTATGGATAAGAGATATAAATATGACAGGGTACGTAGATTTCGCACAAAATTTCATCAAAGTTACCAACATTTCGAGGTTTTGCTTCCTCGACTGGGTTAAGACTCATTAATAGCCTTGAGAAATGTATGCTATCAGATTACGATAAGACGTTTTTGTAACTTGTAGTCATAAATACCTATCTGCTAAATACCTATTTCCTGTATTGTATTGGATATTTTAATGTAATTTGGTAATGTGATAAATAACTTAAATAACTGACGATCACAATAAAAGTTCATAAAAAAATGACTAAGGCAGGGTTTTATAAAGATCCGTTAGACCAAATGTCAGATCAAATTTCAGTAACTCAGTACATTTTCTGACATAACAAACCGACATAAAGTCTAACGGATCTTTATGAAACCGAGCCGAGTTATACTTAGTATAACTTTAAGCGCAACTGTATATTGTGAGATAAATAAATCATATAAATTATCGCGTTTCTGTAGATACTGCCACCAACACTTACTAGTCTGTGCCCCCACTTATCGGCCTTTCTCAGGTTTGCGCGGACAAATCTTCTATTAATTGTTTTTTAAACAAAGTTTGATGTATCTCGTTATGTTTTTTATATGTCGTGGCTAATGTATTTCTCTATTTAAAAAGTGGTATAAAACTCGAAACTCCCGTCAAGAAGTATGGAACACATTTGTAGACTGAGAGAGCGCTTGCACGCGCAATTATGTTCAGGGTTTAAAAAAATATCCCATATACAACCGATCGCAGGGCTCCTTTTATAAGTGTAACATTTAGAAATAGACGTAAACTATTTCACAAAAAAAACAACGATTTGTTATTATTTCATTTATATTCGAATTACGGCCCAGACACATAATATTTAGGGCTCTAAGAATCGCCGTTAGTATACACTCTTTCGGGATAAAAATTACTTATGTCTCTTCCACAGAACACCTCACCTAGAAGCCTAATGTTGGTCACTTTGTTCCCGATGCGAGTCACCACTCGTAGAATTTATAGGGCTTATATAATCCGCGGTCGCCCGCCTGCCTTTCAGTTGCGACCAAGTCAAAGACCTGTCTAGTGTGAGTGTCTCTTTTAAAAAAATATAGTAAATTGGATTCTCGGGGCTAGGCATGGGATTTTGTAGTGTGAGGTGGTGTGGGAAGCTTTCAAATACTTCTAATTACAGAAAAGATGGAATTATATTCCACAGGTAAGTCACATTCATTACTTCTTTGAAAATATTTATAGCCAGCGGAGGCCATTTTATACTGGTCACTGTGAATACCGCGGTACAAACACACTAAGTCTATCCCCTTTCATCAAGTTGAAAATGCAATATGCTATTCCTTTCTTACGAAAAAACGTCACGACTAGTGATGTGCCGATGATGTTATGGTCAAGTACCGATTCCACGTGCTTTCGTTCTTACTGATTTTAAAAGATATTTAAAAAAATAAGATTACATGTTTGTTTTATTTTAGTTTGATTAGTTACTAGTTATTCTGTAGAATCTTATTTTTGTTTAGTTGTTAGTTTTTTAAAGTAAATTAAATAGTACGATATGTTGTGTGGACTTTTTAGAATCCTCTTGGTGAGCAGTTGGGTCTAGTATCACATAATGGGCCTGATAATGGACTTCGAGGAAGTGCGAGGGAGCTCGGAGTTGGTTTGAGATAGGTATATGTTGTGTGGGCTTTTTAGAATCCCCTTGGTGGACAGTTGGGTCCAGTGTTACAAGATGAGCCTGATGATGAACTTCAAGGAAGTGCGAGGGAGCTCGGAATTGGTTTAAAGTTTGTAATAGATATATGTTTTGTGACAATGATACAGATTAAAGAGATATATAAGAGCTATAAAATATTTGTTGTTTAATTTTTTAACCAAGTAATGATATATCGTTTTGTTACCAATTTAATATACAGTAAATACCTACCGGTATCAGTTTGTAGTGAACATGTCCCATCACTACGCAATCGGCGTGCCAGCTCATCGACCAATCGCAACGCTGGTAGCACCCGCCCTTCCCCTCACCGCTTTCTCATACTTCGGTGACTCGCGTCGGGAACAAAATGATAAATATTAGCTTTCTAGAGGGGGTGTTCTGTGGTCTATTATTCCCAACTATTCCCGGATCTCAAACTATTTACAAGACAAATTTTATCAAGCGATTCAGCGATATAATCAGCGATATTGATAGACACACAGAGCTAGCAACTTTCACATTTATATAACACATATTAGGACAGTTTTAATTATAATACCGTCTCGCTGGGTTGCTGCTACAATCATTCACGAATTATTAAAATTGGGAGCTCTCTGGTGCAAATCCAAGTCCGTAGATATAACGCTCGAGCCAAAATTCCGAAAACGACTTATTATTACGGATTTACGGACAGCTCGAACGTCGAATCTGTGATATGTTTAACCTATCTGAATAGAAGCTTTACATATTCACATATTGACCCTTTTCCGCACCATCGGTTCAACGCCAAGGACGGATTTATCAGTCACGGCGTGAAATGCGATATCAGACTACATGCATTTTTATAAAGTTCAATTTCGCGTTAGACACTCCCATGTAGTGGCATCTGAGTGAGAGCTTTTGTATTTGACAGCGTCGAAAAGGTTAAATAAACTTTTAAATGCGGCTTTACAAACGACATTGTGTTAGCGTCAAGAATTGCGCAATCTAATGGGGAGTGATATAATATAACATAACTTTAAAGTGTTGGTTTCTCTTTGTCGCCCCAGACATGTCGGCGCCATTAAGTTCCCGTTAGCCTGAACCGATTTCAGTGGGTTTTAATTGAATATCTAACATATATAAGTTTGTCTAAACCAGCTGATAAATGTTAAATGAAAATGCGCAGGTTCCTGTCGTAGGCAAAAGCGATAATAAATCGATTAAAAACATTACATATAAAATGTATAAAAACCAAAGACAATAATAATCCGTTTCACTTGAAAAAAACCGACTTAAATTGAATACTTCGACACGTTCATATTACAAATCAAAGTTGCCCCGGTCACCTTATTCACCCGGGCAATCTACGCTGCGCGACATTAAAATTAATCCAAGTATTTTCCGTGTTTTACATCATTTACTAGAGTGCCATCTTGGTGAAATAGTGAGAGCACTGCTTCGCTATCCGGACAGATAGCACTCTAGCCTAGTAAATGATGTAAAACACGGAAGATATTTTCGATTCGATTTAATTTCCCGCAGTCTAGATTGCCCCGCTGCACTTTACGCTTGCGTTATTACATTTGCAGTCCACGTGATATATAATAATACTCAAAGCAGATTTCATATAATGCGTTATTGCAATGTAACATCTATTATTAAACTGTACCTATACCTACATCATCACATATAAAATGTATGTGACTCGGGGACTTCTTTATATTCGCACCGATGAAACGTCTTTTTAATAATAAAAACCAGTTAAGTGCGAGTGTGACTCGCTCATCGAAGGTTCCGTACGAACTTTCTTTACAAAGATTCAAAAAGTAACCGAGATAAGGATATTGTTATATTTTTCTTGTATTATTATACGTTAATCAAGGGAACATGTTTATTTAAGTTTTACAAAATTTGTGTACCTAGGTAATAAAATAATTTAAGGATGTGCAATCCTTTCATATGATACCCCACTTAACCTTCGTTATGTCGTTCAAAATGTTCATTCCTAATACACGTGGGTTATTACCTTTGTTTAATAACTATTCCAAATTTCTAATCGATGGCACGAATAGTTCCTGATGAGATGTGAGATGTTTAGCCATGTTATACTTAGACGGACGGAGTTGCAACATAAGAGTTAATGCTCTCGTACCTTTTTGATATGCAACCCCAAAAAACCTTATTTCAAAGGAACGCTGTAAAGGCATTGGCAGTCTTTATTATTTCCTAGTATGTGATGATAGCACCCTCCGGTACTCCCTAACCTAACCTACCACTACTCTACCTAGTTACCTACAATATTTCTATAGCGATATGCGAGCATCTAACTCAATATCTATAAATACTTAAAAATCCATATTTTTTTCATATTTGTGCAGATGTCAGAGTAAAAGTAATCCCGCCCCGTTAAACTAAACGTCGATCCCGTAAGTTTCCGCTCACACCTGACGTGAGCATATGTATTACTTACACAGTAACCTATGCTCTGTTATGTCACACAGAGCATGGCGTGGCAAGTTAGAGGCTATGTGCGTTTATATGGCTTTAAAGTATTACAGAATTGCTACCGAGTCGCATTGTTTGAGCTGCGGCCAACGTTATCAGGGCGTCTACTTGGCGCATTGCTTCCGGGAATGGTAGGATACGACAAGAACATAAAAATATACCTATGTATACACGTTCGAATTTAAATAACCTGCAATGTCGTTGGTACTTTTATACCTACTTCTCAATTCGGATTAGTGACAACAAGACCAATTGTTAATTATCCGGTTTTGGAAGTATGATACCGACAATATTGTCCTGCCATGGTCCTTCTAATACGCTTTATTCCTTTAAATTAATAAGAGTTACATTTGAATGTTTAATACATTTTCTAAAAAAAAGAAATTCGATACACTGGTTGATTGAAATTTCACTACGTACTCTACCTACAATGATTTGTTGTGTGGTGGGCGTTAGGAGGCTTGTTAACTGGAATTAAATCTATCTAAGTATAAATTATCAGTTATAAGTAAGTTTAACACCTTACGTAATCATTGAGCAGCAGTACTTCTACAAAGGCAAGCTTTGATCTCATTGTCATTATTAGTATACCTACTCATGCGAAATTAGGACGGGCAGTTAACCTAATTATCTTTGTCTTTAAATGAGCAATTATTGTATATTAATTTCATTATATACTTATTTCGGGGATCGCGGAAACGGCTATAACTATTTCGATGAAATTTGCTAAGTGGGGGCAAACAATTCGTCTCGTTCCCGGGAAAACGCCAAACAAAGCTCGATCTCTCGGGTTCTACAATTTTAAGCAAGAAAAAATATATTGTGTTCTGATATAGCTGTGTTTTTATTGAGATCCATAGTTCCCTTTATTGAATGAGCAATATTGAAAGTAGACACAAATTAAGGCACCTATTATTCATGGAGTGAGGCTGGCATACTAAAATAACTGCTTACAAAGCTAGTTGTTGAAGTTTAGCAGCTTCTATATTTAACATGTCTAGGTACCACTTCATGCCGAGCTTTTCAGTCCAAATAAAATATTAACTTTAACTTAATCCCTACGTAAGTGCTATTTGTTGCACCAACCTTATTGCAATAGGTAAGGTATTTTATCCAACCGTTGTTTAAGAAGTGTATAAAAAGGCAGTGGTGTCGGTTACGATGTGAGCCTTTGTGATATATTTTCCTTTAGTATTTTACGTAATTTTCAACATACCTACGCAATTTCTTCAAAAATGCTGTAACAATGCTCGTCAATTTTTAACTGAATCAACGTACAATACATTGTCTTCTCTTCGTGAACACAAATAAAATGGTTTTATGATAGTAATATAATCTTTTATCAGTTTGAATGTATTCGTTTTCAATTACGGTGATAAATCCAAAATATGACACTTTGTTTATGGTTTGTCTTTTTTTTATTTTGCTGGATTTGGCAATTGATCTAAACTGAATTCTAATCCGGATCGATTTGAACTTTTATTTTTAATAAATATATGCGAAAATAGATAAAACGCGTTAAAAACATATTTTTTTAAATATAAGTAAATAACATAAATTACATTAAAAATATGTCGAAGTTATGTTAAGCTGGCAGCACTGATTTTAATTTTAATAGTTCCACTTGGACGCGCCAAAGAATGACCATTAAACATAGTATTTGTAGTAGTCTGTGGCACCCAACTCTGTTTTAATTCTTCATTTCTCGTGCTCGAAAAGTGTGTCCACATTAGGCTTATCGAGCGGGGCTAAAGTAGTACATTTAGCCCCTAGGAAAAATATGGATATATATTTATGATTTACAAAACATTCTATTAAATCCACCAATTAGAAAACACGTCAACAGCCAATCGGAACATTGGGTTCTTTTTGGTACATACTTTGTTCAACTAATTTAACTATTAAAAAAGTATTTTTCGTCCCTGATTCAACTACTATGTATCTATCTGAGACAAAACAGTTAAAAAAAAAGTTGCCGCCATATTCCCATTGTATTTTATCAATAATTGTGGGTGGATAATTTTTGCATATTCATTTCCTCGCAGTCGAAGTAAAAAGTAGAGTGTAAAAGCCACTTCGGTCGGGAAAATAACCATCTTGTGGTAATATGGCTTATTTTAGACCCTTATCATACAGTCTACTATTTAACTAAAGTAGAGTAAGTAAGGAGTGTGTTTTTGGGCAATAGACTAGATAGACTTTTTACAGGCTAAATCACATATGTATTTATGTTAGAGATTGCTCAAGTCGCGAAAAAAGTATAGGAGTGGAAATACTACTGTTAAATATGTAAGGCGACCAGTTTATACAGGTATCTCATTGTGATCCGCTTTCTCTTGTATGCAAGCGAATTACGATGCTAGTACCATTTACTTGGTGTTTTTGTCCCACTGTTTGGTTATATCGTCTCTCTATCAGTACATCCACATTTTACTTCTAATTCATACTTTTTTATATAGTGTATATATTTCTATATAGTCTATAGTATATGAGTCATGAAATGATGTAAGAATACGATCAAATATTCAATTGGCTTCTTTTTAACTATATTTGTTACTTTGCCTGCAGGCTTCCTTTACACAAATAATTGGGATGGTGGTAGTAACAAGGTTGTAAATCTACCGAGAAAACTTGGCAGCTCAACATGATTCTTTTTGTCATGGCATAGGGCGTATAATTCCCGGTTTTAGGGTTCCGTACCAAAATTGTAAAAAAGGAAGCCTTATGGTTTCACTTTCAAAGAAGGCTTACTTACATACATAGATCATGACTTCTTTAAATATTTATTTTTATTTTCTGTGAAAACTGACACAATAGGTTAAGGCGAAATTTGAAAGTCTAGTTAATATGTCGAGTGGGGTGTCATATGAAAGGGCTTGGGTTGCACATTCTGAAACAATTTTTATTTTATGAGGGAAAATGTAAAGAAAAATACCGTTCCCCCCCCCCCCCCACCCTTATCTTCGAAGTTTACCAAGGGAAAAATAAAAAAATATTTTATTACGTAACATTGACATCAATGTATATTTTACAGGAAAAATATAACTGTAGCTCTATCTAGTTTTTCTTTTTTTATCGTCAAAAAACAATTCAATACTAAGTTTGTAATTTAATCACCTTTGCACGTATTTTAGTTTTATAAATTCCGAGATTATGCTGAAAGTACTTTCTTTCAAATAAAGAAAAAAAATTGAAATCGGTTAACGTGATAAAGAATTATTCTTGAAAAACTACCATTATTAGTTATTCAGTCTCACAAAATTTGTAACAAAAGTCGCTGATAGATGGCGATGTACCCATGGCGTCCAATTTCCACACCTTGTTGTTGAGATTTTCCTGATTTAATAGGGTTGGAACCGGTACACATCAATATGAAATAAGTTAGAAAATTACATTATTATTATAATATTATCAAAATATAAACTTCTTAACATCCTTAGAGTCGAAGTATTCTTTGTAATGATAAAACGGGTGCCAGCGTTTGAGGTGATATTTAAAAAGGCCCAAGTTCTGGGCGCTAAGGGTCCTTATCAGTTAAAAATCGCTCATCTATTTAGGCCATTTTCTGTTTGAATTGACACGTATCTTGACATTTTCTTAATGTTACTATCTAGAACAGGACTATTGCGACCTTATGGCATAAACTTTAAATGTATTTTTTAGATTTTTCATTAAGAAATATCGTTTCAAACATCACTCCAAATCGACCATTTTCAAGCTAAAAACTTGTTTTTTCCGCTTAAATTCTACTACACACAATAAAATCAAAAAATGGCTATTTTACTATCTAAAACTTAAAAAAAATCATCGTAGCCTTTAATAACTTTATTGGTATTATCAATACTTTTGTCATAATTTGAAATCAAAGCATTTTAAAACTTAAAAGGACTCTTATACGCAATAGTTTTGGAAGGTAACTACGTAGTCTTGCCATAAATTCTGTCCTATATGAAATGACATTTATTTTGAAAATAAAAGAAAGTTTATAAATAAATTAGGGTTATTTTTATTAATTATACTATACAGATTGTATAAAATAAAATATTTATTCAAAATGTCCACCTTTTACTTTAACACACTTCTTTAAACGGTCCGGCCACTCGTCTATGACGGCACGGACGGTATCGATGGGTATTGAAGCCGCTGCCCGCACTAAATCTAACTTCAGAGACTCAACATTGCGATGAGGTTTAGAGCAGGCTTTCTCCTCCAAAATATTCCACAGACCATAGTCCAAGGGGTTGAGATCCGGGCTTCCTGAGGGCCAATCTTCAGCCGCAATAAACTCGGGTAAATGCGTCGCTAACCACCGTTGCGTTGTCTTAGCTTTATGTGCAGGGGCAGAGTCTTGTTGAAATATCCAGTGCTTACCGGCAAATAAAGTATCATTTAGCGGCTTAACAACTCTCTTCAAAATGTCTTTTTGATAGTTCGTAGCACGTATTTTTACCCCTTGTTCACAAAAATGAAGCTCTGTGACGCCTTCATAGGATACTCCCCACCAAACCATGACATATGCAGGATGGTGGCCTCTTTCTACCCTTGGAACTTTTTCAGAAGCTTCTTGGGAACTGTGAGCATATATTTTATCATTTTGGCGGTTGAATTTTTGCTCCACAGTAAAGATTTTTTCATCTGTAAACAGAATATTACGATATCCGCCCTTTGCATGCCGCGACCATAACACTTTAGCTCTCGTCGCTCTTATTTTCCGTAGGGCCGCTGTCAATCGCTGACCTGTGCTCCGTCGATAAGCCCCAAGCTTAAGGTCTTGTTTTATGATACGGGACATAGTTCTAGGGGGAATTTTCATTTCCCTAGCCATGATTTTCTGCTTGCGTAGCGGATTTCTCCGAATTCGCTCAGCTACCGCTTTAATCGCTGCCGGTGTCCTTGTTTGCCGTGGTCGACCGCTCCAGGGCCGGTCGTCGACTAAACCGATGTCGTTGTATCGCTTGATGGTACGATAGATAAATTTCTTTGTTATATTCAAAGGTTTCAGCAGTTTGAAAATGTTGTTCACTTGCTTGTTATACTTGTATAACGCTATCACTGCGACACGATTCTCTTTGATGCCCCACTCCATCTTCAGGGAAACGATACCTGGAGCCAAATATACTTTTTCTGACAGCCAAATGTCTATTTAAGCATAATCAAGAACCAAAAATACATCGAACGTTCCATTATTAAATTTAAAATGGCGAAAAAGTTGGGACAGAATTTATGGCTAGACTACGTACACCGCGCGTTCTTTAAAAAAAAATATTGGTGAAGTAGGTCAGGCGAGCTCGTATCACGGCTCAAACCTTTCTAGCTCTAATCCTGATTTCTTTTCACTTCTTTCTCGCAGCAAAATCAGATAATAGTCTGAAGAGCACATTTGACTAATATATAGTAACAATTTGTCACACGTTGCTATCGCTCTGTATGAAAAAACTGCCACTAATATTTTAAATTAATATCGACATCATTACCCCATATTAGCTTTTATTACTTTGAAATAGTTATTTGTTCAACAAGAGAGCAAAGTAGATTTTTGCTGCAAGTGTTGATATTGAGTCCCGAGCAAGCGAAAGATTCTATAATTGGATCACGAGCGTAGCGAGTGATTCAAAATTAGAATCTTGAGCGTAGCGAGGGACTCAAAGACACGAGATGCAAATATCTTTGCTCTCGTGTGATACATACAACTTTTCACCTCAGCGGCGAGAACATATAACTCAATGGAATAAAACGCCACATAGAATAAATCAAATCATTTTTATGTAAAAAAATCAAACAACAAATACATGTGAAATAACAAACATTAACTACAATTACTCTTTCCCATAACATCCACTTTACATGACGTTAAGAAAAAGCCCACTGACAACCGTTTTAGAAATGCAACTAGTTTCGGGTACGTTTCAATATGTATATTGTGTTTCGTCTTCATCGTCGCTTGAGCATCGAATATTGCGTCCACATGGTTTTCGGTTGTTTGTTATGGGACAAACTTACTTACTTATACTTATACTTTTTCCTAGACAATGGTTACTCCTTTATCCGATCGTCATTTATTGAATATTTCGTGTCCCTTTAAATACTTCTGTCGAGACTTTTCGGGCATAAAACACAGTTCAGCCTCTTTGACGGCATCTCTCAACTCTTGTGGAGTTAAAACATCGGCTTCGTCAATTTATTCACTCATATTTAGTACAGTTTTTAGGTTAAGTTAAGTTTTATATCCAAGAAAACGTAATAAGTACGAATAACATTTAAAAAGTTCAATCGCGCTAACTTTTTAAAGAATATAAAATGCGTTCTGAAACTGTATATGAATTTATATTCGTTCACCGTATGAAAAAAACTAGACTTATAATAATTAATGTTCGCGATCAATATCGCATTTCTTCATTGTATTTTAAGAATAATGTAATATTAATACGATTATAATAATTAGATTTAATATAGGTTTAATATTTTTATACGACTTTAACACGAGTTCGAATTTTATTTTGTTTCGGAACGAGTTTTTCGTTCCCGTTTTTAGGGGCCTACTATGAAGTATCGAAGTCGAATGACGAATCGACATAGCTTATCTCTCTCTCTTTTTTGTAACGGAGTGAAAGTGACAGAGAAATGAAGTTTAAATGTTCCAAGTTTGTATTACACCCCGCAGTATGGAAAGATGACCTGTGACTAACCTACGATATGAAAAATTAAAAAGTTAGTTTTCTTCACGCTCGCAGCAAAATTGCATTTTGCTCACTGGTTTCAAGCAGCAAAACCGCCGTGTTTGAGCCACTGAGGTGAAAATGTGTTTTTACTACCGACAGAGTTAAAGAACAGAAAAATAAACTTAAATCAAAAGAAAAGAGAGACGTTTTATGTAGAAAAAGGCGACTGAGCGATATTTCTACAAGGCAACTTTTAGAAAGTGCTAAGGCGAAATGAAATAAATTAATTTGGACAACTAACATCAGCAATATTGATACGTATGTTATGTGTATATTTATATGACAATAAGTACTGTTTACAATGTATATAAGGTGTAAGTTATGCCACTAAGTATGTAGCGGACAGCAGGCCGAGGGCGGTCGGAATCGCGCCGGTCGATTAAAAATAAGTTCACGTCAACATGTTAAAGTTGATCGGAGGTACGATAGGAGCCGGTTAAATGAGTTTTCGTGGCTAACGCCTGTGAAAGAGTTGGCGTGCATGCGACCACGTGGCGAGCCCGCGAGCGGCGCACATTCCGCGCTGCGGGCCGCCGCGCCGCGCCGCGCCGCCCAAAAACTAAACTTATTCAACCTCACGGTTAATGCCCCTAATCATGTTTTTGACAAATTGCTCAACCGACATCGAAAGATTTTTACTTGCCACTTAGCAGGTTGAGAGTTTATTTGTTTACAAAGTACAGCTTATATAGTTTCGAACTTTCTTTCTGTAAGTTATTGTTAAGTAATTTTTCTATAACAATATGATTATTTTTTTCCGGTAATTTCTGTCTTTTACAGGTACTCGCGATAGATTCTACAACTGTATAACAGTTGAACCGTTTTTGATACGGCTTTCATTGACATTTGGCTTTATTCATGAAAGCATTTTCATATAGGTAGGTAATACTTTATACCTATAATGTGCGATGTATGTTAGTGTGTCGATAAACATGCGAAACAGCTTTCATAAAAGATACTACAGTTTTTAACTATGCAGCAGGAAATCTATTAAAATGTTTATAATTAAATAATGCATTAGAACAGATGAAAAAAATTCAAGCTATGTTGCTAAACCAGATTTATATTGAATTTAAGCAGTTAAGGCGCTTACATAGCTTTATTAATAAGGGCATACATGCTGGTTGCTTGTAAATCTTTCGCCTTACTCACCATACAAAAAAATTAGGTGACACCGAACACTGTGATATTATGGCAAACAACATCGACACAACAACAAGAAAGATACAGAATGACACGATATTTAGACAACATTAACACAAACAACACTCAGATCATATACCATAACTGACACGCACAGTTTTAGATATTTCCCCTCACCATGTCTCACGATCGTGAAACTTTTCTGTGGCGGGAACGAATCGCGCGCGGTGCGGACCCTTCAGCCGCGCTCGACGTTGTGGCCACTGCCGCAGTGGCGTATAAGGCTGTGCTGTGCGCGGCCGAGACCGACCCGACCCGAACTTGCATACGCGGCCAATGCATTGCTCGCATTAACGACACCCCATCACATGTTAGTGACTTCAAAATATACATGTACCTACTTCTTCTCAATTTCATCATCTTTTCGGAATATTTGAATTGTAATACAAACTTTGACCTGGAAAGCCTCAGGGCATTAAAGTGCAATAGTTTCATTTATCTAAAATTTCCTTAGTAGCGAAGCATCGATACCAGTTTTCCCCAAAAGTCGAGTCCCATCCCTGCTGCTGCGCGCGCAAGTCTAGCGCACCGTCCCCCGACCCCGAATGCTTTTGATAACAAAGAACCGCACACATTTAAACTTCTCATTAATTTTTAGTTACTGCAGTGAAATACAATTCACACCTTCCGCTCCAAATGCTCTAGTTCAGCTTGGACTCATCGTAGGAATAGAAGCTGTGCATTATTTAGGAAGACTCGCTAGACCATTCAAGTCTGCGACACCGCGGTCTCGGGTTCATCGCTGTTATTATTCACAACAGCCTTTCATTCGACAATGCAGCTTATGCCGCATCGCCAAATCAACGCATATATTTGACTATATAATTATCGTTCGTATGTCATAATAGCTACTATACTAGTATATTGCGCCTTTAATTACAATTTTCTGACTCGTTCATTTTCTTTAGGTATTTAATGAATACATACATACATAAACTCACGCCTGTATTCCCAAAAGGGGTATGCAGAGCACATTAAATTAAATTCCAGGTTTTTAGATGGAGAAATTGTAGATTTAAAGATGGAGAATTAGTAATTGTAGGTTTGAAGATGGAGAAATTGTCATATTGCAGTGACAGGTTGCCAGCCCATCACCCACAACACACTACAAATCCGGTTCCCATAGTCGACTTTTACGACACCCACGGGAATAAACAGGGAAGTGCTAACCCGGCACCACACGGGGAGTGTTTGTTGTAGTATTCAAAAAACAAGGAGCTACGTACGTACATTTTATATTTTCAGTAAATCCCCCTTACTTTAGTCATGTTAAACTGCCACATTCTAAAAGGCTGTATTTGCGTTTATGGAATGAATAAGATGAGCACAGTTGTCAACATATTAAATTTTAAGTAAAAAGTATACCATATCTTTTTTTTGTACCTGACTGTGGCTTTATAGGCCGGGCCCAATAAAGCGATAGGAGTGCGCGGTTGGAGAGTAGCCTGGGGAAAATCCAGGGGAAAATCTCCGACACGACCACGCGTGTGGTTTGGAACACTGGAATACTCTAAGAGTTTGCGCTCCAGTGAGATTGTTTGAGCGGTTTCAACCGAATCTGAGGTGTGACTGAAATCGAGCTACTGGGAGTTTTGTCACTGGTTCACTAAACCTAGCCTAGCTGAGAGGAGTCCAGCAAGAAACTCAGCTAGGCCCGACCTGGGTCGGACTGACTCTACCCGGTGTGCGGCGGTACCGGGACGAATAGGGACTATATGTGTCAATGTTGTCGCGATCGCGCGGTGGACGTCGCCGCCGGCGGGAATGATACTGTATCTGTGTCACCTGCGACTGTTACAGTGATGGATCCTACTTGATTTGAAAAGATAGACCCCACAACTGTCACGTGTCGACTGTCGATGTGAATATTGTCATTGCTATCGCACCCATAGATTTCTTTTTATTATTTTAATTGGATACATAAGTGATGTCACGGAATATTCTTATTAATAAATACTGTTACGCCGGAGGATTCAACAAAAACTTCAATCGTAGAATTCAGTGCCTTAGGAGCGTTTTCAGCAGGCTGAAAAGCCATTTCAGGACGTTTTAGGAGTAGCTCTATCATTTATCCGTGATCAAAATTTCGCCTATGTTTCCGTCCGTCGTTTTCAGGCCCCTGTAACATGTTTTCAGCCCGTTTAAGGCCACCCTTTATGGATACAGTCTTCAAAACTCAAAACTCTCCCATTCCCTCCCCCTGACGCTTCACCTTCTCACTGTAAAATGCGCCCCCTTTACCTGTTTTTTAGCTTTTCCCGCAAACTATTATAGAATCGAAAAAAGTACTGCTGTGTGTTGTTGTGTTATCCAAAGTTATCATGCCACACGAGTTTCAAAACTTTATTAATTTGTTGAACTTCCCCATACATTCATTACTTAGAAATCTTAGAATAACCGCATTACCTAGCAGTAGAAAATAATAAAATGTAAAAACTACGAACTAGATTTATATTTGAGAACAAATTTGGTACAAAAAATTGAGATATTAACATTGGTTAATAATTGGTAGGGTCATAATTTTAATTAAGCACGGAAGGGTACAATTTTTTTAAAAGTGGTAGGTACTAAAAAGTACAGACTTAGTACAAAGTTTTTGTACACTTTTTTTAAATATTTGTTTAGGTACACCCGCCATCCTGACTCTCACGATTAGTGCGACTATAGTAGTAGTAGTGACGTTTTAAGTACAGTTTGTGTTAGTTGTGAATATTAATTTAGTGCGACCAGTGACGTTGTTATAAGTACTGTTTTCTACTCCTGTACTTTTTTTCGCGACTTACGGAATCATGAACTCTAATATAAATACATCCTTTATTTCTTCTGTAAATAGTTTATCTAGTATATTGCACAAAAACACACTCCTTACCCTACTTTAATGAAAAATTAAAGCAGAGTTGGGTGCCACAGACTACTACAAATACTATTTTTCTACTCCTGTACTTTTATCGCGACTTACGCAATCATGAACTCTAATATAAATACAGCCTTTATTTCTTCTGTAAAAAGTCTATCTAGTCTATTGCCCAAAAACACACTCCTTACCCTACTTTAATGAAAAATTAAAGCGGGTGCCACAGACTACTACAAATACTATGTTTAGTAGTCATTCTTTGGTGCGTTCAAGTGAAACTTTTATGATTAAAATCAATGCTGCGAACTTAACGCAACTTTGCTATAAGTTTTATGTATTAATTAATGCATAATATACTATTTACTAATATAAATACATACATTTATCATCTTTTTTGTGTTGTTTAACAAGTTTTGTCTATTTTCGTATATATTTATGAAAACGAAACAGTTAAGATTCGATCCGGATTTGAATTCAGTTTAGGTCAGATGCCAAGTCTAGCAAATTAAAAAAAGTACAAACCATAAACAAAGTCTTATATTTTTGATTTCCAACCAAATGCCTAATTGAAAACGAAAACATTCAAAACTGAATAATAATTATATTACTTAAATCAAACGAATATTTTTGCGTTCATGAAGAAAATCTGTAGGTTCGTTGATTCTTTTAAAAATTCACGAAGAAGTTATATAGCATTACTGAAGAAATTATGTAGGTAAGTTGCACAATTACTAAGGGAAAATATGGCGCATGAAAAGTCTGAAAAATAGGTAGTTATTACTTTTTATTCGAAATGAGTCGTAGAAAAAGTTTTGTATGCAACGGTGTATAAATGGTATAAAAAGGCTCGTGGTGTCTTTACTTGCGATGTTCGCCAAGGCTCACATCGCAACCCACACCACTCGCCTTTTTATACCCTTCTTATACACCAGTTGCATAATATACTAGTTCAGCAGTCAACTTTTATGATTAAAATCAGTGCTGCCAACTTATCGCAACTTTGCTATATTTTTATGTATTAATGAATGCATAATATACTATTTACTAATAAATACATACATTTATCATTTTTTTGTGTTGTTTAACAAGTTTTATCTATTTTCGGTTATATTTATGAAAACGAGACAGTTAAGATTCGATCCGGATTAAAATTCAGTTTAGGTCGGATGCCAAGTCTAGCAAATTAAAAAAAAAAACAAACCATAATCAAAGTGTCATATTTTTGATTTCCCACCAAATGTCTAATTGAAAAAGAAAATATTCAAGCTTATAAATGATTATATTACGTAAATCAAACGATTTTTTTTGGCGTTTTTGAAGAAAATGTGTAGATACGTTGCTTTTTTTAAAAATCCACTAAGAAGTTATATAGCATTACTGAAGAAATTGCGTAGGTAATTTGCACAATTACTAAGGGAAAATATGGCGCATGAAAAGTCTGAAAAATAGGTATGTAGTTACTTTTTATTTGAAATGTGTATAACTGATATAAAAAGGCTCGTGGTGTCTTTACTTGCGATGTTCGCCAAGGCTCACATCGCAACCCACACCACTCGCCTTTTTATAAGTACCCTTCTTATACACCAGTTGCATGATATACTATTGTGTGTGATGGTGTCAATTGTGAGAGTGAATTCCGTAATAAACTTCTAGTGTTAAGTTGTGCATTTTTCTATCTACCCGAACCCCATCGCTCGTAACAGTACTTTCGAATTTTGCAAGTTTCCAGAACTACTGAATATCCTATTTTTATATATGCTCAGCAAGTCCAATTCTCTCAACGGATTTTTGCTTTAAAAAAAATAAAACTAATTAAGTAATTTAATGTGATAAAATTAAATGTTGTCAATAGTATATAAAACAAAGGTAGAGTTAAAGTGAGAGACCAACACGCGTTGAGTTGCTGTCTTTGTTGAGGAAGATTTCCGCGTCACCACGCTCTCAACGACATCGTAAGGAGAGCTTCAAGGCCACGCAACGAGAAATATCCGTTCTTTAAAATGCTGTTCTACCTAGACGAGGGAACAATAAGGAATGATTTTCAGATATGTTATTCTTGGCTATCTGACTTTGTTTCTGACAATAGCCGAAACATGATTGCTTAAAATTTTATCGATAGTAAAAATCCGAAGTTGTGTAGGTATTTATTTTCCTTTTTTTACTTAGCCTACTAAAACAACGCATTATTAAACGTATTTTACCTCATCTAAACTCTTGTTAACAGGAAAATAAAACTGCACACAATCAGAAGACGGATATATCTGCCGTTGGCGTTGAACCGATTGTGCGGATATGTCGGTCGGTGGTGTCGAAACGGAAAATAATGAAATTCAGTACAACATTACGACCCGGCTAAAACCGGGGGTTTTAATGATTTGCTTTCGGTAATGTTTGCATAATATTATAATATGGCATTGTGAAATGGCTGGCTGGTGTGAAAAATATTTTTCGTCTCTTCTGTTCGGAAAGTTTTATTTTAATGAATAGATAGCTGGGTTGAAAGTCGCTTTTCCGACCCTAGGGTGGAAAGTAATTATTTTTAATTTCTATAGGCCGGGGTCGCGCACCGGCTGCACGCACAGACCGCGGGGAGCGTCGGCGTGTGCCGCTGGTTGCAGCACGTGTCTTTATTACTGAATCCTTAGATTACGATTTACTATTAGGTACTTTTATTTCTCATTTATTTTCCTCATAGTCGAAATGGAAAGTAGTGTTTAACTCGGGTTAAAGCACCCATATCACCCTTGAATTATTGGCAAAAGTAAGTAGGTATGTTGTGACAGATATGATATATGTATCAGGTTTATCAAGAGTTTAAAGCAAAGGCAGAGACGGGAAAACTCGTTCGTTCGCTTAAACCGTCGAGCAAGTTACTCGTTGAATATGATAACCAATTCCTTTTGGTAACCTTTTTAACGGCTTACCAGATCATTATATGTTTCACGTATAAATGTATGTAATTAGATCCGTTTACTGATAGGTAATAATTTCATGAAAAACGTACTTATGTGATCCTTATGGTAAGAAGTTTACAAACTCGGGGCTTTAAAACTGTTTATATTATTTTCCTTTGTAAAAAAATCTCTTGCCAACCTCGTCGTTCAATGGAGTACACTATTAATATTCTATTATTGTGACAAGAATGAAAAAGGTTTCAATTACCTTGACTCTACAGTCAATGCAATCTAATACCCACGGAGCCTACATATAATAGGTACGTACCTATGTTATAGGCTCCGTGGGCATGTGTTTTATAAAATCAAAACTTGGACCCGTAATGTAATATTACATGAACAGAAGAGGAAGCAAGTAAACCTGCTTGAATTAAAGTACGCGGCACGTCGCGAGATCGCAAGGGGGCCGGGTAGACGAGGTGTCGCCGGCGCTCGGATAGGTGGATGCATGCCAACAATTCCTACGAATTGAAGGCCGAGTCCTCGGAACTCTTTTCTTGCCCAAATACATGGTACGTCAGGTAGTAGAAACTGAACCTTGTATCTGATATTCAGGTACCTACAATACAGTAAGTACCTAGGTAATTATTCGGTCGGTCGTAATTTATAGTTGGGTTTCTTAATACTCCCATATTTTATTTTATAAAACTTTTATTCGTTTGTGAATCTCCTGTTAGACAGGCAGCAGCAGTGGACGAGAGAGGAGTGGAGTGGTTGGTGGAGCAGATAAAACTCATGTTAGAAGACAGACTTATTTTATTATTTAACAAAACAGTTCCATTTTTATTGTTATTATTTTTAGTTAATTCTACTACTAAACATGATTCTACAATATTATAGAATAAGTACTTACATTTGCTAAAATTTTCAGGTAGAAAGATTTTTTCCACGACCCCTTAGGAACGAATATATGCCATTATTATCAATATTATGATCATTCTCTAGCGGCTCTCAATATTGATTTTTATTGTGACAAGGTATACGAAGCCTAGATAAGAGTGTGTATGACTGGTACAAAGTGGGCCAGAAATCAAATTGGTTGACTGTATCTTCTATAGACGATTGTCCAAACGATTAAATTAGACCACAACAACACTTACTAGTCTGTGACCACAACAGACATAAGACAATGGTCGAGTTTATACTATACCGTGGACGTCCATGATTTACTATCACAATAAAACAGTGTACTGTACCTAAATTCTACCGAGACAGTGTAGAAGACCGTGTTTACATTATCCAATACGATATTAGCGTACTGGATAATGTAAACACGGTCTTATACTTGTAGAAACATCCAAAACTAAATAAGATGGTATGTGGTATGGTATCTTCACGTGGTATCTGAACGTATCGCTACGACACAAATTGACACACAAGTGAAATGTCAAAATTTTAATAATATTGTACGACCTAACCTGAGTAAGCTATATTATCACAAAAATAATTTGAACCAAGACTGTGCAAATATTATGTTTTATTGTATTTCTTAACATTTTATAACGTGCCAGTACCACTGAATATACTAAAGTTTTTAATATGTTATCGATCAAGAAATTACCGACACTGTCTACATCTAGAATTCAATCAAAGTTTCATCTAGACTTTCGGAAAGTACTAGATGAGAAGCAAAATACGAAGAAGTTTCACAATAACTTGATTAATTTATGTAAATCTGTAACCGTTCTGCGTCAGTTAAGTAATAAATCAAAAGATCCTGTGAGTACTGCTTGCACAATATTTTATAATTTGCTTTTCATTTGAATTGGCTAAGTGTTCAAATACTTACTTCTCTTATTGTAGCAAGAAAAAAAACTTCACACGGAGATTAAAGCAGCATGTCATTTATTGGAAAGGTCACGCTTGCCAGGCTTGGGTCCTCTGTTCCACAGTGCAATATGTTCTGCTCGCGGACTGCACACATCCTCAAACAACTTGAACAAGAATGATGATAAGGTATTTTAGCTTAAAAATGGTTTAGTCTTAGTGTGCCTTAAGCCATCTTCACCTGGCAAAAAAAAATAAACAATAGCATTCTTTTGAAATGACCCTTTGTATCCTAGGGACTGGGACAGGGTGGGACACCATAAAAATACAGAATTAAAAATATTTTATTTAATCTGAATTGCTTATGTTCAGTGAAACATGTTTTCTTGTTAAAAAGGATATCTTAACAATTTAATATTTCAGCAAGATAAAGATAAGAAAAAACAAGATGAAGATAATAATGTACCATCTCTGCTGATGAAAGCAGCTTTCTGGATGCTCACAACAAGTATTCTTGTCATACTCAGTTCTCTTTTGGTTCCTGGAGACAACACCCAAAATGAGGTATTATTGAACAGTATTAGAGATGCGCGGAATATTCTGTATTTTGGATATTCAGTATTTGGTCGATTTATTCGGTTTAGCTGCGAAATATTTACCAACCCTACTCTTAACCCATTATTATTGTTATTTAACATACTTTTTTGTTTGTTTTAGTACAATGTGTGAAGGCATTATGTAGAACCGAATAATTTGATTGGATATTTGAAACAGCTACCCCGAATATTCAATCAATTGTTCGTATTCGGTGAAACCCATATTTGGTACATCTCCAAACACTAATACAAAATGTCATAGCACTTTGAAATATCAACAAAAACCACAACATGGTCAATATTACATTACTATTAGCTGCATACCGGGTACCACTGAAGAAAATCAGACCACACTACTTCTACTGTCTTGTCTTATTTTCTCACACCCTTTTTGTAACGAGATTTTTATTACCTATTTGTGCAGATTTCAAACTTTCATAAAAAAAAACTTTTTACAAACACCAAAAAATTGTATAATTGTTTTGATTATTTTAATATTTGTGTTGCAGATGGTGCGCTATGTGTCTTGGAATGAATTTGTTTACTCAATGCTTTCCAAGGGTGAAGTGGAGGAGCTTATAGTTAGGCCAGATATTGAAGTGGTCACCATCATTCTGCATGAAGGTGCAATAGTCAAGGGAAAAAAGGTTACTTTGCATTGTATATATTAAATGAATATGTCAATTTAGGTATAACATTTAAAACCAAGGCATATCCCATAACACATCCAATAAGTATTGAAGTATTCATAATGAAAATAGATTCAGAAGCATTTGAATAAGACATAAGACATTGAAAACCACATTGGAACTTGTATCTCACAGTTCGCAACCAGCTCTGGAACGCTAATCAAGAATCTGTTATTCTACTTATTCTTAAGTTTAGTAGTAGAAATCAATGTTTGATTGTCCCTAGCATTTATTTTTTCTGGTTTATAGGCTACTCACCGCGTATACCACATGAACGTTGGAGATATTCATAGATTTGAGGAGAAACTTCGTGGAATTGAAAGCAGTTTAGGTGTCAAAGAAGGTTGGAATAAAATTGATAATAATAGCTCAAACTAGTCAAACTTCATTAAGAGCCTTCAAGCCTTTTGGCCACCGAACACGAGTAGTTAAGACCACCCCAAATAAAAAAAATCGCATTCTACAGTCGCCATCAAGCATATTTGTACTCTTCGAAGTGCTCATAAATATCTGAACATGCACTCAACGTTGACCAGAACTCACTAGAAAAAGTGTCATTAATCTTAGATACTTAGATACCTTGCCGAAATAGTGACTCTGTTAAGCAGGTACATATTGCTAGTTAGTGACTTGATTATCAACCGACGAATTAATGTATTATGGTTTTAGGTGTTCGAGTGATATACGACAGAAACGGGAGCGTAGCGGGCAAAATAATTGCGAGCATACTTATTGGTGCCGTGATTTTGTCATTTTTGTATTCAACAAGGTCTATGAAAATTAATATGAACATAGGAGGTTTCGTGAGTCCTCATAGACTTTTAATGATATTGTTAATCATTTTGTTAAGAGTATGTTTTATTTTAATTATTGTTATTTCGTTGTGTAGAGCCAACTTGGTCGGGCCAAATTCACTTTAGTGAACTCCATGAGTGGTCAAGGCAAGGGAGTGAAGTTTGAAGACGTAGCAGGTCTTAAAGAAGCGAAAGTTGAAATCATGGAATTTGTGGACTACCTTAAAAGGCCAGAGCACTATAAAAGTTTGGGCGCTAGGGTATGTATCATTATTCATGATAATTTTTAAACTACTTAAGTAATGGTCTTTTCTCTCTAATTTATCTATACAGACGAGATTAAGATTAAGTATATGTATATCTCCACATTTTCAATACAGGTGCCAAAGGGAGCTTTGTTGCTGGGCCCGCCTGGCTGCGGGAAGACGTTGCTAGCGAAGGCAGTAGCCACTGAAGCCAATGTACCTTTTCTCTCTATGAATGGATCGGAGTTTATTGAAATGATCGGGGGGCTTGGAGCTGCGAGAGTCAGGTGGGTACAGTGCAGTTATTAAAAGAAGATTTGGTTTATATTGAGCTATACTGGGGTGAATACCATCAATCTGTTACCTTTGGTAACAGCTGCCCAGCTCTCCCTATCTGTTAGTCGTAAAGTGTTGTTGGAAACTACAACGAAATAATTCAATTAATTTCGGAAACAGTTATATTGAAAACAAATTGCTTAAAATGTTTCATGGCTCACTGACACGTCGACGGCTGCATCGTGACGTCACGCCTGCGCGCCCACGTACTACCGATGTGTGGAAAAAAAGGAAATTTGCAATTTTTGTCGTGAAATATTGCGTTTATGTACCTACATATTTTCCATACATTTTTTATTGAAACATGAGAATTCTATTGATGACCTTCATTTTACATTTGGCCAATAAACAAAAAACAATATTTTGCGAATCGCTATAGTCCCATATGTTTGTATAGTTTGTATTTTTTTTGTCTAATTTACTATATTGTGATAATTTGATGGTTTTCTATCCACACTATGTTATACATTATCCCTACTCGTATTGTACTTTAGAAACCATGTTGTACACATTCAGGGACCTATTCAAGGAGGCGGCGTCCCGCGCGCCCTGCATAGTGTACATAGACGAGATGGACGCGGTGGGGCGCGCGCGCTCTTCCTCGGGCGCGTCGTTCGGGCCCGGCGGCGGCGAGGGCGAGCAGACGCTCAACCAGCTGCTAGTCGAGATGGACGGCATGAAGAGCCGCGAGGGCGTTGTCGTGCTCGCTTCCACTAACAGAGCTGATGTGCTCGATAAGGTGCCTGTCAAGGAATTTGATTTCTAGGCCACTTAGTGCCTTGTCATAGTGACATTATTATGAGTTCTCCAGCGGCTTTCATTACGATTTTCACTGACAAGGTACGAAGTTGCCCAGAAATCAAATTCCTTGACTGTAGCAAGTAGGTGCATTCATCGAAAGGTACATTAGATAAATATGCGTGGCTTACATATGATCAGGGTTCGAAGGATGGTTATAGAGGATAATGATTGTGACTATACGCAATTTGACTAATGTTTTATGGTATCATTCGAACTAGTTTGTTATTAGAGATGAAATGTCTATATTTCACCGACTTCAATTTGAGCACAATAAAGCCCAAAAATTAGGGACAAACCTACTAGCTCGACGCTAGCGGGGCTAGTCGTAAAAGGCTTCTAACAATTGACAACAGCCTATATAACGCGAACAGTATCGAACCAACCTTTGTATATGAACCTTATACCTATAATAAGAGTAATAAATAAGTATGTAGTTTACTGTTTTAGTCGTAAAATACTGCGTTTAGGTACATATTAGTCAAACAATTTATTCTTTATTGCTTCATAGAGATTCCATTGGTACCTTTTATTTGACTTTTGAAAGATAAACATCATTATTTTTCGGAAGTTTTGATGTAACGTATCTTTTTATGATTATGACATTAAATGTTGTAATTTACAATCACCGTGATAGGTATTTTGTTGGTTTACTATCTATAAAGTGACACCATGTTATGAATATGATAATTATTTAATAATATTTAATAACAGATAAATAGGTGATGGAATTTCTAACGTAAATGCTTGCGCTGTGAGACGTTAAAAAAATATAAATCTACACTAGTGATAAATATCTGAATATTATCAAAGAACATAATTATCTTGGCACTTTCGAACTCAGATAATGATTGACATTTTAAGAAAGGAAGTAGGGCATGGCGGAATAAATTATCAACTTGGTCATACCTATTTCGAACAGCCTAATTAGGGAAACAGTGTTATCTTACAGAAGATTTCAAGAATAATATTGCTATCTATTCTATACGAGTGCGGTGGTTTGTTCTTGACAATCATCTTTGCTTTTATTGTGCGTAGTAGAATTTAAGCTGAAAAAAAAAAGTTTTTGGCCATAAAATTGTCGAAGTGGAATGTTGTTTGAAACGATATTTCTTAATAGAAAAATGCATGTAAAATCTACGATATTAGGCCGCAAAGTCCAGTATTAGACCATAGTGAAGAGAAAATGTCTAGGTACGTGACATTTCACACAGTACGGACATTATAAAATATGATAATTTCTCTGCATACAGGCTTTACTTCGTCCGGGCCGTTTCGACCGCCACATCCTGATTGATTTGCCGACTTTGATAGAACGCGAAGAAATATTCCAGAGCCATCTCAAGAACATCGTCCTGGAGGATTTACCTGGTCACTACGCTAAACGGTTAATCTTCTTCCACTCTTTAAATACCATGTTAAGTGTACGTTTGTCAGACATAATCATCTTTTTAATAGGAGATCGCGATGTAAAACTTAGTTTGGATGCATAATTTAGTGGTACTGGTATGCTATGACAATATATAGATACTCAATTCCAAATATGACCAATAAAACTGGTAATCAATATTTTATGGTATGTCTAGATTGGCGTACCTTACGCCGGGTTTCAGCGGGGCGGATATCGCAAACGTCTGTAATGAAGCTGCACTGCATGCTGCCAGGCACAAGCAGAATATCGTCCGCGCCGCAGATTTAGAATATGCCGTTGAGCGTGTTGTTGGTACGTTCCAAACATGAAACACAAGTTTATCTTTATTGTACGTACCCTCGTGCTTTGTGAATACACTTAAATCAACCTTAATATTTTAAGGTGGTACCGAAAAAAGGAACCATTCGATGTCTCCAGCTGAAAAGAAAATAGTTGCATACCACGAGTCTGGGCATGCGTTAGTGGGATGGCTGTTGGAACACACCGACGCTCTTCTCAAAGTGACCATTGTGCCGCGCACCAACATGGCTCTTGGTTTTGCGCAGTATACCACTTCGGATCAAAAACTCTATTCAAAGGAAGAGGTATAAGATTAGAGCACTAGTTCTCAATCTCAACACACCAAATTCACAAAATGTCATATCTCTGTCATTACCAAAAAGGTACGGAACCCTTATGGTTTCACTCTGTCTGTCACATTGTTAAATATCTCAGTAACTACTTGTGCTATCGATTCGAAATTTGGAATAGTTATAAACAAGGGTAACCCAGATTTGAACATGTTTTTTTTTTATATATATTTTTGGAACCGCACTAGTCAAACTCGCACTATGACCGGTTTTTAAATACTTAATGGAAATGGGTGAGGTGGGTAGAAGCTAGGGTACATAACACCTATATTTTGTATGTCCGGTATTCGTTTTTATATACCCAATGCTCCTGCGATTTAGATATAGACGATATTTTACCTAATATCAATATCATATTTATTGTTCGTTATAAAATTCATAATCGAAGCGAAATATGCACTTATAACACAATAATAATATCGGCGGTTGACAACCACAACTCATTATTCTCAGTAACTAATACCTACACGTACTTAAATAGACGAATACCTATGCCTACTTATAATAACACTAATATAAAAGTCATATCACAGCATCGTGCTTGGATTATGAGCGAGACTTGATAATGAAACTGATTTACTGATATATTACTATTATTCTAGTTATTTGACCGCATGTGCATGGCGTTGGGAGGGCGCGCTGCGGAAGCGATCACGTTCAATTCGATCACCAGTGGTGCGCAGAATGATCTCGAGAAAGTCACCAAAATAGCGTATGCTCAGGTACGAATAAAGCTTAGTTGTTAAGTACGTTATACTTACGTCAGCTAGGTATATTAGATAGTTTAATACGCCTATCTTTGCCTGGTTGATTTTCATCCAAAGGTGCTGCTTGGTGCTTTCAAATCCCAGTCGCCTGTGTTGCCTATCTTCGTTTGATCTGTTGAATTGAAAGTTGGCGCGTTGTTGTCGTCCTACAACCACCGTAGGCGAAGAAGGCGTAGGCATTATCAGACGAAGTTACGAGTTTCAACGGTACATATTATTATGCCTGAGAAGGTTGTGCTGTTTAAAGCTATGTTTATTACTTCTATAAACATTGGTTTTAATTATGTAAAGTTACTCTACCGTCATGTTAATGAACGCCGTCACTGTGCCGATCACTGTATCCATACGTAAGGTTCCTGTTATGCCAATTTATATTTCAGGTCCGTGTATATGGAATGTCACCAACAGTTGGCCTGCTATCTTTTCCGGATATGAAAGAAAGGGGAAAGAGTCCCTTTAGCAAAACGCTAAAAAATCTTATAGACCTGGAGGCGAGAAAACTAATAGCCAAGGCCTATTACAGAACTGAAGACATACTCAGAACTAACCAGGATAAATTAAAAGCCGTAAGTGGTATTTTCCATATTATAAATATATATCTAATTTTGGTTTACATTGCTGCTGCTGAGGTCGGACGGTTGTTCGCGCTCTTTCTAATCTGATATCTTGTGGACCCAATTTTATATTTTTACATGTGAATTTTTTCCAGATTGACCAGAGACCAGTATTTTTTTCTAAGTTCATGGCACGATTTTGCGTACAAGTCAGACTCCGTATTTTTTAATTATGTAAGCAAATTAGTAAAACACTCATTTACTTACATTATTTTTCAGCTGGCTGAATCACTACTAGCTAAGGAGACGCTGAACTTCCAGGAGGTCCAAGCAATATTGGGGCCCCCACCCTTTAAGGGGAAAAAGTTTATTGAACCCGTCGAGTTTGAAACAAATTTACGAAGTTTAGAAGCGGCGGCCACGGCTGAGGAGAGCTCGTCCACTGGAGCGCCGTCGGCAAAACCAGAGCCAACTGGCTCGCAGCAGCATAATACGTAGAATCCGTTTAGAAATCATGCTAGTCTAATGCGCAATAACAATAAATGTATTCTGTTCTTCAATTATTTGCTAGTAGTTATTGAGAATTTATTTTATTATTTCATTCCCTTTTAATGTACGGACTGTTTTGTGTCATACAAGTCATATCCATCCTTGCTGTAACCTTTATAAAGACTTTATTAGAAACGAACGTACGAACACAGTACTTTTATACCACGAGCGCGAGTTAGCCATAGTTGTAGTTGTGAACACAGACAATGTGAACTCATATTTCCTACAACAAAGATAGACAATGTTCATGTATATCTCAACACAGAACTATGGATCACGTGAGATAAAGATACTGCAGCTAGTATCTGGGGGCACGGCAGTTCCCCCGCCAAGTCGAGAAAAAACAGGCACGGCCGACCATCCTTTTCTCGAAACCATTCAGGCCATTTTCAACATAGTATATACATTTGCACTATTGTGGGAAATATTTACCAGTTTCTTTTTGACAATTATGGATTGGCGTTTGTAGTGATGAAGGTAAGATGAATCGATTGTCTTAATTAGCGATTATTAATGAATGGTGAATGATTATCGCGTTTCCATGGCTCACCGCACTCGCTAGCAACACCTGCCACCAGTACGCCGAGCGAACGTATGTTTTCAGTGGCTGGGTTAATCTTGAATGCCAAACGGTCGCGATTAGATCCAGTACGGGTAAACAAAATAATTTTCATTCATGACAATTATGAACATTGTTATAACACGTAATTTATTACGGTTATAAATTAATTAATTTGATCGAAAGGAATGATTTAGTTAGTACACTAGATTAAAAAATAAAAGATTTAGTCCGTAACTGTTTTCATGGCGAATTATTATCATAATCGCATCAGTGATAGAAAAAAAATTACATTCATTTGATTGCTCCTCTAAAACGCGTATTACAACTACCTAACTACTCATGAAGCTCTAATATCATTACTTGATTTTATTCACTGTTTCGATGTGTAATGCGGATTTTCGTTAGGTCAAGAAAGCAAAAGATGAACATCAAACGCGTTCAAACAAGCGACTACCCCAAGTTTAGAATTTTTTTTCTGAGTCTTATTAAATTCTTTGTTATATTTACAATTAAGTATATTGTCGAGATTTGATTCGAATTTTTTAAAACCTTCTATAACAATACAGTATTTTTCTAAAAATTATTACAGGATTAAAGAACCAAACTCACCACTTTAACTATTACCGTGGTATACCACGGTAATATAATCTTCACCAAAAAATGGCGTCTATCACCGCTGTATTTTATTTTCCACTTTAAACGTATTTCCAGGCCAAAAAATACATAAAGAGTACTCAGAAGTTGCGCAGAAAACAATAAACAACCATTTAAAAACCATGACATTAGTTCAGTTGCCATATCTATCACGTAAAATACTCAATAAGATTCGAGTTCGCTTACACATGGCCTCACGCGTTAGTATGGCACGACCGTTTCGTGCGCTCACGTCGCGGAAATTGCCGAATTTCGAGCACTTAGTTAAATTCACACACACTAGCGCTAATAGGTCCATTAGTGAACTAAATAAGCTTTGATCGTGTAAGTAATATATATTTTTTAGATAATCGATCGGTTTGCTTATAAAATGTGTATTTGAAAATGCCACGGTGATGGGCGCCGATTTTGATACCCCCGGTAATAGGCGCCGTTACCTTATTTTATATATTACTAGGTTTCGTCCGCGTTAGAATTTGATAGCTATTATCATTATCTTACTCCAGGCGATAGGTAAGCGCCTGGAATAAAATATCGCTCATCCATAGAATCTTCCACCACTTAAGCCGTCGTCTCCCGACGAAAAAAAATAAACAATAGCATTATTTTGTTATGATCCCGGGGAGCCCAGGGACCGGTAGACGACGGGTTGGTATGATTGCCGGGAAAAACAATATCCTATGTCCTTTCTCGGGACTCAAACTATATCTATACAAGTTTCATCTAAATCGGGTCAGCGGTTTAAGCATGAAGAGGTAACAGACAGACACTTTCGCATTTATAATATTATATGGCAATATAATATATATATATATATATATATATATAGTATACAGAGTGTAACAAAAGTGATATATGAACGCTTACGGTAATAATCGGTATCAAATTACGATTCCACTTCCCTTTTATTTTTAGACAACATAAAAAAAACCTTAATTAAATAAATAACACATAAAAAACTTTACGAAAAAGGCCTTTTTTGTCCTGATAGGTAAATTGGTCCTGCTGTATTAGGTCAAGCTTAGCCTTTCCGGCATAAGCTACGCAGCCAGTGAAGGCAGACCTCTAATTATGCCTAGTTGTTACGGATCTCGGGGTCAAATTAAACTAAACGTGGGTATTGGAGGCATGTCTTCGAGTCGGTGCCGCCAAAACCTACGTCACCAGTGAAGCCGGACCTCCAATTACGCCTAGTTGGTACGGATCTCGGGGAAAAGTTAAACTTGAAGTGGACATTGGCGGCATTTCTTTGAGTCAGTGCCGCCAGTGAAGCCGGAACTCTAATTACGTCTAGTTGGTACGGATCTCAGGGTCAAGTTATAATTACGTGATTTACGAGGTAAGTGAGTGAGCAAGAACGAGTAGAACATACCTACTCGTCAGGAGTTTCCTGCCTGTTGTAAAATGTTTTAAATGTATTATTTTTTTGATGCATAAGTTTTTATTAAAACTGCGGTCAAAATATATTAAATATATCCAGCCGGATTACCGGTTCCGCCGGACCGATTGCAATCCCTAGACATGACCATACGTCACTGTCGAGTGTCGACGACACACTCACACTTACATCCGCATACCGTCGATAGGCTGATGACCAAGGTCGTGTCACACACACTACTAACCGATTTACCGGATTGCCATATCTGGCGCAGTATATTATTGTATATGCATGCCGACTTTCGGTCGGTAGGCATAAGGCATAAAGTAGCAGCACCAAAGTTGATGTCACGCACATAAAAAATAGCTTATACCTAACGACAGCCGGATTTTGAAATCAGTGTTCTTGCTATCGGTACGAAAAAGATTTCGTACCTGCAAAATTGATTAAGTTTCTTCAATGTAGGTACCTTACATTTAGTCTCAATTAGTTTATGGTAAAAATATGTTGACTTACATATATATGTATATTTTTTTATTATTAAGTATATTGTACTGCACTGTAGGTGTGTGTAATCATTCACCTCAACTCTCCAGCCGATACCATTATAGGCCTTTGAAAACTCATCATTTTCCATTTCATGCCATTAAAAGCCAGAAAAGTGCCTTTGACAAAACGTATGACCCTTCCGAATCCAAAATAGCAAAAACCGGGACCGGATCTGCTGCTTAGTGCTAGTGTCCATATTTATAGAAAAAAAGCGCTTGTAACAATCTGGAGTATGTTGTCGTGAGCGGCGTTCAATGTCCAAAGAGGGGGTTTACGCAAGACACACCTGGACCAACTGACCGATGGTATGCATTCCTCTTGGGAGTTGGTCTAGTTGTGCAACGATAAATGTGCATTTCATTTAGGGAAACTTGTTTATTCACAGTAAAGAGGGTAGGTAAGACACACAGGGCAAACACTGATCCTTGACATTGTTTTAGATAGCTTATGTAGATCAAGAAATTACAATATATAAGTACCGACAGATAGATACAGGATACCTACAGAAGACTACCTAAGTATTAAATTGTGTACAATTGCATAATTTTAACTACAAACCTTATATTAACACAGTATTACCTGAATATTAATATCAAATAAATCGCAGTCTTCAAAATGTAATTAAACATTAATAAGTCGTAATTGGACACCTATTCCCTTAATTCTCACTGGAATAACATACATTAATCAAAATATAAATTCGAAGATTAAGTTCATACAGCTACCTTCTTGGTAATTTAAGAGCCGATTTTTCCATCCCCAGAATTATAAAAGTATGTCGGATAAATGTTAGCTCTGTCCTTTTCTTTCATATGCTATTAGAAAGAGACAGCGATAATTTTATCTTACGATTGAAAAATCGTTCCTAAATGTCGTAAACAACATAAAAACAAGGGTTCGAACCGTAGGTGCAGTTGCTCGCAATCAAACGGCCCGTGTAACGCGCCTCTAGCACCCAAATTTTTGTCTTGCTAGCTCGCTAGAGGTAGCTCGATATGCAGTGCTCTGCGGCCACGGACGGACCATATTGCTAAATTTGAATAGATAATTCATATTTTCAAAACTATTGTTTAGTTATTTTAAATGTTCAGATTTTAGGTATTTTAATTGCCACTTTTGTTTCAAAGAATCGGGAATACTTATTTACTTGTGGTTTAGAATTTTAAGTTTAGCAGCAAAATTATTAATTGAAAAAGGCCTTATTTCATGTTTTTTCTTGGCATAGTTTTTACTGTTTTACAAGAAATCCAAACGTTCAGATTCTTTATGTTTATTTTAGATTAATTTAAGAGCCTTGCTGTTTAAAAACCATATGGTCGTTACTATACGATAATTGATAAAAATAAAATAAACACAAGGATGTAAAGAAGTGTTTATTTACAAAATAAGAGTTAAGTACCACATCATTTTGTTGCAAATTTAAGACCAAGTTGAATGTTAGTCACATAATTCATGTCACAACGGGGAAGGAGAAGTCAGAAAACAGTAGGTATAGGTACAGTCAAGGAGTTTGAATGTTTGTCACGTTTGGACTCTAATTCAATAGAAATAGATTCCAAAACTGACAATCATTCAAATTTCTAGACGAAGATATATTCCACGCAATACATTTTGTAATTAAATATTTACGTATTAATTTGTCAAATCAAATTAATGCGCATAAAGTAAATATACCCTATGGGTGCTTTACCCTACACAACCAGTTCTGTCGGGCAATTAGAGGACAATTCTATACATGATTAAATTCCACAATTAGAATGCGTTTTATTTAAATAGGTACCTATCCTAGAGTGAAGGTAGTAATTATATATTCTTTATTTAACCCATAGTTTTTTAATTTCCATGTTTAATTTATAACTTATTTTTACATAAACAAAAACAAAATAATAATAACAACATTAAAACGAAAATAAACATGATTAAAACAGTTTCATTAGTCTAAAACGCCTCTTGGCTTATGCGGTGATAAAAATGGTACGGACAGTGTACGCGTAAAGTCAGCCGCGTAGCAGTGCACTAAGCACGGTCGGTGCCGGTGGCAGGGTGACTTAAGTATCGGGTACGGGTTTGCACCATTGTAACAGAATGGTAGTTTAAAACCTGGTGGCAACAATCGTAAAGAAGTTTTTACGGACAAGGCCCGATCAGTAGGAATAGACGAGGAATGAAAAATTTCGCCACCTTTCGACTTACCTAAGTCCAGTGCTGTTAAGGTCCAAATCTGACGAATATTTTCATTCTGCGACTGTACCTACTTGTTTCATAATAAATACATTTAAAATAAGACTTGTATTCTGCTTTACCTGTTTCTATTATTTTTCTTATCAATTTATTTTGTACTTTGAAAGTACTATCGAATTTCTGTTGACTAGGTTTCCTAATGGTAGGTAAGTACTTATTATGCAAAATAGAATTTAATATGGGATACGCATGCAATTGTGATCCCTTTTATTTATACAATGCCATCTAGTTAACCTGTTCACTTTGGTAGTTTTTAATACTTAATAACGGGCAACTTCCAATGCAACACTCGAATCAAAATTCCACTTCAGCAGCGAGCGCGTATTATTTTACACAAAATATTATATAAGGACAAAATGAGAAAAGGTTGTCCTTGCCAGTTTATATGACACTGACGTAAGATTGAATTTCGTCTGGCCCATGGAAAAGTTTCACTATGTCCCGTAAATGATCGCTTGTTGTTGATATTATTTAGGGGTTCTTTTTCATCAAATGCTTTGTCGAAGTTAATAATACCTATGGTCAGGCTAGGCAGGTGCCTAATTAAGGTAGTTACTAAATTACGGGCATTCAAAACGACAAGAGCAGCTTGAACCAACCCTGCAACACAAGTTACAAGGAAACACACTGTGATTATAAGTGATTAATTCGTAATACAAGTGGCTGAAATTAACACACCTGGTGTGAGAAATAATTTCTTCGCACATGGCGACTGTCAAGTTTTTTCTAACTGTAAATGCGATGTATAGATAGATATAAAACGAGCAGTTTATAACCCCGTTTTCAGTCTGCGTTAAATAGGTACTGCAAAATGCTTACTCATATTTATCTAGTATCTAGAAGTTAGTAATAATTAAAATCTGGCACTAAGACGTGATAGAATAAATCATCTTTACAGACTACGAGTAATGGACCAACAATTTTAACATGAAGGAGCTGTAAGAACATGTATAATAATAGTACATTACTTACCAAGGGCGGTAAAACAAAGAATGTCTCAGATCGCAGGTATTTGACGCCCGAGCCGAAGGCAAGGGCGATAATTATGCGATCTGAGGGTTTCTTAATTACCGCCCGAGGTAAGTACAAAATTTTATGTCACCCCCTGGCCAGGAAGTGGGATTTTCCGCGCGCGGAGCGTGCGGCAATTGCCACTTTATGGCCAGGTGTGACATAAATGTATACAAGAATCCACATATAGGTACATATCAATATACTCAGAAACAGGTATAAATAGGTCACGAGTAGGGTTGCCAACTTGTGAGTGCCGATTTGCGGTACATTCGTGGTAGATTTGCGGAACGTGGCATAAAAATGCGGGACTCATGCACGATTTACAAAGGTCGAAAACGCAGCTCACAAAATTGATATATTATGGTTGTGAATAAACTTTTAAAAAAATGTTCATAAAACATACCTAAAGATTTAAAAGAGCTAAAACTAAAGACCCATCGCGCTCTTTAGAAACCTACTGTCTGAATTCGGGTAAGTTTAGTTAAACTAATATTTCCCCAAATATTTATGTTTCTTAGAAATACAAGTTTATGACGCTTTTACTTTACCAAAAACACGAAAATTCTGACCAGACCTGGAAACGGAACAATCAGCGTCCCGCACGCGTTCTTTGCGGGACGCATCCCCTAGAGCGGTTGGCAACCCTAGTCACGAGGTGATAGATAGGTACAAGGTAACTATTAATATACCTACGACGACAACTACGTTTCATATTGCTAGAAGAATTTGTTTACGTTATCCTCATGCCGTAAAGTGACAGTAAGACGGAAAATGCTGTAAACGCCACGGGCGGTAATAAAGAAAAACTTTACCCGTTAAGCTAAGCTGTTTGTCTCTTTATTAAATTGATAATTGTGTCGGTCTAATGACTAATGCACACAATAATGCGGTCCCTCTTGAGTAAAAACGCTATACATTTTTTAAGTTTTATTTTTACACAAGAAACCGTTAGGTTTTAACAGATTTGTGCTATTATAACATCATAGAGTAACAACTTAAAAAGAATTGCTTACTGCAATTCATGTCATGCTTAACGTATCCTCTGACGGATTTAAGTTTTCTGGTTATTAAATTTATCTAACAAATGTACTGAATTATAATCATCAGAGAACTGGGAAATAAAATTCTGAACTGATCGAACTCATGTTGAAAATTTTGCATAGGTATACATATAAATAATTGCATAAATAATTCGAATATTTACCACTTTGTAACATAGAAATCCCTTACAGTACGAGAAGGTTAACTGGAGACAGTTGATCCATTAAGTATAATCAACATTTCCAAATCGAATTACAACGAATCCTTAACCCGGACTGTGGTACTTATTATATTTCGATGCGTCCAACAGTGTTTCGTTTGTTCGTAGGTATTTTGGGTAAATTGCTTATTACCGGTACCCTCCATTTGGTCACTTATTTGTAGTGTCCGACCGAAAAAGGTTTTTTGGCCGAAAAACGTTCGGCGTTGGCTTAGTTTCGGACAAGGACCATATACAATAGGACTGACAATCTCATACAAAAAAACGTAACTCTGAAATAGCTCAAAATTCGGTATTAAAACTAGATGGCGCTGCTTCCGTAGCCTGGAAGTCGCAAAAATGTTATTTTCACCAATGTTTTCTCCTGTTTTTTTTGTTTTTTAAGAACAAACGTCTAAGTGCTTTATTTTAATACCATTATATACCTTCTATACACAATTTTTAAGGATTATATTTTTTACTCATCAACAACGTGAAACAGATCATATTTAACAGATGGCACTACCTCTGGAATCATTGATTGCTCGCGGGTTCGCCAATTTTTGCTACATAAAATAACTAGATGGCGCTGGTGAACTGGTAAGATGTGTATAAAATTAAATTACGCGTACAGTCAACGGCATAAATATATACACGTTCCTAAAGCGACAAAAATATCTTTACTATCCGTTAGCCAAAAATATCCATACAACAATTTCGATCAGATATATTTGAACATTAATCGAGTCATTAAATTGTGTACGCTAATACGTTCATAAATATACGTACAATGACAGACAAATATATGTAGACAAACACGCAGACAAAAGCATCTATGCACTTGTTTTTCATATTCAATAGATATTTTTGACTCCTACTTTGTTCGCATAAGCAGGAGTCAAAAATATCTACACAATTTTTTTCCAACCTCATATAGACAGCAAATAGAAACAAATATCTAAACAAACTTTTTTCTTAAATACCTAGGCAAATTACATACACAATTATATCTGCCTAAGAAGAGTGCAAAAATATGTAAACATGCAATGCTCATAAATATCCGCACTGTAAGCAAACCAATAGGTATTCTAATTACAAAATTTGACGCTCATCGAGAAGAGATCGGAAATGTCATGCGATACATTCGTCCCTTTCATTTTGGGCCTTCATTTGTTTATGGAAATCGCCTTTGATTTAACACATTTATTATATTCACATTTTGCCTCTTACCAACTATAGAGTAAGGTACAGATAGTTCAATGTAGCTACCAAGGTTTTTTTTCGTTCAATAAATTAATAGGTGATGCGGGATATCGGTATCGCTTACCGTAGTTCATTTTGAAAGTAACTACGGACCCGTGCCTTTACACGTATGCAGGTAAATGTTAAGTAGTTAAAAGAAACGCAACTCCATTTTGTATTTAAGTATATATTTATCTATATACTCGTATAAGTGTCAGAGGAGAGAGAAAATAAAAGCTTGCTTAGTTTGTTCGGGACTAGGTGGGGTCGATTTGTATATGATCATACCCACATTATTTATTACATATTATATATTTATTTATTATAAACTAAGCTAGGTGTTTCACTACGCATATGTTACAAACAATATAATGGATCTTAGATTTTTTAGAATTATCTTCGTGAATGAATATGCAATGAAAATTAGAGCTAGTCTCAGAAAATTACGTTTTATTAATTTGACTACTCTGTATTAAGCTGTGATTCGAGGACTGTAGAACATTTTTGACAATTAGGTGTTGTTTAGATATGTGGTCAGTATTTACTACTTGCACCTCTTAATACCTAAATAGGTTTAATGCGGAAGATAGGTTTATAAATTATAAGGGGAATATTTATATATGTACATCAAAAAATAGGCAGTGGCCGGCGATCGACTTGCTCTGTCCGCGCCACGCCCCTCCCGCGCCCGCGCTAGTCCACACGTGTTCGGCGCCGAATGAATTTCAAACACTATTATGAGTGAAAACGTTTGCTTAACCGAATACTAAGATCCAATGGCGAGTTAGTGGTAGACGTTTCAATTTTCATTTCAACTCGCGCAGAATTTAAACTTTCAATTAATCTTTTTAAACTAAAGTATAATTGCGGACATTATTTGGGTTCTTAAGATAAATTATAAATAACAAGGTAAACAAACTGTGAAATATATTTCATTTGTAAGTAATTATGTAAGTGCAAATAAATAGTGAAGTGCGCCAGAACGGAACGTACCTAGTACTAGTAATGAAACATCGCACCTAACGCCATCTTTTCGCTTTTTACTGTATCATTTGGAATGTCGTAACGTTCGATGGCTGTGAATTCACTTTTGCGCATTCATGGAAATTATAAAATTTACGACTTTTGAATGAATCGGTACTCCTAGCGGCATCTAGCTACGTAGAGAGATACTAACTTTCGGAGCACGGTGCGTAGTATGAAGATTGTCAGTCCTATTGTATATGGTCCTTGGTTTCGGACGAAACTTATAGATGTATTAAAATCGTGTCAGCTAATTTCGACACGCAAATTTTGCCATACACCGTCCGTGCGTTATATTACAAGAAGCATTTTGAGCCACTTTTGCCCCTAAATAACATAGAATCTTTTTGGTTTACACACTTTCAATTTCGCGATACTTGTAAAACCATTTTCTAATTACCGAATCCTAAATTCCAATAATTAACTTCTTAAATTAATTTTATACTAAGTAGTAATAGTAACACTGCTAACGCAAATTACAAAAAAGACTTGCAAGTAACGTCAGGGGTTCGTGCACCTTCTTATTCTACGATTGCGCGGTGGTAGGCGAAGTTTAAGAGAAGATGCAAGTTCTGCACTAATGACGACCCAGGCTTGTGGCGCCTAACTTCAGCAGTAACCGATCAAGTGATCTCAAAAATTTAGAACTTTACTTTAACGAATCGCAGTGTTCCTGTTCATTTTATAGCTGAAGAAGTCAAGATTTTGATAGGGAGCATCTATGACATACATGATCCTTTGATCTAGGTAGGGCTCTCTCCTCTGGGATAACCAAGGGGTGGTAATGATCTAATACCTTGATCATGGAGCCACTACAACTACAGGGATCTTACAAACAAAATCAATATAAAAATGCGTGACGTTATACGCGACGAACGTCGAGGCAAATGTTCAAAGGTTGTTCAGTTTCTATCTAATTCCGAGGCTAAAAGAACACCCCAGAAGGTAGAAATTTTTAATATAAGATTTTTCAAAGATTCAGGATAAAGTTTTTTAGAAAAAAAATTTTATATTTAGATAAACGATATTGTAAGTATATACTTACTCCTAAAAGATGACTAAATAGAAAAATAAAATAGATTTTATTAAAAAACACCTGCGTCATTATCATTCTCATTACTTATTGAACCATCGTATTTATTTTCCCGTACCGGGGATAATTTGCGGAACTGTTAAATGTAACCTTGGTTACAGGTTTCTTAGGCTCGCTCTCCGAAATGTTTACTTACCTACTTATCTGATAAAAAATAATGATATCCCATCAAAAAACTACAACTTTGTGTGTGTCAAGTTTAGGTATCAAGTAGAGGAATTTGAAGAATAGAAAACTTATCTAAATAGTCTTATTGAGCAGCAAGCTATGCTCTAATGAGCTTTGAAATAACTTGGTTTCCAGTTTGATCTTACCTACCTATTTATTTTATTAGCGAAATCGTTTACGAACTTTCATGTTTTTGTGGGATATAAAAATATAAAAGTAGAATCAGCTTATTACGACTAATTTTACCGCTTTTAAGGACTACAAAATCACCTCACGTTAGGTTTCGTATCAAACATTTTGAAAGTAAATCTGTCTGTTTTGTACGACGTTCTGTTATTGCGACGTAATATCACCGGTCCCTTGAATGTCACTGAATCCGGATTCTACTGTACTTTGCTACAGCAAGCCGAGCGAGCTACGCCATTGCCGGCTATGCCGAGCGCACCCGGTGTTACACGAAAGCGATCCGGAAGCACAATGTTGAAAGGTTCGCAGTTTCTTGGCCGTCACCAAACCTTCGGCAGAAACCGGCCGAAACCGAAACTTCGGTCGGACACTACTTATTTGTGAAGAGCACACTGCATAGCGTAGTTTGGTAAATCTGCAATCAAACCAAAATAACAGGTAGATCAGTGAGCTTTAGACCTCAATTTTTTTTTGATATACTTCACTAAATTTTTTGAGAATCGGTTGAGAAATCTCAAACATAAGAAAGCATTTTTTCCCAAGCCGAAGCGGAGACGCTTCGCACGCTCGGACAGATATGCAGAACTGATAATTAGAATATCATCAATGAGTTGCAATAATGACATGTAAAATTAGTGGCAAGTAACTCAATGTCATTTTCTTAAGTGGCTATGGCGATTTACTCTAGCAATTGGAGAATACAATGGAGTCGTTATTTTATTATTAAGACTTTGTTCGTAGGCAGTGCGCGACGCAAGTGGGACGTCCGCGCAGCGCAACAGCTGCGCCCCGGAATGGACGATACGGTGACAGGTTAGCAACGTCATACGGGATGTCTGCGTGACCAAGCCTTTCATAAAGTGATTGAACTTAGACTTTACAGTAGGTAACTTACTCAATTGAGAATTTGCCAAACTGTCTATGAACGACTCCATAGCAGGAAGTATTTAAATATACATAAAAAGTATATGGTTATGCTTAAATAAGCATTGGATATAGAAGACATTATCTGCATTAAATGTGTTTTATCACGTAATAAACGCATCCATAGTGGTCCACTTGTATTTCAATGGATTTTCGGAACAAGTTTTGAATATATACATACGAAATAGTATCTGATATAATCACAAGGTAATTTTTCGGAATAAAACAAACTTGTCGTCAATTTCATAAAAAAATCAGTGGACACTATTAGACGCATCGCACTCATAAATAATAATGACATTTTTAGCGTCTAGATATCATAATTGTGACTAATACTGAAGTTGTCTTATAATCTTAACCAGAGCACAGACAATATACCTTAGTATTCTGTTTGCCCAATAGGAGCACCTACATTAGTTTATCTTAAAAAATAGTACTTACACGACTATGACTTCAACTTCAGTACACTATAAAGTTATTGATTATGAGACTCTTTTTTTCTGGAGAACATATTCCCATTAAAATTTTTGGAGCGCAATAGCGAGCGCAAAATATATCATTCATTCTTACAAAATATTAGGATGTTACTTTAAAAACAACATATTCGGAGCAAATACAGCGCAATAATACTTAAACTAGAGTAATTGTGATCTTAATACTGAACAGTGAATGCTCGTGAAATAGTTTAATGTTGAGACAAAAGTTCTAATTAACATCTTACAAAATAAAATGATAAAAAAGAATAAAATTCATTGTGATGAATAGAAATAATTTGTACTAAGGTGTTTAAAAAAACTAGTGACTTCTGATGTTGCCAAGCAATCAATCTAACTAGGTACAGTCACCAGTCAAAGACCACCTTGTACTGTTAGTGATTATTGCAGGAGACTGTACAGATAACCAATATTATTTTGATTACCTACATATTTTAAACATACCAGTTAGCAACTTTATACACAAAATCCATTTTCCATTTATTGCCATAATATTAGAATTGTGTCTATTAATTAAACCCGGCCTGGCAACATCATGTAAATAAACATTATAAGTGACTTATTATAAATTATGCAAGTCGTATTTATATAAATAAAATTTCATAAAGTTAAATTGAAGATCAAATTCTGCGCCGTTAAATAATTTGAAACTTATAGACCTTATAGTAGTATTTCTCATGGAGCATGGCAGATGCTATGGCAGTAGAACATAATAATTAATAATATATTTACAAATTAGTGCATACAGGAAGGGTGAGACCGCACCATCGTATATGAAAACTTACTGATTTGTCATTCCCGGGAATAATCCCTGTAGTATTTTAGGCTACATTAGTAAGATATGAAAATACATATTACAATTACAAGATCGGGATTAGTTAAGCATCGGAATAGCTATCATTTCATATACACATTGACGTAAGTATATGGAATAACTGTCACCTCTAATCGTATTCTAATCGCGGCGAAGTAATACTAAATATATCTTTTCATGATTTTTTATTTCTTGGATAGTTTTATGTAAGTAATATATGGCATCCGTGAACGGTACTTTCAACATTATGTTTTTTTTATGTTGGGTAGAAAGTTTAAACTCAGAACGAGAAATCAGCTCGTACAAGTAGGGCCACTTTCAAACGGTGACTTAAATTACATACAATGTTTGACTTCGTGTTATGTATTGTTCAAATTGTCCAAAAAATAAATAATAATTTGAAACGGAATGCGGATGTTAAAATCATATCTTTGTAACATACTATTTAGAAGATTTTTATCGAATTATACAAATAAGGCAACACGTGCTTACTAGTCGACTACAAAGAGATGTTTTGGATCGTATTACAAAAGATTAAGGTGAATAAGTGGTTGATCGTATTACAAAAGATTAAGGTGAATCCCTCCCTTTGTAGGCGACTGTACACATTATACGTTATTGAAATTATGTTTCAATGCATTTCATTGAATTTAGGGCCGATTTTTTTATCCCCAGATAAAAGTATCTATCAGATAAATGTTAGCTCTATCCTTTTCCTTCATATGACATGAGTAAGTGACAGCAATAATTTTAATTGACAGATAAATTTTCTGGCGATTGAAAAATCGACCCTTCAAAATATTTATTATTTAGTCAATAGATTACAGAATAGTTTGTTTAACACCTCACGTCGAGGTGCATAATACAAAAAAAACATTATCCCCTTCCTCACAGGTAGGTACTTATGGTAACTCGTAGTGGTATGCCGGTACTCTCTTATATGCATTTTTTTAAAGCCAGGATGCACTACTGAGCGGGAAAATCATAATATAAGAAAAAACATTACATACCAATCATATCAGGAACTCACTGGAAATTACACGTTCCCTTCGGAACCTCACACTACACGCAGTCCATTTAAAAGAAACAGATTTTTTAACGGTTTCCTGGGCCACACCCAGGAAATGTATATATTTCCTAGCCTTATTTACACATGCCCGAGAGTCGCATGCGAGTTTCATTACATTGCTGGTACCCCAGGTATAACGACGTCAATCGATCTATAAAACCACGCAATGTAGTTAAACTCTCATGTGAGTCTCGTAGAGTGTATTAGCGCCTTTATTGAAATATTCATATCCGAGTTATGGCGATACGAACGATTTCTGCAAGTAAGCGAAAAATGTTACTACGGGTTACAGCGTGGCACACGTAGCGTTTACAAACCTGCTCGGAACTGAACATAAGATAAAGACATAATATGTATTAATGAATAATGAGCTATCCGTACCTACGGGACAGTCTGAAACTATAAAGGATCAATCGAATTAGAATGCTGTGCATTCTGTGATGGTGTGTGCGTACCCTACATGCCTTTCGACCCCGCTATTCGCTTCGTCGTTTGATGAAAAATTCGTGTACAAGTGCCTGGATCGTTCAATAATAGAACATGAATAAAGTATGGTATTTGTGTTCAAAATTAACCTTTCAGTACCTATATTTTTTGCGTTTCTACACTCTTTTTATTTTATACCTTCGAGTAGGGCGCCAGCTTTACAAGCAAACTAATCTTACTAAATTGAAAGCAAAACAAATGTCCCTTAAGGTGTAAGTAAAAACAACATGTAAAAGGTAACGCTGTTCAGTGACAAGTGCGAGTGCCAAGTAAAGTGAATAGACGCTCCCGACGCGATCACAAAAACGCAAGGCGAGTAGCGAGGGCACATACGCGATTCTCTATTCTTCTCTCCACTGCCACTGGCGGGAATAATAAGGCAAATTTTATCAGGATAAACTTGTCTCCTGCGACTTCGTACGCGTAGAATTTAGTATAATAACAAAATAGACGAAATAAATTATATTATAATATTAATAATAAAAATCCTCTAAAACACTTTTCAAGGTTTATAGGCATTTGGGTGTGTCCTCCAGTGAGGGCATCTACCCTTTTACATTGAAATTACATAACGTCCTTCCACTTCCGTCGTTTAACATAACTTTGAATCGTTAGTTGTTGAGCGAGGCTGTTGGGGTGCTTTTCAAGCCTCCCCCGGTATCCCAGTCTGGTATTTTCAATTTCCTGCTTTATAGTCGCCATTTCCAGGTGTTTGTGGATTTCGTCGTTTTTAACATACCAAGGCACATTGCTGATTGTTCTGAGGATTATGTTTTGCATTCTTTGCAGGCATGATATGTTGGAATCCGAGGCGCAACCCCACAATTGAAGGCCGTATATCTAGATTGGTTTTAAGGTTACCTTGTAAAGCAAAAGCTTGTTATCTACTGACAGTTTGCTATCCCGCCCGAGCAGCCAGAGGAGAGATTTGTACCGGATGTTTAATTCTTCTCTCTTTTTTTTTTGGATGAACACATTTGCTGAAAGTTATGCACTGATTGCAATTAAACTCAGAGAAAAAAAAACACCTTTCATTTTCAGATCACAAGTGCGTCATCCGTCAACTCTTTCCCCATTTGTAAGCAATGGGGCTATCGCGTATGAATTCGCCGCTAGAGGCGCTAGTGTAGCGCGAGGTCTCCGAAATGTCAAATGTCACTCTTTGTTGTTGCGCTACGCGGATTAATATCTAATTGGAACATTATGGTGTCTGTTTTGCAATATCTGAGCTTAATTATGGCAAATATGAGTTACGGGTCAATGACTGTCAGTTCTTTGAGACAGTTTTGTCTTTCGGAAACTTATTTCCTAACAAAACGGGACTGCGCTATAATGTAGGATGTTGGATATTTTTACGGTACGGTTTTAAGGTATTAAATATGATTTAAACGTAAACTTCGTTCTCATGCCCATAATAACCAATAAAAAAAAGTTGACAACTGGACCATACTAGACAGTGGCGCCAACTGGTGAGCACAAAAACGATAGCCCTCATTCAAACTACATTCGACGGTTCTTAATTCATGATAATCATGATCTAACCATCAAAGTGCACCAGTTTACGATTAGAACATTATATTTTAGCTAATTTAGACAAAACCACAACGAATTCATGAAATTTTTCGTTTATTAGCAAAGGAATAGAAATGAACACTTGCTTACACAAATTTATGGATCAGTAGAGATAAGTATAATATATGTTTAAAAAATTGCCTCTGACAGTCGGACAGACACCGAGTGATCGCATAAGTATTCCTTTGGACCAATTTCGGTACGGAAACCTAATATGATATAATACAATTCCAAAATATATTTACCCCTTATAGTTTCAGACTTCAAATGTACAATCAAGGAAACTGAATGATTATCAACTGATTGTGGCAAACTATCAGTGTTATAGACTATACCTAAATAATGTTTCAATTGAACAAACCTTCTTATGTCGTCAATATGTTCCTGAAATGATGCGCACAATTTAAGAATGTTGCGGTCCCTTCTCTCGATTTACAAGTCTCGAATATTCAAAAATAAGGTACAAAGTGTCAAACGACAATGCATATAAATTTAAATTATACCACAACATTGAATCACATTTGTATGTATAGTATATATAAAACCATTTCATTCGCACGGCCGCAAAATTCGATTGAAGATATTGTATGCGTTATGGTTAATTACATCTACAACCAACAGAGACTGGCACTGCTTCATATTACTGAAATAGCCGGGAGCGTGGTTTGAAAAATTGCCATTCATGCCATATTTGAAACCACTATCAGTGGTTTCAGCTAGTTACAAAGCTTCTGTGGGGCGAAACATCTGTAAAAGAAAAATATTATTCAAACTAATTTGAAGACAAATAGTACATTTTGATATTTTTGATACAAGTGCAGAAGGTAGGACATTAAAAATGATACTTCCGCACTTATGTCAAACGATGGTATTTAATACAGACGCGAAAACTATCAAAGAAAAATGCCGAAAATAAACATGTATGTGTAATATGCGACATGTATACTATTTTAACGTGTTATTGTGTACAATAAAGTGCTCACATATACATACATACATAAACACAGTAATTAAAATCAATGCCGCGATGACCCATGTTCACTTTCCAGCCGCGTGGAAAGGTGCAGCGGTCATAGGGATAGCAAAGCCCGATAAACCCCGGACCTCGCCTGCCACTTATAGGCTGAGCTTACTTAGCTCTCTCCTTCTCACTAGGATACTCAGATTTTCGGCTGAGAATAACGTCATCATCGACGAGCAGTTCGGCTTTAGATCCCCGCACTCGTGCGTCCAACAGGTGCACTGCGTCACGGAGTATATTATTTCAAGAACTGGTAGACCTAAAGTGATCATATACCGCGAGACCTGATATAGTTAGAAAGGCTCAGACTAGAATGATTCGCCATGTGCCGTGACGAACAAATGCTCCACCTTCGACATGAACACGGTCGCGACTGGTCGTGTTTCCCTGTATTCGGGGCAATAGAGGTTCCATCTTTATGATGTAGTTATAGGAAAGAGTGTCTAGCAGTCGATCTACTGATTGCTTCGTTATTCGTTATTTAACTAATAATATCTATATATTAAGGCCGGATTTTATAAAGATCCGTTAGACCAAAAGTCAGATCATATTTCAGTAACTCGGTACATTTTATGACATAACAAACCGACATAAAGTCTAACAGATCTTTATAAAACCGAGCCTAAGTTAATACGAGTATAACTTAACATCAAAATTTAGAACACGTTTATAAATATATATTCAATAAATTGGTACATGATTGTGTCATTCTGTATTACACCATCCACGTCAAAAGTAGGCGTTTTGAAATCACGTTCTAGCAGACGAAATTCGACAAATTACTGACAAATAAAAATCGCGTGTCAAATATATTCTAACCAGTTACAGCAAGTGAAACTTTTCTTATTGGTGAAATGGCATAAAACCTTTGTGAAATTAAGGTCTGCTTAAACTGGTCGAAATATTGGATTGGTCAATGAAAAATAAGATATTTTAGTTTCAACAACGTGGAAAATGGGTCACATTTCTATGTCAGTTTAGTATGACGTTACCTTTCTATACTATATCTATACTAATATATTATATTGCCATACACACTATGGCATAGTTTACATACATTTTATTTAATAATCGTATATATCGCACATATCAGAAAATATTAACTTTTTCCACCTTTATATTGCTGCCATTTGTAACATCTATTTAGAATACAGTTGCCGTCAGTTGAACAAGATAAGATCGTTGTTGGTCATATCGGCGAGGAATACGGACATCCTCACCTGGTGTTGTGACTGTGCAAATTTGAAATATAACGACCGAAAATGTTACCACCGGAGTCCATAGCTGGCAAAGTGACTGTTATTATTATTTTGTATATTGTGTTTCATCAATACTTCCCCAAGGGTAAGTGGTAGTCATAGAATCCTTAATAAATATACTGAACACATATCATCCGTTAAGTCTGTAATGCGGCAAGTTGTGGTTAAAATAGTTCGTTTCATTTTAGCTTTACGACATGCCCTTTTCGTCCATGGCACAAACCTACGGGCTGAGCTAGTCGCAGCAGCAGACACGGTTAGACAGAGTTACCCTTCCAAACAGCTGATAAAAACACTCATGGCACCCACTAATTATAAGTTAGATCTAAGTAATTTGTTTTAACAGAATAAACGTTGTTAGTTTTTAACGTGCCTTCATTTTGACTACCCTGATAACACATAATATATATTTATTTATTTTATTATTAATGCATATTTAATTCAAATGTAATTAAATGTGTTTTGTGGGCTCGGATTTGGGCCCGGAGGTCTTATAAATGGCATACTATAACTATGTAAGTTCCGTGACAATACTATATTATCTTAAGACGATCTTGTCGTATATGCAATTTTAGTGTTTTAAATGTAATATTATAATATAATATATTATAAATATTAAACTAGTGGCCGAAAAGGAGACGGCGGGACGACTTAGATACATTTTGTAAGGATTGGCAGGAGCTGGTACACGACCGAGACGAGTGGCGAAAAAGAGGGGAGGCCTTTGCCCAGCAGTGGGACACTTTATAGGCAAAAAAAAAACTAGTGGCTACGCCAAATCTTGGGATTAGGTAGAGGACCCCGGGTACCCTTCAGGATGCAACTGTATTGGGATAATGCTAGGATGATAATGAGTGTATTAAATATAATATTTTAATGCAATAAAAACGGACAAGTGAACAAGACTCGACCCCGACATTAGGTTAGCCTTTCGGTTACCCATACGTATAGTGTTAGGCGATGACGGACAAAAATAGTTAGGATGGAGATCAAGGCAGATTCGAGATGATGGAGGAAACCATGCGGGTTGGTTGGTTATGCAGGTTGAAATCGATCGGCTGGCAACCCTCCGGCCCTTCAGGCCCACCCCGCAGCGGTTTCAGGCGTGAGGAACTCACGTTCTCGCTCCCCCAGGGAACGAGTTACCGCTCGCTCCCGATCACGCTGTCTGAAGGAGACACTGACAGGAACAGAATTACAAGACCGACTGCACTGTTCTGAAGACAAAATGGACACGTCAGGATAGGAAACCGTAGGCGAAAGCCGTAAGGGAAAACGTACACGGCCGAAATATCCGGGTGATTTGCCGGCGAAGAAAGCCCCGCGGACTCCCGTCGTCACCGCGCCTTCTGTGAAGGCCCCTCCGACCCGTAGTGCCACTCTGGCAACGGACGGCGGGTCTTCGGCCCCCAGCTCGACTGCGACCTCAGCGGTCAACCCCGACAAGTCGGACTTGCATCCTAATTGACGCACAAAGGTGGCCAACTGCCTTGGCAATAGCCAGATAGCGGCAACGTATGGATTTCGTCGGCCTAATTTAGCCCTGTCTAGATGACTCAAACGCCGACGATCGTCCCATAATCCGTTCCGACATCTGCTGTGTCTGTGTATGAACGTAACTGCCACATTTGACATCTGTCTGCTGTCAAGTTGATGCTCTTTTTTTATTCGCGGCAGATCAAGGCACGATCATATTAATCCCTCCAATGTAAAATACTTGGGTATTATCTTGGAACGCAAATGGAACTTCGGGGAGTATTTCCGCCAGCTTGCTCCCCGAATAGTGGCGACGAACTCAGCCCTGGGTCGGCTGCTGCTCTATATAGGAGGGACGTCCGTCGCGTGCCGCCGCCAGTATGCCGGTGTCACTCGAAGCATGGCCCTATATGGGGCCCGATTTGGGTGGACTGGTTGAGCGCGACAAACAAGGGCCTAACTCAGAAGACCACAAAGGGTGGTGGCAACCATCTGGTCGCCACCACCCTTTGTGGCCTGCATATCTATGCAGGGCCTAACCTGACGGTGGCGTGCTTCTTGGCTGGCACGCCTCCCTGCGAGTTGGCGCTAAGCCGCACAGGGAGCAGGCATAGTGCTCCTTTTGCGAAACAGTGATCACGCACTGTACGTAGCCGTTGGCCGCGTCCTCCCCCTGTAGGGTCAGTGGGTTGGATACTCACATAGCATGGCCTTTCACGTCTGGGGAGAGTGTCAAGCGTCACTGACCTTCCCTTTCTTTGGTGCGGGTGTCCCGGCATGCGTGAGACGGGACCGACCCCTTAAAAGCAGAGCGGGTGACGCTTGTGTGTTTGAGTATGCTCTTCCCCTGTCTCTGGCTAGCAGAGAGGGTTGCGGGAGGAGAGAGTTCCACATAACCCCCATATGGCCTTCCCCGGGTCAGGGGTATGCATAATGCATTTTCATACTACAGAATTATTTCATGTTTTAAATGTAAGGTTATAAAAATATGTGCTAGTGGTGGTTGGCAGTACGTAATTTTTCCTTTGTCAGTTTAATGTTAGTAAGCAAATTTAAAAAGTTAGAGCAGCGGACAACAATGGTTTGTCTTAGGGAGCCATAAACAAGAAACTTCATATTTCTCTCCGAGCATGTTTGAGAAAAGGATTTAACGTACGCGACAAGACAGGAGTGCGGAATGGGAGGAATGCGAATGCACCACCCGCATACCCCCTTGTTTTGGGTGGCGGAGCACCGCGTGTCCCACCTCATACAGAACTCCTACAATGTCGCATACCAAATTATAAAGAGGCATACTTTACAGTTATTTAATCCATGTCATCACCTCGACGGGTAGCGAGCTCCTCCTTGGCAGGTGCAGCTTCCTCTCCTGCACTCCGTACGTGGCCTTGCTGAGCCACTGCTGGCAGCTGACGATGGGGCCAGGTTTCCGGCGGCCGCCGTTAACGCTGTGCCGCAACGCGCCTAGTGACGCGAGCCCGCGCAGCTCCGACGGGGCAACTGGGGCAGGAGCCGATCCGCGCCGCCGCGTAAAACACTCCTTCCCAGACAGCGTCCTCTTCCAAAACTCTGGTATAGTTGCTACTTCTCGCATTTTCTTCTCCTTCGGAGCTGAAATAGTAAGGATGATGACTCATGTTACAGTTTACATACATACTGTGGCTATATGGATATTAAAATCATAAAAATATATGGGACTACTAGCGCCCGCGGCGTTCTGTAAAAAATTTCTCAAAAGAAAAAATGAATGTTCGCCATCTTGGATTTGAAAATGGATGTCATTTTCGTAATCGGCACCCCGAGGAACCACAAAAATGACACCCATATCGATTTTTAAGCAAAATAAAAGTCCGCCATCTTGGATTCGAAAATGCATGTCATTTTCGTAATTGGCACCCGAGGAACCTCGACGATGACACCCGTATCGATTTTTAAAAGCAAATTATTGTCCACCATCTTGGCTTGTCAATCAGTATGGAGCGTTTTCAGTGCTAGTTAGCTATGATGTACTTGCCTCTCATTTTCGTCTTTTGTGTTGCTCTAATTGTAGTCGATTCCATACAAGCATTTGATCGTCTAAAAACTGATTCGAATGGCATGTTTTTTTTTGTCATCATGCCCTTTATCAATTTTACTACACAGTACAAGCTCATGCTCTGCGCGGGTGCGAGGAAATGAATACATTGTCTTTGTACTGTGTATTTATAAACAGTGCCGTATTAACAGATAATTAAAGTAGGTAGGTAAGCATTTAGACATCTTTGGTGAACCAAATGAATACAAGTGCCAGTTGAGAGGAGGGGCTCTATGGTCTAGAAATGCTTACCACATCTAAATGTCTTATCCGTAACTAAATTACAAATATAATTTCCGCTGTGTTTATGATCAACAAGGTTTTTTTTTAAATCATCCCTTTGTATACATAGTTCTAATACACTGATTGTAATCTGTTTTATTTCATAATCTAGCCTAACCTATCGTAAAAAACAAGTAGTACTTAAGTGAGTGACATGCCACTGATTTGCACGAAATGTTTTGCTACTAGCTTTTTCACGAGGACAGCTAAAGAGTACTTACAACTTGGATCTTTTCAAGGCGGAAGTGAATATACACATCTAGGTTGACATGTTGCACTCTTGAGCTCACCATCACTTATCATCAGGTGAGAAAGAGGTCAAAAGATAGCGTTTATACTTATTAGCATATCCATACTAATATTATGAATGCGAAAGTATGTCTGTCTGTCTATCTATCTGTCTTTTACCTCTTCACGCTTAAACCGCTGAGCCGATTTAGATGTATTTCGTGTGGAGATAGGTTGTCCCGGAAAAGGACATAGGATAATTTTTATCCCGGAGATCATTCCTTAAGGGGGCGGAAGTTTGTATGGGAGGAGCGATGACTAGGTAGGTAAGCGCCTGATATAAAAAATAGCAATTAAACTCTTATCGCGTAAGCTTTATCTATTAACAAAGTAGATAGTTACTGTATGTGATCATGTCGGTGGGCATGGACTTGCGCCGTCGCGCAAGGTCGGCGCGCGCGCCAAGCGGCACGCCGGCGAGGTTCTCGCGCAGCTGACTGCCGCGCGTGCCCGTCACTTCACGTATAGACGGGTCGCGATTCTCTTTCTCTATATTACGTGAACAATCCGTAATGTCTAAGTTATTATTTTCAGAAGCGTCATCGTTATCAGTCTTATCAGTATCATATTTTTTGAATATATTGCTAAATCTGCCCTCTTTTTTACTTGTGTCGAACTTTTGGCTCATCTCAGTCTTAATGTACCGGGACGGGTAGATGGCGTCTTCGTTGCTCGTGTGGAGCGGCCGAGCGGCGAGTGCGTGAGCGCGAGCTACGGTCTCCAGCGGCGGGAAGGTTTGTTGCCGGATAAGCTTGCAACTGCCACCATCTTTGAGAACTGTGTTCAAGCGGGTCGCCTGGATCGGAGTAGTGATCGACGCTATCGAAGAATCGGGAAGTAGTTTTTCTGTGCTCAACATCTTTTCTGTCGGTTTGGCATGCTCACAGTGTCCGCGAACACTTAGTTGCGAATGCAGAGAATGTTCACTGCTCAGCGGGCTGCCACTTGTGTGAATTCTGGATTCAGCGAGGGTAGGTGTTCGACTCTTATCTTTACTCTTGAATTTGGAATCTTGGAATACGTTTAACGGGACCGAGAATCGCCTGAGGTGTTCCTTTAAGCCGTGGGTTTTGGCAGGGTTGAGCGAGCTACGGCGCAGCGGCAGCAGCAGCTCGGAGCTAGCGGAGAGGTTGGTGCCGGAGCACGTGTCGAGGTCGTCCTCCGCCGCGTCCGCGTCCGATATCTCCGTGCCCGTTTCCTCCGCCATCTCCTGCGCCAAGAGCATGTCCCACTTGTTCTGATTGTATAGTAGATGTTTAAGCATCTGATCCGAGAGGTCGTTCTTCAAGAAGCGGTGCCATTCAGATATTAGAGGAGTAACAACGAATTTGAAGAATCCTGCAAGGAAAATAATATAACGTTAGTACGTTAAAATTAAAACCCAAAGGATTTTACCAGCGCATTTCGGTCGTATGGAGGTAAACATGTTATATATGAACCAATTACGTGTTTTATTGTGTCATACATATACTTATGTGATACATTATTTTTGCTTGTCCATTATAAATATGTCATAGGACTAATATAATAACAAGATGCAAGAAATATAATACATACAAATAACGCACTGAATCCAGCTTTCTACCATATATATGAATTTTACTATCTTAGCATTAGGTACCAAGAATACTCTGCTAACATTATAGAGTTCATCCTAAGGGAACATCTAACAATTTCAAGTCATGAGAGGACACGAGGACACTCGAAATACCCACACTTATACACGCATACAAAAAAGGATAACAAATAAAATTGATAGTCAAATTACCTGTTTGAATCTTAGGGATAGACGTAGTATGGCGATCGCATAGAGCGGTAACGGGCAGGTTAAGCTTGCGTTCATAGTCGCCCTGTCGGAAGAACTCCTCGCACACCTTGAGACTCCACTTGCGGCTTATCTCCCACGGGCGGCACGGGTTGGAGATGTCCGCGCACTTCAGCGCAATCTGCAGGACCAAGTGCCGATGCTCCTTCTTGGACATGTCGAGGCTGTCTGTGTCAAGGTAACCCTGTAGATTAAACGGTGCTCAGTTTCCATCATCGAAACTTCGGTCCATTATTTTATACTCTAATCAACATATATGACGGATCAGTTTGGTTTATTAATCGAGAATATCATAAATATGAGAAATTGTTACCTATCCGTCGAAGGACAACCCTAGTGTACAGTCAGCATCAAATAGATAGTGACAGTGAAGGTCTCCAAATATACCGCAACATCTAAATTTACCATTAATATTAAGTCATCCAAAGTAATCAAATAATTCATGCCATCCACTGTCTACAAATATACCAAAGCACACACAATGCCTGATACTTAGTAACATTCAAACCGTCATAAACACCATTACAGCCACATCGCCGCCGGTAGCGTAACACCCGAAGTATCCAAAAATACGGAACACTTAAGAAAAATGAACTTTATTTTTAATGAAATAGATTTCAATCATAGTTTGGCAACTTTGTATTTTGACAATCATCGAGAAGAGTGGCGATCTGTCAAATAATTTCCTCTCTTTCTTTATGCCTATGACTACGAGTACAATATTATTAATTTTGCGGCCGAGTTTTTAAATGAAATATAGTAATTTTATTTATTTAAAAGATCTACTTATATGAGTGGGTTTAGATTCCAAATTAAATCGAATGTTATCAGTGATACCGGAAAAACAAGTACTTACCCGTAGTATAGAATAAATGCAGTACTGGGTACTTGTATATACATACTTGGTTCGAAACACAATGTGATCGAGAAACGGAGGCAAATGTTTAAATAACGCAGGTACACGAATAAAATAATGTTTTAATCAAACACACATTTAATCAATCAATCACACACGTTGTTGTTTCGGGAAATAATAAGCAGTATTAACAAATGTGAAAAAAAAAACAACTTTAAACTAAAAAATAACAGAAAGAAAGCAATTTATATTTTTTAATAGCGTGTATATCCACCTTCAGCAACGATTATATCCGATAATCGTTGTCGCATGGACTGCACCGCATTAGAACAAAAGACATTTCCCCGTAAAGACTCCCACGTCTCTACAACGTGTCTTCGTAAGGACTGTGTATTTCTTACCCTGTTGTTGTCCCAAAGTTGAACCATTTTTCCCCAAACGTTCTCTATAGGGTTTAGATCCGGACTAAGAGGAGGAAAAACTATTTGCTTCAGGTACTCTCTAGTCTCGGGCTCATTTAAATAGTTTTTTTAATACTATTCTGCAGTTATGAACCGAACTGTTAACTTGAACAAATCGGACGGTTTCATTGGGATAGTATATCTGCGTGGTGGGCAACAAAACATCACTTAAAATCTCTTTATATTTTTGCCCATTTAATCTACCACCGACTTCTATCAGTTCACCAGGACCAGCTTTAGACATCCATTCCCAAAATCCCAATGTGATTCTACCACTCCTATTATTCGGTAAAACGTTCTATTCCTCATATCTGGAATTGTTCATTCGCCATAATGACAGCCGCCCACGAGCAGAAGAACAAAATACTTTCTCATCCAAGAATACCACATTTTCAAAATTGAAATTCAGGTATCTACGTGCCAACTCTAATCTTTGAGCTTTGTGCCTATGTGTAAGGAAAGGCTTTTTTGCTGGTATTCTGTGTCGCAAACCACCCTCCCGTAAACGTCTTCTTATGGTGGTTTGTGATACTCTATGTTCGGTTGCCAAATTACGCGAATTCACAAACCGATCATCAAGAGCCCGCTGCACAATTTCTCCATCTTCAATGGCAGTTGTTCGACGAGGACGTCCAAAGGAGACGTGATTGTTGAGATTGCCTTCCGTGGTCTTTCTCTCTATCCATCGGTAGACTGTAGATCTCTAAAAATAACAATTCATTATTAGTATTTTTAACTAAAATAGGCACACCATGTGAGGTAAAAAACAAACGGAGTAGACAACTTACGCTTATGCCCAGTTCATTTGATATGTCTGTTATTGAAACACCCTCCTGTTTTAAATGAATAATTTTATGTTTAACATCATCACTAATACGTATCGTGTCCATTTTGAGGCTTGTACAAGATTACAATTACTTATTAATCTTATTAGATAGCAATTAGCAATGACATATCACGCACTTGACAGTGTAAGTACGAGTAGCTATGTTGACAGTAAAACGAAGTTTATTTTTTAATTTTAAGCAAATATAAATCAACCTCCTTTGCCTGAATTCGAAACTCACTTTGAAAAAGAACACTTGCAATTAGGTAGACCATTCCAGAACGATCATTTTTCGGGTTCCGTAGCCAAAATGGCAAAAACGGATAGATTCTATAGATTCCCTTATAGATTCATCATGTCTGTCCGTCTGTATGTCACAGCCGATTTACTCGGAGACTATAAGCTCTACAATGAAATTGGGAACTTAGCTTGAGTTCCGATGACAATACAATAATATATATAGTCAATAGTATTACAAATCCAAGATGGCCGCCGCCACAAAATGGCCGACTTTACATTCTTTCGTAACACTTTGTCATGGGTAGGTATCAAATGAAAGCTCTTGGCTAATAGAATACAACACAATATAAAAAAATGCTATGCAAAAAGATGGCGGCTGATACAAAATGGCGGACTTCATAATTATTTTATATATTTATTTATAATGTAATTTCATAAGAAACGAAACAATGGAATGATTTTATTGGTGAAAGCGATTTGTATATTCATACACGCAGTCACAATTATAGGGTGAATGAGGACATTCAATAAAACAGAGACCGGTACATCGCTCACAGAATAAGTACATTATGTTTATTTTTTCGTCGTCGTAACTGTCGTCGTTATCAAAAAACAACGTGGTAACTGATATTTCTTCCTTATCAATGTTGATTTTCAAACGCATTTTGCCGGCATTTGTTCCGTATTTTTGGACACTTCGGGTGTTACGTTACCGGCGGCGATGTGGCTGTAATGGTGTTTATGACGGTTTGAATGTTACTAAGTATCAGGCATTGTGTGTGCTTCGGTATATTTGTAGACAGTGGATGGCATGAATTATTTGATTATTTTGGATGACTTAATATTAATGGTAAATTTAGATGTTGCGGTATATTTGGAGACCTTCACTGTCACTATCTATTTGATGCTGACTGTACAAGTGACTAATAACAAATACCAAGTGCGGGTAGTTCGAAAAACCATTGCGGCTAGAATACGTCGATATCCGCTTACGTCAGACGGCTTGTGACTAAGGATGTTGTGATAAATCCTAAACGCCAGGCGACCTCAATGATGTTAATTATTATGTCCCATTTACTAATACATGTAATATTAATAAAAATGAAATGAAACGAAATTATTTATTCTTCCATTTAGGCATATTACATGCATCTATGAATGTCAAAATATTACCACCGGTTCATAAAATAAACCTCTGCCTCGAAAAGAACCGGCGTAAGAAACTCGGCGAGGTGGCATTTTTTCAATAGACTTAGGTATACGAATAAACTCTGCTATGTGGCAAAACCAGACCAAAGAAGGTACTCAATTCATCGAAATATAATATATATTTCGATAACTCAACTAAGTTGCAGCGATAAGAGCCTATGCTAGACTGAATAAGGAAATACATACTTGAATATAACCGTACCAGTATGCAAAAGAGACAGACTCGTCTGAAAATTATTAGATAAAAATTGTATTTGTTCATATACATATCTACGTATAGGTCATCTTAGATGTCTACTGTGAGACGAGGAAATTATACGTGAAAACATTGTGTTGCGTATCTTACGATTTACAATAAAATGCAAATATACTTTATTGCACATCTAAAAAAAAACACAATACAAAACATAAAGCTTAAAGTAGAAGTAAACAACAAGCGGTCATATCGCAAAAGGGTGATCTCTGCCAGACAATCTTTGGGTAGCGGAGATTCCATTAGAACACATTCAACAATTTCTATACAGTAAAATTTAAACAGAATACTAATATTAACAAGCTAATATATTTATGCCAGAGCATTATAATTTTATAATGCTCTGGCAACAAACCACCTAGATTCCAACTTTGTCCAAAAAGGAACCATCAAGCATCAGGCTTCAGGACCAGAGAGAAAAAGTCAAGTCAAGTGAAGTGCCCCTAATCTCTTGCATGTACCAACGACTCGAACTTCCCGATTTTTCGAACTTGTTTCTTCATCGAACGCTAAAAAGAGTTCGTAAAATGGAGAGTTCCATTGCATACCACATACAAACAATCCGCTAAAGAACGATCTTTTTCCAAGATTTTTTTTAGGTAGCGGAGAAAGAGATTAAATAATCTGCAGTAGGTAATACGGAAACTATTATACACCGAAGGTTTAACAATTAATATGAATACACTATGTTACTAGTACAAGATAACTAAACAATATAAACTTCAGCAGAAGAATAATGAAAATAATTTCATATAATAATTGAACCAGAAATCAATGGATACTTATAAACAATGGATTAACAGAGATAAACTTTATTTAACCAAGGACTGTATCCTACTCGTAGAAGTTATCGAAAATCATCTAAAACACGCTAGCGATCTGGGTGAAGTTGAAGTGTGAAGTATATTTTAGACGTAGTTTAGTGAGATTAGAAACCATGAGATGTAAATTTTGAAATCGGAACCTTCTGATCGGTTAATTGATTTAATGCCCCAAAGTGGTCAACTATCAGGAAGAGCACAAGATTGTGTCCTTGCGTTAGGAGCGAGATATCAGAGCCGGTAGCTGTCGCGTCACGCGTTGCGTAGCCGTAAATATACGGTTGCGAAAGTCTGGTTATCTTTAACGTATAGCCCTGCTGCGAATGAACGATTCACGCTAGATGTGACACCTCTAATTTAACTTTCTTTTTTACACGCGCAGGATATACATGTCACGTAGGTAGACAATGTCATCCTTCATTTATATATGTTAAAACGAGGGTAATTTTCACTTCTGTTGCTTATTATATGTAAGTATTGTATGTTCTCTTAGAGAACAAACTTGGGGCGTGACTTCTTGAAATAACTTGAAGTATCTTTATACATAAGATCTTGCATCAAATCCGGTTATTCTGATTTTTTGCAGACTTGTTTATGATGAATGATCCAAATTTGTGATCCGATCATGTGATCGCCGAACGCAACTTTGTCATAAATCGAAAAACCGATTAATTATAACTCTAAAGAACCAGTTACTGACAGTATTTCCTCAGTTCTCATTTTTAAAGTAGACTAAATTTGATAAAATGTGAGACTAGAATTGTCTGTGGCGCCATTGATATACTTACCCCTTCGCCAAAGGTGTAGGAGAAAAATCTGCCACGTTATTAAAAACATCCATTAATCGTTACTACGTCAGTCTCGAAATCGTTCCCGGCGTGGGAAGAGCTCCGTGAAATGTGCTGTTTTCGGGAGCAAAAACATTTTAATATATCTAATTCACGAAAAGATGAACTATCATTTCACTTGCACGTATGTTTTCGCTTCAATTATCATTTTATGCACTATTGAAGTTTTTATTAAAATCGTAAATCGAGCATGGATTACAAAGTTGATTTTAAAACATTCGTACTTGACCATCACGCTTAGCCGCTATTTTGACATCAAACTTCACCATATATCGGACCTACAAGAACTACTCTGAAATGTGATCCTTGGTGAAATTGGTCAATTAAGCCATGCGACAATTGACCTAGTATAAACCCTTGTAAGGTCGAAATTTTTGCTCAAATTTAGTGTTTTGAGTATGCGTGCGTGATTGTTTTAGTATAGGTGCGTAGTAATGGGAGAAAGTTTTGCAAGCCCAAATTTTGGCGAAATATTTTGTTCGGAAAGATGCACTGAAGGCGTCTCTTGTCTTAAACGCTCTAAGGGTAGACCCAATAGTTTCCGCCATAAAGTCTTTCAAATAAGTTTATAATTTTTTCGATCTTCGCACTTTACGAAAAGTACCCCTTTACTGTACTAATAAAGTATTTACTTTAACCTAACGGTTCAACAATTCAAATCATAGATTGATAATAATAATAACTAGAGTCCCGCAGCGGCGTCGAAACACCGCAATAACACGGAAATGTAATGTGAAGTTGTTCCTTTTCTGAATAACTATCGGATATTTTTTTTGTAATTTGTACCTCTTTTAGGAACACTAAAAACATGTAAAAAAGGTGTCTTTTAAAATCGACAGTTCCTTTTCACTGTCACATGCCGGACCAAAACTAAGCCTATTAGTAGGCTGCTAGCTAAGTTATCCTGACAACGTGGATGCGGCTCATCATTATCATCATAATTAGTCGTTCTCTCAATGCTGAGGATGTCATCCGAAGAACGTCGTCAACTATCGACAGTATGTCAGGACCGCATCGCATATTTCGGACACTTCTCACGACGTTCTTCGTATGACATGGTCCTCAGCACTGAGGGAACGACTAATGATGATTATAATGATGAGCCGCATCCACGTTGTCAGGATAACTTAGCTATCAGTCAACTAATAGGCTTAGTTTTGGTCCGGCATGTGACAGAGAAAAGGAACAGTCGATTTTAAGATACACCTTTTTTTTACATATTTTTAGTGTTCCTAAAATAGTACAAAATGTCTCCGATAGTTATTCAGAAAACGAACAACTATATAAATTTCCGTATTATTGCGGGGTTTCGACGCCGCTACGGGACTCTAGTATATAAATAGTACTACCGCTGTAAATCTTATCGCAATGTGATTCTGGCAAGTATTTTATCAGCAGAACTACCATGACATTTTTATAACAGCGCTGTACCCCACATTTAAACATAAAATAATTAGGTAGCGTGAAAATGCATTACGCTTACCCTGGGGGTTACGTGGGGCTCTCTCCTCCCGCAACCCCCTCTGCTAGTCAGAGAGGGGAGAAGCATACCCAAATACAATGGTGTCACCCGCTCTGCTCTTAAGGGGTCGGTTCCGGCTCACTCAAGCCGGGACACCCGCGCCAAAGAAGGGGAAGGTCAGTGACGCTTGACTTTCCCCCCAGACGTGTAAAGCCATGCCATGTGGGTTCCAATCCACTGGCCCTACTGGAAGAGGATGCGGCCAGTGGCTGCGCTTGTTTCCACCCATGTGCGAGATCACTGTTTCGCAAAAGGATGTCTCCGTCTTCTAGGATCGCTCGCCTCGCAACACGGCCGACACGACGTTGTGAAGCGAGAGATCACCCACTCTGACAGCTGTCGCCATTGTGCGGCGCTCCTCGGCCCAGCGGCTACACTATTTCAAGGTGTGCTGGGCCGTATCGTCGTCAGCGCCGCACTCATGACAGGCGGGGTTGCCCTCTCTTTTATTTTTCTGCACATAATGACACAACAATGTCCGCTGATTACCTGCGCCAACCTGTACCGCACACCACATTTACATGGGCCCTCTCTAACCATGAGTCAAACGATCAGAGGAGCGCACCTATGGTGCGGATTCCATAAGGGCAGTCCCCCAGGTCGCTCTTCCATAGCTCCCTAAACCTGCGCTCCGTCTGCCTTTTTGCCACCCTCCACCTCTTCGGTAGCGGGAAACTCTCCCGATGCCCTGCACCTTTTCCGCTCCCTGAGCGCCTCAGCTAAGATCTCCGCGTGCAACTCTGAGGGAGGCGTGCCAGCCGCCCACGCCACCGTCACGTTAAGGCCCTGCATATTCTGGCCGCCACCACCCTTTGTGGCCTTCTGAGCAGGGCCTTGATTGCCACGCTCAACCGTTCCATCCGAATCGGGGCCCCATATAAGGCAAAAGGGCCATACTTCGAGTGACACCGGCATACAGGCGGCGGCACGCCACGGACGGCCCTCCTAATATATTGATCCTCAAGCCGTCGCCATTATTTGGGGAGCAAGCTGGCGGAAATGCTCCCCGAAGTTCCATTTGCGTTCCAGAATGAGATCCAAGTATTTTACATTGGGCTTCACAAGGATCATTCTCCCGCTCACCCTTAGTGAGACGCCCCCGGGAGGCCACAACCACCTCCCCCGAAGATTATTGCTTCCTTTAGGTATTGCAATTGTATTTGTATGCGGTATGGTATTTGTATGATTACCCATAAGCTCCGTTGCTTTGCCACCTCCGACCGCCTCAAAGCCTCATTCAGCTCCGCTCCCCAAACAGCCACCATTGTGTCGTCTGCATAGCAGATGAAGGCCATCCGGGGAAGGAGGACACCCCTTATCCCGCCCGGTTATACCCCAGGGTCGGCTCCATAGTAGAGGTGTAAGCACCCCTGGGCCACACCACAGGCCCCATGGCCTCCTTGTTCTCCTTTGCCCTCCCCTTTCTTCATAAAGCACCCGCTGCGTGAGGTAGTGCCCCTCGATCCGCCTCAGGTAAGGAGGGACTCCATGATATTGGAGTTACATTGAGCCCGCATGTTTTAAATACTTCTTGATCCGGAACGCGAGTATTCTTTCTAACATATTCCCGGTCTCGTCCAGCAATACAATGTGCCTCCACCCTGAAGGGGAGTCCGCTGGGCGATTTGCCATCCCGAGGACAGAAAATCTTCTCAAAGTCTTCTAAAGGTTAAATCGCCAATAGGAACAGGACTCCTATCGGCGCCCAAGAAACTGTTAGGGTTAACAAAGACGCCAAGAGACTACAACAGAGACGGGCGTCCAGTCGTTCACGACAATGAATGGCTTAGACCTCTTTATTCTCTCCAAATTTTGAATATGAGAAAATGAGTTTGCATATATATTTATTTGAAGTATAAAGGTCATGACAATTTAATACTGGGATAAAAGAAAAAATAAGTTACATGTTGACGTTGAATTAACGATACAATACGTCTGTCATTCATGTAAACAGTGTAAGAAAGAGAGAATTTTCTTGGGGTTGTGGATATATGTAGCTGACTCAAAAAAGTATATTTTTCATGCTGAAGAACTTACCACAGGTTTGAGTTTAGTTATTGTTTAATTTCTTTACTGTGTTATGTAAATTCAAAACAGGAGCCACGTCGCGTGACGTCACGCGACCAAAATCACGTGGTCAGCGCACAGTAGTTTTTTAAAATCCATTATTTAGTCCATTTTCTACAAATATAAGAAAAAATAAGAGTTTTATGCAACTCTGCAGCATGAGACGAATCTAATGTCAATCTATTCATTAAAATCGGACCACAATTGTAGATCTGATGGGGTGTACAAAAATCGGCCTCGCGTAATATACAGGCTGTCCCACGGCTATGCCACATGGAGGGAAAGTACCTTGAATATTGTAAATGGAACATTTTACTGAAAGAAGACATTATTTTAATTTTAAAAACAATTTAAATTGCATTCACAGATATTTAAATAATAATTAAACCGTGAACCGGGAATCGAACCCGTTACACAAGAAAAATAATTACCCTATAGCTTTATCATACCAATCGAAAGGCTTCATCATATGGATTATTTTTTGCTAAATAACATAGTATCAGAAATAAAAGGAAGACCGTGAATTTTAACATTTTTAATACAAAATTAATCAATTTATCACGTGTAACGGGTTCGATTCCCGGTTCAACCATAAATATATTTAAATATCTGTGAATGCAATTTACAATGTTTTTTAAATTCAAGTAATGTCTTCATTCAGTAAAATGCTCCATCTACAATATTTAAGGTACTTTCCCTCCATGTGGCATAGCCGTGGGACGCCCTGTATATATAGATGTTCTCTAATTGAAATTTAGCTGGCCTCAACGAGGACGAACAATCGATATCATGTTTACAAATTCCCCATGAGCGTCTGCAAATATACTACGCGTCATAACCTCCGTGTTTGAGTTTGCCAAAAGTCGTAGTTTTATGTGACACACTGGCGAGCACTGTCGAGGAAATTGGTGCTGCATATTGTGTCTTAAACGTGTTAGCATGAATCTCCGAAAATTTGTAATGCTCGACTTACGTGTTTAAGCTAGTAGTAATCGCCTCTAACACGGTCAGGTCAGGAAAAGCAAACAATTTTTTTAGGGTAAGCGCGTATTAGCGGCTTAGTGCAGCGTTTAAATCAGTTACGCAGATTTGTCGCCAACATTTTCAAATATATTTTACCACATCAGAAAAGATATTTATGTTAATATTTATATAGACAGGCATGTAATATACCTCAATCATCACACAGCAGTTACACTTTACACACTTTTTTCCTGTTTTTAATTTTACTAATAGCAGGTACCTGTGCATTTTTAGAAATTAAAAACCTTAAACAAAAAAAAATGGGCCAGCCTGAAAGGCCGAATTAGGTACCATTGAGGTTTTATCTATATAAACAAAAATAACTCGTTTTTAAATTAGAATAAGATTCCTTGTTTGTAATCTCTGGTATATATATATATAACATTCTCATCAATGTATAATTGCCGGTGTGAATTTCTCAAGAGTTGGTAACTTCAAAACTCGGATTTCAATTTTAAAAGTAATAACAAAAGTACTGGTTCTTTTATAAACCGCCCTGAACAAGTTTGGCTTCGTTGCGACTCTAGACGGGAGCGGCCATTTACATTTTGTTCTTGGATAGTGACAACAGGCGTATTTTGAAATTCGGCGCCCGGGCTAATAAGTTTCGCCGCCCCAGAAGTCAACAAATAAAAAAGATTTGAATGAAAAAAATACAAACTAATTATTTTTTAATAATGTCTACATGTTTTTGCGGTGTACAGATTTATTTTCAAAGAATCAGTAGTTAATATTAATGTACGGAGTCCGACACTCGACGGAATAGATCCAAAACCAAAATAAAATGCAATAGGCCAGGGGCGGCGCCCCGGGCCAAGACCCGGATGGCCCTAGGGTAAATACGCTCCTGAGTGACAAAGAACAAAAAGGAAATAATGTTTTCTTCAAGCCTTCAGTGGAATTAAACAAAATGTTGTAAAACTTAGCGGCAGTTGGCCAATCGCGTTCATTACGTAACGTATTCTATAACTTCATTCGAACACTCCCGAGGCTCGAAAACCAGCTCTCTTTCAAATCTAAGCTAATCAATTTTTAAAAATACGGATTAGTATACATACATCCTACGCCGATGTTAGAGCAAGATAACTGAAAACTGAGGACAGGGGGCAGGGCTATTATAACATCTAAATTGCGTGAAATATAGGCATGGTTGATTGTGTACGAGTGGCTAACTGTCGAACAGGTGACCCTATCTGACTTTAAGTAAGTGTGATCAAGCTAAAGCTGCAAGTTGCAGTGTCGTATGTAAATAGGTGTTTACAACCTACCTTGAACTGGCTGAGATATTCCTGCTGCCTGGTGATGTCGGTGGCAAGGATGAGTGAGCTGATCTGACGCTCCAGCGTGGCTCGCAAGTCGCACGTCTGCTCCAACAGTCCGCTCTCGTTCAGGCAACTTATCGCCGAGCGCCAGTGATGATTCTCCAAAACCGACGTGTTCTAGACAATTCATACCAATTTGTATTAACTACGACCTATTAATCCATTAACTTTACCTATACATGAAAGCTTGCGCCAAATCCAGTAGGTCTGATATTTGTCGATTTATTTATGATGCTGGCCCAATGAACAATCTAAGTTTGTGACCTCGAGCGTCGAACGAAACTTTGACAAAAATCGAATAACCGATTATAACCCTACTATACTACTACTAGTCTACTACTACAACTACGCGGACTAGTTGCTGATAGTACCTTCTCAGGACATTTTTATAGTAGACTAAATTTGCTACTTTAAGAGACTAGCTGTAGACCCAATATTTTCCGTGATAAAGCCTTACCAAGTTTGCGCAGTGCGAAAAAATGATAAATTTTGAAAGGCTTTATCTCGGAAACTATTTGGTCTACAGATTTTTCGATTCTAGTTTCATATTGTAGAAAATTTTGTATACTTTATAAACATTGTGAAAAGGTAATATTACAATAGACCTAGTCCGTTTTACAATATTTGTCAAAAATAAAAATAAATTTTAACCCTAAAGGACTAGTTGCTAATAAGGATATCAGTTTGTTCTCCTCTACAGGTCGCATTTCTCAACCGATTCTCGTGAAATTTTGTGAGCAGTTTCAGCAATTATATAAATTTCAAAAACTTTTCTTTATCAGTGTTTCTGCGGGCGGATTTCGGTTATTCTCCTCTACAGGTCGCATTTCTCAACCGATTCTCGTTTTTTTTGTAAGCAGGTTCGATAATTATAATAGTTTTAATGGGAGCGCTTGTGGCCCAGCGGCGCCCGCGTACCGCATGCAATATGCGAGGTTAAGCAACGACGGCCCAGGTCAACTCTTGGATGGGTGACCACTTTGTGTGGTTATTAACAGAGCGCTCCCGTGCTCCAGAAGGCACTTTAAGCTGTTGATCCCGGCTGCTGTCTATGATAGCGGTCGTTAAGGCGGTTGCCAGAGCCAGATATGCAAAAGTACCCCAAGAATGATCCTATTTTTCTAAGAATCTTTGAAATTTGTCGACTTGGGAAAAATATATATAATTCTTGATTATATTATCTTTAATAACACAGCTTTCGATACACGATTCATAACACTTCGCTCAATACAATTAATTCCCAAAGTAACCTCCAATTCGAATTTTTACTCCAACTTTACTTGATTTTTTACTATGTGACACTATAACACAAAAAGGAGAAAAATCAATTACTACTAAAATAGTAATTCGCCAGCTTCCGAATTGCGAAAATTTGAGGCAATATTTTTGAAATAAATAAAAATCGACAAATTCTATATTGTAAGAAGATATCGACTAATGGGCCTGCAAGCTCTATCTCCGTTCCTCTTTCGAAATGTGACAGTGATGGCTGAGCGCCCTTGCCAGACGGACCTGTACTACGTTTTCCTAAAAAAAATATTGGACTTGATTACATTAGTGTTGTATATTATAGTTACTTGTCATGAAAACTGTTGTGTGTAGTTTGTAATTTAAATTAACTGATTATGAATGAACATTACAATCCTATACATACATATACTTTAAAATTTCGCACTTTAGAGTCAGGCACCAGTAGCGCAGTGGTTTGAGAGGCAGGAAATGAAAGCGATAGAGGGAGATTACAGAAGTGTCGAGGGTTCGAATCTGAACTCGCGAAATTGGCGCACGCCTAAACTTTTTGTTTCTTTCTTTTCTATCTATTTGGACCTCAATCCCGGGATTTCGGGATCCCGGGATTTTACATAACGAGTAAGTGACAGTTTACCGTCACATTGTAGCTATCTATGTTATATATAAGTAGGAAAATAATGTAGGATAGAGAACAATAACAAATACTAACGAGTTAAGAACAACTCATGTCAAACACAGCTCAAACATCTTGAACCCACGCATCGCACAGGTGAATAATACTGATCAGGTTCCTAGTCTATTGGAGGAAGAAGATACCCATTAGGTAGGTGAGTCATGGTAATTATGCTTATTGATAGTATGCAAACAACAATTTTAACCTTTGTACTAACTGCCTAACTAGAATAACATTGTTTTAACTTCGTGTACCAGATTTGCGTCGTAAATTGATTTACTTTTAACATCTTTCTACCGAAATGGTTTTCGAATTAAGACTTGAAAATTATGAAATATTGTCAATTGTAGCGTGCATTGGTAGCGTGTATTAGAAGGATCACAAGGATATATATATATTATAACTTTGTTAAAGTATTCAACTATTACGATTATTGATTAAAATGTATTTTTCATCACACCAGCTGGTAAAGGCTCTCTTGATACTTCAAAAACTGATGAAAAAGTTGCGTTTTATCCACAAGTGGCATAGTAATTAGATGCAAATTTTGAGTTGTTTCCTCATTTTGCCTGGTAGAGTTGACTTTTAAGTTATGATGTGTAATGTATTATATTTAGAATTTTTCTTGAGTTGGTGTAGTGAAAAAAAAATTGTATTTCACTCGGTGGCAAAGTTTGTTTGACCCTCGTGCCTTGAAACCCTCGCAACGCTCAAGATAGTTACGAGGTTGGCAACCCCTTGTCACGCCGAGGTATGTATAGTGCTTTTCTCAAACATACAATGAAATAAATAAAAAAAAACTCCAAGATATCAGTTTAATTTATATATAATTAACACATAGGTATATTTAATATTACTATTTCTTCATCGCTGTTGTCATCGGTGTCGGAACTCATATTAAAAAAGGTAACAAATTCAACAACGCATAAATCCAATTAAAGAATGAAAACGAAAACAATTATGCCTCTAAAATGATTTAAAAATACCTTCACGGTTTGAGTAGACATTTTTACCGCTAATATTTAGATGAAATATTTTAAATGTGTATTTTTGTAGTTAATTATTGGTGTGCGTTAATAATGTGTTATTTAATACTTTATTTAATACTTTTTACAAACCAGTGTCCTGATAGTTCATTTAAGTCGCCACTTCTTACGTGGCGCTGTGATATCGCCATTGTACCGAGGGGTGGGACGGGTGGCGTGACGAGATGCGCGATTTCAGATTTCATACCCCAACGGCCTTAAGCCGATAAAGAGGCCTTCGGGCGGCTTGAGAACTTCTAACAGTCTAGTTGCCCACTCACTTGACAAGCTTAATCCCAATAAGGTCCAGTTTCCCCCTGGATTGGAAGGTCAGATGGCAGTCGCTTCCGTAAAAACTAGTGCCTACGCCAAATCTTGGGATTAGGTAATAATAATAATAATAATCTTTATTGACTTATAAACCTAATACAATGTTTCACCACCCAGGTAGCGTACCCTGGGAATCCCAGGATGCAATAGTACTGGGATAACGCTAGGAGGATGATGAAACAATTGATCTACGCCGTCCTGTGATTTTATCATTTAGGACGCTGGTCAGGTTGAACGGGAGCAAAGATTTCAATAAATACAGGGGCATATAACCAGAGTATTGAGTATGCATGTGAACACGCGTCTCGTACGTTCTAAGGAGGGGAAGCAATGGAGTCATCCAGCGCTAACTCGGTTCACAGTAACGAATGTTCTGATTTGTTACCGCGCGGCCGCTCACTGATTTGGTAGGGTCAATCAAATCTATTACTTGCTACGAATTAGTGTCCGAGAACTCCAAAATCAAATCCAAACAATTCTCATTTAGGGTTCCAATAGATTCGTCCGTACGCACGTGAAGATTTTGTTTTGACCAACTTTGCCGCTTTCATTTATGCGGTGGACACAAATATAATACATTGATGATAGTTATAGTCGGCAGGCTACTTCTGTACGATGATTTGGTAGAGAGTAGGGCTCCCGATATCCGTGTTACACGCTGACCCGTTGCCCCGTGTTCTTAAGCCCGGCGGTACTAAGAACCCGAATTACACGAACCGGCCAAGGTCCGTGTCCATAAGATTCGGAAACGGACGGCCTGTCTCGGCTACGTAGCCGGGACACGCCGACCCGTTTCCGAATCTCAGACACGGTCCCACCCGTCCGCGACGGTTTAAGTTTACGCTCTAAAGTTTGAATGAAAAATATGGTGGTAAACAGAGATGGGCAAAATGTAATCGACTAACGATTAAGATTAACCAACTTAATCGCGAATAACGATTAAAAATTGAGATTAATAATAGTCTTAGTTGTACGAGTTCCGATTAATTGAGTCACGATAAAATTAACTGTCGATTAATCTCCAGCGACTACATTTTTAGTCGACTAATTAATTAGATTAATTCCCTCTCGATTGTAATTCTAATTTTCGGGTAACCATGACAAGTAACTACAACTTAAGGAATGTATAACCACATTGTACCTAAAATAATACTTTGGTATGAACTATACCTGCGGCTGGAGGACATGCCTACCAGTATCGCTTCATAAATAACATGCCAAAGCATTCGTCACTTTCTGACAAATGGTATCAAAGGGGATGTACGCTTTATCGATTGACAAAGGCAACCGTAATATAGGTATTAGGTAGTCATATATGCATTAACGGATTGTTATCTACTTTTCTACTAACCGACAAAGGGTACGTGAACTCAGATTTATTAATTGCCACATGTTATTTATTAGCTAACAAAACAATTTACCAGGTATAAAAGATCCATAATTTTATACGCCTAATAGCCTCTACTCAAAACGCTTATATTTATCATATCTAATGGTATTATATCTAACGGCATTATGTGTCGGCTTAATTCTAAAAAAGGTTAATATTTTGACCGTAACGTTCAATGCAAGTGAAGTGCCTAATTTACTGCATTGAGAAATAGAAACAAACTAGTAATCTACTGATAAGAAGGATAAAAAAATGGTATTCTCGCTCTTTCATAAAACGTTCTCTTTCTACATTTCTACCTGTACTCCATCCAATCCATAAATCCTTAACCCTTACCTAGGAAGGCCATAATGTTGCACTATCAAAATTATAATTCTGTTATTGGAACAAATTTATATCGCTCAGCACACTAGAATGATTTTGCAGGTGTAAACATGACAAGAAATATTGAATATTTTGTTACCTACGTGTAAAATGACACTTTTATGACACGATAACATTTTAACATATAAACAGGTAGCCAAATACAGGATCTCACAGGTAGAAACAGTATATATGAAATATAAGCAAACTTATACTAATGTCACGAACATACGAACTATCCATGCAAGCAACAATGCTGGTTAAAACATAAACACTCTAAATGAAAATTAGATTATGGCTTTTGGGCCGTTAAGAACTTTTATAGTGCAATAATTTATAGCATACAAAAAACAAGCTAAAACACAAGAATCTAATATTAAATAGCAGCACTGACAAAATGACAACAACACGCTCACCTAAAATACTGATTAACCAGGGTTCACCTCACGCTAGGAATTGCACAATTGAATATATCAATATCCACTTCTCTAGGTAATTCATTTAAATTGCGACTGGCGCGTCTCAAAAAGCTGTTTTGTCTGCATTTATTTAGAGGATGCAGTTTTTAGTGATATAGGGGGATGATAACTTTTTGAACAAGTAGGGGTATTACAGTAAAGTTTACTAAGTAGTTCGGGACTATCCGTAACGCCACTGGTGATGTTCAAAAGATAGGTAATATCAGATCTCGCGACGTATATTCAATGGGACAAGATGATGAGTTATTTAAAGATTATTCGAATACTCTGTCGATTAATTTAATCGCGACTAAATTATTTCATCGATGAATTAGTTAATTGAAAAATAATAAATTAATGTCCATCTCATAAACAGATAATTATTTAATATCTTATCTTAACGAGCAATATTTGTATGCATATATATAGGCACTTCAATATCGCTCTTTTCGTATATCGTTATGGTTCATAACATTGTCTTAGAAAAATGTTTTACTCATAGCTATATTTAACGCGTATTTATAGCAGTATCCATTACATCGCTATAAAACATATACTAATATATGTATGTATATAGCGATACTCATTTAAGCGATATAATAACGTTATTTGATCCAAGATGGCATTGATAACTTTGACAGCCTAAATTTTAATAACGTCCAAATTAAAACGATATAACGTTATTGTATAAAATTTTCGGAATACTAAATTTTGAAAATACGAAACTTTAAAATACTAGCATAATCATATCGCCTAATATCATAACGTTAGACCTGCATATCGTCACTACTTTTAAAAAATCTCGTATCTGATTTTTTCCTTTTTTTCGTTTATTTTCGCATTAAACTAATAAAAATACACCTCGTATGATGCACAAACTCCAACGACGATAAATCGTCATTATAGTAAGTATTCGTTAGTTTAAAAAAATCGTATCTAAAAAAATTATAGTCACTACCTACTTTGAAAAAAACTCGTATCTGATTTATTATACTTTTTCCTTTCTTTCCTTTTTTATTTGGGTACCTACTTACTTATTTGGTACTGGTTAAATAATTTTCAAGTATTTAAAATATAATAGTGACTTGTCAAGTTGTCATATAAAATAGGCAGCAATCATTGAAGAAAATGTCTTCAAGTAAGATGTCTCGTAATCTTTATGGTATTGCTTATACATTTCTTCTGAAAAACAGAGAACTTCATCTGCCTGCCGATTTTGTAAAAGTAATAACAGATGCCTCTGTTATTACTTTCTTTGACTAAAAAGTACAATGTAAAATATTTACACTGGAGTTTTTTCAAAAACTATGCCACACTTAAGCACTACACATCTATAAGACCTGGAAAGAGAGCAGGTGACCCATGTGTGGTAGATTTGAGGGCTTTAAAATATACACCTCACAGTCCGATTGAGTTTAAACTTCGCTTTGATGACATCTGGACTGTTCTACCTCAAAGATTCCATATTTCCGAAGATCAAGCGATTCCTCAGCTATATTCTGGACCGGTCCCCATTAAAAAACGAAAGTATGCTGATTTGCAATCTCTAAAGCCGATTTTGCCAAAAGACTTTCATGCATTTTACGATAGTTTATTGCATGTATAGTAGAGAAAAAATAATTCGACCCGATCTTTTTTTACATAGGCACGTTGTTATTTAAGTCCGTCTATTGTTACTCGAAGAGAGTTTACTTAGTTAATTTAATAAACACAAAAACATACATTTCGTTTCATTTTGTAACATAAAATTCAAAGCAAAATTATCGTAACTTAACAATTTTCAGTCAATACTAAAACAAAAATCTTGTATCTTACGAATAACTGTAAATTTTATAAAAAAATGTTTGAGTGAGTTATTCGAATATTTGTGAAATTAATGACTGGCTATCAAAGTATCTCATGAAACTAACAAGAACTTTTTTGATCAATCGCAATAATTTACAGAATGTTTATTGTTCCTCCTAGAAACTTGATGATTTTCAGATACGAGTTTTTTTAAAAGTAGTGACGATATGTACATAATGCACAAAATAATGGCTCTGTCGAATTAAATAGAATTTTAAAAATAGGAGCTTATCACCTGTGTAAGTCACTGTGTATCAGTTCGTTTTGCAATATTACGCTCTCACGGCTATACAAATGAAATTATGCGTATTGGATTGGCCTGACGTGACTGTCTCGTCATCCAACTCTTCAAGTTCATTCATACGTTGTCTCTGATGGAATGGATAGGCTTATTCAAACATTTTCTTTGATCAAGGAAATTCAATTAATCTTTTTTTATTTCTTTTATCATATACTTAATGAAATGAAATGAAATCATTTATTCTTCAATTTAGGCATGTTACATGCACTTATGAATGTCAAAAAACTACCGCTAATATTATTTAAATAGCATTCTTATGCAGATTCAAAAGCGATAATTTCGTTTCCACTGGTTAATCCCACCAATACACTTTAGATAACACTGTCTCATTCATTTAAGTTAGCGAACAGATGAAGGTGTTTCGATCTTTATTATCTTATGTAAAACATTCGAAAAGGGTAATTCCGCTTCCACCGGTCAATCTCAACAATACACTCTAGATAACACGGTCCCATTCATTCAAGTTAGCAGACAGATGCATGAGTTGTGTTCCAATCTTTATTTTCTGTCGCCTGCTGACTTATCGCGTTTGAAGATACAAAACGGGGCGGCGGCAGTATTTCATTATGAATTCGAGTACATGAGACAATACATGAATGGAAAACACGTGCAATAATTAAAAGAAAGCCGACAGCCCCCGCGCACATGTTGTACTTATCCCCACCACATTTGTTTCAGGGCAACGTGACAAACGTGTGGTATGTCAGAGATAACATTCAAAAAAACATTTATTGAAAAAGGTACTTAATAAAAAAACAGCAACAGTTTTGAACTCTAAAGTCTACCATCGATAAAAAATATAACATGGACCATAAAGTCCACATTTCTACAAAAAAGGAAGTAGTTATCGCCACAGCATTCTTTTAATTTTGTGTAAGATGAGCAAAAGGGTTTTATTACTTTACCTGCTACTTTACCTTGAACCTAGAGCAAATAAGAAATGAAAAGTTTTCATTAGAAAGACTCCAGTTCGCCACTCAGTCGGTCAACTTTACTAGTCTAACTTTTGTAATTTTATAGTTAATTTTTTTTGCTATTTTTATTTATTTTTGATTGTTAATGTGATTATTTTTTGTGTTTTACTGATACCAAAACTGCAAGTTAAAAAAGCTATTAAAGATGATAAAAAGTTGTATGTGGAATTATGCCACGTGTACTTACGTTGTGCAATGATCGAGCAAACAATGAGTTTTCGTGTCGTGGTGGTACTGCAGGAGTTATAGGAAAACATTTAAAAGCGGTACACATGAATTCTCCAATACCGATTACGACATCTAACGAGTAAGTACCGACATTTTTCTTACATATTCCACTTAATACTTCGTAGTTTCGTTTACTGTTAATTAGTAATTTTATCTTGATATTGATTGTTTTCAATGAATTATATCCCAGAACATCTATTTACATTATTCAGGCCTTTTTATAAAAAAAACCGATATCATAGAGATAATTCCGTTTGTGTTTAAATTTTCGTTAGTATTGAAGTCAATATTCAGCATAACGTCACAGAATAAATAATAGTACAAGTACAGAAGGTTCAGTCCTTAACAAAAACGGCGTTTAGGCATAAGAAACGTGCCTACTCTGTCTATCATATAATTTGTATTCATTCGCACGCGGCACGTGTAGCGCTAGGGCTGTCGCGCCAAAAATACATCGATGAAGGCAAAAACATTCCTAGCTCACCAGAGGTGTCACAAGTACAGTGAATACCCATATTAATTAAGTACCTACCTACGTGTTACTTCACATAATTGTACCTACGTATGTCAGTGTCATTGTAAATAAAACAACACCGTCACAATTCCCTTGAAATTTTAATTCGTAACTAATAATAGTTCATAAAGCATGCGTTTTTATTAGAATACTCTTTGTAGGGTTCCGCAGCTACTTTTATAGCAAATTGTTTTGAACATCATGTATACTAGCAGCTTTAAGCCTTTGGCATTAAGTCCGCCGTTTGTACACTGTATTTTTGGGCAATACAGTTTAAATTAATAAAATAAATAGCTCAAAAAATTACGTTATCACCGGAAAATGGCGGCGGAACTTGAGACGACGTGCATGTGCTCGCTCGCACGGCGACGGCCCTCGACTAACGAGCGATCCCGCCCATTGCAAGCCCCCTGATACCGTTATAAAAATAACGTTATAATATAATATACTTTTGATCTTGACGCCATTTCAATGTAGTTTATCAAAGTTGTTCATCATTTAATAGTATATTTATTGGATAACGTTCTGACTAAACCATTATCGCTATATAATATTGGTGTTTGTTTTATAACGAAATAATGGATACCGCTTTAAATGGGCCTCAAGCTCAAGTAACGTTGACGTAAAACGTTCTTTAGACAAATAGTACAAATTTATAAACATTAAGGAATAATCTTATAAACATCGAACTACTTTAGTGTATATACAGTGTAAACTCTTTATAACGAAACTCAAGGGAGCAGTTTTTATCATTATAGAGAGTTACCATTATATGGAGTGAAGAAAAAAAAACAACCAAATTCACTACAATTATTCTTTTATATGTCCGGCACGTGTTCAAGGCAATTAACAATAACAAAAGCAAGACGGTTGTTTACGACCTCAGGTGCTTCGGGAACTCAAAGTCGGCATCTTTTGTAGCCTGATAAGATAACATACACAATAAACAATTAATAAATATTTTCCGAGTCTAAATATGAACACATTTCTTCGTAATAGAGAATGGCTGTTACGCTATAAAGAGTTCATCAATAATAATAATAATAAACCCGCGGGGGTAGCTTGTGTCGAGCTGACGGTGAGTGGCGACACCGCGGACCCCTATTCCAGAGGGCCCGTGTATCCGGCCCTCGCCTCTGTGCTTGCCTTAACCGGCTGGTCAGAGTGGATTCGCAAGAGCGGAACCTATGCTCCAGGTTGGAAGTGTAAAATGTCATAACGCCGGCGGCCTGCTGAACAGATTACCGGGATCTGGCTACCGCAGACTCACCTTTCGACAACATTACAGCCGCCCAAAGGGATGTTGCCTCATTGTCGCACTGTACGTGCGATTGTTATGTGGGGCCCACTCAGCGAGCAGGCAAGTCACCGCCTGCCTTTTTACAATTCCGAGACTAATGGTCACGGCAGGTGTCCGCTAGTCTCCTCCCATAACCCATTATCCAGTCCATCCAACATTAAACTCAATATCCCAATGACCTTAGTTCCCATCGCAGCCAAAGAGCTGCACTCCAATAGTCTTTGCACCTGTCGGGAACCATCTCCGGATGTATGATGTTGTGCGTTCGGAGATGGTATCCGCCATGTGTATCCCGTGCTTTTAGATTATTTTTGTCTTAAAGGGGCCTCTCCGCTGTTGGCTTCGGCCCCACGCATGCCTTCCAAAGGTCCAGGGAGATATGGAAAAGACATACAATAATAATAATAACAATAATAACCACCGGTAGCTTAGGCCCCGCCTCGCTGCCGGCGGCACCCTAGGTTAGGAATTTATAATATTTTTTATGTTTTGTAAGCGTATTTTTATATTTTACTTTTTATAAAGATATTGTAAAAGCCTAGCCTAAGATGACAAATAAATAAAGTGAATAATAATAATATTCTTTATTGCACCACTAATACGGGAGTAGGTACATGATGTGTGATTTTTAAGGTAAACTAACCAAATTGTACTCACTTATTATTTATTAACTTATTCTACCCCACTTAAATAATTATTAAATAGTATTAGGTTAGTTTTTAGTGGTTATTTGCTAAAGTTGTTAGTTTTGACTGTTATTCGAAGTCGACTACAATTTGTCTAACTCACAACTACATGTAGTATTATATCCATTTTATGACTTAAATCTTGAATAAGAATGTTTTATATGTACCTACAATTTTATGTAAAATACTATTTAAGTTAACCTAAATATAGTTTATTAAAAAATAAATTAGGGAATAGTATAGGCCCCTAATAATGAAATATGGACAATTCAATTGAAATTTAATTAATTTTATTTAGCCATATATTATCATTAACATCACCAATGCTTATATTGAAACAGGTTTAGTTGCTAAGCATAATTAATACATAAAGTTAAGTCGAAACAAACACTCATATTAATGACGGGCGGACGGGTCGTGTTGACGTGTAATTAAGATCCTAACTAGTAACTACACGTGAAGAACGGGCCAGAAAACCGTTGCCGTGTAACACGGAAACGTGTATTCGGAAACGGGTACACGAAACACGGACACGACCGGGAGCCCTAGTAGCGAGTAGTAGGATGCCGAACACAAGAGTCAACTAAATTGGTCTGTCTGTTACGGCTATTACTACGCAGTGGCAGTCGCGTTGCGTTGGACAAGTACAATTATTACTGCACTATCTGTCAACTACGTCTTACCTCTCATACCTTCTTATAACCACTGTGCGAATAACAAGTATAGAGCGTAAAGACATGTAATCCAGGAGCGTGTATATCCTCATATCTAACGAAATGAATTGGAAGATATTAATGCTTACCCAGTTTCTCAAAGGTTAGCTGGAAAAGATCCCTTACTTGATTTGTGCATTAAAGTGTTCACTACTACTACTACTACTCATTTTCATTATTTTTTTGTATAAAGAGAAAAATTAACTGGTGATTACAGAAAAACAAAAAAAATATATGCATTATATTTTCCCGAATTCCTTTCATTGCTTTAGATATGTGGATATATCGAGTCATTCGGCGTATATTTTAGAAAAAAAACATTCAGCCGTTTCCTGTCAGGAAGAGCCCAAACTGTTTTATAATATTTTTTTTACAAAACCACTGGCTGGAATGTAATGGTGTATGGTACATCTATTTTTTTTAACACAAAAAAAATACGACGTCATTGCTGGGACTACTTATAGGACTCCACCTACTACACTTTCCCGAAACAAAAAAACTAGACGCGAACTTCCCTACAGGACTGCAGTCTAGTTCAGGAATAACAGAATATTATTCGACATAGTACGTTACATTAATGAAATTACGTCAAAAACCATAAAACAGTATAAAAACAGTTTACAAATTTAGCTTACTATTTAAAACACAAATCTCATTCATATCATGCAAATACTAGTGAGGCAAACCGTACGTTGGTATTTAGTTTAATAGCTGAAGGCATTGTCTTGCAAGATGAATGTTGACTACGTAGAGCGGAGCTAACAATCGCTTTTAGTAGTCTTGTTTATATAGGTATTATTATACTCGTAATACAACCACAAATATAGATAGGTACTAATTTAGCAAGCAACAAGAGAATAAGTATTTATTCATACAAGGCGAATGTGAGGATGAGTGCTGGGAGGAGTGAAGAATCTAAACAATTTTGCTTTTTAGGGTTAGGGTGTAGCCAATGGCAAAAATGGAGACTATAAACACTAAAATTATGAGATTTGGTAGGAAGGTGTATTTTATGAACCGGTACATAAAAGTGATGTGGAAATAAAAAAGAACTCCGGCCGGCACTCCATACACGTAACCGGTGCGTGGATGAAAAAAAAAATTTCAAATGGGGTATCTATGGATAGGCCTTTAAAAATGATATGGAGGTTATTCATTCACTTTTCCATTTAAGTCAATCGTTGGTGAGATAATGTAAAAAATAAATGTTAAAGATTTCTATTATTAAACCAGTATATAAAAAATGTGACCAGACTGACTGTAGTAATTTCCGGCCTATATCGCTTTTATCTACATTTTCCAAAAAATTTGAAACAGCCATGTCCAACCGTTTATATTCTTTTTGCGTGCAGTTTAATATATTCAACGAATGCAACGCAGAATAGCTTCAGTAAACGCCGATCCAAGTACAGTAGCCATCTTTAAGTATATAAACAAGGTATTAAATATTTATTTATTTATTTTTATTTATTTATATAATAAACGATAATACGTACGCCATAGGTAATTAGGTATTCTATTGGATATGAGTAAAGCTTATGATCGTGTCTTATAGGATATACTACGTATTACAAAAGTTATTTGGAATAGGAATTAGAGGAAATGCTCATCGTTGGTTTGTTTCAAATTTTACAGGCCGTTTCCAATGCGTAGAAGTAGAACACCGTAACTCTATTACAGGTAGCATACAAATAATCCAGTCAGAAAAAACAAATATGACTCAATCGATACCACAAGGGAACTCAACTACAGTACGGCAGTCTTATAGGGAACTGGCCCCGATACAAACAAACTATTCTCGAAAAGCGGTGACTAAGATAAATTGTTAACATAAACAATATAATAAGTTGTAAGCAGTATTTAACTCAACATAAGATATTAACTCTTCCAGCCATACATTTTAGAAACAAGCACTTTCGTTACAAATAGTATGGCCCTCTTCTCATCAAATTTACGACCCAACACAAGACTAGCCCTACTTCAAACATGAAAATGGTACACTCGGGTCCCCTCGCTATGGCATCTAATGTACACTCACGAGCAAAAATAACGGGTACACTTTATATTGAATTTCCCAAAGATCCCAAAATCAATACAAGTAGGAAAGAATATGTACTAAGATTTAAAATTCAACTTAAACGGTATATAATTGACTAAGCATATTACTCAGCAAAATAATGAGGAATAATTAAATGATTATATTATATAAGGTAATTTTGTGTTTTTATGGTTTAAGATTTATATTTAATTTCAAAAGATTTTTTAAAAATCAAAATATTTTGAAATAGTTTGTACTTAGAAATTAAACTTAGTGTTAAGTCTATGTTGTTATACACTCACATGGTTCATGTTGAGACTGTACTTAGTTTATAAGATCCCCTGTCCACATGAAACGCAATAAACCTGATCTTGAAACTTGGAATGTCATATAAAGTACGGTGGAATCGGCCCAAGGTATTAGTTTCATATAAAAGCAATATAATTTATTTTCTATAAAAAGAAATAGCAATAACAAACGTTGCCAGTTCGTATTAACTCTTTTTTTTTAATGGACAATCAACCTCAAGAATATACCTACAGAAGACAGTGACAAAATATGCGAATATGATTTTAATGACTTTGGGTTCCTCACGAGCACGTTAGGTATTAGGTAGGTACCTATGAATAAGTATCGGTACTCATATTGTACAAGTGAAAAAAGAAAATGCATGTCTCTCTGTTAGTTATTTACACTTAAACCCCTGAGCCAATTTCAATGAAGTTTAGAACGGAGATAATTCCCTAATTATCTACCCCGGGAAGGCCAGGATAGTTTTTATCCCGGAAATTATCCCTGAAACGTGAAATAAAGTGAAATTACTATGACCTGCGAAGCTTGTGAAACTTATACTCTAGCCGCCCGAAGGCAAAGGAAAATGTACCTATCCTCTTCAGCAATGGAATTTTCACGCCACTGCTCGGAAATATGGCCAAAGATGGATTGAAATGAGAGTAGAAAGTAGTTCTTAGTAGTACAATTCAAAAACAGTCAAACAATGTAGATTTGCAAAGTAAAATGTAGTGTTTAGCGGCCTTTTTTACTTTCTACTCTACTATTGGTCGATTATTTTTGACATTAGTAACTCGTTCAGAAAATAACAAAATTATTAGAGCAACATTACATTTGTGCGTTTAATTAAAAAATTAAAACGTCAAATTCGCTCAATGAATGTGTACTTTTGCGATTGTAAGCGTTTTTTATTTAAGTATGTGAAAAACGCCTTTGCATGAGAATTAAAGAAACGGTTTCACAAAAGACGGCTATCGTAACGTACCATGCTTATATCGAGTCCATATTGAGGTACGGTATCCTCTTATGGGGGAACTCGGCTGAAGTAGACCGCGCATTTGTAGCTCAGAAAAAATGTATAAGAACCATCTGTGGCAAAAGTCGTAGAGAATCCTGCCGACCTCTTTTCGTTGAGCTTAAACTACTAACGCTCCCAAGCCTATACATTTATGAGGCAGCTGTGTTTGTCAAACAAAATTTAGAACTTTTCCCACCATTTAATAATTTGTCAAACAGACCACTTAGACAATATCAAATGACATTGCCACCATGCAAACTAAAAATTAGGATGAAAAGTGCATACTATATGTGTACACGAATATTTAATAAAATTCCCGCTAGTATTAAGACACTGACAAATGCCGAGTTCAAATGCAAATTTAAAAATATATTAGTTAACGCATGTTTCTACACGATGGACGAATATTTTAGTTTTAAATTCTAATCTTAATTCTAATATCAATTTTGACAATTACCAATTATAATTATAATTATAATTTAATTTCAATGACATTGCATCGCCAAAATATTCATGTAAACACTGTAACGCCCGTAACGCATGTTTACTTATGCAATTGAGATACCTATTTATTAATTTGTTAATATCTTGGCGTGTATAAGTATTTTGACATGCACTTATAACTAATGTGACATACACGCAGTTTACTTAATTTACTTTGACATGCATGACTTGAGTCATATTATCAAAAAATATTTTCACATGCCTCGAGGCCGAATATATTAAGGGTCAACAATGTATACCTATATCATCCTGCTGTACCATATGTTCTTGTGAATAAACTTTCATTTCATTTCATTTCATTTCATTTCATGCTTAAAAAAAGTATAAATAAAAAAATTGAAAAGGCGGGAAGGAAAATTTCTTCTGTCTGTTCTTTAGATCGGAAACAAACATTCTGATAATTGTGTATAATTTTCTGTACGATTTGAAATAAAAATAAATAACAATGAGTGACACGAGTACGGACATGGATCTTACACCGCCGGAAATTCAAAACACTGCAAAGTCAGTGATTCGAAATTTATTGCCCATTAAATCCCGAGATAAATATAAGAAAGTGTATGAAAATTTCAAGACATGGCAAATAAATAAAAAAACAAACTCTTTCTCTGAAAGTGTAATGCTGACGTATTTTGATGAACTCTCGAAAAAATATAAATCCTCCACTTTATGGGGCATTTATTCAATGCTAGAGGCAACGCTTAATACGGAGCACAACATCAATATCAAAAACTACAACAAGTTACTATATTACTTTTAATTAAACTATGTATTATACTGTGTACTCAACCTGATTTATTTCCTTACATTAGGCGTGAAAAGCACATAGTAAATGCCTCGGTAGAAAGTGCAATAGATGGACTCGCATCTTCGCGGGCCTCACCTGCGGCTCGGCCCGCGAACTAACTCGTCCATCTATTGCTTACTTTCGATACCTGGGCAACAATGTACTATTATATCTTTCAAAATGGCAATAGAGTTGCATTTGTTTTTTCGCTCGATTTCATAATAAAAAACGGTCAAGTGCGAATTGCTCGCTGCCTTAAACAAATTGCGTACTTAAGTGGCACAATAACCGACGAAAAACATAGTGCATATCTAAAAATTACCTACTTACTATTTATTTTGCAATTGTTTATAGAATAGTACATTTTGATGCAAGTGCGGAAGTCATTTCGCACGAGTCCCGAGTTGTCTTGGCCTGAGCCGTGAAGCGAGGGATAATACTCGGGACAAGTGAAAATGACACTTCCGCACGTAACATCATGACGTTTTTTAATACAGTTGCGAAAAAATATCAAAGAAACAAAAATAAAACAGTATTAAAAGAGACAAAGCAAAATGCTTTTATTTACCATTGTGGGCTGTGTACGTATATACTTGGTCTATATCTGACGTAGCTTACTTAAGTCGCACATATCACAAACATATTATTAAACTAATACCAAGTCACTATACAAGTGTTGTGTTCCTGGAGGTGAGCAAGGTTGCCAGAGCTCCCGAGGATGCATTGTGTTGAGAGCGAAGGGACCTAAATTTGTCCCTTCTTTTGTCAACACAGTGCATCCTCAATTTTATAAAGGGTCAGCAATGCGTACGTGACTCCTTTGCAGTTGCGGGCGTCTATAGGCTGCGGTCGCCGCTTACCATCAGGTGGACCGTAACCTTGATTGCCACCGGCGTTGTATAAAAAAAATCGTTATAAAATTTAATAGTAAAATCATGATCATGAATTAAAGAAGCGGGAATTAAAAAGTCGGTTTAACTAGACTAGATTTGACAGACTTTTCAACATGGTGTTTGGAAGAGATTTTCTTAAGGTAGTTTAATTACGTATAAACTATAATTTAAATTTTAATATTAATCAATTATTTAATTTATATGTAAATAAATGTATTTTTTGGCGACAAAAACAAGCGTTCAACCATCCGGCGCGGCAGTCTTGCATAATCGGAAGTCTCGCTTAATACTCATTTCCCGCCAATCCTTCTACTCAATCAGTGAACTTTTTGAAACAGTTTTAGATTTGTTAATAATTGTGAACCCTTTTAGTTGTCTAATATGCAATTGTAATGTTTTAAATATAATACAAGTCTATTTTAAATGCGTAATGCTTTATTAAATAAATAAGTAAACTGATTTTACCTAAAACCCTTCGATTGGATGTATGGCTTGGTCCACCAGTAAATTTAAAAATATTGGACAACTAAAAGCACTAGTGCGAGGAATCCAACTTTGCACACGATTTACAGCTACATAGAGTACCAGTTTTTGAGCAACTGTATTAAAAAAAGTATTGTATGCAACTGTATATAACACGGGTCTTAAAACGCGAGCATTGCAAGTAAAGTTGCTATGAGCTTTTTTAGACCCTAGTTATTCAAAAGTTTCATAAAATACAATAAAGATTGATAGAAATTATCTGATAAATAAAAAAGCATATAACAGTACACTTACTGTCATTATGGACAGTCAACATCGAAAATGTCAGAATTCAGTCAAAATCTAAGTATAGCTTAGTGACAAAATACGCGAACATGATTTTAATGACAAGGGAGTAAGAGCGTACAGATATTTTTGTCGCTTCGGAGACTTACATATTCTATACGAGTAACACATAGCAAACATTAAATACTTACTCTATATAACGTAGCGAGATGATTGGAGGTGGCAATCAAAAAGGGTTGGTTGACCCCCGGGTGGTCCATGTCGTGGGCGATCGCTGCCAGCAAGGACGCCATCACTTCCAGCGGCTCCAGATGATCTCGAATCTAATGGAATTTATATCTATATTAATAAAAATCTGTGCTTTTGTCTGTTGTCGGTACAAGACTTGTGTGCACACGTGTAAAGCCGGACAGGATCGCTAAAATATACCGGTAGACGAATAATATTACTTTTTGTAAATTTTAAGGGTTAATGGAGAAATGTAAATTACAGTGATTTTTTGGGACATATTTTTTTAGGGACAACGGGAACGAGCACAGGTGTGGCGAATATAACTGGAGACAAGATTTACCTGTTTCTGTTGTAGGAAGCAATGCATAGCCTGCGTGACATCTGCTGCGTGAACAGAATTGTGGTATGGATTCGTGCTATGATAGCCTTCTTCGATTAAGCTAAATAATTTCCAAGCTTTCGCTGCGTCGAGCTTGAAATAGGATATCAAGCCATAGATGTGGAATAGATGAACACAGAGTACTGGCAGGCAACGACCTGTTTAAAAACCATAAAAAGTTGTAGTTAAAGTTTTATTATTAATGTAAATATAATTATCGATAAACGTCAGTTAGTTTCGGTGATTGTTATTAAAAGTCAGTTTCTTCTTAATTAACCCCTATATCTATATGATAATGCATACATGTATTTACAATGAACTTTACGATTATCACTAGCAACAACATGCAGCTACAGTAGGTACTTACATAATATATGTAAATAAGAATCGAACAAATCTATTTACATAGAGGAAGTAATAGTGCACCTAGTTTAGATTTTTTTTGACCTGATTGTGGCTTTATAGGCCGAGCCCAATAAAGCTATAGGAGTGCGTGGTTGGAGAGTAGTCTGGGGAAAACCCAGGGGAAACTTCCGACATGACCACACGGGTGGTTTAAACACTGGAATACTCTATTTCCGGTCTAGTGAGATTGGTTGAGCGGCTTCAATCAAATCTGAGGTGTGAGTGGAATCGAGCTACTGCTGGGAGTTTTGCCGCTGGTTCACTAAACTTAGTCGAGCTGAGATCGTCCAGCAAGAAACTCACCTAGGTTCGACCTGGGTCAGACTGACTACCCGATATGCGGCGGTACCGGGATGAATAGGTATCACTATTGTGTTTAGCAAGAAAAAGTTGCTTCCCCACTTTTCTTATACGAGGGTATCCAAAAAAATCTTTCATGTTTTTTTACCATTTTGGCGGCGGAACTATATTTGTATAATCATGCCACATTACAGCTAGGTATCTACAGATGTAGTGAATAATGTTCTTCCATCACAAAAACTTGGAATACGTGTACCCGAAGTGCAAATCATGTAACTGATGTACTTAAGTACCTACTGAATTCAGTGATTGAATTGTTCATGTCCATTAAAGTGAACTTTTACAGTAAATGTCGGATATTAAAATACTGCATACATCTTCATTCAGACTTTCGACATCGAAGCCGTCGTCTCCTGACGAAAAAAATAAACAATAGTATTCTTTTGTTATGATCCCGGGGATCCCAGGGACCGGTAGACGACTGGTAACGTTGCATACGAATGGACATACCGGCTTAAACATTATTCACTACATCTCAAGCTAAGCCACGTATAGGCCGACGCACATGGGTAAAGGGTTCATTGTTTGCTACGGAACCCGAAAAAGCGATATATGGCATAAAATATTATACTCTAATATAATACGTCCAATAGTTACCCCCTGAGACGTTTTCTAACGTAAATGCGTTGAATTTCCACTGGACAGATTGCTCGAGGATGCGCTGTAAACAAATATTATTGAATGTTTTATTTTTATAATATTAGGCTTTCATGATAGCAAGAAGTTGCAATTATATAATCAAAATCGCCGTTCGGAAGAGTACCTATATCATCCGAATTGATACAAATGACGGAAATTACGGTAAGTAGGTAGGTATAAGTTCCGTGAGTGTCGCTTGTCTGTTAACCTTGTTAACTTCACTGAGAGTTAACTCATGTAATGTAAGGCCGCTCGCAGGCCATATGCTTGTTTGCCACCGTCGTTGTATAAAAAAATATTAAGATCTCTCACTTCATATTATACTTATACAACCCGATAAACGTAAAATATTGCCAAACTAAGTCAATTTAAATCTAACTTAACCACTTTAATTGAAATATATTTATTGTATTTAGCTATCTATACTATGATGCTACATTTGGGTCATTGTCAGTTGCAAAAACAAAAGTTGTCCTTATATGCATGTTAGCTATGTTTTTATTTCATGGATTTATAGCAACGGCGAAACTGTTTATGCGGGTTACTAGGTCAATCCAAAATTAAGGTTTGTAACCCTTAACTTTTGATATGTCCACCGAAAATACGCGAACCTAAATCTGACAATGACCCATTTAGGCTACCGTGAGTACCATCGATTGGTGTAACTTTAGGAAAAATATTTTGATTTACCCTAACTACTATAAACCAAATATTGTTGTGGGGATTTATTTAGGTAACTTAAGACATTTTGGTGAAGATAAATATGCCAAGATGTATTAATAACGATAGGTACCTATTTATGCCTAAAATACCGATAACACAGAACTGAATGATCGGCCACTGCAATCAACATACCTACGCGAATTTTATAAGAAAATTACAATAGACAGTCATACCAGTTACAAGATCGCTGCACTCGCATAGCAATGAATTTCTTTTCGCGTATAGTGTACAGCTTTGGTTTCATTCGAGTGATCGCAAATTTTACTTTATTAGAGATAGATAATTAATTAAAACCACCACATGGCATGAACAAATTGCAAAGTAGGTAGTTTCGTCACAAGTCCATTCGCGCAGCAGTGCTGGAAATATTTTCTAGTCGCACGCAGCAAGCAGAACAACAATAGTAGAATCCTTAAAGAAAATGCTCAACGAAACAATAGGGCGGTATAATTATATAACTAGACTAATAAGATATTACTCAACGAAATAAGAGGGCGGATGGTTATATAAGTAGACTAATAAAAATACCTACTAAAGTTGACGTGATTAAATTTATTTTATTTTCGACCGAGTCTCCGTGTAGCTCTAAGGACTTATACCATCTTCGTTCTAAAGCTTTCAAGGCCTGCAAAATACTGCTTTATAGTGGCTATCACTTATCATTCCACTCAAAAAAGTTTTGAACTTAAAGAACAGGTGTAAGTCTGTTAGTAGATCAGACAGGAGGGGGCAGCAAATCATAGTTAAATTAATTGATTTTTGCCATAGCTTGAAGTCGTGTGAACCCTGGCTTTGTTTTGGTCACGGTGGAACTTTTTTACTGTTTGACCTGGTGTTTTTTTGCGATTACATCGATGAAACTTATTTACGAGATCGGCGTAGTTTCTCCATGAACAGTTTGATCTTTGGAAGGTATATACTATTATGAAAATTACTATTCTTCCGCCCTCGTTGCACACTAAGCAAAATAGATTCAGCATGCAACAACCTTACAACAACATATTTAAATCGTTTATGTTTAAAACAAGATACGTACTATATGCCTAATGACTATATACAAATCGGAAATTTGTCTGTCATGTCAACGACCTTCCGTTGTTTCTCATGTCCAAAGTTAAAATTAGCTAAACACAGACACAGACAGTAATCTAGGTTCTTGGCTGATCGTCAATGATCACTGCATCAGGTGTGAATCTTAACATTTGCATTATGTGTGTCAACTTCAGTAAATAACACAATAATGGAGTAGCCAAGAACGAATGTAAGTACGTAGATACCTATTGGTATTGCTACGTATTACCCTGTACACACAGCGTACGAAATTGCGTTAAAACTTCCTCTTTTGTTACACTAAGTTATTCATATCGATGCATGTTAAATTGATTCTGTGTATGATTAAACGCAACTAGCATTATGCAACTGCAACATCTAAATTACTATGTAATATATGTACATCATCTTAAACAACTTAGACTACATTATAGAATAAAATGTGAAGGAGTGAGGCGCTTTTTCGTAGATTGAACGATCTATAGCATTGTCCATGGAAATCAATAAAAGCACGTTAAATCAGTGACTCATAAAGTATGTTCCAAGTATTGTTATAGAAGAATAAATCATAATCCAGTATTTTCATTAAAGCATTCCTGTTTCCTTATGTATAGATAGATGTCTGTGACCTTACTCGTTACTTGAAACGCAGAAAAGCATCCGACTGTATGTTACAAGAACATACATAAATGACGAATAGGTAGTGTGTAGATAGTGTTGTGTACGCTTCATGAATATAAACAAATGGGATTTAAATTTGTGGACAGGCTTCGTACGAAAACAACAAAACTTTCCGTACGCAGTATTAAGCAGTGGCATAGTAGAGATGAACAGTATTGCCAACAAAACATTTTATCCAAGTTAATTTGTGAAACTCAGTGTACACTTACTTGAACTTGTCCGGGGTGTAAATCATCAAGCAAAGCTGCTTCCTGGCATAATGATCTTGTCAAAAGTCTTTTCTTTCGTCGCTTATGCATGGTCAAAAACATCCCCGTAATTACATGTTTTATCGGCATAATTTCAAGCTCCGTCGAATAATCCTTAGAATTTACTGGGCGCGGGATTTCTTGAACTGAAACAAAAGAAAGATGTTTTGCATATTAGATTGTGCAATACTGTACTGTTACTAATAGTCAAAGCAGCAAGTTTTTACGAAACGTCAAAAACGCTCGGTTGGTATGAATTTTGTAGGGAAATATTACTGACACTTAACATTAGGATACTTGACAGATGTAATTAATGATTATAGAATATATTATTAAATGTAGCTTATAATTCCTAGAAGCTAAATAATTACTTACATTTTAATTAAAATCATTTAATAATTTACGATTTTAATAATTTCAGTTATTCTTATCTGTGGCTCAAATGATCAAAACGAGGCCATGTTGCAAGTGACGTCATACCACTACAAACAGCTGCTGTCAAAACCGTTTTTCCTAGTAGATATACAGGGCGTCCCACGGCTATGCCACTTGGAGGGAAAGTACCTTGAATATTATAGACGGAACATTTTACTGAAAGAAGACATTATTTGAATTTTAACCGGGAATGGAACCCGTTACACGAGAAAAATTCACATCAAATTTTAAAATTCATGTTTTCCTTTTATATCTGACACTATGTTATTTAGCAAAAAATAATCCTTATGATGTAGCCTTTCGATCGGTGTGATAAAGTTACAGGGTAATTATTTTTCTCGTGTAACGGGTTCGATTCCCCGGTTCAACTATAAAATTATTTAAATATCTGTGAATGTAGTTTAAATCGTTTTTTAAATTCAAATAATGACTTCTTTCAGTAAATTGTTCCATCTACAATATTCAAGGTGCTATCCCTTCATGTGGCATAGCCGTGGGCGCCCTGTATAGTTCCGCGAAGAGTTACTTAATTTATAGCAGTATGACGTCAATAGATCGCCTTTTAGCGGGAAAATTGAAATGGAATTTTAAAAAAATACAGATTCCATAATAAGTAAGCAAAAATGTTTTTTTAATGCTGAAACGTTCAATTTACAATTTACGTAAATTTTTAACATATTTAAACTGATTATCAAAAATTTACAAGTACCCAATTTTCTATAGGAATCTAATTTCCAACTATGTACGTTTTTCTTTCATCTTAAATATATCTTAAAATAGCATATATAGGTTGAAGTTTCATGTTTTCCAAGTATTTCCGTACGTTTTGATTGTTGGTAAATTAAAATAAAACGTTTGATACCGTACTCTATTTGACGAAGGCATTTTTCTCAAACATGTAATGAAATATTGCATGAGGTTATGTTCCTTACAAAGGCTGCGAAGTGTCATCACGTTTCGGGTGCGGCTAAACGGCTTGCAAGATGCTCTTTTTTAATGTCCATTCCACATTTATTTGTGACACAGCCTCACGGCGTTCAGTCATAAGCAATTATTTGCTTTTTGGTTCGTCATGACATTCTGCCACTAGGATTATTAAAAAAATAAAATAAACGATGTTTGCTATATTTTGCTGTTTTATTTATATAAAATCGACATGAACATAATAAATAACACATTATTAACACAGTCCAATAATTTTAACTGCAAATTTAACTACAAAAATACACATTTTAAATATTTCATCTAAATATTAGTGGTAAAAATGTCTACTCAAACCGTGAAGGTATTTTTTTAATCATTTTGGAGACAAAATTGATTTTTTTTCAGTCTGTAATTGGATTTATGCGTTGTTGAATTTGTTACCTATTTAAATATGAGTTCCGACGCCGATGACAACAGAGAGGCTACAGCGAAACGAAAATGAACGAATTTCAAATATCTCCCTCTTTGTCGCACTTACAAATTCGTGCGACAAAGAGGGAGACATTCGAACTTCGTTCGTTTTGGGTTCACGGTAGCCCCTCAGCGATGAAGAAAAGGGAGTCTTTGACAATCAAAAAGAATGACAAGCTGTCAGTGTCGTTCCATAGGATAGCTCGATCCTAACGTTTTGTTCAGAAACGTGCATTCGTATATTTTAGTATATTTTTGTAGTAGTAGTGTTTTATGTTCAATTCGAGTTAGAAATTAAACGAAATAAATAGTAATATATGTGTCAGTGCACATGGAAAAGTACCTTGTTGCAGGTATTGAGCTATGCATAATTCCAAAAAGTAGATTAAATTTGCTATCAATACAAAAAAGAATAATGACTGTAGGTGGAACCACAATTTTTATATAAATTTTTGAATTTTCGACTTCCGAAATGCACAAGTTGAGAAAATTGCATTTAAAGTTTATATAGTGGCAAAAAACACACTTGTACTTCGAAGTTACATAGTGAAGGGTATAATCATAATCTTTGGATGTTAAAAAATTATAATAAAGGTGAATTGTCTAAAAATACATGTTAATTATTCTGATTTCTTAGGTTGAACATGCCAAGGTGGAAGAAACACGAAAATGTTAATTATACCCAATTTATAAAATAATCAGATTAAAACTGTTAGTTTCTCATCATAGTTACATATTCTATGGCATTTTGGGACAATTGAATGAAAGAAAACTCCATAAGCATAAAGAAATTTAATAATTACCGCATTTTTAACAATTACAAAAAAGATCACTTATAATATTAAAAATCAACAAAATAATTTGTATATTCATGCTATATCACAAGATCAAATGGTATTTAGCGTGGTGTACCACAATGGTATAATGGAAATGGTGTTAAAGCAGTTTTTTTAACAATAAAGTTTAGTGACTCGGTCGAAACTTTTGTATGGAAACGTAACTAGGGTACCTTGTCACGACATTTACTAAACTTTAGTAACTTAAACTCGAAGATCACTATTTTAGTACCTATAATGCAAGAAAAATCTGTAACAAAATGTTATTTAAGATAATTATAGCGGAAATCAATGTATTCTTATTTATAAAAACTTCTGTTTTAGTCGTGTAAGACATAAAGTTTAGCATTTTACTAAACTGGATACCTTGTCACGCTAAGTCATTATCTTTCATAAATGGAGTAAAACTAGAAAAAAATTATAACTCAATTGTGTACATAACTGCACCTAATTTATGATTTATCAGTTTTTCAATCAAAATTATAATACTAATTATATACGTCAAATAACTAAAATCACAGCTCAATTTTTCATTGACTAAATTCGAGATCAACAAATTATTATTAATACAGAAACACCTCGTGACGCGACCTTGGTGTGGTTTTAGTAGGAGAAATACACCTAATCGGTATTTTCCCCCAATCTATCCTCAGCATGATCGTATAGTCGTAAGTATTTTTTTTTGGTTCAAAAATCATTTTGCTATAGACCGATCCTATACCCTATCTTAGAAACTACCCGCGATGGAAATATTGACAAAATTATTCAAAATTTAAAGGCTTTTAAGACATGGCGTGACAAGGTACCCTGACTACTAAACTTTATAGTAGGAGAAATATACTAAAAAAACATAATTTTACTGATATTCTTGTACACACGTGTTCCTTAGGATGTAAATAACCCAATTATAACACGAACCCATTTTGGCACTTTTTCACTTCACCAGCTTCCACAAAAACTCATGTAACTCGGTAACTAAATGTCGTGACTAGGTACCTTTCCAGATGCACTGACACATACGTGTTAGTTATACCTATTTATTTACTGTTAGTATCTTTAGAAATTAAAGTTTGATTTCTTGGAGTTTTTTTTTAATTATTTCATTGCATGTTTGAAAAAAGCACTATACATACCTCGGCGTGAAAAGGGGTTGCCAACCTCGTAATAACTATCCGATCTATCGTCTATATGTACCCGGCCGGCAACCCCTTACTTCCCGGCCTCTGTAGTAATGTACTATTAATAAAACATGGAAATCAAATGGCGGGTCAATCGTTTCCCCGATTTAACTTATAACAACCCCCATGTGGTGCCGGGTTAGAATAGCACTTCCCTCTTTCCTCTCGTGGGAGTCGTAAGAGTCAACTATGGGAACCGGATTGTAGTGTATTGTGTAGCGTTTTCTCCATCTTTAAACCTACAATTGCTAAATGTGGGACTGGTATTAAATTTCACCTGCTTCGAAAACCCCTTTTGAGAATACAGGCGTGAGTTTATGTATGTATGTACTTATAGCAATCTATCACAAGTACTTATCAAACTCAATGTTTACTAAAGCGTAGATAAAAAACCAGTAAAAGCTTGCATGAGGCCCGCTAATGACAGTTTTCCAGGTATCTACTGACTGCGGCGGTTGATTAGGTCCGGTGCAAAGTTAGTTCGGCATATGACCACTCTCGCCTCTCGCCAACGGACCACCAGTATAAATAAATCAACTTGACGGCTTTCCCGAACCGGGACGGAGTTCACTCATGATGTATTTGTAAAGGTCTTTTTATATAAAAGTGTAATTTTGAAACAGCCTAGCGTGCAAAATAAACATAACACAAACATATTTTTGTTGTTGTGTATAAGCTGAACATGTAAGAATTCCCTACACTCTACACTACATACCTACCTAGGTACCAACAAAACGAAAATGCGAGACGGGTCTAAAAAAACCGAGGGTTCCGTATACAGATGTGTACCGGTTCCAACCCTATGAAATCAGAAAAATCTCAACAACATGGTGTGGAAATTGGACGCCATGGGTACGGCGCCATCTTTCGACTTTTGTTACAAATTTGAGCAACTGAGTAACTTTGTATGTATGATAGTTTTTCAAGGATAATTCTTTATCACGTACACCGATTTCAATTTTTTTTTTATTTATTTGAAAGAAAGTACTTTCAGTATAATCTCGTAGAAATTCATAAAACAAAAATACGTGCAAAGGTGTATAATTACAAACTTAGTATAGAAATGTTTTTTGACGATATAAAAAAAAGTAAAACTAGATAGAGCTACAGATATATTTTTCCTGTAAAATATACATTGATATCAATGTTACGTAACAGTTTTATATTTTTTCCTTGGTAAACTTCGGACATAAGGGGAGGAACGGATTTTTTTTTACATTTTCCCTCATAAAACAAAAACGACTCAAAGTAAAAAAAAATATTGTTTCAGAATGTGCAACCCAAGCCCTTTCATATGACACCCCACTCGACATATTAACTAGACTTTCAAATTTTTCATTAACCTATTATGTGTCATTTTTCACAGAAAATAAAAAAAATATATTAAAAAAGTCATGCTCTATGTATGTAGGTAAGCCTTCTTTATAACTATTCGATATCGATAGCATAAGAAGTTCTTGAGATATTTAGCGATGTGACAGACAGACAGACAAACAAAGTGAAACCATAAGGGTTCCTTTTTTACCATTTTGGTACGGAACCCTAAAAACGAGTGTTACATACCTGTATATCAAATCCAAACAAGATTTGGGCTCCAATTTAATAATCAATGTGCGTGCTGATAATCTTCGGTCACAAAAGGATAAATTATCTTGTCTATGAATGACAACTTTATTTAATTGCCTGTTTTTATCTGCCAGGCAACTACAGGAATAAAGAGGGAATCCTTTTTCAGCATTTTGAGCCCATTATTTATTACGTTTCAGAAAAAAAAAATTATTTAGGTACCTACTTAGATTTTTTTAAACACCGAAGTACTAACTAACAAACGGAAGGAAAACATTGTAGAGTGAGAGGTCAACAAGGTGTTCAAATATATATTTACGTTCAAATTTCGAAATGGCGAGAGGCAGATCCGTATTGTACAGGGTCTAAACCCTCTGATGAGGTTATCTCCCAACTGTTACATGATTTGCCGCTTGCACTGTTTAGAGACGTGTTTTCCAGTTTTGGGCCTAGTCTAGCATTATGTCACACTTAGTTTTTAACCGCTATTTTTTTCACGTTTCACAGTCATAAGACAATTTGTGTTTATTCAAGTATTTTAGTTCAGGGTGTTTTGAACGATGACGTCACTGCATGTTCCGTATGTATCATTTTGTACCTACGAAGCCTTTTCAGTATACAGTTGACTATAATTTCTAATGCTTGGGGCATAGTTGATTTAAATTTACGTTTGAGAGCCATTGGACAATGGTACCTTTTTATTTAAATTTGGATGATAAAAATACACATATATTTTTGAAGTTTTGATGTTTAGATATGCCTACATAACATGGTATCAACTATGAATTCACAATACTGATTATATTTTGTGACATTTTAATGGGTTATTGTCTATACATATAGGGACACTTTGTTATAGATTATAATTTATATAAGTAAGAGATGAAGAGTCCTCAAGAAATGTTAACACAAGTCTATACTTGCGACATATCGCTAGAGTGAAATTGCAGCATTCCATAGGGAATGCTGCAATTTCACTCTAGCGATATGTCGAATTCACGAGATCCCGAGCCGATTTTCGAGATGAGATTGTATAGGCCAGAAATCTTGATTTCTTAAATCTAGGTCGTGGATTTATGTTGCATGATTTTCGAATTGTTATCTTGGGAAAGCAGTGCGTAGTTATTTTGAAATTCGAATTTATTCTACGCACCTGTTTTCTGTATAAGTATTCAACGTTCAATATGGATTCTGCAAATACGGCTCACGGGCTCTTTTACATAACATTTGAAATACATAGCAACACTATCACAATTAAGAGCCCACATATGCAAAAATCGCCAGTTTTTATCGGTCTAGATCTCAACATCTGTAGTGATGACATATTTGTCCTTTCAGTATCTTAATCTTTAACTATTTTCCTTCAGGCTGCTAAAAGTGAAAACACGATTAGCAATAATTTTCTCGATACTTTTATTTTTCAAACCTAACCCTTCTTTTCGATGTTTTTGGTTGGATCTTTAATACCCTCCCATTTTTAACAATGATTTTTGGTTTAATAGTTGTGCAATGATAAGTTGTCAAACCTGAAAAAAAGTTTTTCCTTATAAATATACAGGTTTATAATAAACATCAATTATTTGATTTGGCGCTTACGCCATCGAAGCAGCGCGTCAACTATGTCCGTCTCAGCTATTGCGTGCGGAAGTAACTAGAGCCACCCCTTTTGATTTTTTCAATCAGTCTTCGCTGACCGCGTTAGACAACGGACCTGTACTACCGCTTGTTAAAGTTGATGTATATTTTCGCGTTATTTACATAATGGGAAAGACGAGAAGAAGGGGCAAGAAGAAAAATGTTGAGCGATAAGGCTAAAGACATGACAGAAAGAAAGTGAATAATTACCTCGTTGCCTTAAAATATAGAAATAGACACACAAATCACACAGTGCTGAACAAAAATTACGAAATATGTGGCGCACATTGACACTGACATTTACATTCTAATACATAGCTGATAATAACGCTTACCTATATAGCCCGTGTAAATATTTCGTACAAAAAAGAAATTACAGTTGTAATCGTTAAGTGTCAAATTTGCAAACACAAATACAAACATAATAAAAACTTTTTAGAACAATGGGGGCACTATCGTATACTGGTTACCAAAGTTTTGTGAACGTGATGGAGTCGCTTTAGTTATCTAAATTATTTTTATACTAAGTAAAACATTCGATCTCAAGATTCGTTTATTCTGTTGTTAGCCTTTTAATATTTTTATATACACAGAAAATTATAACATGAAAGAAATGAGTCACCTATAAATTATGCACGAATAAAAAGTATAAATGTGACACATTTGGCAAGCTATAATGCATACCTAAGTACTAATATTATAAACTTGAAAGTGTGTCTGTATCAGTGTACGTCTGTCTAAGGGGTCTTCAAGTGGGTGGAAGTTTGTATGGATGGAAGAGCGATAACTAGGTAAGGGCCTGAGATAAAAGAATATCAATTAAATTCTTACGCCATGAACGAGTTCTACGGTGACAAAGACGCAGGAACAAGCTAGTTGAGAATAAAAGTAACCCATAAAAAACATTCCATGTAAAAATAGGCCAAGTCTCGAAACTCATTCACTGTAAAAAGTTGTGAGATATTACGTAGAGCCAAGTCAGGCACTGTTATTACTGTTACTAATCTATATCTAGAACTAAAAACTTCATGGATACAGGAACCAGAAATGTATAACTTTGTATCGCATGTATTTGTATAGAATTACAAACTTATTCAGATTGCATATCTCTGGAACTTGACTGAAATTGCAATCTTTTTTATGACTTGATAGGTTAAAAACAAATTATGTTTCAAATTTGAAGCTTGTGGGTCTGCTAGACGTACCTTAGAATTATGATGATAGGTCAGGCAGTCAGTGATTCAGTGACAAAACTAAGGAACTTAGACGGACAAACCACAAGTTTAAATTGAATATTATTGAGAATATATCTAAGTCATATTATGCCCTATATATGTTACTGAAAATTCAGAGTTCTAGCATTATCCAGCATAAAATTGCACGATGTTGAAAATAGCCTGAATCGCTTCGAGAAAAGGATGGTACATCCGTGCCTCTTTGGTTTGCTCGACTTTACGGGGGCACTGCCGTGCCCCCAGATTTGTCAGCAAATTTAAATTCCAACGCGACGGTATATTGTGGAAGGATGTAATGATTCCAAAATTAAAATGATTTTACATGGAATCGATTCTCCCAGAGTTACTTGACCCTCGTATGTTGCGTAATGTATATTGGGTCATTTAAATGGTAGATTTTAATCAAAAATCAGAAAACTGAAACAAAATGTATAGCCATTATTATTTTTCTAAAATGAGAACTAGCCAAATAAATAAAACTTGTAATTTATCTACACTTAAAGGTTTATTTCTAAGGTTAACTTCCCGCCAAGTTGCCTGTAATCAGGAAACTAGTGCAATGGGGGCTATCGTTTTTGTGCTCACCAGTTGGCGCCACTGTCGAGTAAGGTCCAGCTGACAAAAATTATTATTGGTTATTATGGACATGAGAACGAAGTTTACATTTAAATCATATTCAATACCTTAAAACCGGTCCGTAAAAATATCGAACATACCGCATTGTAGCGCGGTCCCGTTTTGTTCGGAAAAAAGGAGGAAATAAGTTTCCGAGAGACAAAACTATCTCAAAGCACTGACAGTCATTGACCCTTAACACATGTTTGCCATAATCAAGCTCAGGTTATTGCAAAATAGTCACCATATTGTTCCAATTAGATATTAACCCGCGTAGCGCAACCACAAAGAGTGATTTGACGTTTCGGAGACCCCACCCTACACTAGCGCCTCCAGCGGCGAATTCACACGCGATATTAAATATTATAGTCACTCATCAGTTTACTAACTCAAGTTTGAGAACCAAACAATGCCATCATTCCATACATTTCTTCCCTTCCAGTTCGGTGATGCGGCATGCCTATTCAGTATTAGGTGCAAATTGCGTTTCTTAGTTCGTTTAATGGGACAAATCAGTGTATTCACTACAAAATTCTTCAAAATAATTTGAATGCATGTCTAAGTAGATTATGAGTTTCACATACATTTAAATGATGACAAGTAAGTATATCTATAGTAATAGGAGAGACTGCAGGACTGTACGGTGTCGGTTTCGTCATTAAAAAGTACGTGAAGAAATACATAGAGGAAATAACAGGATTCTCGGAACGGGTTACTACTTTGCAGAAGATCACAGCCATAATAACATTATTTACTATACAAGTATGTAGTGTTGTGTTCCTGGAGGTGAGCAAGGTTGCCAGAGCTCCCGAGGATGCACTGTGTTGAGGGCGAGGGACCTAAATATGTTCCTTCTGCTGTCAACATAGTGCATCCTCAAATCTTATAAAGGGTCGGCAACGCGCACGTGACTCCTTTGGAGTTGCGGGCGTCTATAGGCTGTGGTGGCGGCTTACCATCAGGTGGATCGGATCGTACGCTTGTTTGCCACCGGCGTTGTATTAAAAACGTTTGTTCAACCGGTGCAACCCGTGTCGAAACGTCGGTAAAAAAAGGTAAATACATACAATTCATGTTTTATGTTATATATTTATAAATGGGTGAACAAAACTGGTATATTTCGTCGATCTTTTTTTAAAATTCCGATATTTTTTGTGTTCGCTGATCATATTCTCACACAATATACATATAATAACAAGGATTATAAACATCAAATATTCAGTAACTCATTCTAGTTGTTGGCTCCAGCATTACAATATCCTTATTAGGTATGCGCAACGCGTACATGAGCGAAACGATCGGTTACGCTTCGATATTACGCTCCGCGTTTAAGGACGCGCAGCCTTAGTTACTTAACGAACCAAAAAAAGATACGAGACAAGTTTTCCGTGACTTTTGTTCAACTTTGAAACTAGTCGGCTGTGCATTTCATACTCCTTCTTCTTTAACATTTAGTTCCCATACATATTTTGCGCATAATACATATTTCGTAACCTGGCTACCACGATCGCTTTTATGTCGGGCACGTTCATCACTCGCACTTACATAATAAAGACTTGACGTATTTTTGAAAAGTAGTCTAAATTAATCCGTACATTTCAATTACCACGTGAAATTTTTATTTAAATTTTATGGAATCGATGAATATTAAAACAATAAGATTGAAATTTGCCGTTTCATTATCCGCTCGAAAACGCGAGCCGCCATTTTTACCAGTCGTGTGACGTCATACGGCAATAGATAGTGATAACAAAATCGCAGTTCAACCGATTCGTTAATTGTTATATCCGTCACTCGTGTCAGTTATCGAGTACTATTGCAACTGCTCATGTGAGTAGGTAGTTGTGTTTTTGTTAATTCAAATATTTTACAATTATTTTATGTGTTTTTTCTTATGTCGATCGATTCGAATCGATTGTGTCTTTCGTAAAACATATCGATTATCGAAAAAACTATATGCGATTTTGATAGATAGTGGTACGCACTAATGTTGTCAATCGCCGCAGCATCCACTTTCTCCACTGTTTGGAAAATGCAGCAGTGGTTTTTCTTACACAGAAACTGATGATCTTTCAGATGAGCTTTGGTTTTTTGAGAAGTTCGATCATATTAGATACCTAAGTACGAAGCGTCGCTTATCATGCTGCTGCCACTGATAAGGCCCATCAAGGGGGCTTGCAGCACTGCATTATCGTATAGTCCTGACCCTCCCCTGTTTCGAGGAACAAGCAAAACTTGGGAGACTTACCTATCATACTAGAAGCCGTAATATTATTTTTTTTGCTAGCGCCACCAGGTTTTTTGCATTGCAGCATCGCCATTTCGTGTTTCCCCATTTATGCCGTGACCGTGACTAAATATATATATCATCTGAGAGTCTTGTCGCACTAGGTTCAATCTCGTCGGCTCTTAAACGATTCCTATAACTAAATTTATCTTATTCTTACAATTCTATTGTTTATTTTACGCACATTAAAATACCCTATTGCTGCTGTATGCTTGCTAGGCAGAAATAAGTAAAAACCTTAAATTGAATATACACCACCACACTCTTATCCTCTGACCAATATATGTAGTTACATAAAACAAGGCGTTTGGCCTCAACTCGTATAGGTACATATATTAGGAACCAAAACCAACCAATGATTATGATTTTTAAATCACTAGAATAGAAGTAATTAATTAAATAAAATACAGTAGAGGAAACTGAATGTTTTTATTCAATATTCAATATCCTCTGCCGAAGACCTCAAACGCCGCAAGTATGCCTCCCTAGGGAGCGGATATTTATTTGAAGCGGTTTGAGACGGGGCGAAACGCTGGGACCATGGGGACGAAGTACGCGTCGACTATACAAAGATTAGTCGGCGCGCCTAATAGAGACCACTGGTGACCAGAGGGATGGCCATTCAGCGTGGCAATGCACCCAGCCTTCTGGGCACCCTACCGGCTGACAGCGACTTGAGTCAATTTTTTTATCTTTAAGCTCTACTGTTGCCTAGGTTAAGTTTTTATTTTAGTGTATCTTCATATATAATATTATGTTGGTAAAAAATAAAAATTGTATTATTTCAATATCTAAAAATTACAAACATTCATTTTCGACTCGAACGTAAAAAAAAATTACGCATGACATTACACAATTTACACATTACTATTGTGCTTTGGTACTGAACGGGGTCCTTTGATTGAGGTGTGCAATAAAAAGCATTTGTAATGTATTATGTTATAGGACATGTTTTGTGTATCATATTTCATCTTAGATCTAGTCATAATGTGATACCAATGAAAGCCTGAAACGGGCGGCAACCGTTTTTTAAATCCTCTATTATGTTAACAAAAAATAACAAGTGGCTGGCTTGCTAAAAATCTTAAGATTAATTATAGTACAAAACATGATACTCACTTATTTCTTCAGATTCATCAGATATGTCCGACGATTTATCCTCAATTTTCTGTAAATAATAAATACACAGTTAAATCACCAACCAATCCAACGTAGTTAAATATCTTCAAGCACAGTATATATTTATGCAGTTGAGTTTATGCATTGCTTATATAAAACTATGCTGGGACATACTCGTATTCCTCGTGTTCGTGATAACAAACAGACAGCGAAGCGGTTATGTTTTAAGATTATTATTATTACCTATTTACGTACTTATTTGTGTTTGTGGAGAGGATGTGTGAAAGCAGACTGACTAAGAGGTCAGGAGATGAGTGGAAGGGTCGGAAGGAGGCGATCAAGGCGAGGGTATCTTGATCAAATTTCTGCGATACTGAAAAAAGACCAGGTCATAAGTTATCACAACCGACGAGCATGTGATGGAAGCAAAAGAAGTATGTAAGGAGCGTAGTATTTGGCATTATTTGGTCTCTACCTACCCCAATTGGATACGGGCGTGAATGTATGTATGTTTCCTCTCACATTTAGAAGAAATCTTTATACATACATATATAATACCCCGGTGAGAGCAATGGGCCTGGTGGTTCATTTCTCCAGATCATCTTATCAAAGCTACACCGGATTTCGCTTTTCGCTAACACCTAGGTAACAGGGAAAAGCTTTAGTATCAAATATTACTTAGTTTTATTTATCGTGTATTCAACTTCGCTTTAAACATCATCGTGAAAGTAGAATTTAATTAAGTAAAAAACGATAGAAGGCAAAAGAAACAATCCATAAAAAACAGCAAGTAATTCTCATTAATGATGATTAATAACAGTGTCAATGTGTTGTAAGCGATCTGAGAACCTTGAGCTGCAAGCCATCTAGTAAACATGTGTTTGTGTAGGGGAGCTACACGCTGTTATTATATTACCAATTAGTGCCAACTAATTTAGCCCTATAACGATAACAATCTATCAGTTCGATGTAGGTGTGACGGTCAACATTAAGCCTGTGCCAATTTTTTTCCCGTTCGCTCAATATAACTCCAGACATCTTGAGTTGTTTGGACAGTCAAAACCAGTATTGCGAATAACAGGCATTATATTTAGCAATCGCAATCACACATTTATTAGAAAACATATTATAAATAACGACATGAGGAATGCTATTATAGTACCTACAGTTGGCACAACTTCAACTTGCGAAATGTGAATAAAGATTTCATTGTCAAAATGATTATTTCGAAATATCAACGTTCAGATTTTATAAAAATGAATTACCAATATTTTTTGAAAACCGGACAAGTGCGAGTCAGTGTCGCCCACCGAGGGTTCCGTAAAAAAATTTAGGTTTTGATTACAAACTTTAAATAAAGACTATACTTATGACTTCATTACAAATGTAGTCTTCCGATCCATGTAGGGTAAACTCGGGCTATTACGTGATACGCACGATTACGTGATACTCACTTTCATGCTTTTTCTGGATTTCTAGATATACTTTCATTCATTTAAATTATATTATCTGGCGAGGAAACAAGTCCTCTTTCCGTTAAAAGTTTTACTCGAAGCGTCGTTTCGCCGGTGAGGGGTAATGGGTGAAAGCGGGCAGATTCAATTGCAGTTTTCACATTAAAATATCAATTAATTACGCTAAAAACTTATCTAATATATAATTATATCCTTAGTTTGCCATAGCACGTAATAAAGTTACCAAATTGTAATTAATTTGTGTGTAAGAGCTTATTTAAGAACCTTACAAAATAACGGTTTTAAACATTTTTGAAAAATCATAGCACGGAATTAGAGGAGATTTTCATAGTGATTTAAAACAAAACCCTTTGTAATAGGCTAAAAAACTTTTTTAGTTATAATTATTAGTATACACTTTGAAGTTGTGTTTTATTACCTCCGCTGTTTAATATTAGGAAATATATATATCTCAAATCATCACGTAAATATCACATCAATATCACGGAAATAGAAAATATTTTCTATTTCTTTTATAAATGGTTGATCGGGTAAGTGGTATATAAAATTGAGACATGTAGTAGAGTAGGTAAAGATACATAAGTACTTAAAAATATAAGTATATTTATGTTTAAGTTTGTTTTATGTTTAATTCCGTGGGTAAAAAAAGTTTGGCTAGTTCAATTCTTATACCTAAGGTAATTAACAAAGTATGTGTCACGGAGAACGGAGATAAGCTGATTATCCCACTTTGACGCGAGTTGATGAGGTTCAGAAATCTTACTGTATTTCGTAGAATTCCATAACAGGGTCTCCTTTCACTATACTGTGAACAAAAGAATGACTTGTGTTCTGTTAAAATAAGAAATAAATAAACGAATATCAAGTTGACTTTTTCTTCCAATTACAGTTTTATCACGGAATAGCCCAAGTTTACCCTACTACGTATAAGAAGATATTACTTGCCAAACTCCATAGTTCTAGGTCAACGGAAAGTACCCCGTGATTCCCTTGAGTGTAGAGATATGCGTTTTTTGCGGCATAGACTTTGATTTTTTCACAGCTTCAAGGGACTGTAGACCTGAATAGATATATGGTTTTAATTTGAACTCGATACTTTCACGCGTTCCCGAGATAAAGGGTCTTGGCAAACAGGCAGTCAGAAACGAAGTGATGCTATAAGGATTCCGTTATTTATGGTTCCGTACCCGAATGGTTCAAACGGAACCCTTTTGTTGTCACTCATTTTCTATTTGAGGTACGGAACCCTAAAAACGTCAACATAACACTTATTGCTTCGAAGTAGTAGTGAATTTATGTTGAAGACCGTTTTTTCAAGATTTTTTGCCTCGCACCTCGCAAAAAAAATTTTCAACTTCAAAATATGACACTTCCACCTGACACTATATTAAGATTAAGCCGTCTGGATGCCTGTCTTTCCCTTTTCTAAGGTACTTTAATACATCAATTTACTACAAGAAACTGTATTAAACTATTGACCTGGCGGTCACAATATTTTATATAACACGCAATGGCCATGCGATGTATCTGTTGTCATGTAGGGTAATTCCGGGGTAGTTGGCCATAAGGTAGAGATGGCCCATCGAAATATTTCATAGAAGATTTGACTAGACGTTGTTAGTTATACTGTTCGGTTCGCTTCGCGTCGCAGGTGGGAGCTATGGTACGACGAAAATTTTAGTGAAATAAAATCTAAAAGTAAGGAAAATGCTTCTTGTGAATTGTTTTGCCTAGTGTAAATATTTTCTAAGGAGTTCTTGTTTCATGTGGATGTGAAGTTAGATTTGAATTATAATGATTATTATTGCATTTATTGCTAAGCATATTAGTCACGCATTGTTCTATCCTCAAAATCAAACGGGTCGTGCTTTCAATGTTTTTTAATGTTAGGTGTGGTCATCTCTCCCACAAAAAAAGGAGAGATAGCCAGTTGAAGTCCGTTTATAATAAAAAAAAAATACTTGAAAGTAGCGCCGATGTCCCATTAATAGTATTATCGTGTAAAAATCAGAAAATAATGACAAACGAAAAGGATATGCCGCAGATATGGCGACAATTACTAAGAAACACTTCCATCTCGACTTTTCTTTGAAATACTGGCTTTAGTGCACAGTGTGGCAATTTTAGTCTCTTGAAAATTACATTGAACTTGTAGACATGTGTTCCAAATGTGGTCTAGAGATACGAAAACGCTTTAATAAATAGGAAATGAGACCAAATAACTATGCTACAGCTAGAATTAACCTATGGCCATCTTTCCTCTAACGACTTGGCCATCACACCCCTATCCCCAGGGAGAGATTGCCAATTATGAATTTTCGCAAACAATTATTTTAAGGTTGATCTAATTGGAAAATGTCACTTTTTTGTTTTTATAATAATGTGTAAGATTATTTTTTTACAGCGTTCAAGAAAAACTATGGCTAACTTCCCCGGACTTACCCTATAATTAAGTATAGGCCAAAAGATTAATCTTAGGTCAGTCTATAAACTACATTTAGTTAAATAGTGAGATGGTGCGAGTGCTATTGCAGTTGTCGTTTCATTCTATCTCGCATAAATTCATTCTACCTTACTTGTTTCAGTATTTAGAGTACACAACATGGACCGTAATTGGCGTTTTCAACATGCGGTTTTCCTGATGCGTGTTATCAGGTTTACTGCGGACTTGTAGTATATTGTTGATTATCACAACATCCTACGCGAATCTGACATACATTTTATTATTTTAATTTTTGTATTTTTATATTTTTCGTGTAAATTTACAAATTTGTGTAGGATAATAAATGTAATTTTGAATTACATTTAATAGTGACAGTGAACGTGCATTTAAGTAAGTATGAATGAAATAGCTATGAACCACGTAAATACTATTCCTATTTGATGTAAATTATTTGACTCCTCGGCAATTTATTACCTTCAACTTGCCAGGAATATATTAAAATCATCATAGTCCTAGCGTGTTTCCAGTTTAATCTTATGAAGCAAACCCAAGGTTCGTCGTAGACACTAATTTTACAAATACTAATGCCATCTGACGTTGAAGAAAGCTCTAGTACGGATGAGATTACCTTCCTCGCGATGTTTTCCTTCACCGAACCAGGAATTTTTGTTAATTAATACTTATTATGAAACATTAAGTCGGAGCTAAAATCCGTTTTAACGATCAAATACATAACGGGGAGTTTATTATATTTCAATATGTCTGAAACTCACGGGAGTTTTATATTTAGTATTCATCTAGTATCATAATGGGCCACTTTGGCACCCTGTTGAATAAGCTACTATTAAATATCAACCTAGTCTCAAAGTTCGCACCTTTTCAGACCCACTACTTTTGGTGGTAATATTTTAGTATTCTTAGCGAGATTGGGTTAAGTGAGTGAGCTCATCTCTTAGGCTTGAAATGACGGACTATATTTACATTAAACTTTAAAGAGGAGTTAGTTATTAATATAAAAATATAAATAACGAATATGACAAGGCCAATGCAGAGATCTGACGAAAAACAAATTTAGAAGATTAGATTAGATTAGATTTAGATTTTTTTTGTAGTTTACGTTAGCAGCGGTACTGCTTAATACAAAAAATAATCTGACGAAAAGATTGAACTTTGAGCTTCAAGTGTGAAGAAATAATGTAGGTTTATACTACACAAGAATTACTGTAGACTGAAAAAGAAATAAAGAAACACAATAACCGAACAAAATATTGAACAATGCTTTGTTAACGCTGTCAAAAAATTATAAATATCATCGTAAAAATAAACTTAAATTCTGCGAATTTCGTAATTATCAACGACAGTGTTTTTTTTTTTAATGTGGATAGCTTTTTTAATGTTCTAACACAATAACTGGATAGATTTTTCATGTGATCGAGTATTCCACAAATCAATTTAAATGTACTAAATATATAAACCACGCCCAGAGCTTCCGTAGAGAGCGGGATGGTTCGTTGCAGTCACTCGTGTTGGAGCAGGACATTTGCAATGGAATGGCCTCGCCTTAACATACAAATATACATTATGAAAAGGTTTCAACAGTAGATTGTGTCTCAAAGGATGCTTTATTAATTATAATTATATTACGGCGGGGGCGGTATATGGAATCCTGATTGAAGCTGCTACCGTGTGTCACATACTGCTTTTCACACCTAATATAAATGAGGGGCAAACTTAACGCAACCGGGTTGTCCTTATATAATTTTGGAAAACACAATTTTTAATGATTTATTAGAAATATAAGTATAAGACGATATTACTTGCCAAATCTCATAGTTCTAGGTCATTTAATATGCGGCGCCATACGCACGCACGCACGCACGCACGCACGCACGCACACACACACACAGTAGGTTTGCTAATTGATTGTGTACATGCAGTCAGTGCTATGCATTACAATTGTTAACATTAAATTAATACGCATTTTTTCATGTTTGTTGCTGTGTTCCCTTGTAAATTCTCATAACTTATAATATAAAATTTGTCATAAAAGTTTACTAATTTAAAAAAGCCGCATCATCACAATAATTAGTAAAATAGACAAATTAATTAAAATCATGAAAAAATTAATGGGACTATAGAGATTCGCAATAACGTTGTTTTTAGGGTTCCGTACCTGAAAAGGAAAAAACGGAACCCTTATAGGATCACTTTGTTGTCTGTCTGTCTGTCACGACTCTTTATCTCGGGAAGGCGTGGAGGTATCGAGTTGAAAATAAAACCTTATACTAAAGTCTACAGTCCCTTGAAGCTGTGAAAAAATCATATTTCTAAGTTAACGTAAAAGAAAGATACGGGCGTTTATGTCGCAAAAGAACGTATATTGAGACACTCTCAAGGGAATCAAAATTTATAGGGTACTTCCCGTTGACCTAGAACTATGAAATTTGGCAAGTAATATCGTTATATACCAGGGATGTAACAGATGTGGTTTTATCGGAACCGGAAGCGGAACCAGATGTTTTAAATTCGGTATATCGGAACCAGAACCGGAATCGGAGGCGGAACTGAAAACGGATGCGGAGCCCGAGTGACAGATGATAAGATATTAAAGGCAGAGCAGGTCTAAGCTAAATCTATTCTAAATAAAAATCCTAATATTAATCAGCCTTTAGTGTTGCAGTGCCTACTTTAACAAACTTAGACCCTCTAGGTGTTCAACAAAAATTATATAGATATTTTACAATCATTTACTAGTTATAATTAGCATCACCTTTTAGATGTCAAATTAAAAATTAAACAATTACAATGATATTCATTATTTAATTACCAGAGTACACGGTCAGAGCTCTAAATTACAACAGGTATAAACCTGTTTGTTTTTTATGTACGCCGCTCATTTCCCCCCGCTGCGCTGCTGTGACCTCCGATATAAAATCCGTATTAAAAATAACAGAACCGGAACCGAAGCGGATGTTTAAAACCAATCGGAAGTTCCGACTTAACAGAACCGGAACCGGAGCTCTGTTACATCCCTGTTATATACTACAAGTACAGGGAAAAGTCTAAAATGAAATCATGTCTGTAATGAAATCATATAAAATATCCTACTTAATATTATACATACAAAAGTTAGGATGTTTGAATATTTGGATGTTTGTTACTCAATCACGCAAAAACGGCTGAACGGATTATGATGAAACTTTGTATATATAGAGTTTTTAGCCTGGATTAACACGAGTGATCCTTTTTGTCCCTTAAATCATCCCTCTAATTGATGAATTTGGGGGTGGGAGTTAAACTTATGAACCAGACCAGAGTCATGTAGATATTTGCAATGCCTGCTAACGTACGCAAAATTCGATTCAGAAGAACCAGTATAAAGCCGACTACACATATTTGCACATATTTGTCACGAATCTTAGGGCCAAGATATAATAAGGACGTATGATGAGGCGACTCTATAGACAGTTTTCAATAATCACATCTGTGATTAAACGATCCCAATGAACAAGTCTGTATAGAGTGAGTAACTACACACTTGACAAAAATGTCTTAACCAAGAATTCATCCTGTAGGTAGCTACGAGCTTATACTGGGTGTTTGGTAGCTTACTATAATACAAAGCTGCCTAAAGCATTTTTTTTTATACAACGCCGGTGGCAAACAAGCGTACGGTCCACCTGATGATAAGCGGCCACCGCAGCCTATAGACGCCCGCAACTCCAAAGGAGTCACGTGCGCGTTGCCGACACTTTATAAGATTTGAGGATGCACTGTGTAGACAGCAGTTGTTGTGTTGTTGTGAGCGGATGTGCGCCATTTTATTTTGAAAATGTGTATACTTTTTCCTTACAAGCGCAGAGGGAAAAAATGTTATTTTTAAATTGTCCTTTTAATGTTTTCTGGGTTATCGTAATTGAACGCCGTGGGTACAGCCCACGGCGTTCAATTTGTATTTTGTGCATCGCGCTATTAATATTATATTTCCTGAATTAAATGGGGTCGGGACGGGTACACGACCTGTGCTCGGAACCCTCGGTGTGCGAGTCAGATTCGCACTTAACCGGGTTTTTTTTGGTTATTGGTCAAATGTAAATTGAAAGTTACCTATAGAATTCTCATGTTTCAATAAAAAAGAAATTGTATGGCAACTATATAGGTACATAAACGCAATATTTCGCGACAAAAAACGGAAAATTTCCCTTTTTTCCATACAATGGTAGTAAGAGGCCACGCAAGCGTGACGTAACGCCGAAGTATGGAGCGTTTTCAGTGCTCGTTAGCTATGCTGTACTTTGCCTCTCATTTTCGTCCTTTGTGTTGCTCTTAGTGGATCCCATACAAACATGTGATCGTCTGTAAAAACTGGTTCGAATGGCATGATTTTTTTGACATCATGCCTATTACCAATTAGGTCAGGTTGATGGTATGGTAACATTACTTTTGACCGGGCTTTTGCCGTTCCCAGGTAGGCGGGAATTTTTCATTTAATTCCAGGAACTTTAAACCTTTTTTGTAAAGTATTCCTGTATTGTAATAAATCTAATTATACTTGAAAACAGGCGTGGATGAAAGCAATATCTACCTACTTTTTGTGAATGAAGGTGCCACCCAAATAAGATTAAATTATTCAAGTAAGCCTACCTAATATCTCTTTTCAAGATTTATATGACAAATACGTATTTATTACTCCGGGTTTTTAATAGTGTCCAACTGAAGTTTCGGATTCGGTCTCGGCCTAAAAATCATGATTTGACCGAAGATTCGGTTTCAGCCAAAAAACTGCCGAACCTTTCGGCCGCGCCGAATTTTTCAACATTTTACGTCCGGATCGGGTTTGGCTAACACCGGGTGCGCTCGGCGCAGCCTTAAGGCGTAGGCGTAGGCGTACAGTTCACATCAGACGGTTGTTGGTTGCCAGTTGGTAGCCACAGCAAGTTTATCTAACGGAGTTTACAAGTTACGGATGCCAGAAGCATTGTTGGCTGCAGCGGTTACGTCAAGTGAAACGTGGCACCGCAGACTTGGCCATGTTAATAGTAATTATTGGCATAAGATTCAAAATGCCGTGGTAGGTTTAACACTTGACAGAAAAACAGATATTTCCAAGTTGTCATGTATAGTGTGCTATGAGGGCAAACAAAGCCGCTTACCTTTCCCACAGAATGGCAACAGGAGTGAAGAGCTGCTGCATATAGTACATACTGACGTATGTGGACCATTCCAGAATGTCTCAATTGGTGGTTCTAGATATTATTTACTCTTTGTGGATGACTACAGCCGCATAACTTATGTCTATTTTATGGAAAACAAGAATGAAGTTTTCCAGTGTTTTCAAAAATATGTCAGTTGTGGAGAACCAGTTAGACAAGAATATCAAGATTCTGAGCAGTGACCAGGGCAAACAGTTCTGCAATAAAGATTTTGATAACTTTCTGAGCAAAACTGGGATTATTCACCAGAAATCCAATCCCTATACTGCAGAACAGAAAGGTTTAGTCGAACGTTTTAACCGTTCAGTGGTAGAAAAGGCCAGATGTCTCTTGTTTGATGCTAGTTTAGAAAACAAGCTCTGGGCTGAGGCGACCAACACTGCTGTGTATTTACAGAACAGGACAGTGGCAACAAGTCTTAATGGAAGGACTCCATACGAGATCTGGACGGGCAGGAAGCCAGATATAAGCCATCTCAGGATTTTTGGAAGCATAGTGATGATGCATGTTCCAAAGGAGAAGAGGCTCAAGTGGCACAAGAAGGCAGAGAAAGGTGTACTCGTAGGATACCCTGAAGACATCAAAGGCTATCGTATCTACAATCCACGCACAAAGGAAAGAGCAACCAGCCGAGATGTGGTGATAAGAGAGAAACCTATACCAGCACAAAGTGCAGTTCCAGTAGAGGAGAAAACACAACTCGGAGAAGGTTAGTGCCCTGATTCTTATCGATACAGTGGTGGATATGTCAGAAGATTCAGGCAGTGAAGAATAACTTGATGGAGACGAGTCTTATCAGCCAGAACTTGAGGAAGAGGAAGACACTTCAGGGAGCAGCGGGGAAAGTATCCTGAATGTCAATGAGGTGAGAAGCGGGTCCCAGAGGCAAAGGCGGCCACCGAACAGGTATGATTTTTCTAATACTTGTATTGGTACAGAAAATGTGGAAGATACCAGTGAACTCTCGCTTCAAGAAGCGCTGAAAGGGCCCGAGAGAGCTCAGTGATTGGAGGCTGTACGCGATGAATTACAGTCCTTTGAGCACAACAAGGCCTGGGAACTCGCTGAGGCCCCTAAGGATAGCACCTTAGTGAAATGCAAGTGGGTATTACGTAAAAAGTATGAAAGTGACAATACTGTGAGGTTCCATGCTAGACTTGTGGCTAACGGTTTCACTCAGAAACCTGGTGTAGATTACACAGAGACTTTTTCACCTGTGGTAAGGCACACAACCCTTGTACTATTGTTTGCTTTCTCGGTACAGTTAGGACTTGAAGTTACCCAGTTAGATGTTAAAACAGCTTTCTTGAATGGTGACTTAGAGGAAACCATTTATATGCAGATACCTGACTGCCTTGATTCCTCTGGCATTACTAATAAAGTTTTGAAACTTAAGAAGGCTATTTATGGCCTAAAGCAGGCTTCAAGGGCCTGGAATAAGAAGGTCGACACTTGTTTACTTGAAAATGATTATACAAAGTCTAAGATTGAGCCATGCTTGTATACTAAAAGTGATGGAAATTGTAAAACCATTGTCACAGTGTATGTTGATAGCTGACACTCCGATGGAAAGCAAGTTAAATGTTAACATTGGGCAGAGTGTAAACAATCAAGTACCTTATCAACAGCTCATAGGGAGTCTGATGTACTTATGTATTTAACTCGACCTGACTTAAGTTATGCTAAAAGGATACTGAGATATTTGAAAAAGTCTAAAAACTTTGGTATCAAATATTCTAAGAATGGTAATGCTGAAATTAAAGGATTTGTTGATGCTGACTGGGCAAATGACATTCAGGATAGGCGGTCTTATACTGGATTTTGTTTTTTACTGTCGAATGGTGTCATTTCATGGGAATGTAAAAAGAAAAGACCATAGCGATGTCAAGTTGTGAGTCGGAGCACATAAGCATTTCAGAAGCTTGTAAAGAAGCTGTATACCTGCGAAACTTACAATTTGAGATCACTGACAAAATGTATACTTTGAGTCTCTTTAATGATAATCAGAGTACATTGAAGCTGTCAATAAACCCAGTGTTTCACAAGAGATCCAAACACATTGATGTAAAATATCATTTTACTAGGCAGTGTGTTTCAAACAATGTAGTTAAAATACAGTATTTACCAACAGCTGAAATGCCAGCAGATTTACTCACTAAGAGTTCATGAGCAAAGAAGCATTATGGCTTCATTAAAAGTGTTGCACTAATATAGAGATTATTAGATATAGTGGGGGTGTTGTACTTTTGATATCTAATATACCTCTTCTGTGAATTGATTACGATATTGTCTATGGCTATTAGCTACTGGCTGTGTTGTGTATTTTTTGAATTCTTATAATAGAATAAACTTGTGTTCTATTCTCTTGACAAAGACGTTGTTTTATTAAAACATGATAATTGGAGCATCTGCTCGATTTGTTACCGAAAATACTTAAATTGGTATATGTTACCCATGAATTTTTGAGGAGTTCCCGCAATTCCTCATGGACCCCATTATCCGAACGGGAGTTTGGTAACAACGGGACCAACCTTGAAACATATACTTTCAACCAAAGAAAGAATTTTCCAAACCAGTTCCTGAATGACGGAGTTCTGAGGTGACAAACATAAAATAAAACATACAACGGAATTGAGAACCTCCTCCTTTTTAGAAGTCAGTTTAAAAAGTCAAGATTTATGCATAATGAATGAGTCTATGGATTTCTTATTTCATATGGAATCTTTTCTTTGCTATTCTTTTATAGTCTTATTATACCTTTTGACGATGAAATTTGTTATTGAGATAATTTGAGACCCTAGGAAGGACAGGATAGTTTTTTATCCTAAAAATCATCTGGTAAAGGTATGAAAAGGACAGTGTCATGCCTGTAGAAAAAATAATCTAGCGTAATATTAAATATATTAGATTTTGTTGAGGCATAGTATTATACCCTTAAGACAATTAAAGAGTATGCAGTACAACAGCTAAGCTAAGCAAAAATCAGCTGTTTGATTTATCTTTGTCTCCAAGTGGATTGGTGTAGTAGTTGACAGGGTTATTCCGGATCCATGGAATGCACAACCATAATGTGACCCAGGGAACAGGAATGTATCAAATGAATTCTCTCATAAATATGTACCGAAACCTTAATGCGCACACATAAGATCCATGGGACATATTTTTGAGTAGCTTGCATACACCCATATTTTTGCACTCGAATGTACACGAGTTACGGAACTGTACATTGTTTGCTTGTACATTCTTAGTTACAATATATGGTATATTATGAACCATTACTTTGGGACCCGGTTATTCCTAGTGGTTAACCCAAAAATTCGTTACCACTAACACTTTAGTGGTAACAGCTGGGAATGACCTAAAAATTGGCATCTGTTACCAGCAGTAATTACTTTGAGAGTAACAAGTGGGGACCTGTTAGGACCATATTGTTGTGTCATCAGAGAACTTTAATTATGTATTTCTTATAATATATATTAATGCTTCAAATGTTAGAAAACGCTTGGTGAGGTTCAATGTGAGATAATTTTCACAAGCAATGAAATATAGAACTGGCAGATTTGCAAAAAGTTAATTGCAAATACTGTCTCCTAAACAAAAATAATTATGTTTTCATTTTGTCATAGATCATTTTCTGGTTGAGGCAGCATATAAAAGGCCCACAACAAACCAATACTAATAACACACCCGACTATTAATTTATCCTGATACAAGATGAACATGAGCTTCCACTATTCTTCAATCGTGACGACTTTAACCCAGTGGCGCAGACTTAATACAACCCTATTCCCGCCTACTTGCCTAACAAAGACTTTATCCTATAGAAAATAAACCATGTCAAGTTTTTCTGGCTTTAGTATAAATGGGTAATATTATTAGATGCCACAACACCGCCAACACCCATCAGATCATAGCTTTGACTTTAACATACTTCAGTTTTTGTTAATATTGTTATTGCATCTTATACATTTAAATGTAGTATCTGTATACTATAAAATATGCGAAGCATTGGGTGGGTTGCTAGACTGATGGGCATTATGAGCTCTACTCCACAATTTGCTAAGTATGTCATTTTTACAAGTATGCAATTATTGCCATAATTTTATATGTAAATTCATCTTGAATAGATCTCTGGTGAGTAACACTCAATAAAATCAAATAGTACATTTCATTTACATACTAACAGGGGAAAATATTATGATAGACACTAGATTTTTGGGTACCTATTTATTGATGAATGAGCCCCATTAAATCTGCTTTGAGGAATAACGATAAAATATGTGCATTGAAGGAAGTTTCTGGCTTGATATAAAAATGTTTACCAATGTGTCTTGATCGCCGAGCTCTCTGTAGTAGGACTCGCTGCTACCTCGTCTGCTGCCGATGCACATTGCTCTCCGTAACAGTCCAGACAACATTGAGCAAAACCCACATTGTTGCATAGTTCTTGTTTATACAACTACACACTACACTACACGACCCGAGCTTAACTCATAAACCGCGAAGATTTACACTGTATGAGATTCAAAATCCCATTCATCCTTACCAGGCGCACAGTACTTGGGCTTTACATTTTGATTAATATAGGTGAATCTTCTTTGAGCACTAACATAATTGAACGAGTCTGTTTATGTGTCATAATTTACATCAAAATGAATATTTCGTTAATTTTTACGTTTCAGCCGCAGCACACGATAACCGATAAATGAGCACTACAATCAACTACACTAGACTACACAACCTATATCTAAATACATATATAGCTACAAGCAACGATACGAACGAAAACAGCGAATGAGACACGGGGACGAGAAAAACCTCTGTGGGGCTACCGCGACCTAAACCGAACAAAGTTCGACTATCCCCTTCTCTGTCGCACGGATATGCAGGTGCGACAGAGAACGAGATATTCGAACTTCGTTCGTTTTCGTTTCCCGGTAGCCCCTCAGAAGTACAACTGTGCCGGGTAGTATATGGTCGCTTACTCATTTGCAAAATTGCATTAGTCTATCTCTGTCACGTCCGAGACTGATAATAAAAAAAGAGTAATTATGCTGGCAACATTATAGATACAGATTCAAAATTGCAAGTATATAATATCTTTATAAACAAATTAGAAGTAAACTTTATGTTTTATCTTACATAAAATGGATGGTTACTGTATTATATTAATCAATATCGTTATACAATTATTACGTTATAAAACAAGCAGGTGGTTCTTTATTATCATATTGTGCACAAGGCACCTTAGTAGGTATGGAAAACCTAGCTTGCACGTTTCCTAATGTTGGCTAATAAGACAAAGAGAATATAAGCACTACGTTCTAAGAGACGGGACTTCGAACTAAGTTTTGGATGACAGTGGCATTGTCATTGCATGACATTGACGTAAAGTTTGGCAAACATTCTGTACCACAATAAAATAAAATAAAGGAAATAGGTAATGCCAACATAACAGCGCGACTGGAATGTAACTTTGATGTAGTACGGTTAACGATATCGATATCGATAAATTATGATTAACGACGTCGTGGGTTCCATGTTTATAAAAATCTCAATTAGAGGGCGTCCATTAGTTACGTGAGATGTTTATGGCCTAAAACACCACACATTAATAATGGATGGTCCTTTATTAACAATTGGGGTCACTACGAAGTCCATGCGCTTATTCCGCAGTGGATAGGGCTAGAGTTAAATAAAATAAAAAAGTATAAAGTTGTGTTGCTTCAAATATATTAACCACCTCTTTAGACGACTTTTCTTTCGGTTAAAATATTTGGGTTGAAAGTGGTCACCACAAAGAAATTTTAATTGATTCAACTTCTCAATCGGAACGTAGGTTAGGTTTTCATTGCCAATTGAAATGATGAATGGTTAATATATTTAAAACAACACAACTTTATACCTTTTTATTTTATTTAACTCTAGCTCTACCCACCGCGGAATAAGCGCATGGACGTCGTAGTGTAGTCGTAATAACCTAACCAGTTGAGAATGGTTTCAAACCACAATTGTTAATAAAGGAGCGTCCATTATTAATGTGAGGTGTATTTGGCAAAATTCGATCCCCTCCCGCCATAAAAATGTCACGTAAATAATGGACGCCCTCTAACTGGGATTTTTATAAATATGGAACCCACGACGTCACTAGTCATCGTTTATCGATATCGTTAACCGTAATACATCAAAGTTACATCCCTATCGCGCTGTTATGTTGGCATTACCTATTTCTTTTTTTTATTTTATTGTGGTACAGAATGTTTGCCAAACTCTACGTCAATGTCATGCAATGACAATGTCACTGTCATCCAAAACCTACTTCGAAGTCCCGTTTCATAGAACGTAGTGGTTATATTCTGTTTGATTGTACTTATAAGTCGCCTCAAACAATTTTTTTTTTATTCACATCGTATTTAGTTATTATATTATTGATATTTTGATTTAGTTATCAATGTATGCTCACCAGTTGGCGCCACTGTCGAGTAAGGTCCAGCTGTCAAAAATTGTTATTGGTTATTATGGGCATGAAACGAAGTTTACATTTAAATCATATTCAATACCTTAAAACTTATCCGTAAAAATATCGAACATACCGCATTGTAGCGCAGTCCCGTTTTGTTCGGAAAAAAGGAAGAAATAAGTTTCCGAAAGGCAAAACTGTCTCAAAGCCCTGTCAGTCATTGACCCGTAACTTATATATGCCATTATCAAGCTCAGGTATTGCAAAATAGTCACCATGTTGTTCCAATTAGATATTAACCCGCGCAGCGCAACCATAAAGAGTGACATTTGACGTTTCGGAGACCCCACGCTACACTAGCGCCTCTAGCGGCGAATTCATACGCGATAGCCCTCACGAAATAGTTCCCGACGTGTGGAGAGCTCTGCCAAAATGCCTTTATGTGGTGTTTTCATGACTGACTGACTGACTGATTGACATTTCACGTCACCACATTTCGGACCGTAAGGATGGAACAATTTGTTGATCTACTACTACTTTATTTGTAAAATTGTGTAAAATCTACTGATTTTGACAAGAAACTGGAATTACACTACTCCTACTCGTAGGGGGCTGTTTTGTTAGGTTGGCAACGGTTATTATCAAAAGAAATCGGTCGGCTCGGGCGGGTGAGTTTTTAGTTTTGACTATTTTGTTATCTGTGCGTGTGCACATTGCAGTCTGTCAGTTCTGTCATAGTAGTATGTGTTGTCCGGGGCGCTACCGCGACAGCAAACGAAGTTTTTCCTCTCTGTCACACTTGCAAGTTTGCACATAAGTGCGTCCGAGAGGGAAAATTTCCCAGGAGTGCTACCGCGACGGCATTCGAAATTCCCTTTGAAATGTTAATAAATGAGTTATCACTACGTAGTATAAAACAAAGTCACTTTCCGCTTTCTGTCTGTCCCTATGTATGCTTAGATTAGATCTTTAAAACTACGCAATGGATTTTGATACGGTTTTTTTTAAATAGATAAGAGTGATTCAAGAGGAACGTTTATATGTATAATACATGCATCAGAAATGCACCCGTGCGAAGCCGAAGCGGGTTGCTAGTACTCTATAATAGGTACCTATACTCTCTGTATAATCTGCTATGGTAGGTTACGTAAACGTGTTAAGTAGGTATGTAATAATCAAAAACCTAAGCATCATACAATTTTCAAACCATGTGTTTGTATTAATGTCTACAGATTGTCCTTAGTATACAACTGTACAATTATTGTGGTTTACACACGTTCACTCGCTAGTACTTAGATTACAAGGCGAGATATTCTTGTCTTTGAATAATATATTTATACCGTGGCCTGGTTGAATATTTATAAATACGACTCGATACAAATAAAATATTTTACAACTGCGACCCAGTGGTAAGATTTTAGTATTGCTTGACCATGATTTACCACTTAGAACAAATAGTAATCAGAATAATAATAGCTGATGTTATATACGACATTTGAGATGTTCTCGCCAATCCGGTTGCATCAAGGAACCTGGCGCCCGCTAATAACTAATTCCAAGTGTTGTCGTACTTAGGCGCTAATATTGGCATTCGTCGGCCACTGGGCAAGCCGTGGTCTCCCGGCGAATAAAATAAACAATAGCAAACTTTTGTAATGAGCCCCGGGATCCCCGGGATCGGTAGACGACGGGTTAAAATGCGAAACGAGTAAAATCTTTTTGTCGAATGTGAAAACTACTTAGAGCATTTTAGTTTTAAATTCTCTAAGGAAAACGGGTACCCACATACTTTTCTGTGCAATGTGAAAATCGGTACGTGTCTGATTGAATGAATCAGTTCGCAAAAAAGAATACGGCGCTAGGCACCTATTGTCTATGCAGTATTTCATGATACAAAATTCGTCAGAAACAATCATCAGGTAAAAAATAAATAGTAGGTGTAAGTATGTATTCATAACACCATAACGTGACTCTCTCACCCTGGTTTATCGAACTGGGTTTCACCCTGATTTAAGAATGCATTGCAATCATGTAGTACCTACCGATTATCATCACGAGTAGAGGTAATACATTCGAGGTCGGTCGCAAATTGTCTTATAACAATAGGCAAACACATCCATAGAATGTCATACTCATTAAACAAAGTGCATGTAATTTGATGTGTTACTCCCATTACTTAACGTGTAATTTAAATTAAAACTTTGCAGCAATACTTACGGGTCATTCTAGTACCTACGCCTGGTAACAGCAAAGTCTATGATTTATTATTTAGATAATTTGCCAATTCTGGGATTATGTCAACCACGCCCCTTGTGTAAGTGAGACACACACTTATGCCTTCCGGCTTCCGCACTTGAGATAAACGAGATGCAACACTTCGGGAATGGCTTTTTTGGACAAATTTCGATAGGTACCTAACTAATATGATTTTGTGATGTTTTATTATTGATAGGTATATGTCGGACATATTTTACATATAGCATCCATACCTCTCGCACTTTCATACTTGACAAGTGCTATATGTCCGACATATGGAGCTACTCATGAGAAGCACTGCCGCAGGTACCTGCTTGCAGTCCCACTGTCAAATCGTATAATACCTACGTTACGTTAAGATGATCGCTTAGGTATATGTCGGACACGGCAGAATAAAGGATCCGAGAGTCCCGTAGCGGCGTACCGACGCCGCTAAAATACGGAAATTCCGACAGTTATTCAGAAAAGGAACAACTATAGGTTTCTGTAATTACAGATTTCTGTAATTAGTGCATCTTTTAGGAACACCAAAAATATTAGAAAAAGGGGTCTTAAAAATCGACAGTTCCTTTTCAGTGTCACATTATGCCGTATCAAAGCCAAGCCTAAAGTAGACTGCTAGCTAAGTTATCCGGACAGCGTGGATACGGCACATCATTATCATCAGTCGTTCCCTCGACGTTGAGGACATAATGTCCAATTATTTCTGACCAGACTCCTCCATAGGCTCCTATCACATCACCTATCACCTTATAGATGGCATCGTGCAAGTATAGTTGCAGGGCACCAGTGATTTGGGTGCTCTATCTAGAGGGTAGTCTGCCCCGGAACCTGTGGCCCTCAACTTTTCCCGTCATAATATTTTTCTACTGGCTATCCGAAGAACATCGTGAGAACTCCCCTTTCTTCACAGTACCCGCTCCACGATGCGTCTCAGGTAAGGAGGGACTCCATGATATTGGAGTGACATTGGGGCCCGCATTTTCTTATTTCTTCCCGATCCGGGAAGCAAGGATTCTTTCCAACATATTCCCGGTCTCGTCCAGCAATACCATGGGCCTCCACCCGGAAGGAGAATCCGCTGGGCAATTTGCCATCCCGAGGATAAAAAAAGTCTTCTAAAGGCTAAATCGCCAATAGGAATTGTACTCCTATCGGCGCGCAAGGCACTGTTAAGGTCAACAAAGATGCCAAGAGACTATAACAGAGATGGACATCCACGACAATGAATGGCTTAAACCTAAAGAGGTTTTCTCTCAAAATTTTGAATATACGAAGAGTGTATAATTATAATTTTTAGTGAAGTAAAAAGGTCATGACAATTTAATACTGGCATAAAAGAAAAAAAAATTAAATGTTGACGTTGAATTAAATGACGATACAATACGTCTGTCATCCATGTAAATTGTAAACATTGCAAAAAGATGGTTTATTTTGTATTTTGTTTATTTTCTTGGGGTTGTGGATATATGTCGCCGACTCAAAACGTATAGTTTCTAATGCTGAAGAACTTACTACAGGTTTGAGTTCAGTTATTGTTTATTTTTTTACTGTGTTATGTCAATTCAAAACAGGACCCACGTCGCATGACGTCACGCGGCCAAAGTTACGTGGTCAGCGTACTGTAGTTTTTAAAAAAAATTAGTCCTATTTCTTAAAAAATATGAAAAAACAAGAGTTTTATGCAACTCTCCACCATGAGACGAATCTTATGACATATCATTTATTAAAATCGGACCATAATTGTAGATCTGATGGGGTGTACAAATACTACAAATAGCCTCGCGTAATACCTATATACATAGATTAACAAAATGTAATTGTGATTAGGTATGTACTCAGTGGACATTCTTTTAATTTTTAGAGCATTTAAGACAGGAGACGCCTTCAGCGCATCTTTCCGAACCAAATATTTAGAATAGAATAGAAGCACATTGAAGACCGAACATGTCGTATATATTCTTCATGTTTGTTCCCAGTGCTGCAAACTCCAACGTGCTAGAATTCAGGAGGCAACGCGTAATAAAATAAGGAGCCTCCAATAAAAGTCAGAAGATAGCAAAAATGCTTTTTGTTCCAAACGCAAAATGCTTCAGCCGCAAAATATGCGTGTTCGCTTTGCGTACCTATTCGCCTCCCTTTCTTTTACGATATTAAAGAAAGAGATGCAACACAAATATTTGCAAGAATACGGCCAACTGCCAAGTGATACAAAGAAAGTAGGTAGTAGATCAGGAGAGCTTGCAGCACGACTGGACGCCCTCTAACTGGGATTTTTATAAATATGGAACCCACGACGTCACTAGTCATCGTTTATCGATATCGTTAACCGTAATACATCAAAGTTACATCCCTATCGCGCTGTTATGTTGGCATTACCTATTTCTTTTTTTTATTTTATTGTGGTACAGAATGTTTGCCAAACTCTACGTCAATGTCATGCAATGACAATGTCACTGTCATCCAAAACCTACTTCGAAGTCCCGTTTCATAGAACGTAGTGGTTATATTCTGTTTGATTGTACTTATAAGTCGCCTCAAACAATTTTTTTTTTATTCACATCGTATTTAGTTATTATATTATTGATATTTTGATTTAGTTATCAATGTATGCTCACCAGTTGGCGCCACTGTCGAGTAAGGTCCAGCTGTCAAAAATTGTTATTGGTTATTATGGGCATGAAACGAAGTTTACATTTAAATCATATTCAATACCTTAAAACTTATCCGTAAAAATATCGAACATACCGCATTGTAGCGCAGTCCCGTTTTGTTCGGAAAAAAGGAAGAAATAAGTTTCCGAAAGGCAAAACTGTCTCAAAGCCCTGTCAGTCATTGACCCGTAACTTATATATGCCATTATCAAGCTCAGGTATTGCAAAATAGTCACCATGTTGTTCCAATTAGATATTAACCCGCGCAGCGCAACCATAAAGAGTGACATTTGACGTTTCGGAGACCCCACGCTACACTAGCGCCTCTAGCGGCGAATTCATACGCGATAGCCCTCACGAAATAGTTCCCGACGTGTGGAGAGCTCTGCCAAAATGCCTTTATGTGGTGTTTTCATGACTGACTGACTGACTGATTGACATTTCACGTCACCACATTTCGGACCGTAAGGATGGAACAATTTGTTGATCTACTACTACTTTATTTGTAAAATTGTGTAAAATCTACTGATTTTGACAAGAAACTGGAATTACACTACTCCTACTCGTAGGGGGCTGTTTTGTTAGGTTGGCAACGGTTATTATCAAAAGAAATCGGTCGGCTCGGGCGGGTGAGTTTTTAGTTTTGACTATTTTGTTATCTGTGCGTGTGCACATTGCAGTCTGTCAGTTCTGTCATAGTAGTATGTGTTGTCCGGGGCGCTACCGCGACAGCAAACGAAGTTTTTCCTCTCTGTCACACTTGCAAGTTTGCACATAAGTGCGTCCGAGAGGGAAAATTTCCCAGGAGTGCTACCGCGACGGCATTCGAAATTCCCTTTGAAATGTTAATAAATGAGTTATCACTACGTAGTATAAAACAAAGTCACTTTCCGCTTTCTGTCTGTCCCTATGTATGCTTAGATTAGATCTTTAAAACTACGCAATGGATTTTGATACGGTTTTTTTTAAATAGATAAGAGTGATTCAAGAGGAACGTTTATATGTATAATACATGCATCAGAAATGCACCCGTGCGAAGCCGAAGCGGGTTGCTAGTACTCTATAATAGGTACCTATACTCTCTGTATAATCTGCTATGGTAGGTTACGTAAACGTGTTAAGTAGGTATGTAATAATCAAAAACCTAAGCATCATACAATTTTCAAACCATGTGTTTGTATTAATGTCTACAGATTGTCCTTAGTATACAACTGTACAATTATTGTGGTTTACACACGTTCACTCGCTAGTACTTAGATTACAAGGCGAGATATTCTTGTCTTTGAATAATATATTTATACCGTGGCCTGGTTGAATATTTATAAATACGACTCGATACAAATAAAATATTTTACAACTGCGACCCAGTGGTAAGATTTTAGTATTGCTTGACCATGATTTACCACTTAGAACAAATAGTAATCAGAATAATAATAGCTGATGTTATATACGACATTTGAGATGTTCTCGCCAATCCGGTTGCATCAAGGAACCTGGCGCCCGCTAATAACTAATTCCAAGTGTTGTCGTACTTAGGCGCTAATATTGGCATTCGTCGGCCACTGGGCAAGCCGTGGTCTCCCGGCGAATAAAATAAACAATAGCAAACTTTTGTAATGAGCCCCGGGATCCCCGGGATCGGTAGACGACGGGTTAAAATGCGAAACGAGTAAAATCTTTTTGTCGAATGTGAAAACTACTTAGAGCATTTTAGTTTTAAATTCTCTAAGGAAAACGGGTACCCACATACTTTTCTGTGCAATGTGAAAATCGGTACGTGTCTGATTGAATGAATCAGTTCGCAAAAAAGAATACGGCGCTAGGCACCTATTGTCTATGCAGTATTTCATGATACAAAATTCGTCAGAAACAATCATCAGGTAAAAAATAAATAGTAGGTGTAAGTATGTATTCATAACACCATAACGTGACTCTCTCACCCTGGTTTATCGAACTGGGTTTCACCCTGATTTAAGAATGCATTGCAATCATGTAGTACCTACCGATTATCATCACGAGTAGAGGTAATACATTCGAGGTCGGTCGCAAATTGTCTTATAACAATAGGCAAACACATCCATAGAATGTCATACTCATTAAACAAAGTGCATGTAATTTGATGTGTTACTCCCATTACTTAACGTGTAATTTAAATTAAAACTTTGCAGCAATACTTACGGGTCATTCTAGTACCTACGCCTGGTAACAGCAAAGTCTATGATTTATTATTTAGATAATTTGCCAATTCTGGGATTATGTCAACCACGCCCCTTGTGTAAGTGAGACACACACTTATGCCTTCCGGCTTCCGCACTTGAGATAAACGAGATGCAACACTTCGGGAATGGCTTTTTTGGACAAATTTCGATAGGTACCTAACTAATATGATTTTGTGATGTTTTATTATTGATAGGTATATGTCGGACATATTTTACATATAGCATCCATACCTCTCGCACTTTCATACTTGACAAGTGCTATATGTCCGACATATGGAGCTACTCATGAGAAGCACTGCCGCAGGTACCTGCTTGCAGTCCCACTGTCAAATCGTATAATACCTACGTTACGTTAAGATGATCGCTTAGGTATATGTCGGACACGGCAGAATAAAGGATCCGAGAGTCCCGTAGCGGCGTACCGACGCCGCTAAAATACGGAAATTCCGACAGTTATTCAGAAAAGGAACAACTATAGGTTTCTGTAATTACAGATTTCTGTAATTAGTGCATCTTTTAGGAACACCAAAAATATTAGAAAAAGGGGTCTTAAAAATCGACAGTTCCTTTTCAGTGTCACATTATGCCGTATCAAAGCCAAGCCTAAAGTAGACTGCTAGCTAAGTTATCCGGACAGCGTGGATACGGCACATCATTATCATCAGTCGTTCCCTCGACGTTGAGGACATAATGTCCAATTATTTCTGACCAGACTCCTCCATAGGCTCCTATCACATCACCTATCACCTTATAGATGGCATCGTGCAAGTATAGTTGCAGGGCACCAGTGATTTGGGTGCTCTATCTAGAGGGTAGTCTGCCCCGGAACCTGTGGCCCTCAACTTTTCCCGTCATAATATTTTTCTACTGGCTATCCGAAGAACATCGTGAGAACTCCCCTTTCTTCACAGTACCCGCTCCACGATGCGTCTCAGGTAAGGAGGGACTCCATGATATTGGAGTGACATTGGGGCCCGCATTTTCTTATTTCTTCCCGATCCGGGAAGCAAGGATTCTTTCCAACATATTCCCGGTCTCGTCCAGCAATACCATGGGCCTCCACCCGGAAGGAGAATCCGCTGGGCAATTTGCCATCCCGAGGATAAAAAAAGTCTTCTAAAGGCTAAATCGCCAATAGGAATTGTACTCCTATCGGCGCGCAAGGCACTGTTAAGGTCAACAAAGATGCCAAGAGACTATAACAGAGATGGACATCCACGACAATGAATGGCTTAAACCTAAAGAGGTTTTCTCTCAAAATTTTGAATATACGAAGAGTGTATAATTATAATTTTTAGTGAAGTAAAAAGGTCATGACAATTTAATACTGGCATAAAAGAAAAAAAAATTAAATGTTGACGTTGAATTAAATGACGATACAATACGTCTGTCATCCATGTAAATTGTAAACATTGCAAAAAGATGGTTTATTTTGTATTTTGTTTATTTTCTTGGGGTTGTGGATATATGTCGCCGACTCAAAACGTATATTTTCTAATGCTGAAGAACTTACTACAGGTTTGAGTTCAGTTATTGTTTATTTTTTTACTGTGTTATGTCAATTCAAAACAGGACCCACGTCGCATGACGTCACGCGGCCAAAGTTACGTGGTCAGCGTACTGTAGTTTTTAAAAAAAATTAGTCCTATTTCTTAAAAAATATGAAAAAACAAGAGTTTTATGCAACTCTCAACCATGAGACGAATCTTATGACATATCATTTATTAAAATCGGACCATAATTGTAGATCTGATGGGGTGTACAAATTAGATATGAGCGCCGCGCCGGCGCGCCGCCGTCGCCGCCAATTCGAGTCGGCGCGCCGCCGCCGAGTGAAATACGCGGCGCGCCGGCGCAACAAGTTGCGATTTGCTTTCTTGCTCGCACTCATAACGTATCCCACCCGCGTACGAAGTCATACATACGTCAGTCGAGTCAACAAGTATTTTGCCGAGTGAAGGCGTGTTATTTTTTTTGACTCGCGTCGTAAACAATGGCGTCAAGTTCCATTGCTATTGATGTTTACAAAACGAAAATAAAAGACATTTATATAATGCCAATGAAAAATATTTCCTCGAAACACACCTACGAAATGCGAAAAACGAAGACGAGGATGTTATATTTTCAAAGTAAGTTAATCTTGATTATTTTTATATTGATGTAGGTTTGATAGTTTAGTAGTAGGAGTTAGGAGAGCTGGTAACGCTCATTTATAAATCCACTTTACTATACCCCGTTTAGTTTTAGGTTGATTAGAATGACAGACGGCATTCAGTTTTGCCATAGGAAAACGGTAAAAGTGACCGTGGTATTTTCGTTTTCGAAACCTTAAACTTTTTTTAAAATCTACGTTTTAATGATGATTAAATATACCGTTATTTCTCTCTCTCTATAACTTTTTTTAATATGATTATTTTTCTGTAAATGTAATCTTTAACTGATTTATATTTAGGATATATATTTCTATACATTACGTTTTTTAAGTGAAGATTGTGATGATTATATATATGCTTCTTATGTTATTTCGATGTATAACTATGATAATTTTCATTGAAAGAGTGATTTTTTTGTTAGTGTGAAATTAAAAAATATGATTGTTTATATCTTCGGTTCATTTATTAAAATAAATAAAACTTTCTTTATAATAAAAAAACGAGTTTTTTTTCACAAATTGCTCCCTAATAAAAATGTAAAGTTCAAGGTCACGCCGCCGTGACGCCGCCGCCGCTGCGAAATTTTGCCTATCACGCCGCCGCCGCGAAATTGGCCATCGGCGCTCATATCTAGTACAAATAGCCTCGCGTAATACCTATATACATAGATTAACAAAATGTAATTGTGATTAGGTATGTACTCAGTGGACATTCTTTTAATTTTTAGAGCATTTAAGACAGGAGACGCCTTCAGCGCATCTTTCCGAACCAAATATTTAGAATAGAATAGAAGCACATTGAAGACCGAACATGTCGTATATATTCTTCATGTTTGTTCCCAGTGCTGCAAACTCCAACGTGCTAGAATTCAGGAGGCAACGCGTAATAAAATAAGGAGCCTCCAATAAAAGTCAGAAGATAGCAAAAATGCTTTTTGTTCCAAACGCAAAATGCTTCAGCCGCAAAATATGCGTGTTCGCTTTGCGTACCTATTCGCCTCCCTTTCTTTTACGATATTAAAGAAAGAGATGCAACAAAAATATTTGCAAGAATACGGCCAACTGCCAAGTGATACAAAGAAAGTAGGTAGTAGATCAGGAGAGCTTGCAGCACTGGTGGCAGCACTGAGGGCCTACCGCGAACCGTAAACGAAGTTTTCCCTCTCTGTTGCACTTGCATGTCTGTATTTAAATGCGACAGAGAAGGAAAACTTCGTTTGTAGTTCGCGTTTTGCCTATGCCATTATTCTATACATATCTTCCCTAGTTCGGAGATGCGGCCATGCCGATTCGGTATCAGGTGCAAATTACGTTTCTTAGTTCGTTAAATGGGACAAATCAGTGTAATCAATACAAAACCTTAAAAAATAAATTGAATATATGTCTAATTATATTACGAGTTTCCACGTACATTTAAATGATGACAAATATGTCTATCTTACCATTACGCTATTTATCGTAAACGCAAGGAAATTCTAAACCTTATTAAAAAAACAAACGCACATCCAGGTCTTAAGCGTTGGGAGAAGGGTACATTTACCTTATATATCACGAGCGCTTTAGAGGCTATACTGAGGTCAGTATATTAAGTACAATACTTACAATACAATACAAATACTGCTACAATACAATACAAAAATTTGCTTGCTATTATATGCATGTATTTGCTAGAACGTTAGGGGCTGAAATGCTTTGATTTTGATTGACATAAGTCTCTGGTTTTGAGATCATTTAGGTCTTGCAATACTAGAGTCACAGATTACTTTACTCTTTGCGCACAGATATTCGAACTAAGGCTGGGTTTTATAAAGAGCTATAAGACCAAATGTCAGATCAAATTTCAGTAACTCAGTACATTTTTTGACATAATAAACCGATATAAGGTCTAAGGGATCTTTATAAAACCGAGGGATCTTTATATCTGTCAAAATAATAAATCATCATAATCAAGTAGAAGCGAAATCACTCAATTTATAACTACGATCGTAAAAATAGACAAATTTTACCTGAAAATAAAATTTATATTAAGTTACTTACCTTATTCCAAGCCTAACAAATTGAGATGGCGACATCCGTTTCCACTGGCAACATTGCCATGTTCCAAGTGACAGGAGCAATCATACCGGTTTATCCCCACCTTTGAACCAGCTGCCGTTATGGGCTGCGCGCCCAGCGGCCATCATTGGAATCTCAATTTGATTTGCCGTCCAATATGATATAAGTGGACGGTAGATAGCCACTGCAGGTAGACAGGTGGCGATGCAACCGTGGTGGGTCGACCGGTGGCGTTACGTAAACAAACGCTGAACTAAGTGAAGGTAGTTGGTTTGTTTATGAGGTAAATAAAATCTGATGATTAACTGGTACAGCTGAAAAAGAGCTTAAATACTAAAGAGTTTCTGAAATGCAAGCTTAAAACTAAGTTTTATAGCTGAAAAATAAGCTTAGATACTAAAATATGTATTTGAATGTAATTAATTAAACATGAAAAAGTATTTAGCACACTCCAGCAGACAGCAATGAAATTAGGCTTGGAATAAGGTAAGTAACTTAATATAAATTTTATTTTCAGGTAAAATTTGTCTATTAAGTACCTGTACCTTATTCCAAGCCTAACAAATTGAGAAGTGTTTGTTATCGGCTGCTGGTTCATAAGGATTAATCAAACTGTATAGTTTAGTTAGAACGCCAATGTGAAAAAGAGATTAGATTTATAATACTAAAAATTGTGGAGGAGTGAAAATTTCATACTAATACATACGTGCTTACAAGTAATTAAAATATAATAATCACTCCTTCACAATATATCAAACTCCAGGTCCAGAATAGGATCTGGTTAAGTTTAAAAACGCCGACAGATTCCGTATTAACTTTGTGAAATAGTGGCATTTAGCTAGTCACTTACCTCTTTCCAAACATTACTTATTAATATTAATATAATTAGACTTTTAAGCCAACTTGGCAATTGTGGACGTTGTTCAGACTATGTATGCAAGGAAATCTTAGAACTGATTTCACACCAATAGTTGCCCACGAATCTTTATACCTTCTTGATTCAAAGACAAACTGATGAAATTTAGTTAAGTGAGCGTCTATAGTCGGTGGATCAATATTTGGATTTGAACTATAAGTCAGACAATATTCATGTGTTAATTGTAAGGCGATATCTGGCCAAATTTTAATTTAATTAGCTTCAATATTAGAAGCTTTCCAACATTTCAAATAAACTTGGTGTAACAATCTTATGATTAAGTAATTTTACGTGAAATCCTCAAATATTGAGCAACGTCCATCTAAATGCTTAGCATCTTGGAACTTTGTAAGCCTGGCTGACAACAAAGAGTGAACCAAGCTGTATATAAACCAAAGATCTATACAAAAACATTCTATATGTGAGGAATGATCTACACGAAATGAATTACGCCCAATTCTGAACATACTTGTAATCTTAGTTAGGTTGATTACAACAATAAGTACGCCATAGAAGACCTTCTACTACTGCAAATAAATAAAATTTTACGTGGGTCACTCATCAGTTAGACAACTACAGATATCCACTAGACTTTAGCAAGAGATTTGTCACTAACCAAGACAAATATAAAATTTCGATGTGATGGGATAGGGCCTCATTCCCCTGACCGCTGAATTGTAACACTAAATTCTTGCCTTATCGATAGGGGCACTAGGTAAAACCTAGTAGATCCACAGTTATAGTTCGACAAACAGGAACCCTCCTGTATCATATAGAGGGGCATGAACGCACTGAGCTAAGAAAAATAATATCGACACTCTTAGTACCATCCAACTAGTAGTGGCTGATCTTACTAACAAAAAATACTGCAGCTGGATCATCTGCGATATACATACTGAAACTACGTAAACTTTCCAAGTTGCGAGGAGATCTGACTGATTAGGTACCCAAGCCTTCTAATATAGAACACACCTTGTAGGAGATAGCAAATGCCATACCGTCTGACTGCGAAAATTCTATAGTCGTTTGACCCAGGTCTTGTATGGACTGCAATTAAAAGCGCTGAATATGTGCTCCTCTGGTTTCTTACCAGTTACTGTCCGTTCATTACCCATCGTAGGTATCTGATATCATTTAGAACAGAAAGATTAGAGTATCAACATAAACTTTCACTATGATTTACGCTTTCTTGTCGAATAGAATCCACCAGAGCAACGAGTCTGAGACACTAGGCATATATTAAAAATTGTAACGCTGGAGATGAACAGTGCAAATGGTAATAATGAAGCCATCTTTCTCGGGACTTAAAACCGCAAGCAGGTTTGCCTTATTTGGCGCATAGTATAAATATTAATAGTATCAATCTCTGGAACATTGAAGCTGGGAAACATGAAGAGTAAAGAATGCTCTTGTGTTAGTGACCACAGGTATCTACTCTTCTAGCTTCTCGTGGAAATCTTGCATTTTGTAGTAGGTCCTACGGAGTCGATTTGATGCTAGAGGAAGTGTTCATTTTAATATAATTATCGTCAAGCTTAAATGAGTCAACTAGAGAAACTTACTTTGTTAATGCATCCTTAACTCTAGCGTACCTACATAGATAACAAAATGGTTATTTTATCTGGACCAGCACTAACAAATCTCTAACCTCTACCTGCGGGACTAGCATAATTGCTGCGCCGCGACGCGAGTAGAGAAAAATCTACCCTCTCTCCATCCAATTCGCTATTCAAGTGCGACAGGAATCATTGAGTAGCAGTAAACACGACTTGGCAGCAAGATGTGCAAGCTTAGCTGCAACTGCTGAAAACCGGCGACACAACAGGAAACGTCGCAAGGAAAGATTGCCCAGTTTCTCCAACTAATCATGTGAAGTACTTAACAAGTCGTGTACCTTATAAATGTCGTGTACCTTACAGATAGAAAGGTGGGTACACGAAAAGAAAGAGTCGTCCCAAACTGAAAAAACCTTTTAACTCAACATCCTTTCGTCATCCTGGGAAAGTTGCACCGATGAATATAATCCATATCCAGTACATAATCATTATGCAGCCTTCTCTAGACACGAGATATCACTGTAGTCGTAAATCCAAGGAACACTTACCCTGTCTGCCTCTGTAGCTAGCAGTTTTCATCCTGGGTATCTCCTACCTCGTCGGAAGTAGTGGAGGATCGAGCTGAGGGAGGCACTCGATAACATAGTTAACCGAGCATTCGTACACATAAGCGTGTGTGTGTATTGCCCAGAAGCTGTGAAGAGGTTAAGCTAACCAGAGTCTTCTGATACTGCTTTGATTGTAACGTTTTACGCAAACGTTTCCTTAGTAGCTTCTCCTTGCAAAGGAGTGACTTTGATGAACGGTTGGTAACAACTCCTTGCGCAGGAGTGACTTTGATGAACGGTTGGTAACAACTCCTTGCACGGGGGTGACTTGCTATGCGGTTCGTAGCAACTCCTTCCACAAGAGTGCGGAGGCTGAGAAATACCTATAGGTTTTTTACTTCCCAAAATATGAATAGTGTCGGGATTCAAACCCGCATTCGCTGCGTAACTATATATATATACATTGCTACAAGATACCACTTTTCGTAAATAAAATGCTTCATTTCTGCAGTTAACAGGCTTATTCATGTATATGCAGTTGCTCTACTCTCTCCGAGCGCGCAACGGGCAAAACCAAACAATCTGACTAAATATTTTTATATTAAGCTACACATATTCGGTGTAAACATTGCTGATACCTCTATCTTAACCACCGTACTTTTCGTTTACGTATAAATTATAAAAATAAATAAGATATGTATATATAAATGTATTTAGATATTCGAACTATATTTCAAAATAAGGTTTATCGGTTAGGGGTTATGGTGTAGCAAAGGGTAGGGTTACCTACCTATTTTATCCAGGGAAGGTCTCCGTTAGGTACGACGACGAGCGAAGCGAGGAGGAGTGTTAGGTAGAACTATGACCTAACAGCGCGCGAGCCGAGCGAGCGAAGCGAGCGTGCCGCGGTAGCGGCCGGCGAAGCGCCAGACTCTAACATTGTTACATTGGGTACTATTTATACAGCCCGATCATCTTCAGGCAACTTTAACGGCACCAAAAACTATATTATATTATATTTGCCAAAATATATACTCGAAACTATGAATGTAAGTGGGGAATAGTCGACTCGCATGATTTTATAACCTTGATTCACACCCACATGGCAGCAAATCCTTGCGCAGGAGTGATACATAACATATGTCTTGTAGTAAGAAGCGCATTTGCGCTTAAGTACATGGCAAAAACAGAAAATAATAAATATCTAATTTTGTCTTTACCCATGGCAGCTAGCTATTGAGCAACACCCATTAACCAAATTCGTAAGGTTCGGTTCCATTAGCATGCATTATAACAACTGGAAAGAGCAATACTGAAATCGAAATATGGTAAATACTAGTGTGCTCCACAATTGCGATACCAAATGATTTGAGGGTAGTTTCGAAATTCATGTTCGTCACGAGAACACCAGCGCGGGTAGACCGGGGCTGGCGGAAGTGCCGAAAGGGGCATCATCGGGTACGCAAATTGGGCAAAAAGTTCCTATATGTGTGAGGAAAACACGTCTTGTAAAGACCTTACCTCGTCGTGAGCTACTCACGCTTATTTCATAGTCCATCGTCCGTGGCCAGCTCTGACGAATCCTCGCTCTCCATATTGGGGCGGAGCACCATCACCCTGCCTGCACCTTATATCCTCGCCTATCAGAATCCTAACTATCTATCTTGTCACTATCATGGAACTTGATCAGAAAATTACGAATAATTTTCCGTTACACAAATAGGCTTAAGTACCGCCGGAGCAAATACTTAACGTATTGCCTCTGCAAGAAACAGAACGCCAATGATGGCCGCTGGGCGCGCAGCCCATAACGGCAGCTGGTTCAAAGGTGGGGATAAACCGGTATGATTGCTCCTGTCACTTGGAACATGGCAATGTTGCCAGTGGAAACGGATGTCGCCATCTCAATTTGTTAGGCTTGGAATAAGGTACAGGTACTTAATAAAAACTAAATAATGCGAAAACCTGCTTTAGTACCAATATTGCGAGGTTGCGTAATAAAAATGGCGGTTGGCAGGAATGTCATGGTGCGTGTTTTTGTTTTGTTTTAATTTCTTATTTTTTTGTTCTGGCACGTCTTAATGTCCCCGTATGTTTAAATTTAAGGTAATTTTTATCTGTTTGTTTCTTCTATAAGGCGTTCTTTTTCTTTATTGTTTCATTGTTATTTCTACCCTTATTATGTACAATATATCTTTCGTTGGCGTCTGTGCCGCCACTTATCTTATTTTAGTTATAAGTCATGTGCCCACCGAAAATCAACGCCTCAGCTTGCTGTGTCTCGCTATGGTTTCATTATGGCTGGCTGAGTAGGGATGCTTTCTAACGTCTTTCTTTTAAATTAATGTTTCGTTTTTTTATAATTTGTAATTTATGACGCTAAAAAGACGTATTCTTGGCCTCGAGAAGACTCAAAGTAGTCAATCGTGTAAAATTATATTATTGGCTTCAACTTTACCGAATGTCATCGTTATAGAATGACACGCCAACGCAAATGACGTTGTTAAATGGGTCATTCTACTTTTTCATCACCAGTTTTCTATTACAAAAAAAATCTATGATATTTATTGAATCAGTGCACAAAAATAGGATTTCGAAATAGTACCTGAACGTAATAAAAAGAATTTATAAGTAAAAATACTTAAATGTTAACATATTGCTGTAAAAGGTGGGTAACACAGTGGTAAAAACCATTTTTTCATACAAATGGTGAGACATCCATCAAGAACCACTGAGTTACTTGATTTATGGATATTAGCTTTGGTTCGTTAATTACCTAAACTATCGTAACTGATACTGCAATTAAACCTCTTTCTAAATAACAATACAAAAATATGAAGTGAGGTCCAAGTATTCCAAAATATGCATTTAAAAAAAAGTGTCTGAAAATTATGTACATGAAAAAGTAGAATCGCCCAAATAACGTGATATTGACAATTGTCTATAGACTGTCGTTTTATCTTAACGCTGAGATTCGTGACAAATATGTGCATATTTGGAGGTCACCAGGTCACGCTTATACTGGTTCTTCTGAGACGAATTTGCCGTACGTCAAAAGGCATTGTAAATATCTACATGACTCTGGTGTGGTTCATAAATTTAACTCCCACCCCCACGAATTCATCAATTTGAGGATTTATTTAAGGGATAATAAGTATCCTATATGTTAGTCTAGGCTACAAACACTATGTATAGGTACCAAGTTTCATCATAATCCGTTCAGCCGTTTTTGCGTGATTGAGTAACAAACATCCTAACTTTTTTATTTATAATATTAAGTAGGATATTTTTTATGATTTCATTACAGATGCATAGTTTTCAGATATTGCCCTGTTCTTGTAGTATAAGACGATATTACTTGCCAAATTTCATAGTTCTAGGTCCACGGGAAGTACAATGTTTTTTTATTCCTTTCAGCTTGTCGGAATGTACGTTTTTTGCGACATAAACGGCCGTATGTTTTTTTATGTTAACTTAGAAGAGTTTTTTTTTCACAGTTTCAAGGGACTGTAGAAATGTGTATATGGTTTTTCATTTCATCTCGATACCCGAACGCGTTCCCGAAAGGGTTTTAACAGACTGACAGACAGACGGACAACAAAGTGATTCTTAAGGGTTCCGTTTCTTTTTCTTTTGAGGTACGGAACTCTAAAAAACAAACAGTAGTACTCGGTATTTCATAAACTTTATTGTTTTTTTACAAATACACATCAAAAAACTTAACAAATGCATAAACATCAGCCGACACACTACTTTTACACCGATAACAACTTTGGACTGTAGAGAAGAGAAATATATGAATTTATAAATTTATATTGCTGGTTACCTACTCACCTGAAACGGTGAAAATTGTTAAATTTACGTTTTGATTTTAACCGCGAAATTTCCACAGGACTGACTACTAAGTTGATACATTGTTTATTTAGGAACTTAGTAAATTAAATCCACTGGATAGGGCTATGACGATACCTAATATTGTATATAGAGGACACATCACCGCCGCTCTTTAAAGACAGGGTGACTGGAAATTCGACGTATTCCTTGAAAGGGGTTATTCTATAGCTCATTTGCAACCATGGGTCAAATCACATTGGTTTTCAAGTTATTTGAGTTTTTAGATTTTTTTGGAAAATACCCGCCTCTCGACCCAAAACTGGCAATTGGGTCATTCTACTTTTTCATGACCAGTTTCTTATTACAAAAAAATCTATGATATGTATTGCATTAGTGTACCAAAATAGGATTTCGAAATAGTACATGAACGTAATAAAAGGAATTTTTAGGTAAAAATACTTCAATATTATCATATTGCTGCTAAAGGTGGGTAAGTTGAAAAAACCATTTTTTCATTAATATGGTGAGATATTCAAAGACCACTGAGTTACTTGATTTGTGGATATTAGCTGTGGTTCGTTAATTACCAAAACTATCGGAAGTGATAATGCAAAAAATTCTAAATAACAGTACAAAAATATGAAGTGCTCCAAGTATTCCAAAATATGCTTAAAAAAAAAGAGTGAAAATTATGTACAAAAAAAAAATAGAATGGCCCAATTGTTAAAAAACTACTTCAATTTGGAATTAAACAAGCGTTTTCCTTATATCCAATTAGTAATTGATTACGGAAAAAAGACCATGCCAGAACTTGAAAGTTTTCCAAAAAAGGGTTTTAAACTCATAACTTTATGTATTTTTTTACAATTTTTGTAACATTTTAAGGCATTATTTTAAAAAAAAGTAAGACACTTCGCGTACAAATAACAGAATTAAGTATCTCATTTCATAAGCTTTCTTAAAAGGTGCAAATGTTGACATTTTTAGCCCCATTTTTTTAATTATAGCAGATCAGGCAGAGGTACTTGACCCTTAATCAGTTTGTTTGTGTCTTTATAATTTCTCTGAGGCCTTAGTTTGTATTCAGTTTCTTATCTAATCTTATCTTATTAGAATAGGGGTCACTTAAAGTTGCCTTAGGTGATACTACGATAAGAAATTAGGTAAGGAGAAGATGAGGAACGAATAAAAAACAGTTTCATTATCAAATTAAATAGTTTATTCTTAAAAAATAAAATCAGTTTCAAATCACAAATTTAGCTCGAACTGCTTACCCTGGCGTATGCAAGCACGAAGCATTCTTCGTACTTCAGTGATTGTCACTCGCCTCGAAAGCCCTTCTTTCATTTTTGTGAAGCTGCTAAAATTTTTTGCAATTTGTCGCACATCCCGGTAAAAGTGAGCAGGGCAGCCATCGTGCTGATAAATCACATTCAGTCATGAAAGAAAGAGCAAAATTTGTGATTTGAAACTGATTTTACTTTATAAGATTATTATTTAATTTGATTATGAAACTGTTTTGTATTCATTAATCATCTTCTCCTTACCTAATTTCTTATCGTAGTATCACCTAAGGCAACTTTAAGTGACCTTTATTCTAATAAGATAAGATAAAATAAGAAACTGAAGACAAACTAAGCCTTCTGAGAAACTAAAATGACACAAACAAACCGATGAAACTCTGCTTGCTCTGCTACTTTTATTATTAATTTAAAAAATGGAGCTAAAATGTCGACAATAGTACCTGTTTAGAAAGCTTATGAAATGAGGAACTTATTTCTGTAATTTGTACACGAAGTGTCCTACTTTTTTTAAGTTATGCTTTAAAATGTTACTAAAATTGGAAAAAAATACAAGGTTGTGACTTTAAAACCCTTTTATTGGAAAATTTTGAATATACTGGCATGTTATTTTTTTGTTATACGTAATCAATTACTCATTGGATATAAGGACAATGCTTTTTTAATTACAAATTGAATTAGTTAAGTCTGATTGCCAATTCTGGGTCGAAACGCGGGTATTTAAAAAAAAATCTAAAATCTCCAATAAGATAAAAGCCAATGAGTTTTGACCCCTGGTTGACTGGACATAAATCATTGCAAATGAGCTATAGAATAACCCCTTTCAAGGAATATGTCGAATTTCCAGTCACCTGTATACCTATACTAAAAACCCCAATATAAGATAAACTATAAACATTTAAAAATTTGTAAAATAAATTATCTCTCTTCATGTGACGTTTGCCTTCGTTAGTAGAGTTTTATTTTAAGTTATAAACGACAAAGACAAAGTTATTATATTATTAAACCTCTGCGTCCCCAAAAACTGACTGATTAACTATCAAAGAGTCTTTGTACAAGTCGGTATTTTATGGCGACTTTAAACCGGATTGCCAATCCAGTTTCAAACATTCGGACTGCCATATCATACTTTCCTACCTGCATAATACTCGTATTTTAGCATGTAGTAATTTACATGAGTTAAAAAGCTTATATTAATGTATTGTTAATACTATTAATATAGATTAACAACGCTTTAAACGTTCGTTTCAGTATGTAAGTAATATGTGGAAAGTCTGACTTAAACGAAATGCTACTTCATTTTGATTACTTACTTAAGTTATCTATAACTTCATATCACTTCTACTCCATCGAATATGTTAATTAAATTATACCCCAAGCCTGAGTAGTGTAAGCACGTGAATGTTAGACGTTTTATCATTGTTTTCCATCAGGAGGATTAAAAAATTCCCAGTGGTGATGATGAACTGTGCGACTATCGCTGAGACCGAACATAATCAAACCAGCAATCAGTACTAAAAATATGACCAGGGCCATTTGCACATCCTTCTTATCTTCAGTACCACTAATGTACGAGACAAAGGAATTAAATATATTTCTTATAGTTCTTGAAATAGAGTTGTGACAAACACGCAAAAAGTTAGCTCCAGCTTCAGTAATCGTCGGTTCATTTGGTCTTACAGGGGCAGGCATGCGCCTCGGTGACGGGCGTGAAAGGGCTTCGTCGGAGCTGGATTCTGAATGCGGAGCGGCAGGCCTACGCTTCGCGCGCCGCGTCGGCGGGGCCGGCGATTGATGTTGATGTTGCGAATCATGGAATTCGCTAAAAGGTCTTTCCCTCGCTGGAGGCCTATGGTAATAAGACGCGGGGGGCATTGTAACATCTTGAAGATAAGAATACAACAGAGGAGTGAGATCTGGGGGTGGGGGCCTCTGGGGAGGAGAAATCGCTTCTTCTTCGTTTGAAAGTTTGGGTGGAGGTGGACCTGGTGGCTGCGAAGTTTGACCAGTTGAGGGCTGATTAGGGTCAAGTTCTGGAGTTGATTTGCTTTCTGTAACCATCGATTCACCCGTCGGTTGATCGGTTTGAGTTTGTTCTTCTCTGCTCATAGGTCTTGGTAATTCATGCGATGCTTGCGTAGCTGTTACATTTGTTGAAATTTCGGCAAATTTTTTAACTATTTCGTCAATTACAGATTGCGAAAATTCAATGCCGCTTACCGAAATGTGACCGGATTTTGAATCTAATTCCGTCACTTGCAATGTCATACCTTCTATGTCAGATACTAAAATCTTACTAGCCTGTAATTCTGAAACATTAAGTCTACCAACATCTAAATCTCTCACCTGTAGTCGTTGGGTTACCAAATTATCCAATTGAACATCTCTACCTGTTTCAGTGACTCTTTCAAGAGCTTGGTCATCACTTAAAGGAACTATTTTCCGAGAGCTGGGTCCAAAGTTTGTTCCACTTTTTGGCCTCGGAAGCGGAGGTACATCAGGAATACGAGCTTCATCAATATCAATATGTTGTACCGTCAGTGACGCTTCAGTTAACATTTCATCTCGTTCATTAATCCTTGTAGGACTTGAAACTCGCCTTTCTACCAGAATTACTGTGGGGGACGTGCGGCCTATATTGGATTTGGATAATTCAGAAATTTTTGGGTCCGACAGTTTAAACGATTTTTCAGACCTGGATGTAGGCCGAGAAACTCTAGGACTTTCGCCTATTTTACTGTGTGATTTACTTCTGTAAGGATCTTCATTAACAATATCTCTTAAAGAACTTGACATAGAAAAATCCAGGTTATCTTCAATACCTAATTCGTAGTCTATATCATCAGGAAGTGGATCTGTTTGTGTTGATACTTCTATCTCGTCTACTTTTGTACCGTTATTAGTTAGTGTTAAAGGTTTTTCTGCAAGAACCGCATCATCTTTTTCAATTCGATCTTCTAAACTATTTTTATTACTTTTTCTTCGTTTTGGTCCCCTAGGTGGCCTAGGTGGTGGTGGAAGCGGCCTGTCTTTCATCTTATTAACCACTTCACCAGATATTAGGTCTTTGTGAACGTCATCGATTTGGGGTTCATCAATTTCAACATATTGTGTAAGATCACCACTTACAGAACGTTTAGAAAAACTGTCCAAAGTTATGAGACTCGTTGAGGATTTTTTTCGTGGGGGACGTTCAGGTAAGCTTTTACTTTCTGGTTGTACAGTATAATATTTTCTTTCCGAGCTATTGCTTTTGCAACGTCTGATAGGAGGAGTTTTGCTTTGGGAACGTCGGATACCTTTATTCGGAACACAAGCCCCTTTATCGACAGTAGCATAACCTGGGCTCTCGTGGCGTGAGTGCTTATCAGATTCTATATAATCTAAGGGAGGCACATGTGTGTCCATCGTTAAAGATTCCGCGCCATGAGATGTCCGATCATCGTCGCAAAGTGACGTGCCCCGTGAACTCCTCGAGCGGTTGCGTCGTGGTGGTAGTGGGCTGCGTTCAGTAGCAGTGGCTTCTGTTTGAGGAACGACGTATTCATGTTCTGTTCTGTACACAATTATCTGAAATATATAAAAGTATATGTTAACAGTGTACATGTAACAAAATTTAATACATTAAGAATGTACACAAACTAATGGTTTTGAATAGTACGTAAACATCTACACTCATTTACTAGGCTACATATTAGCACTTACGTATACTAAACATATACTTATTTGTGTTTATGTACAATTAAAAACCCGAAATAAATTAAATATAATAATAATACATTACAGGATTATCCTCATTGGATAATTCATACATATAGCGCGTAGCTAGTACTTGTGTTGGCAAATTTCCAGAGTGAATTGTGTTACTCTACTGTTGCAGGATAGTAATATTTGTTGTTTGTTTGTTCGTAAGCAATACATTTTACTATGTTTAAAATTCCTGAGAAGGGATAAAAATTGATTCAATGTATTTAGATCTGTGTGTGTATGAAAATTTAACAATAATGTAATAATAATACCTACTTGGTTTTAAATGTACACAAACATTTGATAGTTGTTTCTTTAAAATAAGTACTTACGTCATCATTTTGCACTGGAACCTCTTCCCATAATTCTGATGCTGCGATATCTTTAAAATCATTCAGTGATGAATGTCTAAAATCCCTCTTGCCGAATTTCTTTTTCCTTTGGGGTGGCATTGGCAATGTTTGGGACTGGACTGGTATATCCTCCGGATATTGTATCACGTCATCGTTGGCATATTCGTGAATAGAACGTAACTCATTAGGACTGAAGTTTAGTTGCGTTTCGATTTCATTTGCCACATCATTTTGCAGATTGTCATTTGAGTGTAGTTCTCCTTGATCTTCAGCTAGTCCTAAATCGATTTCACTGAATTGCATATCAGTAGTCATGTTGTCGTCTATGTATTGAACTGTATCAATTTCTTCCTGTTTTTTCTTTCTTTTAGCTCGTGACGGGCGCACAGGTGGGAATGTATAATAGCCGTCGTCTCTATCATTCAAGTCCTCGGTTGAATAGCGCTCGTTGTCATCTAGCATAAGCTCCGGGTCAGCTTCTGGTTCATTGGCATAAATATTTTCATCGTTAACACCGGAATGACTTCCCATTAAAGCTAGGGCATTCTTCGGGATTTTAAATGCCTGTCGTATTTCGTCACTCAAGTATTCTCTTACTTGAATATTTTCGCGAGAAATTCCTCGCGGTCGCACGAAAAATTCGTCGTTATTTATTTCGTTTATAATATGTGAATATTCTTCTTTTACCGGTGAATGTTGCTGAGTCAATAATTCTTCGTCATTATTATCGTTTAAGTGCATTACGTCACCTTCATCCTGCATATATTGAGGGTCTAATTTATCAAAGTCATATGTTGTCTCAAACTGTTGTCTTTCATCTGCTTCTGCGTCAAAACTGTCAGTATTTCCATATTCTCGTGGTTCACTAGGGCTATCTAGCATATATGATGCCGTTTGTGTTGGTTGTTTCTTCATTCGAGTAAAAGTAAAAGTAGCAGGAGGTGTTTCTTCTCTGTCCAAATTCGGGGAAGATGATGTTTTAGGGAGTTCTGATTTCTTTTTTCTGCCAAATAATCTGGGGTATGTTTTTACCTCGAACTCTACGGGAGTTATATTTCTTACATCTGGAGTCGATCCAGTGGCCTCCGAGTCGTCCCTTTTATTTACCTTCCTCCTACCCAGGCTTGGGAAATTGATCTTTGGTTTGTCAGGAATTTTAAATTTAGGAAAATCGGGAATATTAAATTTTGGCCTTTCAGGTAACGTAAACTTTGTTCTATCTCCAAAAGACAACTTTTCAGAAAGGTTTATCTTTTTGAATTTTGGCCGGTCAGGCAGACTGAATTTTCTTTTGTCAGGTACAGCAGATTTGGACTTTTCGGGTACAAACTTAGGTCGTTCAGGTATTTTGAATTTAGGTCGTTCCGGTAAAGTGATTTTGGGTTTGTCTGGCATTTTCATACTTTTCAACTTTGTTTTTAATTTTCCCGCCTGTGATTTCAATTTTCCAGCCCCTTCTTTGATACGCTGTTGTATTTTGGCATCAAGTCCTTCCGCATTTTGCCGACTGTCACGCTTCAAGGGTAAATTTTCTAAGGCAGAAGAATCCACTTGGCTAGTACTAATTTCACATTCGGTTCGTGACATTGTTGATGGGGTATTAACAAAATATCTTTCTTCAATATCCTTTTGAAGTAATTCAGCATTTACAATGCCTTCGTTTTCTTTGTCATCCTGAAGTTCTTCTTCATCTGAGGGGTGTTGTAAATATTTACGTTCCAGAGAGGTGGTACTAGACAATTCATCATCATTTTTTACCAAAGAAGGCTTCGTTTCAACATTAGGTAAAGTATAAGCAATATTCGGGGGCGGTTTTTCGATGATTTCATATTCGTGATCACTGAAAATAGAAAAATATCTATTATAGATAATTTACAAAGTAAGTATAAATTCGCAAGATTATCATAAATTTAAGTAAGAAAATGTATTTTTCGCATAGCATAGAAAAAAAACACATTAAAGTCGCAGGAATCATCGCAAGTCGTTTCAGTTATATTTATAAATGTAGTCTTCTACGCACACACGTCTCTTGAGTCATAATTAGGCCAACGATCGGCGCTCGTTTTAGCCGCAGCAGTCACCGGGCGAAACTTTGAATTACTTTTAAATTTATTTCTCGTATCATCATTATTATAAGGCTGCATTGCTATCAAAAACTTCACGTTAGTAAGCTTACCTCGGATTTGAAATAAAATTACTAGCTCGCGATGTCGGTCTGGTCCCTACTGGATTTACACGTTCAGGTAGTAAGGAATCACTTTGAAAGAACTGACAAGCACACCGTACATCAGGGGTATAAACTTGAACACTGCCCTCTCTTGTGGGTCTCACGGTTTTTTCCAAAGGAGACCCTCCCTCTGATGTCCATCGGCGAAGTGTACTCATTACTACTAACTACCGGTAAATAATGTTGCAGGTCATATTTAGTAATCGACTTTTAAAAAACCTAATTTGATAAACCGGCATTGGATGTCCGGCGGTGACTCATTACTCGTTTGTGAAAGCCAGGCGGTAAATGAACTAATCACTGGCGTGAAAGCCGCCGCGAGCACGGATCACTGATGACAATTTTAAAGAGCTAAACCAATGTGCAGGAAGACCGTTCGGCCAGATCTATATATAACAAATAGTGTGAAGCCAGCGCGTTCGCTTTGCATGTGTCGAAACAGCTGTTATGTCACAATTACGTATGAAGTAAAAGAAAAAATATAAATAGGATTTAATTTACTTAATATGTTTATATGAAAATATATATTACCTGGGGGGTTTAGACCATTCCTTTTCAACAATTTCAACGCCATTTTTCTTTTTAAGTGGCTTTGCTTGCGGGCTCGGGGTAGGAGAGGTTTCAAAAGGCACGGGAGCTTTGTCAGGACTTGACTCTACTATATCATCATCAAAAATTTCTGTTATTGTGATATTAGGTGAATCGTTCTTCGGTCTTGTCTCTTCTAATTGATTTTGAAATATTTCTTCCACGTTAGGCTCGTCTGGGTCCATTTCTTCATCTAAAATTATAGCTTCTTTGTTTGACTCTCTTGCTTTGTGCAATTTTTCCATGATATGTTCGTCAGATTTCAATGAAGCTTCATCCTCTATTACTAAACTAGGATCTTGCGAAGCCAAAGACTTTCTCTCTGAAAAACTTTCGTTTTCCTTGTTACTGTTACTTTCTCGTTCTGTTTCCATATCAGGAGAAAAATGTAGACATTTTTCTCGGTCTTGTTGACTCTCAGATTCTTCGATATCTTCGTAAATATGGTCTTTTTTTTTTCTTGGAGGTGGAGTATCAATACTCATAGTTTTGCTCATTTCGTCTGAGTCTCCAAGTTTGATAGCACTAAATTTTTTTCTGCGCACTGCTCCGGGAGAAGATTTTAATTGCCTTATCTCTTGTACTTCTTTTTGTTTTTTACGCTTCGGTAAAGGTGACTTTTCGCCTTCATTTTTTTCAAGTTTGTTTAGAGTTTTATCAGCTAAATGTTTAATTTTATTTACTAAGGGGTGACAACATTTTGTTTTTTCACGGGTCTCTGTAACTCCAATATATGTGTCCGGTACACGTCTCTTTAGAATTCCTTTAGGCGAAACATTTTTAGATGTACTAACCGGTGCTTCTAAATGAAAATTTGACTGACTTTCTGGCTGCTTACATAAAGCGTGATGGTTGGCAGCATCTTCTTCCGAATCTAAGGAAACTTCTTTTGAAAAGTTTGGTATATGAACACCTTCATCTTCCCCTTCCTCGCCGTGTTTACGGCTGCTTCCCGGAGAAGAATCAAGATTCAAAATCTTTTGCCCACCACCGTCAACAGGCGAATGGGTTCTAGATCGAGACAACTCACGAGACATACTTCTACGTGGTGTAGTTTCTCTTATGATGTCTTCTGCGGTTATTTCGCCTTCCAACGGTGGCTTAAGAAGATGTGTCCAAGGGTAATGTCCCAATTCACGATCTCTTCGCAAGTCGTCCCATTGGTATTCGTTTATTGGCTCTTGCGGTGTTCCTTCTTTCTCTTTATCTGGCGACAATTTAGATTCCATATGTATAAATGTTAATTCTGATCAAATTGTAGGTATTCACAAAACACATATAAGTGAAGCTTTGCTGGATGAGAATAACTAGGCAGATATCTGCAGCTAGGTGGATTTATTGTATCAGTAACACAGTTAATATAGTTTGGATCCGGACCCAGCAAAGATTCCACTTTTCACCGTTAAACTAAGAACACAACATTTCGTTTGAGACTGAGCCTCTATAAATGAAAACACTTTGTATTTGCGTGGGATTGTGTGGAAATAGGTGTGAATAAGTTTCGTGCAGTGTTACAAATTATTCTGGACTACTGCCGCGGCTTTACCTTGATTCAATCCGAGCACTTTCACTACCGAACTACCATGCTGGTGTTTGTTTATTATCTCTACGATTCACCAAAAGTTGTTTTATGTTTTTAATATAACAGATCTGTGACCTGTACCAAATCTCCGTTCAACTGGGCAAAGCGTTGTGGTGCGTGCAAGCGCGCTAAATATAAGATTGAGCATGAATTTATTTTTGGGAAGGATTTCGCGTCATCAGTAAAACTATAGAGCCCAGGCATCGTTTAATAGTGGCCAAAAAGAAGGTTTGTAACCAGAGATGATTTATTTAACCATACAAAACTTTATTTAATGGTAAAAACATACCTGTAAGGAGCAGTGGCAGCTTTACATTACTGTCATAACAGCCGTGCGACTGGCTGCTGTCCCTTGACCGAAGTCCAAATTGTTACGTGTCGCCTCGTCGCTCTATAGTACGTGACTATTTCATTAACGGGATGTTATATTTTGTATGTCTGTATGTGTATTGTAAGATTACATACCTTCCGACGGCAATATATTAAATGAATAAATACGTGTCACTAATCTTTATGTATATACAGTTTTGTAGAGGAGATTATATATTGCCTTGAAGTACCAGATATTTTGGGATAGGATATGCTTTAGCCCACTGTCTTATGTTGTATTTCAATAATCGTAGTGTAACATTTAAGAAAGCTAATGATTTCAAAGTTATTTTAAATCATCGAGATAGAATTCAATAAAGTCTTAAAAATAGACCCCAAGGGCATACAAGGAAGATAGATAATTGTTACTTAGAACAGTAGAAAATAATTTAGAATATGTAATTAGTTAAGGATTTTGAAGCAATCGAGTTAATAACAGATTTGCTTCAGGATTGCTTGGACAGATTATTCGGTTAACGCAGACTACTTAAAGATGGACAAAACAACCGTAACAGTCTTCTTACTTAAAAACAATTTTATACTAAACTGTATTAACACAGGCACCTGATTTATATTGGTAGGTAGGTACATATGTGCGCTCTACGTGCTAATAATTGAACATAATATAAATATAGCTGTTATGTGTAGAAAGTGTAAGTACATACAATCATAACAGAAATATGTTTTCCTTTAAATAAAACTCTTTTTGAAAAATACCGTATACATGTAATAAACTTCATGTTGTGTTGTGAAGTTGTAAGTGGCGTTGCTGTTACTCTCGAAGTCCAAAAAACAACATGAGCCCTGAGCTGCTATGCGCCCTGAACAAATCCTTTGCCAGCTGCAATCATGTGTTCACTTCTGTATCTTGGCGAGTCCTGAATGTACCTACATATCAGGGCACCGGCGCTTTCTACGCATAACAATTATGGCTATTGCAGAAGGTGATAATTAGGGTGACCTATTCAACAGATTTAAACCATGACACCTCGTACTTATTAATCCAAAGCAAAAAACATTTAATCTGCTCACTAGCTAGGTTTGTTAGCTTTAGGTATATTAGGCATTTAATGAATGGTCGTTTTCTTATTGGTTTTTACAATTAGATGTTTTTATAAAAGGGTCAATTTCCCAAGCAGTAAATATTGTTGGCAAGATTTAGAACGCAGGTGCAGACAGTTTAAATAATAATTAACCATTTTTTTGGAAACACATCCCAGTTAACTACCTCGGGCAATAGCTAAAACTTAAATATTAATGTATTTAATAATTTAATAAAATATATAAAGCACCAATTTCTCATCAAGGTGGGTTGTCCCTAAACTGGTTTTGTTTGCATAATGCCGCCTAACTCGAAAACTATGTATGATAATAAAAATATTTTAGCTTCATTTTAAGACCAGCTAAGTAGGCAACAATAAATATAGCTTCATTTAAATCTCATGTGTACCTAACCATTTTATAATGTGCGAAAATGTTTGTCCCGAGAAACTTTTTCATTACCGCGGACCACCGCGGACCAAGCTTGTCAACGATTTATTTGCGAAGTTTGACTCGGTAAGGCCCCCGTCTCCTGCGCACTTCGAAAATCAGTTACGCTGCGTTGTTCGGCGAGGGAGGACACCTGGTGCGGTAATTCGTCAGCCTGCTATACACATGAGTATATCGTGGCCGTGATACGGGGACAAAAATAATATCATTCCGGAGTTTGCTATATCTTTTTTATTTTTTATCTGTTTCGATTGAAATTAATATATAACATGTAATATATATTTGTGATATCTAGAACATTGTTAATTTAAGAATAAGTGGCTTGATCACAGGATAAAAAAATAATCTTATCCTGTGTTTATCATTCCGCCGTTTTCATTCCGGTGTTTCCGGTGTAGTTAAATGGCGTTATAACTCACTGGAATGAAAATAACACCGGAATGATAAGAAATGTAGCTTCACTTTGCTATATATAGGAATTAATGATTATTTTTACTGACTATAATATATTTATTTGATGTCATATATGCCTATTACCTAGTATTTATATTTAAATATATGTTTCACTATATTATGTTTCGTCAATTTACTTGATTATTCGCGCATTAAGATATAAAAAATATATTTTATCAATTTTAAATGTACTTCTCCTCAAGTTTATTCGCGTAATTAGTTTTGCCGAAATGGTTCAAGCTTTTTACTATAAAAGATGGTAATAATTACACAGACAGGCGTCGGTTGGATGTGATAAATATGAAGTTTATTAATTAAAAAAAATATTTAAAAAATTGATGTAAAAAGTTATACGATAAAATAAAAGATAGTTCCGTAATATCATTTTAACATTAATGAAATATGTTTCTTAGACTATTGATTTGTGTTTTCTAGAAAAAAAAGGTATAGGGTTCCAAACCACATGAACCATGATTTTTCTTTTTCTTTCTATCAAAATTTACAACTAGTTACGAAGTGTTTTATAAAATCATACACCTAGTACCCTTTTCTATATATCATAAAACTGTAGTCTATGAAGCAATTATTTATTATTATTCATATTTAACATATAACACAAATAATATAAGTCCCGTTGTATTAACAGGCCAGTCAGTAGAGGTTTTTACTGGTTACGTGAAAGATTTTTTTTTAGTTTTTATTATTTGTTTGTAGCGTTGCTGCTTGCAATGCGTTTTTTTTTAGATTGAGTATTTATTATCCCGCGTGCTCTAATTTTCATTCCTGTGGACTGTTATTATCATCGCCAGTGTATATTTATCATTCCGTTGTGAGTTTCATTTTCAATCTCAGTTATCTCAAAAACTGTTATGGATATCAACATCCCTTTTAGAAGATTTTCATGATACAGTCTGAAGTGTCTTTTGATATTAAAAAATCAACGACAAACCCCCAAACAAAGAATCACATCGGAATGATACAAAAATCGAGCACTGTTGAAATTGACCCAAAAATGAGAATTGACTGTGTCCGCACAGTCCACACTAGCGTAATTTACCGGGGAGTTGCAACAATTGGCCATCGCGTAAACAGTTAATAACTAAATATTATATTATAAATTATTCATTTTTATGAAATAACACAATAAGTAACGAAATACGCTGTTTATTTCATGAGTTATTGTAGTATATATAACATCAAAAGATTATACTTTCTCATAATAATTATGAATAGGTACGTTAACAAGTTTATATAATCACCATTCGGACCTATCACACACAATACGGTGTAGTATTGGGGGAAATCATAAAACAACCAAATTCCAAAGCCATTACGCTAACCTCGCTCGTAAACATACGAGCCACTACGCACTATGATACTAAATGAAGCACACGAAATCAAAAAGAAGTGAAGAGCAAAACCACTCGATCCTTTTTTTTATTACTTTATTCATTAAACCTTTAACCGCCAGCGCCATTGTCTGATATATCAGTGTAAGTTACACCTTCGCGATTTATAACAGAATTGATAATTGCGAGTGACTTTATTGGCGTTCACTGGTTAAACCGTTAAAAAACACAAAAATCGATTTAACTCAGCTGACCTCAGCACCTGCTCGCAGCAAACTTAGACCAGGAGAGCATAGCTGTGCAACGTATAAAATTAAAAAATTAAATCATTTAAAAAAAATCATAAATCGCATAGTTGCATGTAATGGCAACGTCACCTTTACGAAAGATAGGCATGGTTGACTGTGTACAAGTGGCTGACTGTTGAGCAGCCGTTCATATCTTTTTACATTACAATAATAGCTCGTAAATCGATGCGCGCAATAGCGAGCACTCGAAATATGTATATTGATATGCCAAATATACGCGAAGCAGTTACATAACTAAAATAGTTTGCTCTAATGCTAGTTATTAAGGCAGCTTTTTCTTTAGGTTTATTTTTGGTTATTATTATTTCGGGACCACCAAAGCTACCTGGGTGATTCTCATCCTGTAATTTAACATCTATTATATACTTATATATTACGCGAGGCCGATTTTTGTACACCCCATCAGATCTACAGTTATGGTCCGATTTTAATAAATGATATGTCATTACATTCGTCTCATGCTGGAGAGTTGCATAAAACTCTTATTTATTTCATATTTTTCTAGAAGAAGGACTAAAATATGTATTTTAAAAAACTACTGTGCGTTGACCACGTGACTTTGACCACGTGACGTCACGCGATGTGGCTCTTGTTTTGAGTTGACATAACACAGTATAAAAATAAACAATAACTGAACTCAAACCTGTAGTACGTTCTTCAGTATGAGAAAATATAAGTTTTGAGTCGACGACATATATTAACAACCCCAAGAAAATTAACAAAACGCAAAATAAACGATCTTTTTACAATGTTTACATGAATGACAGACGTATTGTATCGCAGTTTGTATCGTCATTTTATTCAACGTCATAATTTTACATTTTTTTCTTTTATGCCAGATTTAAATTGTCATGACCTTTTTACTTCAACAAAAATTATAATTATACAAACTCTAACGTCGTCTCCGATCTGATTCTTTCGGCGGTCGCCACGTGCGCTCAACGCCGTGGCCGGGCAACACCACTCATTCGCCAACCTTACACCGATTTTGCCATAAAACATCAATCCAAATTTTTCTTTTCCTCTTCCGTGTGATTATTTTCTTCTTATTATCAATTAATGCAATATCCAACAACCAACAATATTACGTCAACATCAACCATTTTCAAAATTTAGAACACATCATTCCACACGGTGGGAATAAAACGGCTAGACCAGAAACGGATAGGTACTTACGTTCGCAAGCGACGGTATGGAGCCGATCGTATGCGTCGACATCCGACCGGACGCGATCGGCTATCGCAGTATCCTTTCCGGTCCGATGCGATGCGAGCCGTTTGGTGGTAATCATTCGGCTGTCGCCGCATCCGAATCGTTCGTATCCTTTCCGAATCGATCAGATGCGAACCGTTTGGTGGAAAACCCGGCTTCAAGCCGGCTTGCCGCTTTGGCTAAACTGGCTTTACGCGCACCTCCTAGGAGCAATTCATCCGAACGTGGTTGACAGTGACGTGCTTTCACTTTTCGGACTCTAGTATTTGTATATTAAAGTTCAAGAGCGGTAGATCCTTCCTTTGTTGACTGAACTACAACTAATACCGCGCAAACATGATGAGCCTAACTAGATGAAAATTAGTCAGACGGGCATCTGTACGTAAGTGAAGTAAACCAAATATTAAACTGAACGCACATAGCTAAAGGTAACAATTTTGACGCAATATACAGAAACGTCTATTAGTAGACGGGCGTTCATTTTTCGCGGTGACGGTGCACAAACTCTGCCAAATTCAATATCACATTTAGCAACCAAGACACCTAGGTGTCAACAATCGGGACAGGAAAGTTTGAATGACTACAATACTCACAAATAAATATTGATTTTATTATATTTACATTTTAAACATGCTAGTAAACATTGATTATAATTAGATGCTTGTTTTGAAGCAATCAATGCATTTAATTACATTAGTTACGTTACAGTACATAATATATTAATTGTTCATATTGAAGTGATTAATTTTGTTCTATCTAGAAGCTTTGCCATTATCAAATTGCCCCCCTTCACAAGCAATAAGTACAAACCTACCTATACTCAGATACTTTTCATGACACTGTCCGGGAATGTGATAGAAGCTCTTTCTTAATTCTTAACAGTGGGATGATCCAGCCACCAATACTAATGGTGTACAGAAAGTTTTTTTAGGAATACAATTGGAATTTGTGGAATACTGCAAATCACATAAGAGGTTTAGAATTCTCCTCACAGTACTGAGTCGTGAGAAGTACTATGCAATTCGTATTATCACGGATTTAAGGGCAAATAATGAATGAACTCGTGTCTCTAGTAAGCTTCCGCATTTCACTCGATTCTTAATTCCACTAGTAGATTTTCGACTACACCTTGAAACACAACATTTAATAATTTTCGGCTAAATTCTAACTTGCCCCTCATATTGCATTACTTTTTTAACAACATTCCAATGTTAATTATGTTATTAGTAATATCATAGTAGTTAGTTGACGTTGCAATTCTAAGTAAATACTTAAGCTTAAATAATAATATATTTATATACATATATATATATAACAAATCAATTCCGTTGAGCAAATTCTTACCTCACGCCAGGTCTCGAAAGTCAACTCCATGCACTTTCGAATTTTACTGTTCTAACTATAATATATTGTATGATAATAATTTTATATTTAATGCTATTACTCGTACTATAATTATTTTAATCATATTACAACATTCGACAAACATTACGCAATGCAATACGTAACAGTATTTAAAGCTATATATATAATGTCAATATTTTCCAATAACTTTCTTAGATGTGTTTAATATTTGAGGTATTATTTTATTCGCTACACATGTGGTAAATTTTGTAAAGATACTTAAGGATCATTATAAATATTTGAATAAATTTAACGCGAAATATTTTGCACAAGCCTTTGCATAAGTAAAGTGCGGTTCAGGGGTTTAGTAAATAGATAGTTACGTCTAATTTGTTGGAAGAAGATAAAGGTTAGGGAAATTTTACTGCTTGGCGAATGTAACGGAAGATACCCTGGATCAATCCTTGCCCTGCGAGGGACCGGCACTCCCGGGGTCGTGGAAGTGGCCGCGAGCCTGCAACAAACAACTTTTTATATAAAAGAATATGCCTTTATTACATATAATTTTCCTTTCAGGAGCAAAAGTTTGAAAAATATTAAACAAAAATATTACACAGCTCATAATTATGTCTTGAATGTCCACGAAACCTAAAGTTTAAAACTGTTTCCATTTTGATATTTTATTTGGCAAAACAAGCCCGACGAAGTATACCAAATGTTTTAAGTCTTGTTCGGCTCCGGAAAAGGAGTAGCTAATCAATTATCTATCTAGCATATAATTGTGACATTGACATTGTTCTATGGTGCGGTTTGCTACCTCATTATCGTCCGTCATAAAAGATAAGCATACTTCATAAATAAATGTGCATTGACACTTTACCGGATTATCAATTCTAGGGCCTTTGCCAAAAGTTTAAATAGAAGGCATCTGGACCACCATTTTTCTATTAGTGCAGTCTTAATATTTTGCTTAGTTACGACGTTTACTTGGTCTAAACGCCTTGGTGACGTAAAGCTATATAATTGACAAAAAATATTGCTTAATGTTTGTAACTCAAATTGGGTTTTTAAATAATAATAACCCATTTAGTTAATTAAGTACTAATATTTAAATGAAACTGCTACTCATTTAATTTAAACTTTTCTTTTCTTCTAATCATAGACAATGAGGATCAAAATAAAGGTACAGACACTACGTATGTAACGCGCGGTGTGTTGGCGGTTTTTTTTGGAGGAATGTAAATTTTCCTAGTCACCTCGATTTAAGAGGGGGCACCACGCAAAATTGCAGTTCGCAGACTGAATGTTGACCGTTGACCTATCACAATCAAGTGCAAATGCCAGGAAAAAATCAAACGAAAACTAGATCATATTTGCTATTTTTGAACTTAAAATTTGAACTTTATGAACCGTGACCTATTTTGATTCTTAAGCCGACAGCCGCCAAACAGAAAGAATTTCGGTCTTTCTTTTTGAACCCGACTGTGACTTTATAGGCCAGTTTTAAATACAATTTCATCATAGACTAATGCCAAAGAACAAATCAACGCCGTCTGTTCTAGTTTTAATAATAATATTTTACGTGTGAAAAGTTATAATGTAACTACCTACAGTGTTAAATAAATGATTTAACCAGTGATAATAAACTACTTATAAATTTTCTTATCATTCATATTATAATATTTTCATATTTCATCTGTCTGGATGGACATATATTGTGTGAGAGTCATCGTCATTGTCTCCCACAAAGCGGAGCAGGCGCAGGACGCGCTGGTGATTTCTTGTTTTTTCCTGGCATTATTGCCCCTCTTAATATGGAATTTTAAGCCTGTCATACATTCACACAGCGGCCTGCGGTGGCGGTCTACCGCTGGCCGCTGACAGGCCGCAATAGCCACACACTGTACCTAACGGCCGCAGTGGCAGCCTGCGTCGCCATTTTTGCCCCAAAACTAACGCCAACATGGAGCAAGAGTTGTTACTTTTATTTTAAGCGTAACAGCATTCCATTTTTTAATAAAAATAATTTGTAGAAGTAACTTTTATTTACTTATTACCTACACATTCATTCATATATTTGCGAAATGTCGCCCCAAATCTTGTTTTTTACATTAGTATTTTATATTCCCGATGTTGAAATCGTATAGTACAGGATATTTTGCACTATTTCCATCATCAATTCGGTGTTTCGTGCCATTTTTGTACGGACACGAGGCCAGGCTGCGCGCCCGTTCACATATGCGCGGTGGTAGGAGGGACGTGGCTTGCGTTACCATCATGAAGTAAGGATATGACTGGAGCCGGCAATACACACATACAAAGAAGTGCGAAAGAGATGCAAGCATAGACAACAACCACAAGTGGGAAAGAGATACAATGTGTCATCTCCTGTCCTTCACCGCGTATTATTTGTCACTGGCCTGTGTTACCGAAACGTCATCAATGTATTCAAGCATATTGGCTTAATTTAAATTTGGCGCCAATGTATATACAGCACGTTTAATTATTAGATGTCAGAATTGTCCTACATCCATATCAGTCTTCTGATACATCTCAATTTAGCCTATCATAAGTCCGTCCCCCTTGGTGATTCGCTAATCCTCTTTCTATGGTTACCATACCAATCTCACTGACAGTGAGAGATCTGACGGCGATTAACTCAATGAAAAAAAAAACTAAAATCGCAAATGGTCACATATTTCGAAAAGTAATTTAACTATTGCAGCCGAATAAAAACTATCCTATGACAAGGGGAGGATAATAATCTGAGGTACCTGTATAACAAAATTTTTATAAGTTGCAGCGAATCCTTTATGATATGGACTCTGAATGAATTTTAGGATTATCATAGTGTACAACAGGCAGCGCAACTGCGGCCGCCACCGCAGGCCGCTACAGTGTGTGGCACACTTTATATTTATAGATAGATAAATTAAATATGAATTAATTCGAAAATTAATAAATTATAATTTTTTATGCTTATATGTACTTAATTAACTTCTATGTGAAATAAAACCTCTTCCAAAATGTTTATGGCATGTTGAAAAAAGTTATAGTTAAACTGACTTTTTAATACCCGCCTCTTTTATTAATTAATAACGATTTAATTTTGTAACGTTTATAATAACATTTATGTGATGAATATGTGACATGATGAGATATAGCTGACGTGCAAAGCACACACGGACAAGTAAACTCATCTTTTTTCTCTTTTAATTATTGTTTTATTTATGTTTCTTTGTTTTTATTTCTCAATTGTTTTAAAAGGCGACGTTTGATATAAGTATGTATGTACGGAACTATCATTTTCACTCGGCCCCAGTCTTGTCCCTCGTCTGACGGCTCGGGACAAGACAACTCGGGACTCGTGCAAAATTAAATACCTACCTTCCGCACTTGTGTCAAAATGTACTATTAGAATCAAAAAATATTAATCAAAAGGGTTTTAACCTTTATTTTACATAGCCAATTTGCTAATTTAATACCTGAATGTAAAAATTCAAGTCAATTAATACATTTTTAGAAGGTAAATCTGATATGAATCAGATATAACACTCGGAGTTGATACCGGCGTAATAATAACATTATTTTTACATGTTTTGAGCTGCTTCTGGACACTATTGGGAAGGTAAAAAACATATTAGAGTCAATAAAATAACGCAAGATCTGGGACATGGGCCTTTAACGATGGACCGTTTAAGAAAGATCCAGGACAAAATACGAAAGGTTGTGTATGCAAAACCCCGAAACGATGATGATGGCCATGACATTATATTGCCAAGAATTGGTACGACGCCGCAGTCGTCGAAATGTGAATGAAAAGGCAAAGCGTTACCTGTAAATTCAAAGCTAGGTCGAGCACAATGTGTATCAGCGTGGGGTGATCGAGTATTTCCTCTGGCAGCGGCGGCGAGGCGCGCGTAAGTTGCGTGCGTGAGCGGAAAGCCCGGTGCAAGCGCAACGTCACTTCGCAAAACACGAAGCGCAGCAGGAGGAGCCGCAGATAGTCGTCGCCCATGAACATTATGTACATTATATCTGTAAACGAATTCGCATTGTATTAAAATACCAGAGCGTCTATGTGATGGTTGATAATGATTTTCCTCGCAACTGATTGTGTACAAGCGAGACTAAAAGGCAATTTGAAAATATTTGCCGCGAAATTATATCTAATGTATTTTCATATGATTGTTGCTAATTTGGCATATTTGGTGGTTGGACCAGGGCGAACGGGTCTAGGTATGGCTAAATATTAAGATTGAAAGAGCTAAGTACCTATTTAATTAGCCAGTGTATCTGTGACGTGTACCTTATTTGTTTCAGTCAGCATTTTAAAACACGGAATTTAATAGTAGTTAGGTGGTTTGGAGATAAAATCATTATTAAACCGAAATTATTTTCTATCACTCGCTGCCAGAGAACATCACCGGGTACAGTTAAATATCTTACTTTAGCTATAAATTACATACCAATTCGACTTCTAGTCACAATCTGCGATGCTTCTGCCATAAATGTATCAACAAAGCCTTGAGCTCGATCCCAGTGGCTCAGAGACATGTTGTGTATATCGCAAATGTACGCAAAGGCTGTCAAAGGTGTCGTCAGGAAAATAGTGAAAAGATTGCCTTGCTGTTTGTTTTCTGGAAAAGTAAATATAATGTATTACTTACATCAGATTTATATTGATATCATGACGTGTTAATAAATAATTGTAGGTAACCTTGAAACGGCTGTGGCACATCTAAAGGTGACATTAAGATGACCAGAGGCTGTCCGAAGTGACGCGGTATGTGTTGGAACACGCAGGAGTTGTCGGAGTCGATGATAATGAACAAGGGCTTCCGAGTGAAGGGGTATAGGTCCCCGGGGTGCAGGCACTGCTGCTCTTTGTGCTTCGGAACTGAGGCGCCAGATGCCCCGCCTTTCGTATCTTTACTCTCCCTGTGAATGTCACTTCGCGAGGTCGTTATTAGCCCTCCAACCTCGTAACCCACTGTAACGAAGAGCAACACTTATTTTTAAAAGTTGCAAACATTTTAAAATCCGAGTTTATTGATGAGGATGCCTACTTTCTTCAGGATGTTTCGAAGCTGGCACGATCTGCCCGTCTGCAGAGATGTACAGTAGCAGAGCTCCGCTGGGTGGTAAATCGTTGCATCCACTGGCCAGGTACACGAGCACTTGGCTCGGTGATGGTTTGAATAATAGAAATTTATGGGGGCTGTCACGTCGAGGACCATTTTCTAAACTGTATCCTAAAACAATAAAATTATTGGCAATTTCAATATTGACATGGCTTATTTTAATATTGTTTGATTTCGTGATAAAATAATTATTAGAACAAAGAGGTCCAAAATGTAACAGTTAAATATAACATCAATTCGCTTTGCGACTACATGCAGCATTGCTTTTTGTAAACAAATGTTTTCTCAGATATTTTATTGTTTTGCGCGATGAGAATGCACTTAATTAAAAAATGAGATATAACTTCGCAGTTAGCGGAATTGGCAAATGTTGATATCATCTTACAGCTTTTTCTCGTTGTAGATAATACGATAAGACGTACCTTTGCCTGACGGTACTGTGGGATTAGAAATGAAACGTTGTCGCGGTGAATCATCGTACATGTGCTGTGGTTCTCCCGAAGGCTCTCTCTCGAGCGTTTGAAGCATACGAAACATATCTATAGTGAGTTCAGAAAACTTCGCTTGCAGTGAACTACTCCCGATTATCAGAACTTCTTGCAGAGACAAAGACATTTGAGGGGATCTCTCCACGGGTGGGGTAGTGAGACTGCTGAGCCTAGAAATAATAAAGTAACTAGGTACTGAGCGGGCAAGCGAAAGTGCATTGCAATATGTTTTTCTCAAAAATGGTCGGAAAGAGTTGTGAGTAATTTTACTGAAAAAAAATCACGGTAAGTGCCTATGTTTTATCCGCCCAAATTTAAAAAGTGAAAACTCTTCCCTGCCCAGGAGTATAATAATCCTACCAAAACCCATTATTTCCCGCTGCGTTAAACTTATAAAAATACTAACAGCACCATATTAAATCGAGATAACAGCAAAATTGACATTCAGCCAAAGAAAACTACCCACAAACCGTGGTGTTATAAATTTTCCATTATTACTTCTCATTGTCTATGATTAAGCAGAAGAAAAATAAGAATAAATGTCATTTATTTTAGTACTAAATTAATTAAAAGGGTTATTATTTACTTTAAAAACCAAGTTTGAGTGTAAAACGTCAGTATTAAAACAATACCCTCTTTGAAAGAAGTCGTCGAAATAGTGCTTTCAGCGAAATCAAAGTCAAATCATCGTGTATATCAGATACAAAAAAAAGTTTTTTGAAATATCTTTGTCATTGCCTCACATTGTATGAGAAAAGCACTATATCCTTGGTGGAAACAGGAGTTGCCTGACTTAGCTCTTGGCGGGGCGAGGCCTTGCCGAGTCTTTCCGTGCCTCGACATTAATGTACTATTCCTTACCTGTGGGAGAGGATCACAGGATGGTTGTCGGGGTGTATCACCGATATAATTGGCTCTGCTTGTATAAATGCTTTTACTTCATCTACGACAACCGTCCATTCCATTTGGTCATCGGGGTCATAGGTGTTCCCGTATTCAATTATTTGTCTATCTAACTCTTTAATCAACTCTCGTACTAATTTAATTTTCTTAAGAAGCAAACATACTACAATAAACCTTGCATAATATCTTAATTTCTTGACCATTAATTCACATTTATCTTCTTTGCACGCTTTTGTGTAGTAGCACCGTCCTCTTATAGCGTAGTAAAAGGAAAACGCTTCATTGAGGTAAGCGGTTTCACTTGTTCTAAGGCTGCAAATATAATATGTTTTTTGTAAATTGTCTTTAATTGTACTGAAAATTATGTTTTATTAAGTTGACTACAATTACTATTTGAGTAAATAAATGTAGACTTTCTAAATAAAAAATAAATATGAGTAAAATGAAATAGCGGTTTAAATTAGGATAGCAATATATAAAATCGAATATTGGATCTAATGCTATGAAATTTAGAATCATGTGCAACCAAACCGTCAAATGGGGTACCTAACATAAGGTCTAAATACCATATGAATTTTATCATACGCCAAGAGTAAGGGGTATTTCATTTTAATATTATTTTTTATGATAACCAGTATTAGTTTTTCCGGTGGTAATACGAATCTAAATAAAAAATCGCCCAAGTGCGTGTCGGGCCCCGCGCAATGTAGGGTTCCGTAGTTGTCCACCCGTTACATTATGCAGACTTAAAAGTTCGCAAACTTATATTTATTATGTTCTTGACACAACTAATAACATTATTAATCAGTGGAAATTGTACGAAAGTTTGCTTTTCTAAACACTAACAATGTCACTTTGTTTAGAAAGTTTTCCTATTATTAGTAGGTACATTTTAATGCCAGTGTGGAAGGTCTGTCATTTTGCGCGAGGAGTAATTAGGTCTTTTCCCCGAAATCGTTAATTCCGCGTAGCAAAATTTCCATTCGCATTTTTCCCCACTCGGACTTCTTCCCGCCGCTTTTTTTTTTCATTTGCTTGCTTCCTCATTCTCAAATATGGCCAAACGATATTTTTCACAATATTTATAATTCTTAAACGACATTTGGCCTATGGACAAAGTTTCCCAGACGCTTATTTTTGCAATAGTTTTTTTGCTTACGCGATATTTTTCCGACGCGATATTTTTCCAAAACACGAAAATTTCCATGTAATTTTTTCCGCAATAGTTTTGTTTCTCACGCGATATTTTTCTAGTACAAAAAATATACCATTCGTGTTTTGACTGCGATGGTGTTACTATTCTACAACTGCTTCAACCCTTTCAGAAGAACGTAACGTCAATGTGTAACAAACTCACACACATTGCTGCGAATCGACATAGACGGCAATGTGTAGTCATAGCGTTTTTCACATAGAAGTATTTAGATTTCCTTAAGTACACTTACCATAAATACTTGACAACGCATAAACCCTCTTTGTTGTATCTTTTACTGATATACATGACTTTAGTCAGCCACTTGTCATTTCAATTGTCACGTCGTTTTAATGATTGAAAATAATTGTAATAAAGTTTGGTTAGGTAAAGAAGAGCAGAAAATAAAGTAGTATAGGTATATCATGGATAGCTAGGTGGCTAATATGATTTCCTAATAGGTACATACCTATTCCTCTTGTATTCATCGCCAATAATAGAAAAACTTTATTACTTAGATATTATTAAAAAAATATGACGCTAGGATTTAATCACGAATAAAAAGAATATCGGTTATTTACGCTATTAGGAAAATATGACTCTTGAAATAATCGGGGATTATAAACAAAAGGATTGGATAAGTACGCTATTAGGAACATATGATTCTGGTAATATACGCAAATGATAAACAAAAAGATCGGATAAGTACTCTATTAGGAAAATATAATTCTGGCAATATTCGCCAATAATAAACAAAAAGATCGGATAAGTTCGCTATTAGGAAATTATGACACTGGCATTATTTATGAATGATAAAGAAGGAGAATGCGTAAAAGTCCGAGTGGGGAAAAATGCGAATGGAAATTTTGCTACGCGGAATTAACGATTTCGGGGAAAAGACCTAATTACTCTGCGCGAGTCCCTAGTTGTCTTGGCCCGAGCCGTCGGGCGAGGGACAAGACTCGGGACGAGTGAAAATGACACTTCCGCACATATATCAAACGACATTTTTTAATACAGTTGCGAAAAAATATCATAGAAACAAAATGTGTTTACTTGCCATTGTGGGCTTTACACGTACCTGGTCTACAACTGGCGTAGTTTACCTACATTTTATTAACAATCGTATAAATCGCACATTTCACAAAAATATTATTAAACCAATACGTCATTACAAAAATCATTACAAATTACACATTCAATATTTCTTATTTCTTATTACAAAATTAATTCTTGAAATTATAAATGAAACACGCGGGAATTAAAAAGTCCGTTTAAGACTTTTTTCAACATGCCATGGTTGTCAGCATTCAGCCAAATCAAAAACTATTTAGGGAGAGGTTTTGAGAGGAGCAAACAACCTACACATTTTCTTCATGAAGTTCATGACGTGAACACAAAAAAATTCGTTTGATTTAATTAATATAATCATTTATCAGCTTGAATGTTTTTGTTTTCAATAAGGAATTTGGTGGGAAATCACAAATATGACACTTTGTTCATGGTTTGTTTTTTTTTTTGCTAGACTTGGCATCCGACCTAAACTGAATTCAAATCCGGATCGAATCTTAACTGTTTCGTTTTCATAAATATATACGAAAATAGATAAAACTTGTTAAACAAGACAAAAAAGATGATAAATTTATGTATTTATATTAATAAATAATATATTATGCATTAAATTAATACATAAAAATTGTAGCAAAGTTGCGTTAAGTTGGCAGCACTGATTTTAATCATAAAAGTTTCACTTGAACGCACTAAAAATGACTACTAAACATAGTATTTGTAGTAGTTTGTGGCACCCAACTCTGCTTTAATTTTTCATTAAAGTAGGGTAAAGAGTGTGTTTTTGGGCAATAGACTAGATAGACTTTTTACAGAATAAATAAAGTATGTATTTATATTAGAGTTCATGATTGCTTAAGTCAGGGAAAAAGTACAGGAGTAGAAAAAATACATTTAAACATGAAGAAGCAATTACTTTAAATTTTATAATTAATTTATGTTTGATTCATTATATCATAATAAATGTATATTTTGGCGAAAAAAAAACAAGCTTTCATTCATCCGGCGTGGTGGTCTTGCATAATATTCTATTAATCGGAGGACTCACATAATACTTACTAGTTTCCGGTCATTGGTCTAGTAATCAGGCAACTTTTTGAAAACAGTTTTAATTTTTTTTAATATTTGATAACGATTTAACTTCTATAATATGCAATTTTAATTTTTTAAATAAAATAGAAGTATAGTTTTAACGCCAAATGCTTTATTAAATAAATAAGTATACTAATTGAACCTAAAACTCTTCGGTTGGAAAAAAAATGCAGCCAGCTTTATTTTCATATTTTTAGGGTTCCGTACCAAAATGGTAAAAAAGGAACCCTTATTATTTCACTTTGTCTGTCTGTCTGTCTGTCACATCACTAAATATCTCAAGAACTACTTATGCTATCGATTTGAAATTTGGAATAGTTCTAAAGAAGGCTTACCTACATATATAGAACATGACTTTTTTAAATATTTTTTTTATTATCTGTGAAAAATGCCAGATAATAGGTGGTTCAAAATTTGAAAGTCTAGTTAATATGTCGAGTGGGGTGTCATGTGAAAGGGCTTCGGTTGTACATTCTAAAACAATTTTTAATTTTTTTTTACGTTGAGTAATTTTTGTTTTATGAGGGAAAATGTAAAAAAAAATACCGTCCCCCCCTTATCTCCGAAGTTTATCAGGGAAAAATTATAAAATTATTACATAACATTGATATCAATGTATATTTTACAGGAAAAATATAACTGTAGCTCTATCTAGTTTTTCTTTTTTTTAATCGTCAAATAACATTTATATACTAAGTTTGTGATTTAATCACCTTTGCATGTACTTTTGTTTTATAAATTCCTACGAGATTATGCTGAAAGTACCTTATTTCAAATAAAGAAAAAAAAATGAAAACGGTTTACGTGATAAAGAATTATCCTTGAAATACCACCATAGATACTAAGATTACTAAGTTATTCAGTCGCTCAAATTTGTAACAAAAGTCGCCTATAGATGGCGCTGTACCCATGGCGTCCAATTTCCATACCATGTTGTTGAGATTTTCCTGATTTTATAGGGTTGGAATTGGAACCGGTATACATCTGTATACGGAACCCTCGGTGCGCTAGTCCGACTCGCACTTGATTTTCTATCGTTTTTTTGGCGTAATTGATATGTATAGGTATCATAGGTATTCATTTCTACACATAGTTTCACCTGTTATCACAATAATATTACTCTAGTTAACTGTAAATGCCAGACAATAAAAAAGTTAGCTCAGTTAAGTACCTCGGTCTAAAAATAGATGAAAACCTCTCTAGCTCAACACACATATATTTTATTATTAACAAATTAAGAATATTGTAGGTAAATTTTACCACTTTAGCTAAAGAGTCCCTACTAGTAGCCTAAAATGTTTATATATGTAGAATTAGATGAGTCTATCATTGGCTATGTTCTGGATTGCTATGGTCTTACTTTTAAAACGCATATAGATAAATTAGAATTGTTACAAATCCGCTTTCTGAAACTACTTGTCAATGAGAAAACTAGAGATAAATGTAAATATGACTACACACAATTATTAAAAATCTGTAAAGTATTGCCTGTACCTGTGCAATCTAAACAAATATATATTTTAGCTATAAATAACTATGACAAACATGAATACCTACATTTAGTTAAACACAATACAAGGACAATCTCCGCTGGCAAATATGATTTACCTAGAGTATTCAACTACTACTACGAGTATATATGACTTTCAAAAAAAGGTATACCCTACATGCTGAATACTTTGCCCGCTGACATTGTTCCTACCTAACCTAAAAATCTAATATCGTCTGAGAAAGTGCCTCTTGGATGCCCTATACTTAAAGGAACTCACCTTTTTAAATGGGTCCTAGAGTATTCAACCACCTACCTACAAAATAATGTAAAAAAAACTGCAAATCCCTGCATTTAAGCGACATTTACGCAAACATTATTATTTATATTATTGTTTATTTAATGTTTGGATGAATACTATGATATTGATTCTTCTTATAATATTCTAAATTGGACGTAAAGTAGCTTATTAACTATCGCATGTTGTTTGAAATTAGTGACACTTTTATTTTTATGAATGTTGCATGTCTTAATGGCAAGGGAAAATGGACTATTTTTCCTATAACATCTGTATTATTTACATATATCCAACAATAAATACTTTAAATTGATTTGAAAGGGTGCATTGGCCCTCTATCTCTCTCTTGGATATGGATCATCCATTTTATTACATAATAGATATTTATAACTTTTGTTGTCATTATTACCCTAGTATTAACCTAATATTTATTACCTATTCCGATTACCTAAGTATTACCTATTGTTTTGAGAATGAGATTCGACTCCGCAGTCAAACTTTAAAATAGATTTTTGGAGCGAACTATATCATTAATAAATAAATAAATCATGCCACATTACAGCTTTCTAGTACTAACAATTACAGAGTTAAGCCGCTGAAGGACGGACGGACGGAGATGGCGGAACTATGCTCCTAGTTTACTACAGAACCCTAAAACTTCATTTCAAAATTTGAAATAAATTGCGGAGTAAATCGGGTAGAAAAAAAAACATTCTTAATTAGAATATTGATACTCAGCATATTTATAATGCACAATAAAAGAGATCCTTAAAAAAGAGTCCTTTTCATGCAAGGGCCGATTTACTATGGAAAGCCCTATGATAAGTACGATACCCTCGGCGCGCGATTCTAACTCGCAATATCCTGTTTATGTGTTCCACTGCTGGGCAAAGGTCTCCCTTCTTTTTCCCCACTCGGCCCTATTTCTTGCGTGCTTCCGCCAATTAAAGCAGAAGGCGTCCAAGTTGTCCCGCCATCTCCTTTCCGTTTTTTTTATTCATTAATAAACAATTGATTACAGTAATTAACACAAATAGTTGCAATTGTGGGCCGACAATACTTTAAGACAAGTATTGTCTGCCGTCATTTTTAGGGTTCCGTACCAAAATGGTGAAAAAGGAACCCTTATTGATTTCACTTTGTCTTTCTGTCTGTTACATCGCTAAATATCTCAAAAACTACTTATGCTATCGATTTGAAATTACGAACAGTTATAAAGAAGGGTAACCTACATGCCTAGAACATGGTTTTTTTAATATATATGTTTTTATTTTCTTTAAAAAATTGTAAGTCTAGTCAAGTGTTGTGTCATATGATAATAGGGCTTGAGTTGCACATTCTGAATATATTTTTTTACGTTGAGTCATTTTCGATTTATGAGGGAAAATTAAAAAAAACAGTTCTATCTATCTTTTCTTTTTTTTATCGTCAAAAAATATTTATATAAATACTAAGTTTGTATTTTAATCAACTTTCAAAATCATTTGAAAACCACCATACATACTAAATTATTAAGTCGCTCATATTTGTAATAAAAGTCGCCGATAAATGGCGCTGTTGCAATGGCGTTCCATTTCTACACCATGTTGTTGAGATTTTCGTGAATTAATAGGGTTGACACCGGTACACATCTGTGGACGGAACCCTCGGTGCGCGAGTCAGGTTCGCACTTGACCGGTTTTTTACTTTCTGCAGGCGAATAACGTAACTATATGGACAAATAAATGGTAGATAGGTTTTACTGTCAATTTTGAAGAGTAAATAAGATTTGTCATTAATAATATCTGCCTAACGGTAGTACATAAAGTTACGTGATTACCCACTGGTCTTTATTCTTCTACTTCTAGATTTCAATAAAAATATATGGGTAAGTATACTTACGTAGTATAATTTACTAGCTTTGAGTAGTATTAGGTATATGGCATATGACTTAACTTCTGTTAGGTACGCCCACAAATTGATAAATTAGTATTATAAATTACGACAAGCCAACTTCTGACGAAATAGTACATTACTTACCAAGGGCGGTAAAACAAAGAATGTCTCAGATCGCAGGTATTTGACGCCCGAGCCGAAGGCAAGGGCGATAATTATGCGATCTGAGGCTTTCTTAATAACCGCCTGAGGTAAGTACAAAATTTTATGTCATCCCCTGGCCAGGAAGTGGGATTTTCCGCGCGCGGAGCGTGCGGTAATTGCCACTTTATAGCCAGGTGTGACATAAAATAATATTAAACTAGGTAGTCTAATATTATTTTTAGTCGTATGTACTTAGGTAAGTAATAAAAATTGATATTTTTCATAAAAGTAACTCACTAGAAGTGATAGTAAAGTTGACCAATTTTCGAAGCAATCTCCCCGATTTGCCACCGCTTGAGACCATACTTGCTGTCCAGAATCGCGCGATGCTGCTGTTGAAACTTCCATAGTTTTGTATATACATCGAAGGTTCGACCAAAATGTGAATGCCATTGCTTGTGCCCGTATTGGGGTAGTTCCCTGTAAATAAATACTTATTTTTAATGTTCAGTAATATGTATTTCATTTATTTATTAATTTGCGTCATTATAACCTATAAACTTGTATATCATTAGAATTCGCCTTTTACACTTGAATACCCTTCAAATTGACAAACTTTTATAAATACAGGTGTCAAATGGCCTAAAAATGGTAAGTAAATAGAGTCCAAAAACGCCAATTAAACACACTAAATAAAATAAATTTCGATTGGATCTATTGGTTCCAACTTACGTTAGCTAGACTTCTAGCAGCGCGGCATGGTAACGAATGACAGAGCTTTAACAGCTTAAAAATAACGGAACTTATATACCCTAGAAATCTTTCAGGTCATGTTGATACTAAACTGGTAAATTATATAAACAAATGATGGTTTCATTTACCTTAAACCGTTGAATAACTGTTTCGATTTTTCGAGCAGATGGCAAAATTCTATGATGACCTTTCTTCCATGGTCATCTAGGGAGGTATTCATTGCAATATTCGCAACCATTCGCTCTTAGCAATGAAACAATTTATTTGAAATTGACGAAAAAACAAAACAGTTTTACTATTGAGAGTAATTTATATGTACGTCTCTGTACGGAAAGTGTACGACGTATCAGAAGTTGAAGACAGTGAGGTTTGAAAACCAACGGTATCTTCAATAATATGTGGTTCTTGATACCATCGATAAGCGTTCCGAGGTTCACTCTCCGGAAGCCAATGAGAGCACACTGGAGTGGAGCAGGTGATCAGCTCCTGGTACTTGGGCTTAATGCAAGCGAGCCCTGGCTGGTGCTTGAATGTGCAAGGATTTGTATATCGTTCCTGACTTATTTCTTTCGATCCTGGACAATGATACTGCGAGAAATTTCCTGACACAATATATTCTTCGGCTATCGGGCGAGACGAAACAAAACGTACTCTCTTTACTTCTGCTTGAGAATATTCTTGTGGTCTTTTCCTGTATAGTTCGGGTTCACGATTTGGTTTAATTGTGACGCGTTCCAATGTTACATGTGTTGCTTCTGTTTTAGATTCTGACTGTCGTTTTTGCCACTACTCAACTAGTAATTGATGTTCTAAATTAGAATATGCAGGTGACGTCTGGCTTGCAAAATCCCTTTTAGATGCAACCGTCTTACGTATAGCGGGTGCATAGTGCTCAGAACCACAAGAGCAACTTATTAGCACACAACACGGACATGCAGTTTCTGTATTCGTTGGGAATATTGATACGATAGCTTTTCCTAGACCTAGTAAGTTTTTCCTGCGAGGTGTTGGTGAAAAACGTACTGTAAACAAAGAGAAAAAATGTTAGGTAATATTAAAAACTAAGCTAGGTTAAGGGTTCGTTGCACCAACATACGATCACAGGCCGGTCATCGTCAAATATGGCGCCGATAGCTGTCATCCCATAGAAACTTGTCAAACTTTCCATACAATCAGATTTTAACGAACACCGCTTACGATTACAGACGGTTTGGTGCAACCCACCCTAAGTAAAACTGAATTTCTGTGTATTAATAACTTAAAATCCGACTCCGAACCTACGACTCTTAATTTCCGACTTTGACATCTAATAGCTATACCTAACTATCAAAGAGCGTTTCCATTGAATGAAATTAAATCTTTACTACAGAGTGCAGCGATTTTGACGATTAATTGATCGTAAGAGAAATTTGTGCTTTATTATAGAACAAATATTGAACAAAAATGTCACGTAATATAATACTGTAAAACTACACAACTATACTCATAGTTAGTCCGGATTTTTGGATGGATTCATTCATGGATTTCTATAATTTGGTGCTTGGCCCTCTATTTAATGGCATAACATATATAATGCATAAAAAATTTATTTGATTAAAGTATGATGATGTAGTTAATAATATGTAAAAGTGATAAATAAGGGGGAGGGTAAGGAGCTCATCTTCTCATAAGCCTACCTTCCCTACGAGGCAAAAACCGTAAAACCTATATTGTTCACACCAAAAATTCTTGAAAGTATTTACTAATGCACACCACCTCAATTTTTTTTCAAAATTTTAAACTTTATAGTTGGAGGTTAGAGGGGGGGCCACACTTTCTATGACTTTGACAGTCTGAATGGTTTTGTTGCATACATTAACAACCCTTCCTCAACAAAAACTAAAGGTTAAAGTATCAGTCAGTGATCGGATCTAGGATGCAATTTGGGGTGAATGACCTCAAACATTATGCTTAACATGGATATGACTCGTGAGTTCCCGGGATTTTGAGAAATGAATTTCTGTTAACAATTATTATTGAAAACGAAATATTTACCGAATGTATCGAGTTCCCGATGTATAGTTAATATATATGGTAAAAATCCCGTTTTCAGTAATAATTGTTATATTCGAGACCATGTTAGTTTAATCTCATATGTTTGATTATTGTTTATAATTAGTAACTTTTATCGACGGTTATGCTAAATAAAGAAAATAAAAATATTTGCTAGCGCTAATAGGTTTATTTTTAAACTACATATACTTGTAAAAATTACTTTATACAGATAATAACTTAAGAAGAAATGCAATTGTATAAATAAGCGAGTTGCTATTTAATAATTGCTATTACCTGTTTACTTTAGTAAATAGATAAAAGATAAGACGAGCAGGTAAAATTGCATAATTGAAATTATTTTCGTTTAATAATGGGCAGTGATCGGTACCATGGGCGCAAAACTCTTCAGGTAACTAAGCGGACGTAAGGGTATATAGAGCCATTAAAATAATTATATGTAACACTTACAACCATATATTGGAATTTAAATATACCTATATACCTACAATTAATGACACTAATTGACCAAAATTATTAGCATTTTTTTTAGTTGTAATTTTTTCTATAATATGTCAGCTCTAGTTTTGTTGAAGTTTTGCACCTGTAGTGCCAATCACTGGTAATGGGTTTTTATACCCAACGTTATTTAAAGTTAATAGTTATATAGTAAACTCAATAATAATAATAATTTTGTTTACTTGTATACACATAACAAATACCTCAAAAGATAAGACGTACAAGTTACGGTCAGTTCTGCTTCTGTTCTGGTCAGTTCTCAAAATTGCCTTTTAAATTGTTTGTTGTCATTACTATTTTGTTATTTTATGGTGTAAACTACTTAAAATTAAAATTTATTCATGTTTTTCTAAAAGTTGGTTAACAAGAAGAAACGCGGGATTGTAAGTCATATGCATGTTAAGACAACAAAATGCAACCTCGAGAGATTGCATCCTAAATCCGATCACCGATTGTATCACATAACAGAATCATATTATCTAACAAAAACAAGTGAACAACGGGGTACATCTGCTACCTACAACACTACTCAAACATTAAACGTGTAACTCGGCTGGTTACACAACGCTTATACCAATATTAAAACATAATTTTTGAAATTAGTCTTTACTTAACCCCTTTGTAAAGAAATCAGCTAATTGCTCTTTAGTTTAAATTAGTGTCCGACCGAAACATGTTTTTTTACCGAAACCGAAACTTTTATAGACGTGTGAATATCGTCAAATAAAGTGTCAGTGGGCCATTTTTTCTAGACAATGTAACTAGGGATTTCAATCCGGTATGATTCTCAGTCCAGCTGGATTTCACTATATCCTTGTGGATCGAGCCGGTTCAGCCAAATTGGAGTTGAACGATTGCCTTTATTAAACAACATCATCTTTAGTGGCATAAAAAGGTTTTTCCGATCCCATTCGAGTCACATCACCAGATCTGTTAGGCCAGGGTATGCTGATAAGCTGAAGTACAAGTATGACAAATTCCCTGCCTTGGAACCAAAGTACGATTTTGTCCCTGTTGTGATAGACTGCAGGATCCTGGGGATTGGAAGCCAAGGAATTTGTTATGGATTTGGGTCGACGACTGAGAGATAGACGGGATCATATAGTGCAGCAGATTTCGCTGGATATCGTGGTGACTGCAGGTGTCATGGAGACATTTGAGCTAGCCGCGATTCAAGATGGCCCATTTAACTAGGTAGGCATAATTGTTGTTTAAGGTTGACGAAGTCGACTACTACTAGGGAAGCGAAAACCACTCATTTTTTTGATAGATTGATTGAAGCGTCTCATTGATTTGCATTAGTGCGGATTGTGATTGGCGGTTTACTATTGCTGCCTTTTTGTGAAATAAACGTTATTTATATATTCATTTAATATTAACAACATACATTGTAACCTTCACTCGTCAGCGCACGAATTCTGAAAATACGCGGGAACGTTTATTTACATTTTTAAAAAGGCAAATCAATCTTCGTAATGTGTTTTAGCGCTTTTTTCATCCCTACCGGAGTTCTCTATCTATATCGGAATATTGACGGATCCGGTGAATATCGAGATTCTGGATCCAGCCGGATTACCGTACCTGTCCGACGGACCAAATTGATTTGATCCCTAAATGTAACACAGGATAGTTCGTGTAGTGTGGAATAAAAAAAAATAGTACTTAACAAGATATAAAATAACTAAAATAAAACGTATACTGCTGGCGGAGTCGGGCGAAGTTAGCCAAAGCCACCAGAAAATAGGCGAACGCGATTTAAAAGTACAACGTTGTAAAAGTTCCGAAAGGTCCGGCAGTTTTTAAGCCGAAACCGAGCATTCGGCCGAAACATGATTTGTAAGCCGAAACTAGCCTAAACCGAAACCAAAACCGAAAATTCGGGCGGACACTAGTTGAAATATACTCTAATACCTAAGAGCCCCTCGCTAATCTTTTGTTTTACAAAATGATGTTTTTAATTTATATGTTTCAATCTCTTATTTTCACAATTGTTAGCAACTTGAATGGCTTCTACATATATTTTAAAATTTTGGCTATGCTTAAGCTCTCAACCCCTCTTCTCAAAGCTACATATTAGGCAGATGAAAGAGATATGCACTGTTGTTTTGAACAACCATGACACAGTGTACCCGTACACCTTCGTAACAAATCCTGAAGTGGACTTCCTATTTGCTTTGTCACCCGCCCAGTCAGAATCGGTGTAACCCAACAGCGGAGTCCCTTCATCAGCCTTAAAAATCAATTTGTATTCGATGGTGCCCTTTAAGTATCTCAAGATACGTTTTAGCGCCTTCCACAATCCCTCAATAGGTGTAGACTGAAATATTGACATTTAATTCAAGGCAAAACAATTGTCTGGCCTTGTGCCAAACATGGCGTACATAAGGCTACCAATCAATCCTCTACTACACTTCTTTGTTAAATGCTCATCGTTTGATGTCTCCGAGCTAAGCTCAATACCCAGTTCAATAGGTGTTGATTGTATTACAATCTTGCATATTATATTTAGGAGTATGTCTTCTATGTATCGTTTCTGATTCAACTCTATAGTAAAAAGAAGGATCTTTTTAGGGTTCCGTACCAAAATGGTAAAAAAGGAACCCTTATGGTTTCATTTTGTCTATCTGTATGTCTGTCTGTCTGTCACGTCGCTAAATATCTCAAGAATTACTTACGCTATCGATTTTAAATTTGGAACAGTTACAAAGAAGGGTAACCTAGATGCATAGAATATGTTTTTTTTATATTTTATTTTCACTGAAAAATTACAGATAATACAGGACAAAAACTGACAGTGTTAAGCGCTTTCTGCACGCTCCGACCAAGTTATAAGATATGAAAAGTCCGTAAAGAAATGCTCGACTTGACAGCTTATGAGAAATTTATTACGCTTGGAATAAAGCTATCATAGTTTATTATTTTTCAGGCATATTATATGCATAATTAAATTATCTTCTGTACAGGCTATTTTGAAGCAGTTTTAATAGTAAAATAATTAATAATAAATATTTTAGCAATTGATTTTGTAAATTGCATGTTGACAGATTCTTGATAGTTGTTTTTTTTTTGATATCAATATAATTATATTTTACAGGAAAAATATAACTATAGCTCTATCTAGTTTTTTTCTTTTATTTTATCATTTAAAAATATTTTTGCACTGTTTTTAATTAATCAACTTTGCATGTATTTTTGTATTATAAATTCTTACGCGATTATGCTGAAAGTACCTTCTATCAAATAAAGAAAAAACTTGAAATCGGTTTACGGTGATAAATAATTATCCTTGAAAATCAACCATACGTTACTAAGTTATTTAACAGCTCAAATTTGTAATATAATTCGCCTATAGATGGTGCTGTGGCGCTCAATTTCTACAACCCATGGCGTTCAATTTCTACACCATGTAGTTGAGATTTTCCTGAATTAATAGGGTTGGAACCGGTACACATCTGTGTATGGAACCGTCGGTGCGCGTGTCGGACTCGCACTTGACCGGGTTTTTTTACAATGTTTATACTCAAATATTTAAGATTGTTTTCGCCCAGACCTTTAATTTCAAACTTTGACTCCACATTCATCTATCTGTAAACTTCTTATATGTTCCGAATCTTTTCCCAATATAATTATGTCATCTACGTACAAAAGTACATAAAACTTTTCGTTGCTTTTGTAATAAAGACAGCAATCCGCTTCACTTCGAGAAAACCCTTCCTTAATCATAAAGTCTGAAATGTGTTTAGTTGCATTTAAACAGATAGTCCAAATAATATTTAAAGTGCCTCATAACCTAAAACTTTTCTATATCCACTATAATCACTTGGTTGAGTTGATCGACTGAAAGTATAGTCTAGACGTTGCTTAAGTACCTAATGTATATCAACATTTTGTTTTAATTTACAGCTATTATCTAGTCTCAACTTTCATTAGACAGTCTCTATTTTCTAGTAATCTTAATGAACGTCCATTCAATAACTACCAAATAAAAGGCATGCAAGTTGCTGGTTCTTTAGGGTATGTAAAAATATTAATATCTTTAATTGAAAAAGTCTCCCCTTCAGGTGGTTGTAAACTGACGCTGGTCGCGTAACCAGTCTAGCGATCTTATCGACCGTAATGTTACAAAAGAATGATTACTTATTGAAACATGGCAGAACCTTTGTCCTAAGTTAGTTTTTCTACAGAAATAATACTTAGAGTTACCTTTTCGCCAGTTCCCCGTACCAAATCCGTATTTGAACTTGTGAGATTATACTTGTCATATAATGTGTAATGAAGATTTAACGGAACTCAAGTAGCAACTGTCAACTAAATTTATTAGGTCACTCTAGCTTGGCCTGCGTTAGAAAATCTTTCTACTTTAATAATCTGAAATACGAGTGAGAACCCTCACCCTCAGCAACTTCACGATACAGTATCGATTGATGCGCTTCCCTAATGCGGGTAAACCCGAGTTTACTTACCTGTACGACGTAGCAGCGGCAGACAATCCTACACTTTCAGCACTATTAGAATATAAGTTCTGTATCACGGAATAAGGCACTATCTTTGTTTGGTTCTTATGGCGGAAAAGAAACCACAAATGTATCATTGTTTGACCGCTTATTCGGGGGTAAGTTAGTGATGGGAAAGAACGATTCTAATCCGGTAAAGTTTCTAACTACTAATACGTATCTCAAGAGCGCTAATTTTTGGGATCACGCAACAACAGATCTTCTAAAAACGTTTTGATCTCTCATAGCTATAATAGTTATTGTAATAGCTACTCTCAGAGGAGTTAGGTCGCCGGGTGACATATTCTAGATTAATCTAATTTTGAATGTTTCTTGGCCAATACTGATAATGTAACAAACCACATGTTAACGAGATGTGTAAAAACAAACAAATCTTTAGATATTATCCTATAAGTAAATGGTTCTGGCTTGAAAAAAGAAATAGTATGAGTGTTAATATTTGAGTGCTCTCTCGTTCATTCGATAATAACAGAGAGCTGCTCTGAGATCCAACGGTTAGTGATCCTGCGTCAAATAAATTTAGATGACAAACCGCAGCAAACAGATTCTGGACGGGGCACAGCACTACAAAAAACGCATGGCTCTTCCAGAGCGCATGCGTTACACTAATCGGCCTCGCCCCTCTTGCTTTTAATCCCTCAATGGGTGATATAATGTCAGATACGCAAGAAAGGACACTTATAGAACTTATAGTATAGCCATTTTAGAAAGCTAATAATATATTCCTTCACAGATTCGTTATTTTTAGGGATGTTTCCCACATCTGTATTCCTTAATATATTTGTCTCGGGCAATTTAGTTCTCAGTAGTAAACAATCGTCGCGGCTCTCACTCTCGCCGGCGATCGATCAGTCCCCGGTCGTTGGGATCCAATTCTAGGAATTCGTTGTGTAACTTTTAGAACATTGATCTTACGCTCGGGCTCGTAGCGTAACGTAACTACTCCGTTTAGTACAAACAACTTTACTAGGTACCTGTAGTTTACATGTTTACTTGCAGCTGCTAAATGAGCCTGCTTCTGCAGGAAGTATTAAGTAGTTTACAACGTTCACGCTTTTACTGATATGTGCGTATACAGTCAATATTGAAGTACCTATGAAAAGAGCGTACAAACGTGTGTACAACGCAACGGTGTCACTTTGGTCAGTAAGAAATTAACAATAAGTCGTTTTGCTTTGAAGCATCTTCCTGTGTAGGACTTTTAAATGTTACTTATTTTGTCACTTAAGTCTTATAGCACAGACTACTTAGGAGTCTTATAGCGGTTTAGACTTGGTTTAGACGAAATCCTTCAGTCGTTTTGCGGCGTAGGCAATGTCAAATGTCAAATCAAAAAGACATATATTCATGTGTTTACTGTACATTCATACTTTTTAAAGCTCCGTACCCAAAGGGTAAATGGGGTTCCTATAACTAAGACTTCGCTGGCCGTCCGTTCGTCTGTCCGGCTGTATCTCACGAACCGTGATAGTTAGACAATTGAAATTTTCACAGATGATGTATTTTTTTGCCGCTATAACAACAAATACTAAAAAATAGAATTAAATAAATATTTAAGGGGGCTCCCATATAACAAACGTGATTTTTTTGCCGTTTTTATATATGATGTTTTGACCACTTTTTTATAATATACGACAACAAGCATACGACCTTCCTCGTGGTAAGCGGACAACGTAGTCTATAGCTATGGACGCTTGCGACTTGCATCCTCCGGCGACCTTGGTCACCACCAGGATCACAGCACGACAAAAGTACCAACAGCAAGTAGCACTAAGTAGAGTTGTTATTATGGTTGCGGTTTTCTGTAAGGTGTAGGGACTTCTGCAGTTGGGCTGCTCCAAATATGCTGTCGAAAGATTGTGAACCGAAAATTGTTTTGTACTTTCCTTAAGCAAGTCGACAAAGCCCTGCATTTAACGCATTATAATACACACTCTTACATAGGCGCATTATATAGACTACAATATAACGGTTTTTACAATCTGACGGTGATTTATATAACCAAACATGAACCTAACCAAAACCAAACCACCTCTATGACATTGGCAAACAAGGTGTATTCCTACTAACTCTCGTGTTATTACACTATATGAGTGAAAGGGACGGCACGATACAAAGTTCGAATTTCGAAGTTCGGAGTATAGCTGGTTATTTAGTGTCATCAACCTTGCAGATTTTCAACAAAGGACGCCACTTGGCACAGTTGTACCTAATGGTCATCTGAGCAGATTTTGCCCTGTACCCACGAAATTCGTCCATGGTGGTGGGGGCTGGAGGGGGGTGAAAACCCCATCTACCGCGCTGCACATTAGCTCGATTTCTTCAAGTTTAGTGAAGAGGTCATGTTTGGTATCGTTTTCGTATAATTCAAGGATGAGGAATTCATTTCTGAAACAAATTTTTCACTCGACCGTAGAAAAAAAAAGAGTTCTCACCAAACCTTGAAATTTTTTTTTTTAGAAATTATACAAAATTTTTCACTACAATTAAACCGCGAGGTAATGCACTATAAAAAAATATGAGTTAATAGCCCATTTTTTGCGAAATGTAATAAGCATTTAAACTGTATTGACAGATTTAACCTGAAAATTTGTTAAAAAAATATTTCATTTTGCGGCGGAACTGCGTACTGGCGAGAAGCTACTTTATTTCTATATTAGTTTAGAAAAAATAGGTCATGTTTGGTATCGTTTTTGTATAACTGCGTTCTTTGTTGAAAATCTGCAAGGTGCTCCATACAAATACGACACTAAATAATCCACTAGTAGCCCCTCAGAAAACAAATACAAAGAAAAAATGGACCGGGGTTTCGCACGCAGCCTGAGATGGGAATCAAACCGGCGCCTCTGGTTTTCCGGACCAGCGTCCTTACCATTATTAGGCTAAGCAGAGGGACTACTCCGAACTTCGAAAACCGAACTTCGTATCGTGCCGTCACTCTCACTCATATAGTGAATAACACGAGAGTGAAATGGATGGCACGATATGAAGTTCGGGGTACAGGCTCTGACCACAACGTCATCCATCTTTCGCGGTTGGATGCGGAGAGCTGAGCACCGGGTGTGGTGGCGTGAATTAGGGCCTATGTCCAGCAGTGGACGACTGCAGGCTGAGGATGATGATAATGATGATGATGATACAGTGATTAATATCACGCGATACACTAATATCTCAATACGTATCACTCACGTATTCATGAATATTGAAGCAACATCCATAAAATTTTCAATAGCACGATAATATGAACACCTCATTATTGTGAGTAATAATCACTGTAATCGTATGCCCATGGGTACATGATTACATACTAGGTATTGTTATCTTTAGTAAAGAGGTGGCAAGGAATATTTAGTTTGAAATAGCCAGCTTGTTTAGCTTAAAAAAAGTCGACGAAAAATGTGTCAAATTTTACACTGTGTATGACTGTGTCAGACAAGTGTCACAGTTTGTGAGAGCTGATTTTGGGGTTGTGGAGGAAGTTATATTATTTCTGTTATATATAGTTGTATTCAATATACTTAACAATTCTCATATATTATCACGATGTGGCAATCTCGGGTAACGGTTTTATTGATTAATTTTCTTGATACCTACTTAGATTGAGTTTCGGATGTAGATAATGTTATCTATTCTTTTCAGATGTATTTTAATCTTTTTACGAAAGATCTTCGATTGAAAATGTCACATACAATTAAAGGTAGATATCCTTATTGTGAAATCATCGTTTTTATTAGGATTTACACCAGATTAGAACATGCACCAGAGCTGTTCCCGATAGGTTACCAGCAAACCACACGATACTCAAATGGGCCACATGACTCACGTATGAGAATCACGTAACTAGTTACGTCTTTCTGACTTGCCCATAAATACAAATATAAACCAATCAGTGTCAAGTATATTTACGTTTATTATACTCTGTAGGCATAAAATACGCATAAAAGTGAATTTAATAATGCATAAACAACATAAAAAAGTACCTTTTTGGACGAAAAATTATAAAAACAGTGGACCCATAGATTAGTGGATCTGCGCCGCACGACACAATCAAGGAGTCCTTACTGGTGAGTCTCTTTTTTTACCTATCTATGCCTGAAATTTTTTACCATACTGTGTTATATATAGGTGGTACGTGGACAAGACGTTCACAAACGACCATAACTCACCACAAGCACGACTGCCTGGTGATCGGCGCGGGTGGCGCCGGGCTGCGCGCCGCCGTCGGACTGGCCCAGAGCAACTTCTCTGTAGCCCTCGTCTCTAAGCTATTCCCCACGAGGTCCCACACCATCGCAGCACAGGGTGGCATAAACGCGGCCATAGGTAATGTTCTGAAACGTATAATTACATTAAGTTAATATGGGAACAGCAGCTCTTAACAATCGGCGAATGTGTACGTACTTATGGGTAGTGTTGAAACGTGTTTGCTTGGTCGCGTGCGCTTGTATTCCTTCACACGATAAATACAAGCACGCGCGACTGAGATGCATAGATTATAGCACTATCTAAGATTTTTCATATGCACTTTTATCTAGTGAAATCTAAGTTAGGTACGAGTATGAACCCCACTAGCCGAATTTTACAGGGACTCCACTTGTCATAAACGGTAGTAAAGCGGTGACCAGTGGACAGTTTAACCATCATATCCTTCCCTCCATCCTTTCACAGGAAGCATGCACGAGGATGATTGGCGCTGGCACTTCTACGACACGGTCAAAGGATCTGACTGGTTGGGTGATCAGGTCTGACACGCGTTAAACGTTCATTCAGTATATACATAATTATCTCATATAGGTATATAATATAACTAACAGTAACTGGGCAACAGGTCTTCGCTCCGAGTACATTTTTCAAGATTTGACCAAACTAGATCGATTGTTTGCCTCCGAAAACCCCCACATAACAAATTTCATCGTAATTGTTACAGCCGCCATTCCCGATATCCCCGAAATTAATTAATAAAAATATATGGATATGAATTGCTCGTTTAAAGTAATCCATAATATAAATATAAACTATATCGATATTATAAATGCGAAAGTAACTCTGTCAGTCTATTACCTCTTCACGGTTAAACCACGGAACCGATTGAAATGAAATTTCGTATCGAGATAGTTTGAGACTTTGGGAAGGACATGGGATAGTTTTTTTTATGAAATGATAGTGAAAGTTTGTATGGAAGTACGAGATAAACGATTTCCACGCGGAGGAAGTCGTGGTAAAAGCTAAAACTAGCCTCTGAAATGTAATAAAATATGTTTTGACCCTTTTTCAAAAACAGGAATTTCTAACTTACTGATAAAGGGTCGGTGCCTAATGAATTTTAACGTCATTTTAACTAAAATCGGTTTTATGAACGTTTATGAATAATTGTTAGGTATAAGTATACTTAAAATACATTCTTATTAAAATATTAGCCTTTCTCCATACTCCGGGCTAGGTACCTACATTACACCGTTTTAAACACCGGTTCCATGGCCAACCTAACCTCGCTCATACAACGTTACACTTCAGATTCGGTTGAAACCGCTCAACCAATCTCACTGGAGCTCCAATGAGATTGGCTGAGCGGTTTGAACCGAACCATGGAGCGCAAACTCTTAGAGTATTCCAGTGTTCCAAACCACACGCGTGGTCGTGCCGGAGGTTTTCCCCTAGATTTTCCACAGGCTACTCTCCAACCGCGCACTCCTATGGGCCTGGACACATGTCGCCGGTACGGTGCCGTCTACGGTGTCACGGCGCGGCGCCGTCAAACGGCGTCGTGCCGAAACACGGTGCCGCGTACGGTGCCGTACACGGCGCCGCGAACGGCGTCGTACCACGGCGCGGTGCCGTGTACGGCGCCGTGCACGGTGCATCGCTTGGTAGTTTAACTAGTTTTCGTTTTGCTGCTGAACGCATAACACGCAAGTACAACCATCGGTTCAAATATACAAAACAATTGTCGTTTTAAATATATACAAGTATACAGTTTTTGCCTTGACATGGACCAAGAAAAACGTTACCACCAACCAAGACCAAGTTAAACGTCCCAAAGAACAGGACGAGCTTCCACTAAAGAAATTATAAAAGCTACATCATAATCTTCAGCCATTTTTATGCACTATTTACTTGCGTGTTATGCGTTCAGCAGCAAAACGAAAACTAGTTAAACTACCAAGCGATGCACCGTGCACGGCGCCGTACACGGCACCGCGCCGTGGTACGACGCCGTTCGCGGCGCCGTGTACGGCACCGTACGCGGCACCGTGTTTCGGCACGACGCCGTTTGACGGCGCCGCGCCGTGACACCGTAGACGGCACCGTACCGGCGACATGTGTCCAGGCCCTATCGCTTTATTGGGCCCAGCCTATAAAGCCACAGTCAGGTTAAAAAAAATGTCATTCTACGTTATATTCATATTGTTAGTAATGACATATTGTAAGGTCTGAATATATTTTGTGTAGGATTCACGGTCAAACGGTTGGAGTTAGAGTCAAAGGAATTTGAACTTTCTACAAATAGTTACAATCCGTATTTAAATAAAAGCGCCCTGCTCGCGGCCATTGCTGGTACCATTTAAGTACCTACATGGAATATAACTTCTGTATAGAATTTTTTAAATTCCCCCAATGGCCTATTTACACATTGTGAAGTGCATCAAGTGCGAAGTCCATACAATTTACTGTCAAGTGGCAAGTAGCAAATGTATGATCATCGCACTTGCACTTCGCATTGTGTAAACAGGCCATTTCTTTAGTCAGACGCGCGCCCACTCCGGCCACTCGATATGAATAGTAGATAAAAGTGAGATTACAATAGCTAGTTAATTAATTTACTTTTTGAAAATTATAACGATAAGTAGTAATCTGTCTAAATTCATAAACAGGATTCAATCCATTACCTCACCCGAGAGGCGCCACATGCCGTATTTGAACTGGAAAATATGGGAATGCCTTTTTCGCGGACCAAAGAAGGAAAAATATATCAAAGACAATTTGGAGGTGGCACTACTCATTTTGGCAAGAACGTGGCTAAGAGGACCTGCGCTGCAGAAGACCGGTATAATTTTTCACAGGCTAAAGTATATCGACCACATTCTACCAGTCAAAGTATCTTATATTATCAGAGTACCAGTCTCATAGTGGCGGACGGCTGTCTATTGCTATTATCACACTAGTTCTTGCATCCGACAGTATAATTAGAAATTTCGCCAACATCTTCCATATGCCGTGTTTTCCATTACAGATTTCAATGATATAACCGCCCTCTATTGGACAGCGTTAGCATTACGCGGTGGTGTTGAAATTGCGTTATCATCGTCTAACACATTAGTTCCTAACTTTCCCGCCAGTGTTTCAATACAGCGCCATCTGTGAGGTGGCACGGTTTAACTTAAGTAATATTGCGTGTAATTTGTAGGGGCTGGACGTGGACAACTGTCATGATGGCAGCACTTGCGGTTTGCAAATCAAACTTTGGTTTACGTGTTTTGAGAATTACCAATTTTGTAATATTTATTAGTTGTCGAACTTAAACAAGTTAATAAAGTCACGTATTTACACAATTTTTTGTTTTTGCTCGCATCGATATTTTACTTTGGGTTAATCTATATCGCGCTTGTTTAAAAATTCCGCGCACTTGGAAGCGAGCGTGCGACACAATGGAATCAATTAGGAACGTGAAACTTTTTTATAGTATTGTAAATATTACGTATTGTATGATACAGCACGGGTCACGCGTTATTGCACACGCTGTACGGGTACAGCACTCAGTTCTCCAACATCGACCTATTCGCAGAGTTCTTCGTGTTGGACCTTCTTTACAAGGACTGTGTTGTTGTGGGCGCCATAGCCATGGACTTGGACGATGGCAGTATTCACAGGTCTTGTTCAATCATCTAACAGTAAAATGCATTTAAAAATATCTGACAAAATTTTTAACTCCCATGCAAAAGAATAAGGGTCTTACAATTTTAGCATGTGTATGTGTATCTGTATGTCTGTGAGTGTCATCGTATCAAACGGATGAAAAGTTTTTCATTTTTTTTTAAATTTAGGCCATCTGTAATAGAGGCGTATGTCCGAGAAGTCAGAATCTAGAGCATTTTACGTTCACCCGTTAAATGGATTTGGCCGTATATGTAGTCCTGGGTTGCGTATACTGTAATTTCGCAAGTTGGTCCCGGCATGGGCGAAGAGCACGACATTTTATCGAGCTACCAATAAATGCCAAAAGGCGAAAAATTGGGAGCACCACGGGCCTTAAATCTAGTGTCCGACCGAAACACGTTTTTTTGCCGAAACCGAAGGTTCGGCTTTGGCTCTAGTTTCGGCCGAAACCGAGACCGAAACTTTTATAGACGTGTGAAACGATTTTCTTGACGATTCAAATAAAGTGTCAGTGGGCCATTTTTTCTAGACATAAACAATGTAACTAGGGATTGCAATCCGGTATGATTCTCAATCTGGCTGGATTTCACCATATCGAGCCGTTTCAGCCAAATTGCAGTTGAGCTATTGCCTCTATTAAACAATGTCAACTATGGTGGCATAAAAGAGTTTTTCCGGTCCCATTCGCGTCATAACACCAGATCTGTTAGGCCAGGGTACTGACCTATGCTGATAAGCTGAAGTTCAAGTATGACAAGTTCCCTGCCTTGGCACCAAAGCACGAATTAATCCTTGTTGTGGTAGACTACAGGATCCTGGGGTTTGGAAGCCAAGGACTTTGTTATCGTATCGTATATAGTGCAGCAGATTTCGCTGGCTATCGTGGTGACATTTGAGCTAGCCGCGATCCAAAATGGGTCATTTAACTAGGTAGGCATAATTAGTATTAAAGGTTAACGAAGTTGACTACTACTACGGAAACGAAACCCACTCATGGCCATGCCATAAATTTTTTGAATGATTGATTGACCCGATACCGAGATACTGGATCCAGCCAGATTACCGTACCTATCTGACGGACCAGATTGAAATCCCTAAATGTAACACAAGATAGTTCGTTTAATGTGGTAAAAAATAACACAATTTTAGTACTTACCAAGATATAAAATAACTAAAATAAAATGTATTCTGCTGGCGGAGTCGGGCCAAGTTATCCAAAGGCACTAGAAATTAGACGAACGCGATCCGAAAGTACAATGTTGTAAAAGTTTCGGCGCGGCCGAAAGGTCCGGCAATTTTTTGGCCAAAACCGAACCTTCGGCCGAAACATGATTTTTAGGCCGAAACCAGCCGAAACCGAAACCGAAACTTCGGTCGGACACGGCTTAAATCATAGTTAAGCATTTCGTGGCTACATCTATAGACGTTGTGCACGCGAGCGGGTTAACACTTACATTAACACTTGGGTGGTTTGCATCAAACCGTCAGTCATCGTTCATTAAAATCTAATTGTATGGAAACATTGACAAGTTTCTATAGGAGGGATAACAGCCAGCGCCATATTAAATATTGGTTTGTACAGGTTTCAAGCGAAGAACACGGTGATAGCAACAGGCGGGTACCCGCGTATGTTCTTCTCGTGCACAGCGGCGCACACGTGCACCGGCGACGGCTGCGCCATGGTCTCCCGCCTCGGCATTCCACTGCAGGACCTGGAGTTCATACAGTTCCACCCTACTGGTACCGTAAACCCTCACAACTATAGTCCAAAACTGTGCTGTAAATTAACTTGAATATTACTCGTTTAGGCGTACCTATTAGGAATCTAATTAGGAAGGCAGGACGTATATCTAAGTAGTTAAGTACACAAGTCCCAATAAAAAATAAAAATAGTATTGACCGAAATTAATGGATTTAGAGACTTTTGGAGCATAGTTGTTTTTTTGGACTATAGTTGAGATGATTTACTTTACACACTCAAAAACGTGCAAGTTCGATCACGATTACTGACGCGTTGGTAGATTGTGAAATTCACAAGGCAGCAACTCATTACGTTCTGCTCGATGCAACCATTCAGGAATGAGAACTGAAAATCACAGCGCGATTTTTGCGCGGCGGAGGTGATAATTGCACTGAGCACTTCTTATATTTTAATGTTCTATTTTTTATATGAAAACTATTCCATTTACCTACCTTGAGCCGTAATGGAAATTACATAAAACCCATTGACTTAGCCATAAAAAATATCTAATTATGGTGACGTGTCCTGTACCTCTTTTTGATAGTTCGAAACTATCCATTCGCTTTAAATAAAATGCATTCATTTGTATTATACAGGGCGTCCCACGGCTATGCCACATGGAGGGAAAGTACCTTGAATATTGTAGATGGAACATTTTACTGAAAGAAGTCATTATTTGAATTTAAAAAACAAATTAAACTGCATTCACAGATATTTAAATAATTTTATGGTTAAACCGGGAATCGAAACCGTTACACGAGAAAAATAATTACCCTGTAGCTTTATCATACCGATCGAAAGGCTTCATCATAAGGGTTATTTTTTGCTAAATAACATAGTGTCAGAAATAAAAGGAAGACCATGAATTTTAACATATTTAATACAAAATTAATCAATTTCCACGTGTAGGTATTACAGATAATGTTTTAAATCATTATTATATAAACTAAAGCATATACCAGTGTCAACAAAATTGTCTTGCGAAAAAATATAATTTCGGTGAATAAAATGGAAATTTATCTTATGATTGAACGAAACGCAATAATCTGCTAATGCCGTTAGCGAAGGTTATTAGTTCAATTCACACCCAGCCACAGGTGATGTCAGATGACGTTAACTGTGCAGGAGCTGGCGGTCATGCACGTAAGTACCTAATTTGGGTGGTCCAAAATACAGTTACCCGTCGTCTACCCATCCCTGGGATTCGCGGGCTCATTGCAAAAGAATGCTATTGTTTATTTTTTTCGCCGGTAGATGACGGGTTAATGTAAATTTTGGTGATACTTTTAGTTTATTATTAGGTACAGGTAGTTTTTGTTTGTAATTTATTATAGGTGTGATTTTGGCTTCCTTTTTGTCATAAAAGGTCAACACGAACGTAAAGAAAGTGGTTATTTTTTTATGATTGTGCGATGCGCTGCAATTTCTGTGATTTCGGTGGATTTTTTGTTGACACCGGAATTGCTTAATATCACCTGAATTAGACGACGTACCAAAATGAACCATATTGAAATGAGATAAGGTCTAGCAAATGGCAGTTATATGAGTTTTTGGACACGTAGGTTAAAATGCATTTTAATTACAATAAATTGATAAAATTTGATTTCAGTGCTTAGTTTTAGATTGACCAATACTATATATTTATTTTCTATGTATGATACTTTATTAGTATATATCTCAATATTAGAAAACAAAGTCTCCAGCGGCGGCGTCTGTCTGTTTATTTGCAGCAAACGTGAGAAAAACTAATCCAATTTTGATGTGAACTTCGTTAACATATAGCTTCAGTTAAAGATATGTTGAATATGTAATTTATATATATCTATCAAGTTTTTGTAATAGTTTTGTGCCAATCAAGGAGCGAGTCAGGAATGTATGTATAGTTGTCTTTTATCGTAAGAATATATAAATCATATGTAAATGTATAAGTCGAAAAAGTTGATCTTAGTATAAAGTATATACGTACATATCTAAAAAGTTATTAAAATACATTCTAACAACTCGCTAGTTGAACTTCATAAATTCCAGTATCTAGACATGTATTAACTGCACACTTATTCTTAGAGATAAATGTACAGATTAATGCAAACTACATTAAAATAAGTACAGTAGTTTTGGAGTAATTTGTCAATAAAGAAGCAGATATGGAGGGTATTTTTCCTTTAATATTTGGGTACATATTTATGTTATAAACACATTATGGTAATCAATGTATTATATACATATATTACATATATGTACATGTTTATATCCTATATATGTCATTTTTAACCCACAGTGTGCTCGGCATAATTTTAATACACTCGTATAAACTATACATATAAATTATATATTAATAATCCTTTAAATTAAAGAAAACCTTGTCCAAATTGGTTAAGTAGTTTTCGAGTAATTCGTAAAATAACAGGCAGTAGTAACGTGCATTTTTCCTTTAAAAATTGGTGCTATTACAAACAATATAATTATGTGTATATAAACATATGTATTGAGTTATAAGTGAACTAACATTTTGCAGGCATAGTACAGTCAGCAGCAGATATATACGCGGGCGAGGTGTTCACAAAGAAGTTTACGTTTAAATCGTCATAAATTTATTGACATCTAAGTTAGCATTTAGACATATGCTTTCAATACGTCACAAATATCTTAACTACTCAGTATCATTAACACTTACACCCTATTTAATCAAAAAAATAATAACTAGAATGTCAGTGGTAACTAAGCATCACTGACGTCCACATATACACACTGCTAATCACAAACAGGTGAACAGCCGGGGTGCCACAGGTTGCTAAGCATTTAATATTTCAATGGTAACTAAGCATCAACATAGCCTATTATATTCCTTTCCTTGTCATTTCGGTTTTTGAATGACTTTCAAACAGCGAAGATCGGTTGTTAAAATTTCCATGATTTATCGTCTTATAGAAATATCATAATTCGGCTAAACTCGGCTCTGGAACACTTCCGTGGTGTCCAGATATCCTATCGCGCTAAAAAAACACGTGCTATACGGCAAGTGCGTGCGAGTGCGCTGCCACACGTTTAGCTGTCAAACGTCGGTTTTGTTAGAAGAAAACCTTAAACTTTGCAATAGTTGCAATATTATATCACCATCCAGTAAATTACAAATTAACAAACAACATAAAATTCATAAACATATAAACATCATTAAAGTCAACAAGTCGTAAAGCAATCTTTCATTTCATGTTTATGACTAAAAAGTAAGTGGCCAGTTATTTAATTCTAACGCAATGCTAATAATATAGGGTCATATTGATTACTGGCCATCTGACAAATGCAGACTATTTTGAAAACCGAATTATAGGTCTGACAGGCATTCTGCAGCCAGATTCTACAATAGTGTTATACGACGTGTAAATATCAAAATGTGAGACAAAGCTATGCAAGTCTGCACTGTTTTCGTGAATTGTCACATGATTTTATTCAAGATTGTTACATATAACAAGAGCTTAAAGTATCTTATTGCATATTTACTCTAAATGGCCTCTATATGGCTACAATATTCTGCATCTTTTGCACAGACTACTAATTATTTATTTGATTTAAATTATATGCAAATTATTCCACTTGTTGGTACAATATTTATGAGATCAGTGTTATGAATACATCATGCCTGTTTAAAATTGTACTACAATATATGTATTTTCAGCGACTTGTTAGGTAGGTATTTATTAATTATCAGTAAGGTAAGCGTTCCTGTGCTCGACACTGACCCTATATCCAATACATGGCACCTTTAATCAAGTATCATCTATTGGGCACTAAGGTGTCGACTACTGGGACGATTACCTTATTCCCACGGATAAAGATGATACCAGGTAAAAAATCGTAACACAATGCCGACAGTCAATACGTTAATAAATATAGTATGCGTTAAGTAAATAAATAAGTAGAATGTTAGTTTAGTTTGGATAATCTAATCGGGTATTCGGGGGATTTTCCTTCGGGAAAACTTGGATCTCAATCGGAATACAATGGCACCCGAACTGTCAATCAATGTTTGTATTAAATGAGTGACGTTTTCATATCCATTATTATGGAACTTTATTGTTAGTGTCAAATGTCAAAGTGAAAAATGTTATTGTATAATATATAGATGTTACAACCAGCTTCAATAACTTTGAAAATACTCAGTTTTATTGTCATTAGTAAACAAAACATTATCTTCAAATTAAAACATAAAGTACAACAAAATAAATCTTGATATGAAGTACAGAGGGGCTAAGATGATGTCTTATATGTCGGACATATAGCATTCGTCCCTTACTGTCAAGTATGTAAGTGCGAGAGGGACGAATGCTATATGTACGACATATAAGCAATCATCTTAGCCCCTCAGGTATATATTAAATATAATTCCTTGGACTGGATTTTTTAAACCATTTTTGAAGTTTAGGCATGGTAATACAATCTTTTTATAAGTAAACTGTAAATATAATCAAAACTATAGCGAATATTTGAATTGCGTGTTAGCCACTCTATATATATATTGGTCTGTTGATGCGACTTACCCCTACGGCTGTAAGATGGGCACTGAAGCTAATTGAGAGAGCACAATAAATGCGAACTTTTCCGATAACGTACGAAGGAAAATCATTTTGCACTACATCTGAATATACATCCTCTCCCTTAAAGAACAGTTATAAGTTGCATTTTCTAATCAATATTCAACATTACTTATTGCTTGTAAACTTTTCCTCCAATATGTTCAGATATTATTGATATTTGACTGCTTAGATACGAATGGTTTTTCGATAGCTAAGGTGTTAATAATAACTAACAGGGGTAAATGCTAGCCTAGCTGTCAATATCTTTTTGACAATTGAAACGTACACCTCTTTCTGAGCACCTCGATTGTAGAGCTGCTTCTGCTGCTGACTGTACATTATGTATTATTGTTTTCGATACAAAATATTTAACACACTCTAATTTTGGTGACTTTATTCAATTTCGGGGCCTCAATTATCTGACTTGGGTGGTAACTTGCAATTTCGGTGGCTATTAAATAAAAAAATGACAATATCTCAAAAACTACTCAGTGTAATGAAAGGCTATTTTGACATAATATTAATCATGTCTAATGACGCATTGTTAACACATTTTCATGAACTGGACTATCCAAATAAAAAATGCCACCAAAATGAGCAAAATTTTAGACATGTTGAATTTCACCCTTTTCTGACGTTGACGTCAAAATTGTAAGGACTAATCTTGGAGGTATAATGGGGGCTACTGCGTATGAATTCGCCGCTAGAGGTGCTAGTGTAGCGTGAGGTCTTCGAAATGTCAAATGTCATTCTTTGTGATTGCGCTACGCGGGTTAATATCTGATTGGTACAATATGGTGACTATTTTGCAATACCTGAGCTTGATTATGGCAAATATGAGTTACGGGTGAATGAGTGTCAGTGCTTTGAGACAGTTTTGCTTTCGGCAAACTTATGTCCTCCTTTTTTCCGAACAAAAAGGGACTGCGCTACAATGCGGGATGTTCGATGTTTATATGGTACGGTTTTAAGATATTAAATATAATTTAAATGTAAACTTCGTTCTCATGCCCATAATAACCAATAATCTTCATGGATCAAAACAATATATATATATATATATAAAACATGTCGTCAGATGTCGGTACGAGATTAATTATTTAACTTGGGTTGATAATGTGATATACAGGGTGTACAATCCAAATGGGTCAGTATGGTGAAGTCGGAAACTAAGTATGAGAGATAGCGAGATCTGTTCTTAGGAACCATGACGTCGATTTTAGATTTAATAATAGTTACATTCAAACTTTTTTATTAACTCTCATACCAACCCACCAAATTTGGCTATGAAATCTTGTGTAAACACAACTGACAGTAAATTAGACTAAAATGCCCACAGTTTTATTAATTTGCAAAAAGTCGTGAATAATATGAATCGATCATCAATTATCTGAAAAGACCACTTATGCATATCTTATCTGAAATAAAATAATTATCTTATTGGTGGGTTTTTCTTTCAATTATTTAAACAAGATTCCATTAGTGTTGTGCTTCTTGCGACTTGCAGAATTTATACACATTGATTTTGACCAGGTTCGATTCCCGGTTATGTATGAGAGTTAATAAAAAAGTTTGAATGTAATTATTATTAAATCTAAAATCGACGTCATGGTTCCTAAGAACAGATCTCGCTATCTCTCATAGTTTCCGACTTCTCCATACTGACCCATTTGGATTGTACACCCGGTATGTGACCATCGTCGGCCGCTGACGTAATAGCTAGTCCTGGTGAGGCTCGCAAACTTTGATTGACTGATTGATTATGTAAACGCTTGTTTTCACATAGGTATGTACGGCTCGGGCTGTCTTATGACTGAGGGATCTCGTGGCGAAGGAGGGTACCTCGTGAACAGCGAAGGCACACGCTTTATGGAGAAGTACGCCCCGCGTGCCAAAGATCTCGCCAGTCGAGATGTCGTGTCCCGATCTATGGCGACGGAAATACGTCAAGGTAATCTTTTTTCTTACAATGACTGTCTAGAACATCAAATAAATATATCATCGGTGCAGCCTAAAAACGCATGTCGTATGCGTCTAGACAAGTTACAAGCGCGTTACCGGCCCTTTATTGATTTGAGCAATCCTTGTGTCGACAACTATAGAAAATGCAATTTTGTCACCCTCTACTTTGGCGAGCTTACTCTCCATCAGGAACACAAGACCACTTACTTATCTACAGGTGAAGGAGCGGGGTTATTATGGCTGCGATTTACTGTAAGGCAGAGATTCTTCCCCTGTCGGGCTGTCACCTCTACGTCCTATTTTAAATATTTCAATCAATTCTGTACCAAATGTCGCGGGAGAGCGGGGTGAATGAGACTAAGTAGTCTAAGTAGGTACAACTCTTGTAAGTTTTTTTTCTGATCAATTAAAGCTACTGGATCTTGTAAACTGGCTGGCATTTTTAAATAGTGACTTACATAAGTAACGTGTAAGACCAATACAGAAGTGACAGTCACGATCGCATAATTAGCGAGTAAATACCAAAAACCTCAAGTAAGTAAACCCGGAGACGAAAGATGAAAACAGCGCGCTGGGTATCTTATGAACATGGGCAGCTATATATAAATGGGTAGGTAAATTATTATATAAAGCATTTGCTGATTTCAAGTTTCGTAGGTCGAGGAGTAGGACCGAAGAAAGACCACATTTACCTTCAACTTCATCATCTCGGGCGCGAAACTATCAAGTCCCGGCTGCCGGGCATCGCGGAGACGGCGAAGACCTTTACAGGCGCCGACCTGTACACGGAGCCGGTGCCCGTGTTGCCCACCGTGCACTACACTATGGGGGGAATACCCATCAACTACAAAGGAGAGGTGACCATTCACTGTTGCGAGATAGAGCTCGACCGTGCCTTAAAAACTCGTGTCGCCAGAATACAACTAACCCGGGACTTCTCAGTACCGCATAAGGCTAGTCTTAGCTTTAACGGCTCGAGTCTGGGGGGCTCGTACGAACTTTAAATTACAACAAAAAATCGAAGAAAGAACTTCGTCTGTTGCAGCTGCAGTGTTTGACCGATTTCTACGATTTTGTCATAAGTTATACTTTTGTATGTGGCAGGAAAAAATGTGACGTGTCATTAATCTCTCTGTCCTATTTTCATTTCGCATAGCAACTATTAGTATAACAAAGTTTGACACAAATATAATCCCTATAAATTGTTTGGCATAATATTTATACGCATAATCATAATCATTACACTCGTTGCTGTCCTAGCAAGCAGACGCTTTCTACACTTAAAGGGCAAATACAGGGTGTTGTAAAAGGGAAAGATGGATTTAAAAACTGGAATAGAATTATATTTAATTGAAAGTTCTTCGGACGTGGATTCTGATGGCGAATTCGATTTACGTATAGCGTTAGCAGCGAAACCAATATCCATGTGGATACAAAACACCTTCAAAAGAAGAAAGAACGTGGTGAATGTAATTTATTCAACGATCTGTCACTAAGTAAATTTGAGCAGTATTTTAGGTATCTAAATATAGATTTACAAAACTCCACGTGCAATAGATGCTCTCAAATGGGAACACTGGATTTTTCGGGTTTTCGGCATGGATCAAAGACATGTGCGCGGAGATTGGTGCGCAGCGCGGTTCGTTTGATGTCGCGGTAGGTTGGTTGCGCGCGCGATCGTCCGCTCGCTTATAGAATCTAAAAGACATTTGGCGTTGTTGTCAATGACGTTTAGGCTAGTCTAGGTGTGCGTGCGAAAGGCGCGGGGGGTTCGAGGGGATTCACGATATCACTCACGCCCCAGTTAACTTTTTTAACGTTTTATCTAATAGAAAGGTGACCCACACACGCCAAGGCGTCGGAATATAAAACACCTAGTTGAACTTTATAGAAATAGATATCATATTACACTGCAGTGACACACCGTGAAAGGTTAACCGCACCTTAACACTTTCCTACATAGCGAGAGAAACCGAGGAACATTGGTTACGAGTCACGTCAGTAAAAGGGAAATCCTCTACTCGTATATGCCCGAAATATACCAAAAGCTAGCTATACCTTGAGATGCCTTGCTATAAGAAATATTAATATATCAAAATATATCTTACAGCTGTGTGTGTGGACTCCGTCGTTTAGTAGGCAACATATATCGTAAGATACGATATCTTACAGCTCCGTCTGTGACGTGCTTAATAGTAGTTTATGCAACCGCTACATAATGAGAGGTCTTAAAACACGAGTATGCTTTTATGAAACGAGCCGAAGGCGAGTCCCATAATAAGATCACACGAGTGTTTTAGGCCTATTTATGTACGTTGCATACACTAATTTATCTAAATCCATACATATTAAATCCTCTTTCATATTTACTGAGATACTCCGGTCTCCGAGGCCGAGCATGGGCGCGCGCCTGTGTTGTAATTGTAAAGTTCTCATAACCTACCTACGGCTGGCCCGCGCGGGGCAGAGGGGCGCGGCGCACGGTATATTCTAAAGTTGGTCCTACGATTTTTGAACACATTTACAATATGGATGTAGATAAACAACATTATTCCATTCTTGTTATGCAATATGGCAATCAACATTATGCGATAACTACGCCTTTGGATCGGGTTGAGTTCAATACGAATTGGTAAAGACACCAATGCGATTATTTCAGTCGATCCTTTATTAATTCAGTTATCGATCCCACCGGAAACGAAATATATTGTTATTTGTTTTGTTGTTCAAGGGGGTCTACGATGGTCACGTTTATCGCGTGATAGGGTACAAGATAAAGCACCTGTATCTGTACCAGTACGATTTGAAAATGACAGATGATTTATCTTGTCGTTTATCACGCAATAACTACATCATAATACGGGGCCAGGTTATCATGTATAATGAAGGCAGCGGCGACACTGCCGTACCGGGGCTGCACGGTGCCGGCGAGGCGGTCAGCAACTGCCATGGTGCTAACAGACTCGGAGCCAATTCGATCCTTGACATCGTGGTGTTTGGCAGGGCTATAGCACATAACATTCGGAAAATATCCAAACCAGGAGATTCTCAACCGGACATACCTGACGTGAGTTCAATACTTATTTATTGGTAGGTAAACATTTCTGTCTGTAATTACGACATATTGTACAAAATTGCTTATTTCAGTCCTTATGTGATGCAACCATGGACAACTTAGAAAAAGTCTGGGGGGGCAGTGGCAGTCTAGGTCCGCATGAACTAAGGTTGCGTATGAGAGAAACTATGCAAAACAAGTGTGGAGTATTTCGTGAACAGAAATTACTAGATGAAGGTATTTGACATGTTTTAACGATTTGTAGGCTCGATAGATTAAGATTATCAATGGACTAGTTTGTCCCTATGCTTTTGATTATTTTTTTATATCGGTGCTTAGGTATATATGTCAAAGCGGAAAACAAAGTCTTTCGTAACTATGTAACTGTTTGAATCTAGAATACCTAAATAATATAAAGAATTATCAAGGCCGGCTTTAGACTCAAGCGGTTAGAGCGGCCGCTCTAGTCTTCGGAGGCGCCGAGAATGATGTTGAACTTGCGTGTGATAACTGTAATTGCAAGATCTATTTCTAAAATCTGATTTGTTGCAGCTCACAAAGAGATCCAAGAATGGTTCTGTGCATTCGAGAAGGTGTACGTAAAGGATAAAAGCCCTAATTGGAACAGTGACCTGGCAGAAACACTCGAACTGCAGAACATGTTGTTACAGGCAGTGCAGGTTGGACTACAAATCGATTATATGCTACACTTAAACACGAGCAAAGTCCTACGAATACTCTACCAGATACTTATTGATCCTTCAACGCCTACCTATTCGTCACTCAGCACCTAAGCATGTCCATTTGAGATTGAACATGTCGACTAACACTGAACTTATGTAGATCTATCAAGACGAGGCAAGCGAAACGCAAGGGCACTAACTACCTTTTCTCAAAGCGCTTCGTCGGTTTTTGGAAACCTCATAACTTGGGTTTGGATTGGATAATTGAGCTAGCCCAATTCATATCCCGTGAATTATCTAGATGATGCCAATAGTAGACTTACTAAACATATTATAAATTTCAATTGCATAGCTCTAAACTCATAGGGTAACTTCCTGAAGTCCTGTAATACATAAATTTGGTATGTAAGCTAGTATTAGTACAGTAAAAAATACTAAAACTTTTGACATTTATCCTCCAACCCCGTAAACAAGGGAATAGGATTTCGTATGAGACTTTTGAAAATTTTGATGCTATGTCTGAAAATTTACCCTTTGTTAAAAGTAATAAAATATATATCTCAGGATTTTACATCTCTACTTTAGAGTAATAGAGTTGGTGAAGTAAGAGGGCTTGTAGAGTTAGGGCGTGTAGGTAGACTTACAAACCTGGCTCTATATGAGATCTGATAACTTTTTGACAGTGTGAGACATATAATCTCGTCATGGCAACATTTTACATGAAAATGTTTTTGGTGGGATACATTTAAGTACACATAGTGACAACAACTTGCATACTCGTACGGCTCTGGCGAAATTCAGTTTTATTAACCCTCGACCCTCAAGGCCTGTGTTATACACGTGCACGCGCGTCTTATATGTTTAACATGTGTTTGTATGTATGTCTGTCTGTGGCATCGTAACTCCCTAATGGATGAATCGATTTGAGTGCGGCTTTTTTGAATGAAAAGTCCTGATGAGGGATATAGTTTTTATCTATGTTTTTAGTAGTTTTTTTTTAGTTTTAATTTAATTATATAAATTCAAATTTGTATCTCGGTACGGCGCTAAGACACTAATATGTAATAGTTAAAAACTGATGAGTAACCCTTTGAACGCCATACCATCACATATATTGCAGTGATACTTACTTACAACTCATTTTCCATAACACGCAGTCGTTATTAACGCCGTAGGCTCCTCCCGACGGCACCAATACTGCGAAGTTTAAAGCTCTCGCTTTGTGAGGACAGCAAGCGAGAGCTTTAAGCGTTCTTGGCGTTTAAAGGGTTAACTCAGACGCCTAAATTGGTAGGTGGTGGCTGCGGCGCGCAACCGGGTAGAGAGTCGTGGCGCGCACTTCCGAGACGACTTCCCCAACCGACTGGATGAGATGGACTACAGCAAAGACACTAAAGATCAGGTGATTAGTACAACTGAACAACTACTTTCGTTAATTCAGCACTGGATGTCCAGTTACAAAGTAAAAAAAGTAAGTAATAAAAAGAAGCCACAGAAAGAAACTCACGAACAAAAATGCATCTCCTCTCATAATAAATAATTCATGCAAATTATGCAAAACCCGTAATCATACTCGCTGTATGTTATGTTTTTAAACAACTAGCTTTTGTCCGCGTGGAAGTCGTTTACATTGTACCTCCGTACAAACTTTCGTCCCTAGGGGATGATTTCCGATCTTCATGCCGAATTTCATCTAAATTCGTTAAGCGTGAAGAAGTGACAGACAGAATTATGTACTTTCGAATTTATAAATATTATTATTGATTAAAAAGCGAGGTCGGCATTTGAAATTATTTTACACGAGGGAGGATGTGCTGGGTCACAACTCCGATTGTTTTAATATACAGAAAAGAACATCTCTATAGGTACTTGTAGTTTTCAGGTCTCTGAAAATCAGGTTGTTAAAGGGGAGATACCCATTTTCAATCGGTTCACTTTCACAATATCCTAAAGCATTCAATCACTATATCCTAAGGGTGGGTTGCACAAAACCGTCTGTAATCGTAAGCGGTGTTCCTCAAAATTTGATTGTATGGAAAATTTGACAAGTTTCTATGGGATGACAGCTGCCGGTGCCATATTTGACGATGACCGGCCTGTTATCGTATGTTGGTGCAACCGACCCTTAGCTGTCATCCCATAAAAAATTGTCAAACTTTCCATACAATCAGATTTTGACGAACGCCGCTTACGATTACAGACGGTTTGGTGCAACCCACCCTTAATCATTGTCCGTTCGTTATGTTTCGGTTAGCAATAAACATAATTATGTGTTTTAGACAAAGAAACCCATCGAGGAGCATTGGCGAAAGCACACGTTGACTACCGTTGACGTGTGTACGGGCAAGGTGGAAATCAGCTACCGGCCCGTGGTGGACACCCCGATGAACGACGAAGTCGAGTGGGTGCCGCCGGTGCCGCGCGTTTATTAAACTAACGTTCCTATAGGTACAGCCAGAATCTCGCAATACGTTGTATCACTGAGAGCTTATATTATAACTAATTGTATAACTAAGACAGACGAAGCGTGCGGCGACGTGTGACGCGGGTAGTCAAGCGGGTATGAAAATGCACACACCTGTGTAAACTCCTACCTATCCTTCACCATGTTGTATGTATGGGTATTTTTCGACACGATTCCGCGCCGCTAAACGCCTCGCTTGTTTTTTAAACACGATATAATTTATTTACCTACAAACGAGAATGCCACGGCCAAGAGTGATAATGATAAGATAGAAGTCTTAGCTACTGGTAGTTGCTGTATTCTCATTGTTTATTAAATACAATGAATTCGTTAATAAATATTATAAATTATGGAATATTAATGATATTTTAATGGTTTAATGGCTTTGAATAACATGTAGACACGAGATTTTATAAAGCTTTTTAAATAACTCATAGAACGTCAAAATGAAGGTGTTTTCACCTTATTTAATGTCTCTTATTCCTAGGTGCAACCCCTAACGACGGGATCAAACGTTTCTTTCTCTATCAATGTAGGCGTAGTCGAAGAATTCGAATGTTTGGACTCTATTACAATAAATATAGAGTTTCTAAGGTGACAAACATTGTGTATATAAATAGATAATGGAGAAAGTCAAAAAGAGCAATCCTATTTTTAATTTAACAAACCGGTCGGGTGCGAGTCTGACTCTTGCACCGAGGGTTCTTTTGGGAACTCAATTTGCAACTGCGATCTTAGAAATAAAAACTAAATAATGCGAAAACCTTCTTTATCTTAGCTACTATAAGACTCAAAGTAGTAAATTGTGTAAAATTATGTTGTATCAACTTCTAATATCATCGGTATGAAATGACACGTCAATGCCAATGCATGCCGTTGTCAAATATCTGTATTATTGATAATTGTCTGTAGAGTCGCCTCACCATAGGTCTTTATTATATTGACACTGAGATTCGTGACGAACATGTGCATAGTCGGAGGTCAGCCTTATATGATTATTCTGAGATGAATTTTCCGTACGTCAGCAGGCATTGTAAATATCTACCTGACTTTGATTTGGTTCATAGGTTCAACTACCACCCCCGAAATCGTCAACTTGAGGGATGATTTAAGGGATAAAAAGTATCCTACGGGTTAATCCAGGATAAAAAATCTATGTGTACAAGGGTTCATCACAATCCGTTCAGCCGTTTTTGCGTAATTGAGTAACAAACATCGAAATATCTAAACATTCTAACTTTCGCAGACTTTCGTAAGTATAATAGGTTATTTTATATGATTTCATTACAAATGTACACTTTTCAGATTTTTGCCTGTACTTGTAGTATATGTCGATATTACTTGCCAAATTTCATAGTTCTAGGTCTACGGAATAAATTTTGATTCCTTTTGAGTGTCTAAATATACGTTTTTTGAGGCATAAACGGCCGTATATATTTTTTCGTTAATTTAAAATTTTGGTTTTTTCACCCTAGATCTGATTGTAAGGTTTTAATTTCAACTCAATCCCTCTACGCGTTCCCGAGATAAAGGGTCTTGACAGACAAACAGACATACAGACAGACAGATGGACAACAAAGTAATCCTATAAGGGTTCCGTTTTTTTCCTTTTGAGGTACGGCACATGAGGAAGATTCAAGAATAAAACGTAGAAGGGGACGTTTTGTGAAAGCAGAACGCAGTAGAACAAATGCTAGTGATGTTTTCGAAAAGTGCATTCAGAGAAAAACGAGGGCTAGAGAAAAACCATATGCAGTTTGTATACATACTTGACAGAGTGTTCCCAAAATATGTTAGGTTATGGCACCGTTCGTAAACAGAGGCCGGGAGGGGTAATGCGGGGGCCACACCCTGAACGCCACGCCAGGTGTTGCATCAAATCAATCTGTTGAGGCGCCTGTCAATTAATCAAACGGTGCTTTGTTCTAGACGGGTGTTCGACAAAGCAATTTGTTCAAATTAGATGTCCTTATAGATAGTGTTATTATTATTTAGAAAAGTAACTTTGTCTATTTTCGTTAAATATTTGCCACCTGCCTTTAATGTCATGCGTAACTGGCGGAATTATCATATGCCTACAAAACTTTATATTTTTTTTATTCAAGGGGCCGTTGGATATGCAGTAAGTCCTGTAGAGTAAAGCTACGTGTCTACTGAGGTGGAGCGTAGCGAAGGCGTATGGAGATGCCCAATGAAATTAGTATACCTCATGCGCTCCGCTCGTCTTCGCTTTGATTTAGGCCGGGTTTTATAAAGATTCGTTAGACCAAATGTCAAATCAAATTTCAGTAACTCCGTACATTTTTTGACATAACAAACCGACATAAGGTCTAACGGATCTTTATAAAGCCGAGCCTTAATGTATTAAATTTGATTGGTCAATTAATGCTCCTACCTCAAACCTGAATATATATATCAAATAAAAGTTAAACACTTTTTAAAGACGAAATTTATCACCATTGATAACGGAAAAATATCTACGACGACATCGACAAATTAATCGACTCCATAAAAAATGTTACACTGATTTATACTCCCGTTCCTTATGTCATTTGCACTCAGTCGTCCGATCCCTAATTATTATTGTAGGCCTACCACATTTTGACTCTTATTATTTTTATACTCTGTTACGTCTTATTGGTATAAAAGCTGTCATTAGGGTCCCGAACAAAAATGGTAAGACAGGAACCCTTATAGTGTGAGGAGTCACATCATACAAACAGCCGGAGGACTATCCATTTGTCTCAATTTTGTAAGCATACAGTCTTGAGATACAATTTGAGTAATTCGATTTGTAATTTGAAATAGTTCGAAACAGGGTAAATCCATGGTATTTGTCTTTCTTTATTTTACTAACTGGAAATAGTCCCTTTAATGTACCGACTGAAATGTGATTTATTTCCATAAATTGTACTGGTATAGTTGTTCTGTGGGTATAGTGAACAAAAATCGTGGGAGGGAGGGAGCGCTCGTGGCCCAGCGGCGCCCGCGTGCCGCGCGCGGTATGCGAGGTTAAGCAACGTCGTCGGCCCAGGTCAGTCGCTTCCCTAAAAACGAATGCCTACGCCAAATCTTGCGATTATGTAGCGGACCCCGAGCATCCTTCAGGATGCAACTGTACTGGGATAACGCTAAGAGGATGATGAGTGAACAAAGATAAAATACATTGCAATTTTTTCTTGAGTTTTGCCCAGGGTATCAACTTTGTACTAGTGGGTAGTTATTTTTAATTCCACGATGGAGGCAATCAAATATACGGCCGGTATAGTAAGCATACACCGCAATTTATGCACGCTTCAGACGCTTGCGACCCCAGAAGAATCACAAGCGAATTGCCGACTCGTTTTTGACCCTCCTAGCGTTATCCCAGTACAGTTGCATCCTGAAGGAGGCGCGGGGTCCGCTAAGTAATCCCAAGATTTGGCTTAGGCACTAGTTTTTACGGAAGCGACTGCCATTATCTGACCTTCCAACTCAAGGGGAAACACCTTATTGGAATTAGTCTTGTCAAGGAGTGGACAATTTGACTGTTAGACGTTCTCAAGCCGCCCGGAGGCCTCTAACTTGGCTTAACGACTGCCTTCATATACAGCAGCCGAGATGAAGGGCTGAACGTGCCTTCCACAGCACGGGAACGCTCAGTAAATAGCCACTCAAAGCGGTCACCCATTCAAGAACCGACTTCGGCCACGTGCCCTCCTCATTATCCTTCATTAGGGTGGATCAACTATTCTTTATTGCGTATTACCATGGGCTACGTCTCATGGGTTACTCTTTAAAACTCTGATTTCATAGGGTTTAAATCTACCAAACATGAGTTTTAGCTATGAATATAAATCCATTTGGGCATGGGTTAACTATTAAGCATTCTTGAAGTCCATATTATAAACATTTATCTAAGAAACTCGGTTATTGTTGTCTCCTCGCTGAAGGACAGAATAACAACAAAGAAACGTTGATTGACCCATTTATTAGGGAATATTATCAGTAATAAAACTCCTAATCTACTACACTGCAACCTAAGGATATCATTTGAAAGCGAAAGGTCGTGTCATCCTAACGCCATTAGGTAAGTGGATTTGTAAAAATCACGGTGTCGAGAGCGCTTAAACCGACATTTATATCGCGAGAGGCGGCAAGCGGGTGCCCCGCCCTCGACGGGCTTTCATTGACCATCGCTAATTACTACCTACCGCTGCAAATGTTTACCTAATACCGTTTATTTCGATGCGATACTAATATTACCCACCTTTTATTTTATTTTTCTGGACTTTTCTTTGGGAATTGTAGATGTGAGGTGTCGTTTATCAAATTATCTTCTTGAATAGCAACAAAAATGACTACGCAGAAATAATATACTCAAAATGTGTTCCTAACTTAAGACAACTTGATGATCATAATGATCGTAGACCTATTGTTTGATAGTCGGATTTATTGATTCTAAGAGCCTTAATTCTAATCATCCTTGTAGTTTTACCAGACGTGCCTTTTATAAAATAGGTTACTACCTACTGGTAAGTAGACCCAATTTTAACGGCATTTGTTAGTTATGGTTGTTTTCTCGAACTAGGTGACATTTCTATATATTAATATGATTGATAATTAGTTTTTAAAAATAGTAACGTAACTACTTAGCATGCTTACTCAATATTAGCTGCTAATGATTTGTAATGGTCTAAAGTGAGAGTAGAGATCACTTGTGCACCACCTAATGTTTTTTGCGATGAAAGCACCATCAGTCGGTCGGTGCGACGCATCTCAGGCATTACTACCCCGAATCTCCCTGGCCGCATCTCCCTCAGGGTGATAATCCGCGCACGCGACGCAAGCTCCGCCCGGGGGCGTGGCCGTGGACTTCCGCAGCACTCCCCCGCACATCCCCCGCCCTCCGTCTCCGACGACCGGACGAGGTGCCTCGCTATTATCCCGGCTTCCTGTCCGCGAACGCTCGCCTGCACCTCCGATATATTGATTTGTTTATTTTTTTCCCGCGCAAACAACGACAAATAAGACGGACGTGGCCCTTCCGAGTGGCCTCCCGTGACGGAGGAACGGACGACCACGCGGGCGCCGCCGGCCGCGTCGCCGCGACATGGACCGTGTGTCTAGTGCTGAGCCTTCGTTGAGTGCCGAGGATGGGGCTATCAATTGAGTAAAAGTAAGTCCTCCTAACCTAACATTCGAGCATTTAACACCAGTACAAATAAATACCTGCCACCCTCTACAGTAGGGTGGTCCAAAAAATTTATATTGCCACTTCCGGTTTGAACACCCACCCAATCTGTTGCTTATGCTTATTGATTTAAAGTCCTAAAATATTGGCTCTATACTCGTAGTAGAAGTTGGTAATACTAAGTTATTAAATACAAGAACTGTATAATTTGGCGTCTCTGTTACTCACAAACAACTAGTCTTTTAGTAATTTTTGGCTTATAGAAATAAAATTGTTGAGGTGTTTATTCAGATGCAGCTGATAGAAAGTCGTTTCGTTGGCTGGAAAATGCTCCACCAGCCCTTTTATAAAGGTTTTTGAGGCGGGAAAGTCCTGTTTTCTTCGTGCTGGGTTTCAGAATCTGGAGCTTTTTCAGTATTTAACATTCATTATGCGTCTAGAAAAAACCTTTAACATTATGATTAGCACCTAAAAGTAGCAAAAAATGGGTCCAATTGGTCGTCTCACTTGAAGACGTAGAGCAAGAAATCGAAAAAATCGTGTTTTCGAAGCCGATGAGCACCCCCTTCGTACATTCGACTTTTTTCTACAAAGCGATTTTTTTCTATTTCTTGCTCTACGTCTTCAAGTGAGACGACCAATTGGATCCATTTTTTGCTACTTTTAGGGACAGATAATAATATCGAAGATTCTGTGTAGTCATATAATGAAAGTTGAATACAGATAAAGCTCCTGGTTCTGAAATCCAGCAGGAAGAAAAAAAGGACTTTCTCGTCTCAAAGACCTCTTTTCAAAGGGCTGGTGGAGCATTTTCCGGTCAACTTAAAGATCTGTCATCAATTGCATCTGAAAACACACTTCACTAATTTTATTTATATGGGATAAATATTACTACAAGGCTAGTTGTTTGTGAGTCACAGAGACACCAAATCATATAGTTCTTGTATTTAATAACCTATTATTACCAACTTCTACTACGATTAGTGAGCCAATACTTTAGGACGTTAAATCAATAAGCATAAGCAACAGATTGGGTGGGTGTTCAAACCGGAAGTTGCAATATGAATTTTATGGACCACCCTACACTACAGCAATGTAAGCTAACCATATATATACATACACACGAAAGCTGACGGCCTGAATGTTCCGAATGATTGACAGAAAGTATTTGTGTGTGTGAGTACCTGCATCAAAATGTTTGTACTATCTATATAGGTATGCAGGTTTAAGTATATGTATGACAGGACAAAGTGTATATGGTCCCACATACACTTTGTTAGATGTAAGTTTCCTTCATTAAACTTGCATAGAATTCCTTCTCAATTCTCACCTGTTTTCTATTTTTCTTGAATACTCGTAGTGTTGCGACGATAGAACAGAGTAAGTAGGTATAGTTAATAGGTGCATTGCATCCGCTGTCTACCGTGGAGTAGGTAATAGCGTTTCATATGGGTCCGGTCACCTAGGTCCAATTCCCTGAATTTGGTCTCGTACCTTTGAACATCACGTACGGTTACCGATTATTTTCTTTTCCTCAATTGAATCAAAGCCTATTTGCAGCCCCTTGTGTAATTACAATTGTTTACTAGAGGTAGGTAAAGTAAACCCGATCTTAAACTGAACGCCTCTCCTAAATGCTTAAGTCGGATGTGAGCGAAACCACATATACAATCGAATTCGCAATCAAATGCACAAAGATATCAAAAAACTGCAAACACGACTTTATTCAGATACTTTTTGAACTCGAGACTGTACATAAACACACACGTTGAAACAATATGTACTATGAGATCGGCGTTTCTTTTCAGAAAGGTTAGGTACTAGGTACTCTGCAAGTTCAATGAAATCGGGTTGTTTATGCCAAAATATAAATAAATTCATATATAAACCAGACGGTACATTGTTATTTACATATTTTATTGTTCAATTACACATTTTACAGTACATTTTGCTGCCAACAATATTTATGAGTGTCTTATTTAACACTAGCAACTTCCTTTGTAAGCTGGGAGTTTTTGTTTTTGTAAATCGCCAAAAACTGACGACAAAAATCCTATATAATTATCGAACCTGCACACAAAGTTTCACGAGAAATGTGAGCTGTAAAGGACAACGTATGAATAATTATATAGCTACAATACGCATGTTATTAAAATAGAATACCAATTAGCACGTAAGGTTTAGCTGTTAGTGCTGATAATGGTTTACAATAAATAAATAAATAAATAAACAACAACCAGACATACGAAAGCATTTTTGTCGAAGATGAAGCAGAGACATTCGTTCGTTCGTTTCACTCCATCAATTTTGTAATTAATTAAAAATGTACACAGGCATAATACAGGTCTACGCTTCCCGGCTGCTGCTACACTTATATCGTTTTAAATTTCAACCATATAAAATATGCGATTTTAGCGAAAAGATGACTTCATTTTTCTTATATTATAAAGCGTTATTTATATTACCTACTTAGGTGTTTTTAGGGTTCCGTACCAAAACGGTAAAAAGGGAACCCTTATGGTTTCACTTTGTCTGTCTGTTGTGTTCTATGTATGTAGGTAAGCCTTCTTTATAACTATTCCAAATTTCAAATCGATAGCATAAGTAGTTCATGAGATATTTAGCGATGTGACAGACAGACAGACTGTAGTATGCAGGTGTTGTAGGAAGGAGGAGGGGAGACTTAGAGAGACACTGAGAGTACTTGAACACAGTTTATCTCAACCTCTGGTATCCAACTACTCATATGACTTACTTTCTAGTGTTTATATATTAATTGGTTACGTGTTTAGAAGAGGAAATCCCTTATCGGGTGGTACGGCATTTATCTGGTTTTAATCGTTATAATCGCTTAATATACACTTACGTGAGGTACGTGTGTATTAGAGCGTTTGCCTATCACACCTCCCCTGAAAAGGTAAGGGGTTCCCTCCCCTGAAAAGAAACTATTCGTGATACAATTTAGTTCTGTTCTTATGTACTAAGTAGTTTTTTCCATTCTTAATTATTTTTAAGTTTGGACCTATAATGGCCTTTATTCTATATGGACCTAAATATAATTCATTAGTCTTATTATAATTTTCATTCTTAATTAATACAAGATCTCCCACTTTGTAATTCACAATGTTAGACTTACAATCATAAATCCAAGTCCAATGGTCCGACTAAGTGTAAAAATACTTTCTCAAAAGATGTTGTGGCTGTGGTAGTTATAACCATATTATCTCGCGTTTGTCTACTATTAAACTTCTGTTTTTGACAATCTTTACATCGCCTCACGTAATCGTCTACATCTCTACGCATGTTCCGCCAATAGTACTTCTTTTGCATACTGTTAATCATTCTTGTACTACCTGCATGTCCACTAGTTGGCAACAAATGGTAGTCATTAAGTATAATTCGAATCATTTCTCGATCCGTTATTTTCGTTTTCCCTTGTACAATACATAATCTAGGTAATTCGTCTTGTCCCGCGCGAAAGACATTTGCTAGCATTTTAATATATTTTTGATTGAGCTCATTTTTAATAATAACAACCTCCACTATATTTAGTTTCTTGCATAACAAAATCAAGTCTCGTAACGATACGTCTAAGCGTGCCTTCCTTAATAGAGTATCCTGATTCATATAAATCGTGGAGTTCACGTAAGCAACATTATTAGTACTGGATCCCTTTGGATCTTCCAATCCTGTCTTCTCCCTGAACTCTCTACTCGAGCAAATAATTAATTCTGTATCTCCTTGGGTCCCTTTTATGATATCTACTACTTTAGGCTGGCCAGGCCCGAAAGACGTAGTACCCCGGTCTCGTGTCTCCACTATACCCTTTGATGAACGAGTCATTGAACGAGTAACTACTCCAACATATCCCGAGTTAAATTTTTTTTAACTCTTCCGACGTAATGACAATCCTCGATAAGGCATCTGCCTTAACATTCTCTAAACCTTTAATGTACTCAATTCCGAAATCATATTCCTCCACAATCAAATAAATTAAAAACCGGTAGCTTATCACCCGGCATATGAAATATATCTGCGTATTTCGCGCAAATTCCCGCGATCGCACGATTTCGCATCGTCGTCTAGATAAGATCGGAGTTTCAATAACTCAAAAGTTTTTGAACTCTATCTACGGACTGCCTCCTGTGAGTCAAATGGACAAACAAAGTAATCCGATAACCTGCTAAACTTCGTACAATAATTTCGTTCTCCCGTGTATTCAAAACCCGTACTGGAATTACCCCTTCCTTCGGAGATGCAACTGCATCTGCTACGAAAATACCAGGAGTAACCTCGTGGGGAACAATAATACTCTCACCCTGCACATCGGTGGAGACATACTTAACTACCTCACACCTGCCAGGAAGAATTACCGAGTGCGTTGCTACTAATCCATTCCCCGACATATGTTGCACCCTAAAAACACCTTTCTCATAATCTATACTACACTTATACTTATAAAAGGAAAATCCTCCACTAAAATAAATCAAATTCCCACATACTTCTCGTATCTTTAACCTATCCGTAACTATATGTAACCCAAATCTCTTAACTATATTTAATAATCGACAAACTGGCCCCTGTATCTGCCAATAGCGTTAATTCCCTATCGAAACATGTTACAACTACGTGATTCCTAGTATTATACGACAAAATTTCTACATAACCTCCGTTAGTCTCGAAAAAATTCTAATTCACTACGCTGTTTATCTGAGTCACGCTCTAAAGATGCTGACTCTATGACATTGACATCACGCTGCCTACTTGACCTAGCAAAGTTGCTCGATTTTTGCTCACTCAAGAAATACACCCGTCCCCGACCTTGCTGACTCACATTGTGATTGTAATGCGAGTGCATGGGAATATTACTATTTTTAGCATGGAACGGCCGCTGAGTGAAATATTGTTGCCTGTTATCACGAGTTAAAACCCTATTATCCTGCCTATAAGGTTGCCTCGAAAATTGAAAATAGTCAAAACCACAATCTAAATAAAGATCTGCCATTTTTGCCATCGTTTCGAAGCTTACTAACCCCTGAATTTCCGCGAATAACCGTTCAAATTGCTCTACAGTTTTTAACGCAAGCTCAAGATCCACAGCCTCAACTTCTTTTTTACAAATTTCATCAATTAATAATTCAAACTTAACCTTAATTCCCTGTGCTAATAACAACTTATTCCTACCTTGCACAGTCGCCCGTTTGTCCTTACTTAACTTAACTATACTGTTCCTCAAAATACACAACTCCTCTAATAAGTCAGTAAGGCTAGCCATGCAAAAAAAAAACCATAAGATTAATTAATAACAATAGTTGCATCACAAAACTCTAGTTAATAAATAATCACACAAACATTTTTCAAACGTTTTCACCACGAATGGCCCGTCGTGCCGCTTGCCGCTCGCAGTCGCTGTACAACTCCTTTTTAACACCAAAGCAGGGGGGGCCAGTCAAGCAGTGTTATCATCAGGAACAATTGTTATCTTTCGACTGCTGACCCCCCATCTAACTCATTGGCTCCATCTCAATTTATCACTTAGGTAAAAAAACTATTACCGTTTAGCTGCTAGGCGGTTCGTGTAGCTGCTGCTTCCTTATGTCACCTCCTTCCTTAGGTTCCTTAGGTCTCCTCGGTCGCCTCAGGTCTCAGGTCACGATCTCCTCACGTTACAATCTTCTTCATCTTCGTCTTCTTCTTCTTCCGTCACGGTCGCCATGTAGTATGCAGGTGTTGTAGGAAGGAGGAGGGGAGACTTAGAGAGACACTGAGAGTACTTGAACACAGTTTATCTCAACCTCTGGTATCCAACTACTCATATGACTTACTTTCTAGTGTTTATATATTAATTGGTTACGTGTTTAGAAGAGGAAATCCCTTATCGGGTGGAACGGCATTTATCTGGTTTTAATCGTTATAATCGCTTAATATACACTTACGTGAGGTACGTGTGTATTAGAGCGTTTGCCTATCACAAGACAGACAAAGTGAAACCATAAGGGTTTCTTTTTTACCATTTTGGTACGGAACCCTAAAATGGACCTCTGTGGCAGGGTGCTTAGGTTATTTGCAAACAATAAGTAGAAGAAGAAGAGTGTGAGATGATGTGTTTTGCAAGTCGTATGACCTCCCGTTATAATTACGAAACGACAACTTGGCTTCTCACATTTTAGTTGCAAGGCTCGGAAAGATAAATAAATATAAATGACAAATGTTTTTTTCCCTTTTGTTTCCATTTGAAATCGGCTAATACAATGAGGATAGATAGTCTTAAGATAAAACCGCGGCTCAGAATACTATTATAATTTATACTACTAAGAAAATAAACAACAAAATGCTACACCGAACATATTACTTATTCAATATGTTGAGATTGACAATCGAGCTCAACTTGAACCACTACTATGAACTAACTTTAATACTCAATCATTGCTATTTTATGATAAAAGCTATTACATTTATGTACCTAAGTAGAGTCGATAGGTCGGTTAACGACCACTTGGATCAGTTTAATGAACTGAAAGGAGATTTTCTTTTCTTTTAATGGATTCCCATTCATAAACTATTAAATAAATACATACAATTCATTGTTTCTTTAGGGTCTGTAAATATATTAACATCTTTAATTGAACAATCCTCGTCCTTCAGGTGGACCCAAACTGTTGCTGGTCGCGTAACCGGTTTAGCGACTCTATCTGAGTTATAATAAATATAAGATAACGTAGTCGTTGTCGTACTCGTAGGTATTTATTCAAGAACGGAGATCGATATGGGCTCGAACTAGTGTTGTTAAAAGACTAGTCTTGAAGACTTTTGAACCTTAAAGACTAGCAAACCTTGAAGGTTCAAGCTTTAAAGGCGTAAGCGTTGAAGGTTTGAGCTCTACAACGGTTCCGAACCTTAAAGACTCAAGCTTTTTATAAGCTCTTAAAAGAAAGTCTTTAAGACTCGGTCCTCATAGAGAGCTCAAGCTTTAAAAACTCGGGCCTATTGAAAGCTCCAGCCCCGAACCTCGAAGGCCTAATACAAGCGTTAAGAGCTCAAACAATGAGCGTTCTAGGTAGAAATTCTTTTTTAATATTTGGAGGATATTCAGCCAATATTTATAGAGTATTCCTGACTATATTTAAAGATTAAAATGTCATATAAAATTGCAAAATAAAATTACACACAAAAATGCGATAAATCCGTTTTTTTTTCCTTATTCACAAAAACCTATTTCACCCTATGCATAGATTGATCAAATTTGTTAAAAGTTTGTACTTTTTGCTACAAACCTTTACAGCTAAAAACCTTACAGACTTAAACCTTCAAAGGTCAGGAGGCTTTAAAGCTTGAGGCCTAAAGACTCGAGGTTTCTGTGATCGTAAGCAGCAACGCGAACTTATTAATTTGAGGCTTATACGTTCGAGGCTTCTAGACTCAGCAGTCGCGACTCGAGTCTTGTAGTTTACGCCTCCAAGCTTAAATTCACAACACTAGCTCGAACGTAACTTTAGAAATCTAGTCCCCATTCCTTTTTAAAAAAAATCGTGAATAATGATTGCACTTTAAATTACAATAACTTTACGCTTCTCCTAATTCTTGAAATTGTCTGCAAAAACCCCTCTTACCAAAATTAGAAATCACCAGTATGATATACTATTAATTATATTTGCATTTTGTGCAACTATAATTAACAGTATATCATACTGATCTCATATTTTGTGGCTCTTCTCTTATCTAATGGTTCAAGAGTTATAGTTGCAAATTACGATTATACGATTACGATAAGTAATATTATAAATGCTATCAGCAGAGTTTTTTTTACAGTAGGCACCAAAACAATATTATGGGCCCGCAAGTTCAGATTGCAAATGTACGACGAGTACTCGAACGCAATAATTAATTCCATGTTGATTTATGTGAATATTATTCAACCAGTTAGTATGTACATGCTAGCCTGGCCCCGACGCGCGGCTGAATTTATGCCTGTATGGTAATACCCGTTGATGTTGCCGCGAATACATTAGCCTTCCTAACAAGCAGCACCATCATAAAAATAGTGTTATCTTTTTTACCCTGTTGACTGTCGTATGGCAATTATTTTCAGTTAAATATAAATTGCAAAATCGGTAACTACAACAGGCAAGGGGAGGGTCTGAACCAAAAGGTCGATGATTTAGCCTATGAATAAATCGCTTTATCTTAATAATTCCTAAGTAGGTAAGGTAGTATTTATTTTAAATCTTATTCACATGTACAAGCATTTTGTATTTCCAATACAATTTAGGTATTCGATTCACTTCATTCCGTCGAAAATTGAAAATAACAATGATGAAATTCTAGTATTTCATGTGGAAACAATGTCAATGAATACAACGCAGTCGGCAAGTTACTCTGACGGAGACCCTATATGGGTACATAAAATGGTAAATACGAGTACCTAATTCGCGTTATATTTTTCATGAAGCCTTTTTGTGATATCAAGAGCGCATCCCTTCCAGAGGCCAAACGCAAATTATTCCTTTGGTTAAATAGCCTCAATTACTTTGAGACTGAACAAGTCATTAAAAAAGTTGTTTAGACTTACTTTAATTACATGTATTAGTTGGTCGCACACGCGCACGCGCACACACACACACACACACAAACACACACACACACACACGCACACACACACACACGCACACACACGCGCGCGCGCGCACACACACACACACACACACACACACACACACACACACACACACACACACACACACACACACACACACACACACACACACACACACACACACACGCACACGATACAGACTGTGCCTAGTGTGGGACCACGGGCTAATTTAAATTGTGTTCTCTTCCATTTTTAAATAAACGATTTTTTTTTTTTGGTTTGTACTTATTTTAAATTGGCACATACTAAATATATTTAGTAATTTATTTTTGCAAAACAAATTAAGCAACGCGTATTTGCCTATAACCCTGGCTCTAGTGGAATAGGGATGTTGACGCCAAATGAGAAAATCAATAAGTTCGAATTTTCTCGAAAAAGGATCGAATTCTTAATCAAATGGCGAAAAAAAAACTCAAAATAATAAATAATTACAGTAGAATCCGCTTATAACGACTCCGCTTATAACATTTTACCGCTTTTAACGACTTCGAAATCACCACACATTAGATTTGATATCAAACATTTTCAAAGTAAATCAGTCCGTTTTGTGCGACGTCCTGTTAGTGCGACGTAATATCACCGGTCCCTTCTTGACTGTCGCTTTATCCGGATTCCACTGTACATAATTATAAGTCTACAAAGTTTTAAGAGCGGGCATACTCTGTCCCTCTTCCGCAAAACTCACCTTTGTATTGGAACGATCGTCATTTACTATGGCCCTCGTGGTAAGTGTCATCTAAATTAGTTCTAATCATTTATAGAACTAATTTCGATGACACGACCAACTCACTAAAGTACTGTATCAGTATCAATCAGCACGTTTTCATTAGGCATTCTTCTTTCATCTTTGGATAGAAACTTCAAAAGAAAGTCTTCATTATTGGACTCTAGTCTTTTTGAATTCAAGAAAGACTAAAACGATAGTAGATACGGTGGTTTTTTCTAAAGCTTGAGTTGTGACTACAGGACTCGATAAGACTTGACTCACGACTCAAAAGACTTGCAAGTTTTTTAAGCTAGCAGTCCACGTAAACAAATGAAATTTTGCCTCCAGAAACTTGAGTCTTTACCTATACTGCTGAGTGGTGGCATCACTTAGGTGAGAAACTAGTAAAGAACATAGAAACTTTCTACGTCACATACAGTGTTTTTACTTCTACATGCCCAAAGGAAGATGGAAACCTACTTCTACCTAATTCAGGCGTTAGCCTTGCTGCCAGTGTAGTATACTGAGCTCTGTGACCTATATTTATTGACTTGTTTTCTTTTTTTATGTTGTTTTTCTATTGTTGTTACATATACCTTATGTCACGATCAATCGTAATAAGTATCTTTTCTTTTTGCGGGAAATTTGTGATTGCGTGCGAACGTTTTCCACAAGTGGAATCCCATATTCAGTGTGCCAAGTTAAACTAGCATTACCACCCGTAATGGAGCAATAACCAAATAATAACATACATAATAAATATTCACTGCTTGAATTCTTCCGTATTCAGCGTCTATATTAGTGGATGTTACTTTTGCTGCTATTTCGAAACGGATCATTTACATATCGTGTCATCACGATCGTTTATTTGCAGGGGCTGTACACATGTTTTATACCAATATGCAACTTTATTATGACACTATTTGATAAAATGTCAAGTATATGGGACCAACTGCGGTACGGCACCATCTAATTGTCATACAATTTATTCTTTAATTTTACATAAGGACTCTACTGGTATCTTATATATGTCTTTTGGACGTTTTTTTGAAGTTTTATATAGAAAACTCCCGTGAGCCATACAGATGTAAATATAATATAATAAACGGGTCACTCACGTCACGTCTCTTAGAATATTGCTCGACATGTTTCGGACCAGTACGTGGTCCTTAGTCCTGAGAACCAGTCGCCACAGCAGCAATCAGCATGTCTACCACTAGACAACATGTCTATCGAATATTAGAAACACGTCGAGCGATAATCGATTATAAAGACGTGAGTGATCCTTTTATTATATACCAATATGATTTTTTTAAAGTTATAAATTTCCAAATGTAGCAAATATTGGGTAAGCCCTAAGAGGGCTACCGTTTTTGTACTCACCAGTTGGCGCCACTACGCCAGTTGGTCCAGTTGTCAAAGTCTGTTATTGGTTATACATAGGCGTGAATATAAAGTTTAAGTACGTTAAAATCGTATTTAATGGTTGTCTATTGTTTGCCCGACATTCATATACTATAATAATCATTTGCCCGAACTTCGCTTGCCCGAATTTCATTTGCCCTAATGTTTCGTTTACCATAATAGTTAATTGACATACTCTTGTTTACCCGAATAATAGATGACATAATGACACGAATTCCATACGTACTGTTTTCCATATTATTGTTTGCAATAATATTATTTAATAGAACATTTAAACGCCACACTAAACATGCATTCGGATACCTAAAATGATGGACTACGATATTATTAGTTTTTCTGCTCTTTTATAAAAAAATAACCTCGAAGACGAAAGCTCCCGCTTCCGTCTTCTAACCTATCCGCGATCCGAGTTGGTGTTCCCCCTGTTCCCTACTGCCTACGATACACCACTATCTTGGCATTGGTTAATCTCAGAGTTTTTAATTTTAGACACTGCAATATGTACCCACTTTATTACATATGAATATTATGGATGTTGAGATGGATGGCAAATGACATTATGACATGTGATAGTTATGGATTACAATGATTATGGAAAATGAGATTATTGATATTGATATTATAGAAAACAACATTATAGCAGTTGAATATTATGGCAAATAAAATTCTGGCAAATGAAATTCTGGCAAGCAAGAGTATACCGTATTTAATATATTAAAACCGTACCGTAAATATCGAGGTCATAGCTGTCCGACTGTCACTACTTTTGTATCTCAGCAACTACTTATGCCATCGATTTGAAATTTGGAACAGTTTTATAAACAAAGCCAACACAGGATTAATGGAAACTACAAATTAAAACATGTAATTTTGTTTTCTCAAAAATGGGTAAAAAGTCGAATAAAATTCTTGTTACTAAGTATTCTAAAACCGTTATTGTTTTTTTCAGAGTAGTATTTTTTTATTTATGAAGGAAGTGTTTTAGAAAATACCATTCACCCCAAATTCATTGATAAAAGTAAATTGTACACTAAGGGGATAAAGCGCTGTTTTATGGCACGGGCGCGACATTGAATCCCGAACCGCCTGAACGTAACGAAGGACTCCTGATTTTACTCCCGAGCGCAGCGCGGGTGTTATGAGTTAAGTCTGAGTCCTGAGTGCAGTGAGGGATCTTAGCGTGCCCAAGACAAAAATACCTAAATTCTTGAGCGAGATAGTAAAAAACAACCAAGGCTACTAGAAACAGACTCAATTAAGGCAGTCGAAGCCATTTTATTGGAATTTCTATTTTTCAGAATCTGCAGCTTTACTCCGTGTACTGCAGCGTCTTATTGTAACACTCGTGGATTTTGTTTTTGAAATGTGTTCTATTCAGCGGGGCTAGGCGCACGAAATTAGACTTTAAGGACATAACAATATACAATAGACAATAACATCGGGTTATAATAAAATTACGACCACATTACGACCCGGCTAAAGCCAAGGGCTATAATGATTTGCTTTCGGAAGGTAAGCGAATGATTCTACAATAGAATCTATAATCTTGAGCGTAGCGAAGGATTCAAGTGTTAAAACCCAAGACGGAAATAATTTTGCTGCACACCTATGAGAAAGAGTCATTATTGCCGTCAAATGAGGCAGAAAAGTACGAGAATGACTCTTTTCTAAATAGCAGGAGTGAAATCTAATATAGGGTGACGCCACCACTGTTACGGCGACAAGTACCAGTAATTGACACTTTAATCTTAATTCAAAGATCATACGGTTTTAAATTGATTGTTGTATAAAAATATGAATGACATTTTTTTAATAAGAGCTAATGTGCATCATTTGTGCTTGTCCATTACTGGTGGTGTTGCCCTACTTAATAGCAATATATTCTCATTAATTAACACGTATTAGTATTGTTATTAATTAACACGTATTAGCATTGTTATTAATTAACACGTTCACTGTACCCATAAAAAACAATCTGACAATGTCACAAGTCCAACTGACAGTTGGACTGTGCATCCAGTATGGGAACGTGACTCCATAGTGGGAGCATGGACTGCTTAAAAAGGGTGCATGACCCCACATTGGGGGCACCCGGACAGAGAACGTGTTAAGATTGAAAGTATTAAGAAACCAGCAAACCAGTTTTGAGCAAAGTTTATCTTACGTTGCTCCCGTGATATCACATCACTGGTACGTTGTAGGTATCTTGTTGTACCCGAGTCCGGGCATTATAAATGTGTAAGAGGCAAAATGTAAGCCCTCTGCCCGGGACCGATTTTGCGCTCGATTTGCCTCGTGATAAGTTGCTTCTGCTAACGTTCATTCCGTAGTAATTTCAACCCTCACATAGGTACATATTTTGTTTTAGCAAGTAATTTTATGTAAGGCTGCGAGTTCATAAAACTGTGCTAGGCTGGGTTTAAATTCATACCTATTAGCTACATGTAAATACAACCTAACCTAACTTGGTTTTGCAACATATCGCACCTTAGTATTTCTAATTTTTCTGGGTCCAGCTTCATATAAACAAAATGTAGTATGAAACGCTAATAATACATTACGGGTTCGGATTCACAGATTTGATTTAATCTACCTAATATTGGCTAATTTCACTCAAAATTGTTCTCTCATTTTGTTCGTCTTTCTTAGAATAAAAAAAAATAGTTTTTCCTGCTAAAGTTTATCATGAATACGATTGATTTTAATACAGCATAAAAATCCTCTTTTAATTATTTTTTTTAGGTTTTCACTATGTGAGGGTGACAGTTCATACATAACGTATGAAAAAAGGAATAAAAAAGTTGGGGTTACTTTTTCCTTGTCAGGATCAAGAGCGCTCGTGATTCGAGTAAGACCAACTTTTCAAAATTCCGACATAAAAAGTAAAAGGACACTTTTAAGTGAAAACTATCAATTTAGTTGTGTACTTTTGATTACACCTTAAGTGTTTTAAAAGTCTTAAGGAATGATAAAACGTGCACAGTTATAGGAATTTAGTAATAAATTAAATTCTGAACCTGCTCTGGTTGTATCAATATTCCAGATACTGTGCGTTTGTGATGTTTGTCGCATTTTATATTCGGCACAGCTATAATGTCGAGTTGTCAACCTGTAGTAGGCACGGTCATCGCAGAGGAACACGGATGACACTTTTTACCGCATATAATAAGGTAATCTAGAGACTTCCTGCGACCAAGTGGCGCGAGCCATTACTGCGCTGATGCTCGTCAACGATCAACTGCTTCACTTCATTTTGTTGTTATCCACATTCTGGCATGATGCTATGTAGAATTGAATACAGCCAGAAATTCGTTTCCAAATATGTATTTTGAACGACGAACGACAACCGACGTTTACGAATTTCAGGCTGAATTTCATACATCCGATATATCTTGAATAAAATTATGTATTTACTTAAGTAATCAATCCAATGATTCACGAATAAATACATTGCCGACGATTGATTCAGGAAAGGTTTTTGCGTACATGGTATTTTTCACTTCCATGCTTTTGATCAACAGCTGTATATTGGACTTTTCACTGAATATATTCGATACTTTATGTAACATACGTTAAAATACGCGCATTTTAAAAGAACCAATTCCCGTACGTGGTCAAATCAAGCATTTAAATTGGTTATACGACACATTTCCCTTATGCCGGATGCAATCAATTTGAACGCTCTGGCGCACGGCGCAAGCGCTGGCTACAGTTGACGAAAGGACTCTGTCAAACAACCATCTCTAGAGTTCTGAAATATAACTAACTATAGTAAAATGGCAATACCAGTAAATGTCCGTCCGAAAATAACGTCACGCGGTTAACGATACCGGGAAAAACAAGTGTGCAAGTGAAAGCTATATGATGTATATAGTGCATTACAATCATTAATTATATAAATAATATCAAAATCACACAAGTGAGTGACATAAGAAGTGGTTGCGATTTCATGAAAATAGTTAACTGTGGTGGTAGGTATCACATGTACGTGATACCACCTGTCATCGTTCACCACGGAAAATAATAAGGTTGAATCTAAGCGCCCGAAACGCAAAAGAATATCCGACATGAGGTGAGGACATTTTAATCCACACTATTAATAATGTAAACTAAAAGCATGTCTGTCGGTCTGTTTGTGTGTTACCTTTTCACGCTTAAACCGCTGAACCGATTTAGATGAAATTTGGTATGGAGTCCCGAGGAAGGAAATAGAACCATTTTTATCCCGGAAATCATCCCTTAACCCCTTAAGTTCGTATAGAAGAGCCAAAACTAGGTAAGCCCCTGAAATAAAATAATAGGAATTATATTCGCAACATACAAGTTAAAGAAGTCACAGGTTAAAGATAGTTGTTTTTTAATGAATATAAGATGGCTAGAAGGCCGCCGACAGCCGGCCGCGTCGGACGGAAAGCAGTTTCCGCCTATTGCTCTATACAAGATATGATTCGGAAGGTCGGCCCATAACCTACTGGACCTTGTTACTAAGGATCTTCTGTTTATCTGTCTCCGTCCGTCCGGTGTCTATTGTATCTTTCTAAACATATGATGATATGACTGACTCGGGGATGTTTTTATGAAATAGGATTTAATGAAATCCGTAAAGGATTTATTTCATCATTTTCTTAAATAAATCCAGTGATGGGATCAAATCCCTGGATTGGTTTAGTGAAATGAAGAAATCCGTCAAAAACTTCAACTGAATTTGTCATTTGTCTGTTGTGATTTTGTTTGCGAGAATTGTCCGATAAAATAAGTAAACTTCATTAATGAATCGACGAAATACTCGTAAGCTCTATAAGACAGACACATTTCCTATTAAGTAGGTACCTTACGTTCTGTGACATTAGTGATCAAGCTTGCCCCTCAGGTGGACGCGCATCCGGCACAATGATCATGGGGTACTTTAATACGGTCCTAGACACACTTCTACATAATATTGATTGAATGGACTGGCTTTAGCGTTATTAGCTAAGCTTTATTTTTGCTCCTCTAGCAGTATCGCACTAACACACTTCACAGATATTAATATTGACTGATAAAAGTAAAATAATTTAAAATTAGGTACAAGTCAATACGACGATTTTTTTAAGCAATGTTAATTACTAATATGTATATGAAATTCGATGTGGTGGTTATGGCCATATTTCATATCATATCTATCGTTGAGTTTGCACTTGCAGATGAATATGTGGGGGATTGATAACTAAACCTATTTGGAATTTATACATCAATCTGCCATGCCCAGATAAATTTAATTAATTTGCATTGCATCGAGGGTTAGGAAATTCAATTTACATATTCACTATTACAAAACTTACTCATCAAAATTACTCAGTACACTCTAGTATATTTGTTTTAGAAACATAAACACAAACGAGAACGGTTCATCGAATTTTTAGTTTTCTTATTTTCATTCGGCGTTGTTTTGTTTCATTGAGCATTAATTTTAATTTTTGTTATACGTATACTTCCCAGAAAAACTGTTCAACGAATATACCTTGATCCATGATTCGTTTCACGAGTATTTTAAGTGGCAAAACTACTAAGCATCGCTGTTCATTTATTCGACATATTATTATACCACATTTTCAAATTATGTGCTACATACTTATAAGGTAAATGTCCCTGTGCTCGACACAGACCCAATACATGCCACATTCAATCGTACGTCTTAGGTGTCACATATTAGGCACACATCATAATATTTAAGATAATAGCATATATCATAGCTATAATTTCATCCACAGTAGTGACAATCACGGATGTGACAGTGTGAGCAAAAATGAGAATGGCCCATTGATTTTTGCCTTCATAATGTCTTTTACTTGAAAAAAAAGACAGACTTCTATTTAGTAAAAATAGTAACAGAAGGTACTACAAAAAATTAATTCTAAAAAAGGAATAATTGTTTTTTTTTTCGATTATTGACAAATATTTGGAAAGATCGAAAAACTGATTAGATCTAAAAAACCTTAAAAGACTAGTTTTTAATACTACCTTCTCAGGAATAGTTTCCGAGATAAAGCCTTTTTTAGTTTATCTTTTTTCGAATATCGCAAACTTTGAAAGGCTTTATCTCGGAAACTATTGGGTCTGTAGAAACAATTCTAGAATCATATTGTAGCATATTTAGTCTACTTTAAAATCGTTTTGAGAAGGTACTATCAGCAACTAGTTTAGGGTTAGGTGCTCGAGGTCACAAATTATTCATAGGGCCGACATCATAAACAAGTCTGCAAAAAATCAGAACTACCGGATTTGAGACATGCTTGGAATGTATAAAGTTACTGGATTAAAAGCAAAACTTTCGTAAAATTTCCATTGATTGTTTGGATAATATTATTGTGTCAAAAATATAGTATATATAAGTTTGCAAACTTCTAGGTTCGCATAACATAACGGGTGGACAGCTACAGAACCCTATATTGCGCGTGGCCCGACACGCACTTGGCCGATTTCCTTTTTTTATTTTTTATTTCACACTTTTTAGTGAGTCACTACTAGAGTGCATCTCATGATAATTCCAATAAGCTTAAACACGGCTAATTTACATTGTTTATTACGGATTTCCGTTGTCTCATTTTCATCATACCCATTTAATTTGGCTTCGTGACAGTCCTTTCAGAACTTGACCGAAACATCTTAGCCCCACTCATTAAACAGTAGGAGTTTTGGATGACCATTCGTGGTCATCTTCGTCATCAGTTCCTGTTCATCAAGTGCTAGTTTCTGAATGCAAATACTCGATGTGTTGCCGAAAATACTAAAATATTTCCCTTGAATTTTTGACGTATTCCCTCAATTCCTCATGGATCCCATCATCAGAAATGGATTTTAGTAACAACGGGACCAACCTTGAAGCATAATATGCTTTGATACAAAGAAAGAATATTCACAAATCGGTTCATAAACAACGGAGTTCTGATTTAATACACACAAAAATAAAATAAAAAGAGATACCTACAACCGAATTGACCAGCTGCTGTTTTTTTGAAGACGGTTAAAAATTAAATAAAAACGAGTATTTTACATTTCCATACACAAAGTGATGCCATTTGGTACCGCTAGGCATTAATAGGTTAAAATGATGGTAATTTAGCATGTCTAAAACTATGTATTTATCGAAATATGTCCAAAAATCCTGAATAATATTGCATTTCATTTTCTCATGCGCGGAAAACGTAAACACTAAATATTTGTTTTAGGGTGGATCTCCGCGGTCTCAAGTGCGCCACAGCCACGGCACTCCGAGCAGGAATCAAAGCTGCGATGTACGAAAGCAGCTGTTCTTACGCCGGGGCCTTGGAACTAAAACGCAGTGCACTTAAAGAGGAGCCCTGGCCGACAGCAGAATGGCCTCCGTACCGTCTTCACCAGTCAACCTTCGAGCAATTGAAACAGAGCGTGGAGAAAGCCAAGGCAGCCCTTCAGGACCGCTCGGGGCTGCTGGGCACGGCGACCGCCTTCGGTGACTTCTACGGTGGGCAGCTGGGCCAGGATGCCACCAGCACTGCCCTCGGCTTCGGCAGAACCACAAGAACAGAGGACTCCATGTTGGGCCCCATAGATAAGAGCAAACCGCTAGGTAAATATCTTACAAATCTTTGCTATTTTTATACACCACCTTATTTTAGGAGCATATTATATATTTGATCAAATCATCCATGTCTGAATCGACATAGTTTCTGTTTTACTTGAAATAAGAAATTGTTTATATTATTTTCACTTGGTTTAGATACCTATAAACACGATAAGGAACGAATACTTACTCTATATGCAAAACGTAATTATATAATTTTCAACCAATGCTCAAACTACTTCTTCAGCTTGAACGAAAATATAAAAATACCTAACTAATAGGAGTAGCAAGATAAAGACGTACAGGTGAAGGGACCTTATTTGCATAAGCATTATTAGAGCAAGAGAATAAATAGGTGTAAGTTTAAGCGAAATATTTTATTACTGTAGATTTTTTGCAATTCAGATAACATCAACAAAGTTTTGCCTAGAATTTAGGAGGCTATTATCACATCGGGTAGGCGAGTTCATAAATTAGCTCCACTTACATATCCCTCACTTAACACTGACACCTTCATAGACCCATACACACTCCGTATAGCCGTCGATCTCCGGCTTGGTGCTAAGGTCTGGGTGGACCACAGTTGTGCCTCATGCGGGGCCCCCGTAGACCGCCTCGGCCACCACGGTCTCGCCTGCTCCTCGGGCGCCGGCGGCCTGTCCCGCCATGCCACTCTCAACGACATCATCAGAAGGGCGCTCGTCAATGCCAACGTTCCCGCCGCTCTGGAGCCCCAGATCGCGCGGGGCGATGGTAAGCGCCCTGATGGGATATCGTTGATCCCTTGGAAGAGGGGTCGTGCGCTGATATGGGACGCCACTTGCGCCCATACGCGGGCTACATCGTACCTCTCTTCGACCTGCAAGCGTGCTGGGTCGGCCGCAGACTCTCTTAAAGGCGGGCAAGTATAATTGTGTCGGCGGCCACTACGACTTTGTAGCATTTGGCGTCGAGACATTTGGCCCATGGGGCAGGTGCGCGCGGGGACTCCACAAGGAGCTTAGTAAGCAGTGTATGGAGGCGACAGGTGACCCACGCGCGGGCAGTTTTCTCGCGCAAAGATTTGCCATCATCAATCCAGCGCAGGAATGCTGCCTGCGTAATGAGTACCATCCCGAGGGGACATAATTTTGGTACTTATTTTTAATGTTTAGCTGCGGTTGCGTTTTCTACTAAATGTGATGTTCAAGATGTTAAATCATTCCTGCCAAGCTCGCACATGAACCTAACAGTTGTCTCGCAGAATATCAGGAGTATTTATGGTAATCTAGATGACCTCATAATTACATTATCCCCACTACAGTTTGACGTTGATATACTTATCCTAACTGAATGCCGTTTAAACGCCGATAGACCTGTTCCCCATCTAACTAACTATGTTTCTACGGCAACAACTCAAAATCGTAATCAGAATGATGGTGTGGTAACGTACATACATAACCGAATAAGCGCAAAAATAATCGAAATAAAAATTGAACAAGCTACTTGCATTCAAATAATAACTGGTAATACATGTATTTTTGGCATTTATCGTTCCCCCTCTACTCATAATGCATCAAATTTTATTACTTCGCTGAGTAATCATCTCGAAACTATCAAGACATGTAATAACGTAATAATATGTGGAGATATTAATATCAATTTAATCCCAAGACAACGAGAGCCTTCTTTCGAATACACGAACAGACAACAATACCTCAACATGCTTTCCACACATGGAATTCTACCTGGTCACACTTTACCTACTAGAGAAACAAACTGTCTAGATCATTTCATGTTAAAAATAGAAAACAATCGAACACATGCGTATATTTCTGTATTAAACACGTCAGTAACAGATCATCTTACTATATTATTAGCATTAAAGAACCATAGTATGAACGATTATAATCCTAAAATAGCTGTATCTTTTGACTATGATAGCGCTGTTAAAAATCTATTGGAAAAAAACGTCGAAATCCTCCTTTTTAGTCAAGACCCCGAATGGATAACGTTTCAATTAATGAACAAACTCAACGAATCACTGGAAGCTAGTAAAATGACAAAGCATATCCCTAAAAATAAACGAAATCTTAAACCATGGATAACTCCTGGTATTCTGCGTTGCATACGAAATAGGAACAAGATGCAATTGAAAATCCGTACAGATCCACATAATGAGATTCTTAAGATCACATTTAAGAGATACCGCAACTTCTGCAATAACCTTATAAAAAAACTTAAACGTAAATTTGAAAGGCACAAGTTAGAAAACTCTTCTAAAAACCCCAAGCAACTCTGGAAAACGATAAAGTCTATAACTAATTACAAGCCAAATACAACCCAAAACAGTGAGCTGTTAACAATTAAACCATCTCCTGCTGACTCAGTTAACCATATTAATCACTTCTTTGCTGGAATCGGCCAAACACTTGCGGAAAATATTCTGAATAGAATTTCTGTATCATCTTTAACTAAAAATAGAAATAAAATTAATAAGGTAGCCTCATCTTTTGTGCTCCTGCATACTGACCCCCAAGAGGTAAAAGACACTATCATGGGCCTTAGATCGGACAGTGCTCCAGGATGGGACAATATCCCAACTAAACTGCTTAAACTAGCCAGCAGAGAATTGTCACCTGTTATTAGCCATCTGGCTAATCTATGTTTCACAAACGGAGTGTTTCCTTCGGCACTAAAACGGTCAATAGTAACACCTGTGCACAAGGGAGGAGAGAAAGATGATGCTAACAATTATAGACCCATTTCCGTTCTTCCTGCCATCTCTAAGGTAATTGAAAAACTAATCAATAATCGGCTAATAAATTATCTCAGTAAATTTAAAATTCTCTCTGAATCACAATATGGTTTTCGGCAGGGCAGGTCTACGGAGGATGCAATTCTGGCTCTTACATCTCTCATATGTGAAAAACTTGACTCTGGTAATAAGTGTTTAGCAGTGTTCCTAGATCTAAAGAAAGCGTTTGACACCGTCTCTCTGCCCATCTTAGTACATAAACTTGAACAGATAGGTATTAGAGGCTGCCCTTTAGATTTGCTGAGTGATTACTTACAAGGACGTACTCAAACGGTTAAAGTTGGTACTCATACAAGCCATAACACCAGTATATCTTTCGGGGTGCCACAAGGGAGTGTTTTGGGCCCAACATTGTTTTTGATTTATATAAATGACCTGACAAACCTCCAACTTGAGCGTGGTCACATCCTCTCTTATGCCGATGATACCGTAATCGTATTTGAACATAGAACATGGGAGCTAGTGTACAAGACGGCTGAGGCAGAACTTCACAAGGTGTCTTCTTGGCTAGAATGTAACCTACTTACCCTCAACACGGCAAAGACCACCTATCTATGCTTTTCTAAGTACAACAGTACACAGCCACAACGTAGCTTGAAACTTAAAATTCACACCTGCAAATCTGCCATTGACACACTAGAAAAATGTACATGCGCAGAGCTTGAGAAGGTAGAAACCATTAAATACCTCGGAGTCATGCTGGATCAACGATTATCATGGCATCCACAAATAGAGTATGTGAATAACAGGATCAGAAAACTCGTATGGATTTTTAAAAAACTGAGACACGTTGCCAATAGAGCACTTTTGATCCAACTCTATACTGCCTTAGCACAGTCAGTAATGAGCTACTGCATAACTGCCTGGGGTGGTGCAACCAAAACTAAATTCTTACAGGTAGAACGAGGCCAAAGATGTATACTTAAGGTTATGTTCCTAAAACCATTCAGGTTTCCTACTAACGAATTGTATAAATTAAGTAACCAGTTAACCATCCGAAAGCTATACATCCTCTCAACAGTCCTAAAACTACATAGGTCGCTCACATTCAACCCATCCCTGTTGTCCCGCAGACGTAAACACGCTGTTGCCCCCATAAAAAGGTATCAGTCAAAGTTCGCTAAACGTCAATATCAAACACAATCAGCACTCCTGTACAATCGTGTAAATCAATACATAAATATTTACCCATTACAATGGACAGAATGTAAAAAAGTCGTAAATACATGGTTAAAACAACTTAGTTACGAAGAAACGGAGTCGCTATTAAGTTAACATCAACTACTAGCGCACGCACACAAACACACACACACACACACACACACATACACACACACACACGCACACGCGCACGCACACGCACACACACACACACACACACACACACACACACACACACACACACACGCACACGCACACGCACACGCACACACATCATTCTCACAGCATTCCCTTACCTTCCGTACAGTAGTTATTTTTACTCGAGTGGAATCTCTAATCTAAATTCATTAGTTTAATAGGTTTTATTGTTAAAGAAACTGTACTTTAATATCTCTGCATTTAGTCTTCTTTCTGTGTATTGTTTTTGTATTTCGCCAAATCATTGTGACTAAATTACTATAGAAGAGCGGGACTTCCTGACACAGGTATTGTATACTTACTAGGAAGTCCCAACCTTTATATTATTGGTGTAACCTTTATTGGTGAATAAATGCTTTTTATTTTATTTATTTATTTTATTATTAGTTAGATATAGTTGTTTTATTTTAATTAAAGTTTATAATTCATCGGTCTTATTGCTAGAATAAATTTTTAGTTGTTACATATTATATGATATTAGTTTAATAAACTTTAAATTTTGGTGGTAAAGTTGATTATTACGTATACTACGAACAAACCAACAAAAACTAAATATGTTCGTATCGAATACTTTACCCGACGAGTATAATCTTGAATTGCGACCTTATACGCATACCTGTAAGGTGCAGTTTCGTCAAAACGAGGACAATTGGGACAATTGGGTCTCATGAGCTAATTCGTCTAGATGCGCCAATCAGTACAGCTCACGGCATAAAAGAGGTCGGACTCGTCGAGTCGGGATTCATTCTTCATTCGGATTGCGATTGATAAGAGCTTCTGGCTTTATAGTATTCAAATTCATGTTGATGGGTTTTTCGTCTTTATAAAATATTCTCCATGGAAACTGCCATCCATATCCTCTGCTCTTGTGGACCACTTATGCGCAAAAGAAGTATCTACCTAGGGAGGCACATCATGCCCCCAGAGGAGATACAATAGATTGCGACCCAAAGAATCTGGAAATTCCTGGAAGCAACGGGTATAAGCAAAGAACTTTAAAAAAGTAATAATAAATATTCTCAATAGCGGGAAATCCTTTCATACCTTAATTTTATTATTGTTTTATGGGGTTAGAATATCTAGGCATACAGTAAGCATAACAGAATACGTTAAACCTCTGCGGTGTTAACTAAGAATTTTCTGGAGTCTATTAATTACCAAATTGTATGGAGGATCTGGCGTCCTACTCTATCAAAATGGGACGAACATTACTCCTAGCGATTCTCAATGTTCAGCTGACAACGTAACCATGGCCTATCTGCTTCTTCTTCAGACCTGGCACAGAGAGTTCCTCGCTTGATAAAATTGTACAGTATTTTAGATTCGGTCTTATTAAATGTATTTATATATTTACTTATATGTTAGGGCGTTTCATATCACAGATTCCTTGAGACTTCGGTATTGATATGGAGCAATACACAGGTTTTAGGTTGCATTTTCAGGTTAATCTCCTGAACTTTATATTTTGGAACCGCTTAGGTGTAGGTAATAATAGGTCTCTCTTTACATTACACTCACATAATAAATACCTCACAACTGAGGATGGCATACACTAGAGTAGGGATTATTTCTATTTGGGGTTGTATTTAGAATAGGATTACAGTTCTGCATAGTATTTAGACGTAAGGAAAAGGTTTAGGACTCTAGGGCTCATCTCATCGGGCGCTATTAGGTATTATCGTATAAATAGGTAGTTGATGGGTTAGCTAGGTAACATATAGGCGGTTTTTAAATGAGATCCAGAAAAACTGGGTTTCGTGGATTATTACAGGTAATAGGTGTTGCCAAGCTTCAGTACTATCTTTTATGATTAGGATAGGAGAACTGGCTCAGAAAGATGAACTAGTTCTGAATGTGGCATGGCGGAGCAGGCACACGGTTTTATTGTGTAATTTCATGAGTGAAAGAATACTGATTGTTTAGATTTCATTGTTTCATGATATTATTATTTCATTGTTTGTTGATAGCAATGAAGTTCCGTATTTCGCAGATTTACATGCATTCTATGAAATATAGACATTCTTGAATGGCTTGGAAATATATCCCATATTTCCTTGTCACAGGCTAGACGGGTTGAGTAGTTAGAGATGATCTTCAATCATCTAAGGCTAACTAATGAGCTTACCTCATTAGTGTGTCTAGCTCTGGTGTAGGTTAGCGACCAATCTCCATCTTGGCGTATCAGTAGCACTGTTTGGAAATAATATAACAGCATACCATACAATAATCAAAATTATTCTTTAGCTCTAGCTTAGTATTGGGGTCTTTCGTTATGTGGAATTATATACTACTTACTTTCTACAATGGAAATATTGGTGAACAATTTTGATATAGAAAAATATAGGTGTTCTGGGAGACTTGCCCTCCTATAACGACTAATAGCTGCTGATCTGATCTGCTGATTATTTTATAAGATTAGGAAACAAGAGTAGGTAAAATACATAAGGAGAATCTGTTATAAAAGTTGGGGAAAAATAGTAGAAATGGTAGGAAAAATTACGATTGGTAGGAAAATCTGGTAGGTTCAATAGAAAAACTAATAGGTAATGTAGGGTTCAGGTTAGTTAGTGAAGGGTCCAGGTCTTATTTATTTCACATTAAAGAACTGGGTTTATTTCGGCACACAACGTGGGTTTCATACTAGACGATCACTTGGCCAAATTATTTTATTTTTACGATTAATTATTTATTATATGGGGTATGAGACATGTGAGGTAGGAGGGGTGTTAGTTAGTAGAGTAGGAAAGGGGCTTAAAAGGGGGAAAGGTACATCATCTTATATTTTATACCCCCAATCTTTCAGTTCTGATAACTCCATCTTTAAAGTCCGCTGTTGCTTTCACAGATAGAATTTTATACAGCGAACGGCATTTATGAAACACAATATCGATTGCCTCACGTGCAAATATGACTAAGTCTATACTGCAAAGTCGATCTTAACGGAATGATACAAGGTCTAATTTTATACGTCGGAGAAAGACAGTTGAAACCCTTTCAGATTAAGCGTTGTGATGCTGCGTAGGTATAGAGACGGAAGGCAAGGTGGGGAGCAAGCATCTTCTACATAGATAACAATCGCTCTCAAGGGAGCGAAACGGGGCGTGCGGGATACTTTACCCGCTGTTGCCGGGGCAACGCGCCCGCCCACCAACCGCCCTAGAGATCATCGCATCGGCACACAGCCTTAATAAATACTATTTGTGACGCAAAAATAAAATTTTATTATCTCCGTTGAGTTCATTATTTCAAAACTTAGCCGAGGGTAAGCGAGCCAGTTACCGAGCTTTAACGAGGCACGAGTTGGGAGGGAAATTTTGCAATTGTTGGTAAGTAGAAACGAATGGCAAATGGCAATGCGATTGTGCAACATTTCTTTATTGCAAGCTCATTTGTAGTTATGAAATTTCATAAATATAATATGCGAAATACGTAGCAGGTCGCTAGTGTTGAATGGATATTCCCAACGTAGGTACTCATAATGTTCATTATGCTCTGTTTTAAAACTTCAGTTCCTTACTCTTGTTTCCTGGACACGTAATTGTTTATGGCATCTGTTAATACACATTTTCACTCATGCCTGTTTGCCGAAAAATACAACAGTTGTTTGAAAGAGTGGTGTTCCTCACAAATGTGATGAAAACTGGTAGATGGTAAGTATATTACAAACTCATGTCAGCAAAGCTGCCTTTGGCATCGGGTTTCTTATTAATTCTTCTGTCAATCGCAATCTTATTCTTACCACCCTAAATACAAAGTACTATTAAACTACCAAGTTGTCCAATATCTTATAAAAGCTTTATAATGTTGAAATGGAAAATTTCTTCATTATACTGATCAAATTCAATAGGTACCTGTAATGAATTAAGAGCGCACGAGTTGGATGTCGAGTGTCTGCCCCGGCCCGGCCCCGGCCCCGGCGATCTCGCCGTCGCCGCCAACGCCCGGTCGACCTAACAATGGAAATCGTTATTTTCTTTGCGTTTATAATTTTTTTTATGTTCAGCGCCGAAAATTTTAGTTCTTTACCGAAATTTGTGCCGTTGTCAGTCAACTCTTTTTTGTGCGTCCTTGGCGAACCTTTCAAACAAAAGAGTTGCTTTATGCCTTTACATATTTATCGAATGCTGTTGAAAAATAATGCTGCATTTCGTTATATTACACAGAGTAAATCAAGCACGAGTACCTTATTTATACCTAGGATATTTGAATACCTAATATGGGAACTATGGTAATCAAATCACATACCGTTCTGTCCAATATTCAGTCCATATGAACTGTGGTATTCACATATCATAGTTCTGTTTTGTGCTATAGTCATTCCATAACAACGTCATAATTATGTAATTAAGGTAGCTTCGCTTACTATGTATACAATGTGATGCGCACACCACGTAATTATACATTCAATGCTATTTATATTTATCTCGCGCATATTATTTCAGACATCTACATTATCTACTTCTACTTCTGGCTGCTTACGTAGATCGAGTGATGATTTATTCGACGAAGGGAATGTTTAATACGATAGCCATAATCTGCTGGCCTTTATCTCCTAAAATATCAATGATTTTCTATCTCAATTATGACTAAAATTTTAATCATTACAATAAACGTTAGTAAAGGAATTCAACTAGTAATTCATTTTTACTGTGCTTTAGAATCGGTTTTACACAAAGGGAATGTAAGAACAAGTTTAAAATTGAGAGCGGGTAATTTACATAATATTCAAATAACAGCAAAAATCCACGCGCCGAGTCCAATGGAAGTGCCCTAATCTCGCAGGCATTAAGAGCTCCGTATTAAAATTTATAAGTCCGAGTTACTCTAAAGAGTTGTTAACACTGGTATGATTGCGTACCGCCCCGGCGTCGCCCCCCACGCGCCTATCGGCCGCCTTATCTGCATAGTATACTCACCAATTGTCATCAATTATGATGCCGTACTTTAGATACTATCGCGATAAAATATATATCAATAAATCATTTCATAACGTGCCTGATACGCGCTTATTGATTTTTTAAATGTTTATTGCGAGCAAAAGGGCTAGGGTCGGTTTGTTGTTTCACAATCTATATTCATTAGTGTAGACGGCCCACCTGGTAGAGCTATTACAGTAGGTAGGTATTTTATACGGAACAAGTGACTGCAGTGGAGAATCCGGTGTCAGTTCAGTCCATTCTGTATGTAATATTAGCTGAAGGAATATTTTAAAAAGTTTGCGTAGATATATTAATTTAGTACAGTGTAATATTGTACGATGTCCTTTGATTAAACTTGTATTAAATAAATTCCGCAAATAGGCGAGAAAATCTGTAATTTTCACAGAAAATCAATTCGTTCTGTATCGAAGCCTGCGTAAACATCTCGTTAGATTCGTTAGTTGAAGGAACAGCATCTACAACTTAGGACTATGCCCAACGTAGGTGTGTTCTTTGGTTAGCATGTTTATAAGGGAGGTCACAAAAAAGAGATATTTTTTATACCCCGTCGTATACAAACAAGCGTGCAGCCCGCCTGATGATAAGCAATCACCGCAGCATATGTACGCTTGAAACTCCAGGAGTTCCACAGATTATATGCAGAGAGATATATACCTACATCAGTAAAATACCTGGTACTTGCCTTTTGTTATGGTCATGAATGAAAAGTTACAAGCTGTTGACAGATTAAAAACCGTTTGCCTATATTACCCAGCCCCTAAATAAAACAACACAACATTACTAAACACTTACACTAAGCCAATAAGTCAATCCGCACTTGAAAGCGTTCCCACAGTCTCATCCCCGTCCTACTGCGCAAGAGCAAACAAACAATTACTGCACAATCAATGGCCACTCACGCGCAAACCTAGTATAAATCAGCACTATAATGGTGCGCATTACGTCGAGTGATATCATTTTTAACTTTCTAGTATTGACAATAGGTGGCGCGCGGCCTTGCGCCCGCGCATGACGTAAACATCCATATAGTGTAGAATCTATCGAAAGGAAGGGTGAATTCGAAAAGCGCACCCGAATATTAGCTTGACGGCTTCGATTTAAAAGTTAGATTTGCTTGGAAGTCTTTTGGCGCTTGGCCCCCGTAGAGATAGGTCACGTCAGCATGTTGTGCTTACCATTTCATGGGAACCGTGGCCGGGACAATGTGTAGTTAATTGCGCGACAGAAATACCAGTAATGATGAGCTCTTCCCCTTCGTTTTGAGATTTATGTGCTGGCCGTGACCACCCGAAAAGTGCGAGACATATTTATTTTTTCTCTCAAATAAATAACTCTTAACATATTGTGTAGAGCATTGCGGAATAATAGATAGAGTAGTAGAACACACGCGTAAGCGTGGGAGAGGGTTTTTTATTAATATAATATTGTCATTTATTTATCAGTTAATTGTGACATTATTCTAACTGTTTTTCACTGGTATTTTTTGCTAGGTCACTATTTAGGTTTTTTAAAAATGTATTTCCTCTACCCTCAGGAGACAAACTGACTGGTGGTCTTGGGAAGGGCTACTCCACGCCGACGCTGTCCGACTCCCTGCGTGCTACCAAATGTTCAGGTAACTGTTTGCTATTAACTCACGTTTCATGGCTTTCGGTGGATTTTTTCTTCAATGTTCTCCGTCTTTGTTTTATTTAAAAAGACACTGTTTATAACACTCAGGTAAAAGTTGAATAAAATTAATAAGCCAATTCGAGTATAACTCAATCCTTTAGTTGGTATTTAGATATACTTACTTGAACCTGCACAAGGTACTACTTATAAACCCACTAGAAATTGACACTAAAGAGGCTAAAATTGCAAAGCAGGATGTAGTTCTTTCTAGTTTTTAGGGTTCCGTACCTCACCTCTATAGGAAAAACGAAAACTTATAGGATCACTTTTTGTCCGTCTGTCTGTCAAAACCCTTTATCTCGGGAACGCGTGGAGATATAGAGTTGAAATTAAAACCGTAATATACTCAGGTCTACAGTCCCTTGAAGCTGTGAAAAAATCTAACTTCTAAGTTAACGTAAAGGAAAGATATGGACGTTTATGCCGCAAAAAACCTATATATGTCTACACTCTTAAAAAACGTGTATTTCGTCACTATCAAGGGAATCAAAATTTATAGGGTACTTTCCATTGAACTAAAACAATAAAATTTGAGAAGTAATATTTTCTTATACTACAAGTACAGAAAAAAATCTGAAAACTACACATTTGTAGTTAAATCATAAAACTATAGTCTTTGTTTATAGTACGTAATCAATCATCGAGGCTAAGCAACGGTATGCGCAAGTAGGTAACTACAAATTTGTTCGGAACCCTCCCATTTTTAGTATGTTGTATCGATCAGTTATGAATGGTATTATGCTTAATATTTGATAGATAAGCTTTTTGTTATAATTGTTGAATTTCTCCATATTGCTCCCACGCTAATGTCAATAGAGAATGTCACCTTCTTTTACTTGTTTCCGAAATTATTAGAGCTGGCAAATGAAATAGACTTTGTCATTTTCTATTTTATCGATTACGTCCAATTTTACCAATGATTTTATCCGAAACCCTAATGTCATTTCAAGAGCAGTTTCGCGCGGCGCACAGCAAGCTCAAATTTTTTGATGTTGCAATTTTGAATTAACACTACCCTACGATTAATACAACATAGGTACTAAACAAAACGATATTGTCCAAAGGTTATGTTATGTATTATATTCTCACACGTAAGTGAGATTAGGCATACATTGCCTTTACCATGACTGCGTAAAAATTTGTATGGGCAAAAGTACAGCGCCTGTGGCGGTTAAGCAATAGCACTAAGAATCGGCATACCAAATCGTTTACGCAGTCGCTAGTGAGTACGGTCATGCAAACTCATGGTAAAGGAACAGTAGCTATCAGATACATCTGCGCACTTCGGACTGTTCAAAAATATCTAAACATGCACTCTAATACCTAGACAATACGGTGGTGCTTAGATGTTTATGAGCGGTGACTGTACCGCCTAGAAAGATCCTGCTGCTGGGCATACAAGGAAAATGCTATCCAAGTAATAAAAAGAACTCCCTCAGAATTCATTCACAATGACACTAAAAGGAGAAGAATAAGGACGGAGTAAAATTAAATAAGTAAGTATGTAATAGTTTCGTATAATAATTGTAATTGCATAGTGCATACCTATTCATTGCAACTCGACATCCGTTAAGGCACAGAACAACTAATATAGTATCTTAATCCGTCGTTTCCAGTCCCTGGGTTCGCAGGGCTCATGACAAAAGAATTCTGTTGTTTATTTTTTCGCCGGGAGGTGACGGCTTAAGGTACAGAGAGTCCACAATTCTAGTCATAAACATAACTAGAGCACGATGAGGTAAGCAAGTGTTATCGACTAATTTGACTAAGAAGAGGAAAGAACAATATGAACCTAACATACCTAATAGCTTGGATTATCCTTAACTTATGTACATTTTACCAAATACGTAAGAGCAATCAAAAGCCCAAATGGCAAGTAAATAAGAATTAGAATTAACTTGTCTCTCAAAAAGTCAATTACCCGTAAAATAGTTGGCATGTTAAGTTGTCGCAACTGGCCGAGAAGACGCTTATATTTTGCCTAGCCAAGCGTAAGCTCAAAGGATCAGAAAGAACCGCCGCAGTTGGACAATTAAAAGTTACCTCCTTGACTTCAAAGAGACATTCATTTCGGTTGGTGAAGCAGTCAAGGGCTGCGAGTCGAGGGCGTCTGTGTCTGTGACTTATAGCACACCACCATAATTTGAACGTATCTATTGTATGTTCCTTTTGTTTAATCGATTTAGGATCTTAAGCCGTCTATCTAACATATATTCCTTAATCTTTGCGAGCTTATAAAGCGATACAATACCTGTTTTATGTAGGTATTGCCTTTGTTACCTACTTGGTAACAAAGGCTTGGTACTCGTATACGTTTGATGACTTCGAAGGTTATTGCATGACTATATCTATTAGAACTAAATAAGAATCTCAGATACCATTTTTTGTCAGAACTCTTGTGCTTATTATCCATAGTAATACATAACATATTTATTATTTACAAGTTAATGTACCTATAGGTCCCGTAGGCGCCATAACGGGTAGATAAGTGGCGGCACGTGTCGTCACAGTCATGTTTTGCTGCTAATTAAGTACCCTTAGTCCTCAAGAGACTGTAAGTGCAAAATAGAATAATGACTGTTATTAAAGACGAGCCCGGTTTAGAAAAAAATACGTTATTCTAATATGTGCTCGTTTTTTGATTTCAATCTCGTCATTTAATTTCAATGATTCGATCCAAATGTATTTTAGAATTTTACCTGGGTTACATATTTAGACTTTCACCAGTTTTACTCAATATTGGACTTCATCGAGTAGAATATTCCGGATGTGTTCCAAGTTCCAACTTTCTTGGTAGCAAGGAATGGTTGAACCGGATAATAACATCTTCTCAGGAGCACGAGTTTATCGTTTTTTAATCATTATCCTCATTAATTACTGAAGATGACACTTCTTCTTCAGGATTTATATTGCAAATATTTTGTTGCTAACCAGGCCACTAATATGCGTACACAATTACCAACTGCATACTCTGCTTAATTCGATAGAAATAATCTGCACCATCAGCATAATTTTTTACGGTGTATCGATGTCGAGTACCCGAGGGCGAGGGGTGCTCTGCGCACGAGTGGCCGGACCGGCCGCGGCGCGCGCGCGTGCGCGGGAAGCGATGCCGATTCGCGGTGACAACCATGCAGCGCTTTGATTTTTTCCCGCGGTCTAACAAAAGATGTGGGGTTGAATTATCCCGGTAATTGCTACACTGGTGTAATGGGAACACGCTTATCTATGCAATTGTTGCCGCATTTCAATAATGTTTTAATTAAGCTGTCAAGTTATGTGTTGGGTCGTCGTGGCGTAGTAAGTATCAATTAAAATTGTATCTGCCCTTTCCCTAAAATTGTTTTTTACACATTAAAAATGTATAATACTCTTAAGGTAGTACATTGTAAGATAATGTAGATAGATTAGATGGTGAAGATAATATTGAAGAAACAATGCTTTAACTTTCAAGCAAAAAAGGGTAAACATGTTGCGTCAACCTTCATTGAGTACTTAATACCTAGATTTCAATATACGCAATGTAAACAAATAAACGTAATTTGGATGCTATAAAATGGCTGAAATGCGAGTGTGAATAGCGTCGCTGTACCACCCCACACAGACTCCCTCTATCGGACAGTCAATCATTCTGCCGTTCGGTTCCGGCGCATCACGATCGCTAACCGGTTGGGCGGCGGCCGGCGCGCGATCACTGAAGCCGTCACTAATTTGTCACGGATTCGGTTTAACGAGTACGGTTTCATGAAAGTAATGAAGACATCCACCCGTGGGAATACAGATATGAAATATTATTTAGGTACATTATCTCGGGCTTGGTACCCGATGGATTTTAAGACACAGGGAAGAAAGTCATTACTTATACCTACTAAGTTTTTGGTACTTAAAATCTTTGCTTTCAATTCATTAAATATAATATTTTAACCAGGAAATTTTGTATTAATAGCACAGGTAACTAACACCCGTTAGCCAAAAAGCCGCCAAAAGTATAGTTTTAAGTATTTACTGACATTCGAAACCTGCATTTTTCGTTTTAGTGTATGCAAAACCGTTCCCATTCTGTATTGGGTAGTTGTTATCCCTAACTTAAAACATATTCATCATATTTGTGTTGGTTTACTAAGGTTGTTGGAAAAGTCCTAACCAAGTTGGTTTTGGTTAAACCAACAATTAAATGCATACATCATGTTATCTTAAGAACACGTTAATTAGTACGTACCTAACAAGTTAAACAAAAAACATTTAGTAAACTTCCAAATTAAACTAATCAGCCTCGTTATGCAAATGAGGTAAAGCAGTCTCAGCACAAACATTAAGATTACAAACTATTCATGAATGTGCCGTGATCCCTTTAATCCAACCCCAAGCAAACTTTATTGCCCGAGACAGAGTTAACAAAATAAATGGCTTAAATTTCTACACCCATAATGAATACATAGGAGGGATACTAAATAAATCATTGTTAGGTTGCATTTCGGACAAGCTACAGTACCGATTGGTGCAAGTTACAAACGTACGTAGTTTTTTTTTACTTAGGTATGTGGTTTTCAATGTGGTTATGGTTAATTGTCTATAGATAGATTTATCTAGATTGCGTGTTTTAAAAGGATATTATTACATCATCATCATCATATTTCAAATACAAATTGTTATGTAATTTTCGTATTGTAAACGACATCGACAGTTGGCATTACCTACTGTTACTATACTTCTAAAGCTAGAATTTATTTATTCGCATCGTCTATTCTCGAAATTATTAAATCAACTTTACGAAGTCTGGATATATATACCGTGCAGTGTTGTATACGAATTTTATTTAAGATAATGTGTTAAATCTTCTTCTATTCGGCCGGCAATATTTCTCGTCGTATTTACTGTAAAACAAAAGCAGTTTGACTTTCAACAAGATTGTCAAATGCCACCGCTAAATATTGTCGTAGGTCTTCTTTATTAGGAGCGAAGAATAACCGGCTGCCGGTAACTATATATATCGGTGGCCGGGCGTCGCGTCGCTTGGACAGCGCGCGGCGGCGAAAGGCGCGCGGCACGCGTCACACTCCGGAAGTAGCCGGCAGCGCGTGCGCCGTCGATTCACATGTTCAATGGAACGTACGGAGGCGCACTTAAAACATTTTTATTGTAACCAGCTAGGGGGTGGGTATTGTTGTCAAAGAACACCCTTACATTTTTAAATATGACTGTTTTTGCATCGATATCTGTTTATATGTTTGATTTCCATCGCGCAGTAGAATTTTGACACAGGCGGTTCCCATAAATTACTACTAATCGAAAACTGCTCTTAATTATGAGACTTAAGCTAATGTTTTTTTTAGATAGGTAATTTTAGTCCTAGTTCTTGTTTTAGTAGTAATTATGCAATTTATTTTGTAAGGCCACGTGGAGAATAAGTGTAATTTGTAAGTTTACATATTTGTTACATTTTATACAATGGACATATAGCTAGTATATATTGATCTAATAAATTATTTATACCTACTAACACTCCTTCAAAATATATATAGATACAATGCATGGATGAAGAGTACGCTATTGATATATTACTTTGGGCTCGCACTTTATTGGAGATATTTAAAGATATTATGCTACCGACCAAACAAGAAAATAGATAGATGGAACATTACGAACAACCTTGTACAGTCGGTGTTTAACCACGTCCCATAAATAAGCGCATGCTCAGGCTAGGAATGGTTTTTAAAACCGGCTTGAATCGACGAGAACAGCTGGACATCTGGAAATCCGCCGGACACACAAAAGCATTTTTGCCCAAGCTTAAACTTTCGCTTCATTCGGTCAATAAATCATCAATCATCAATAATCAAATTAACCAATAGACACAATACAGCTATATGCATCTTTTGGTGCATTATTACAAATTATGTTGCTGTTTATACGTGGTGCTGTTTGTATATATTGCGCCAACCCAATATACGTTCATTATTCGGTAAAAACTTCCTGATTGTGTTCTCTTTTACTTCTACCTCTTTATAGAACGCTTTGTTTAAATCAAAACTTTGTCGCTGTCAATGAAAATTCTGTGACAAAAATGATTTGGAACTGTCACAATCTTATTTTTTCTTTGTAATTTTATTAATCTATTTTTAATTCATTTTTATGTTTCCCTTAAAATCCATTAATGGCGAATAAAGATTATTACGAACGATGGCTTCAAATTAAGCGGGATTTCAATGCAACATTAATGGAAGATGCCCGCCTGCAGGAGTTCGCTAAAGCCTTTCTCGGCATCAAACCACAGGCTACTGCAGTAGAATTAGTGGCGCGAGTCTACTGCAAATACTGCTTACTATATAACAAACTATGCGATTCTTATGACCAAATGGAACAAGTTCAAAGAAGACCGTATATAAAAACAATAATTGATGCCTTAACCTGCCGCATTCTCGAGTTAAAATGGACTTTACAAGAAGTTGAAGCATTTGAATATACATACCCTGAAAATGCACTACAGCAATTGCTTATAGTGCCACAAGATATTCAAATAGTAACCCCTTATTTTTATCCATTTGAAGTACGTGAACAAGAGATGCAGTACATAATTGATGAAATATTTGCTGGTAATCGATTAGGTGATCCAGAACCAACCCCGTCTGAAGCCGAACGTCTAGAAGAGGAAAGACTAGCAGAAGAAGAGAGGCTAAGAGTTGAAAAGGAAGCAGAAATTGCAAGGAAAATGGCAATGGGTGAAGATATTTCTCTTTCAGAAGGATCTGAACAATTTTCACCGGAAGAATTGGCACAGCGAGAGTTTTTAAGAGTATATAACAGCCATTTATGGAATATTCAAAGAATGGAGAGATCGCGTATAATTACCAGAGAAAAAATTAAAAAGTTTAATAAAGACACTGATTTATATTTGGAACTAGCTGGATTAAAAAAACCGGCAGCAACAGAGTCGCTTAAAATAAAAGCGGCTAAGTTAATACAGCAAATATACAGACGTTTTATGTTGCTAAAGAGAGAGAAACATAAGGAGAACGAACGAAGGAGACTTCTTGGAATGGTTATTCCAGCCTGGTTACCCCCATCAGCTAAACCTGAACTAGAAAGAGTAAGAAAAGTTCGAAGAGAATTCCGACAAAAGTATTTTAAGAAATGGCTGGACGAAAACTTAAAAGAGAAAACTCGTGTTTTTCGGCTAAGAAAAGACGATATCATGGAAGATATTTCTAGTGAAGTTAGACAATGGTTCCAAGAATGGTATAATGCAGTTCGTCTATTTGATGAGTATCCATGGCCAGATGAGGGAGGTTCTATTTTAGTTGTCCGAGGAGAAACCTTCACTATTCCTGAATTTGTAGAGTGGCGAGAAGCAGAATTGAAGAGGCAGAAAGCTGAAAGTGGAAACCCGAAGACTAAAGAACAAATAAAAGCTGAAAAAGCAGAAGCAAGAGCGGAGAAGAAACGACTAGAATTAGAGGCAAAAGAAAAAGAAATAAAAAGACTCGATAATTACAGAAAGTCACGTTTGAATCCTGATAATGACCCTGGGGTGTATATATCCGTGGGTAAAAACTACGATGGCCTTGCAGAAGCATGGCACATCTATCAAAACCAATGGAAGGATTTAGACACTCTAGATGCTCCCTTGGATGTGATTAGAGGTTTTGTAAAAGAATTTGTAACTGAAACAGCATACCAAGATGTAAATTTAGAATTGCGCCCTATTGTCGACGAGATGATGAGAATAGAACTACAATTATTAAAAACTTCCCTTAAGCAAGACTATTTAGACGCCGGTATCACAGAAGTTCCTCAAAGCAAAAAAAGGAAGAAACCAAAGAAAAAAGGAGTTCCTAAGCCGGAAAAGATCAGCCCCGAGTTTATGTTTCAAACTCTGGTTGATGAAGGTATAGTTCGTAGATACCCCCGGACATTGCTCGATGATTATTGGGGTGATCAAAATTACGCTGCCGCAGATATGAGAGCAGTACCTTGGACTCCTTCATTCCCCCCACCATGTTTAGGCGACGTCAGAGAACAAGTAAGAGTATTGTGCCTTTTAACATCAGGTTGCTTGTGCCAGAACGCAATGCGTTCGCAACTGCTTGTAGGCCCCAAAGCAAGTGGCAAGAGAACTTTAGTTTATGCCATTGCAACGGAGACTAACTCAATTTTGATTGACCTATCACCAATGAACGTGTATGATAAGTTTCCTGGTAATCGTATAAAACTGATGTTTAAATTTATAAACAAAATAAGTCGAATTATGCAGCCCACTGTAATATTGGTTGACAATGCTGACAAGCTTTTCTATAAGGCTGTTCCTAAAGAAGACAGGTGGTTCAATCCGCAACGACTGGCCAAGGATTTCTTTAAAGAGATTATAAAACCTATCTTGCCATCGGATAAAATTATGGTTTTGGGAACGGCATCTGAACCGTGGCTTGCAAAGGCGCCACTAATGTCAAAAGCTTTTCCTTCTTTGATTCTAATACCGCGGTCTGATTACGGAAGCATATGTTTAGTTTTAATGAAGGTTTTAATGAAGTATCACGGAGTTTCTCGCAGTTTCAACGTGCACAGCACGGCGCAAACGCTTCGAGGATACGACGTTAATTCCATCAAACGCGCACTAGACTCCCTCATGAGCGCCTCGCGTGTGGCCCAGCTCTACTACAAGCCACTGAAGCCTGAAGAAGTTCTAAATGCCGTAATTACGGATAGCAACGCGAACTATGTGGATCCATTTGACAACGAAATGTTCAAAGAATGGTACTTATCGTACTCACCATGGGGAACTAAATATATTTATATGCAAGAAATGTTGGAGTCGCAATTGACGTACAAATTAAAAGCAGAGAAGAAGAAAAATAAGTGAATAAAGAAAAGGCAAGAGTAAAAAAAGAAATTTGGTTAAAACTCTGTTGGTTTTATTTTTCAAAATTACAGTAAAGTTTTTCAGTCGATTAATTATTTCATTATTCACCCTGATGCTTTCTAACCATACATTATACTAACGAAATGTTGTATAACCAAAATATCAAACTATGCATAATATTGAAAGGATTTTTCATGTGCAATCACCTGCTTTAATATTTGACTCGATTTGTTTGCTAGTTAGTGCCCCGAACTATATAGCGAAACTGCCTACTAATCGAGTTAGTCATACCTCGCCAACATAACTACATATAGGTAGGTAAATATACACAATTGATTTTAGGAAAATAAAACGTAACCTAAACCAAGATTATATATTTTTTTAATAATAACGAATACGATTATATGACTATAAAATTCTTAGTTGTATGTTACAGGAATTTTCTGCGATTAAAAAACAACTTGATTTCATGGCTGGTTTAAAAATTGTACCGTACGTTATCTTTACCGCATCTTTTAATACTACGATACTAGAAGGGCACTGAATACTTCAATAAATATTCCGTGGTTAGCCCTTTGGGAATACAAGCATGATTTTATTTTATGACGTACTAGCTATGTAATACTAGGAAATAATAAAAGCGCTGGACTGAGCTGAACCTAGTCGACTCTTTTGGTTTCCCCTCTGGTTGAGATTCTAGTTTGGTAATATTGCGAGAGAGGGCGCTGTCGCTCGACGCTTTCGCACCTAGTTTGAAGTCTTTGTGTTTGCTCTATTTTCCAAAAGAGGGCACACATTGGCGTTTTATTTTCTGTATTGAATCAGATATATTTATGAAAATCTCAAGCATAGGGTAAATCTCCAATTACTGGCCATATAAGAAAATTTCATTCAGTTAGTAGCCACCAAATTTGTGCATCTCTGTACCTAGTTATTTTAATATTATTTAATTGCAAAAATACCAACTTGGTTTGCGCCGTGCATATTTTTGCGAAGTGATCAGTTATTGGAGAGTGGCCAACAAGAGGCAATTTACCCAACATTCAGTTATTAATTGTGTATTATATTGGATGTGTCACTTTTTGTCTATTAGGTATATGGTACACCTATACCCGTCTCATTTAGTTAAATTAAAATATGAAATCACTGACATTTTTTTATAACTAATCATAAATTATTAGCACTTCTCTTTCGGCTAAAATTTAATTCTATATAGCGAATAAAAATTAGTCCTTTGGGGTTATAATCGGATTCTCTGTTTTTTTTTTAATTTTGCCAGATATCGAGAAGAATACGGTTATAACACTTAAAAATTAAAATCAAGTAGGTGTATTATACATTTTTAGTTACTCGTAAAAGGGCCGTCCGTCCGCCTACTTATGCGCAGATATTCTCGCCTACGATTTTAATACAGTCAATGGCATCAATTTATGTACGTTCCCAAAGCGACAAATATCTGTAGGCTCTTACGCCCTATTCATTAAAGTCATGTTCGCATATTTTGCCACTATATTGCGTATACATAGATATTTTCGATGTTGACTGTACCTATCCCATAAATAAAATGGTTTCTGTATATTTTCTACCAAAAATACATCTCTGGTGGATATTCACCCTAATTGGCTGCTAATATAATCATTGCATTTGTTTTGTCATCAGAAAGTTAGCATAGGTCGCTTGGCTATCCGTCCGTCTGCGTCCTGGCGCCGCCAATAACACAAATTTACCAAAAGTGGGTCTTTGTTGGCTAGGTGCTTAGGGAACAAAGGCCGGGTGTCGACTGAACCCACTACCGCTGGCTTCACCTCGGCGGATGTCGCTGTCTCCGCTCCTCGCCGCCATTTCCGTCGGCGCTAGGGAGTGGGGGGGAGGGATTTCCGGCGACGCTGCCGCCGCAACTACAATGGACCCTTTATATCTTCCTACCGCTAATCTAGTAGCTGATAATATGATTAGAATAGATCATTTATACGCTTGTCTGATTTACATGAGCTTTGCACTGCTATTGAAGGTTACCTATTTTTAATGTTCTAGCTAATCAATCAAGGAACTTATGTGGGGTAGGTTACTCACATTAAATGTCAACTAAAGCGAAAAATATGTGAGAAGCAATTAACGATACCCTAGAAATGTGTAAAATTCATAAAGTCGAATTAGTCTGGAAAGCGTGTCAAACTAATGAATCTGTTCATACGTACAGTTAAGAAAATTGTATATCATAGTATCGGTCTTGTCACAATAAAAAGGCCCCGTTCACGCACGTTACGTCAAATAAGGTTGTAAGTAAGGGCGCGGCGTCATCAGTCAGTACACCTATGTACTTACGAAAATCCAATGCATTAGACAAGCACTTCGCCTTATGATATCGATCATGACAACAATTCTTATAATTTTGACATGTATGCAAATTAGAAAGAGTAAACGCGGCATAATGGGGTGAATAGTTAATTTTTCGTGCGTATTGTTGTGTAACTCAACTTGCTAGTCTACATTATTTCAAGTATACTTCTAAAGTTTAGAATGTCAGAATGTGCCTAATAACTGGGAAGTTCAATATAGAAAAATGTATTTATTATGGTTCTGCCTTAAAACGAAAAAACGGAACCCTTACAAAGACATTTGGCAAGTAATATCGCCTTATACTACAAGTACAGGTAAAAATCTAAAGCCCATAAAAACATTCCATGTAAAAATAGGCCAAGTCTCGAAACTCTTTAACTGTAAAAAGTTGTGAGATATTACGTAGAGCCAAAGTTAGGCACTGTTATTAATCTTTATTTCCTTACTAAATAAAATTTTGAGAGTTGAGAATCACACAACTTTACCTCATTCATTAATTTTTGCATACCTAAAACTATTGACCATGTAAGATGTAGAACGATATGTGAAGTGAATGAAGAATGTGTAATATCTAAATACTCAAATAAATAAATAAATAAATATTAGAGGACAATCTTACACAAATCGAACTAGCCCCACAGTAAGCTCAAGAAGGCTTGTGTTATGGGTACTAGACGACGATATATTTAATAGATATAAATACTTAAGTACATAGAAAACATCAAAGACTCAGAAACAAATATTCATGCTCATCAAACAAATATTTGCCCTGACCGGGATTCGAACCCAGGACCGTCAGCTTCACAGGCAGGTGCACTACCCACTAGGCTAAACCGGTCGTCACACATATATGGATACAAAAATATATGACCGTTGGCCATGTTGCGGAATTTCATTGGAACTGCTTTCTTACATACATAGTAACTTTAATTATAGGTTGTCACTGTGGTGTAGAAGATTTTATCGAGGCGTTATAAATTAGGTTAAATTCTAAATTCAAACGCAGATACTTAAGCACCACTGTATTGTAGTTTTGTCCAAGTTGGGGAAAACTTCGTTTTTAGGGTTCCGTAGTAAACAAGGAACCCTTATAGTTTCGCCGTGTCCGTCCGTCCGTCCCCCGCTTTTCTCAGTAAACGTTAATACTAGAAAGCTGTATTTTGGCATGAGTAGGTATACATATCAATGACGCCGGCAAAAAGGTAGAAATTTTTTTTTAGGGTACCTCCCCTACATGTAAAGTGGTGGTTTAATTTTTTTTTGTTCTAAACCCTATCGTGTCTGAATCGTTGGATAGTTCTTTCAAAAATATTATAAGGTTTCTAAAAGCATTTTTTGATTCAAGAATCGGTTGGCGTGATATTAAGCTTTGAAGTGATAATTTTTGCTATGGTCAAGTGCCGTTAAGGGCAAAAATATGTATACAACACAACATCTCAAAAAAGTACATCATCAGAACTAAGATCAGTAAAAACCCTTCTACGGGTCCGTAATTCCGCATATGACCGGTGACGTGATGGACGGGCATTACGGGCAACTACGGAACCCTACACTGTGCGTGGCCCGACACGCACTTGGCCGGTTTTTTTGACCATGGTTTTCTACTATATCGCTTGACCGAATTATTATTTTTTGGTACCCATTAGAGGCATAATTTCTTGTTCTTTAATATGCTAGTAAGTAACTTAACGCGTTAACGCGCGTTCAAGAGACTACCCAACAACCTGCTGTTGGTTGCCCTGAAAATCAGCGTCATGATTTTCATGACAATCATGCATAATGCTGAGGGAAGCCCATTTTAGTAACTATTTAATACTTATTTGTGCCATGACATATTTTTATGTACGCGGACCATTGATTTAGGTTTACCAAATGATTTTTTATTTATTCTTCGTCGTTGTTTCACTAAGCAGCCCTTTGAGTAGCTTACGTAACTGTTATGCAACTAATTACAAACTAAAAAAGTTTTCGCGTTACCAGTTATAAACAAATCTTTTTGCCCGCCTTTGTAACTACATATGTTCTGTAACCGCTGCGAGGTGCTGATAGCATGCTTTGCAATTCTCCTCCATTCCTCTCTGACAGTCGTCTTCCTTAATCCCTATGCTTGCTTGTAGCGGACCATCTAAGTACAGATAAGAAATTTTTTTTTCGTATATTTCTAAATGTTAAAATGTTTTTCTTTAGAAATAAATAAGAGAAGTCGAAGTGTCGAAACCAGACGCGCCCTGGGTCTTCGAACTCAAGAAATTCCAAGTCTTTGCTCCACGAACTCATTAAACTATTCTCCGTGGTTTTTCAAAGAGGGCACATTCAAGTTCTTTTGTCTAAATAGAACTGCTTTGAACGTTGGAACCTCTTACCCTGCTAAGACCAAATTAAATTCTTGATGAAGTTGTGATGTTCTGTTATTTAATTTAGTATTTAACCGGAATAGAAAAAATGCATTCCACTATCGGTGCTTGCTTACTAAAGGTTAATTAGTAGTTTATGTGACTGGCGTTAAACACGAGTGTGGGTTTATGAAAAGAGCCGAAGGCAAGTTTCATAATAACATCACACCAGTGTTTTAATGCCTAATTATGTACAGTTACGTCACCGTCATCTCGACTGATATTAGAATAGAGGTCAAATTAAATCTCTTTGTTTTTCAAAGATGATGGAAATTTGAATGGAATAATATTATCGAAATCGATGTTATTATTTAGCAATAATCAGCAGTATATTTTTATGGCAGTCATAATGTGCGGTTCTTGAACGCATCATGGAGGGTTTATATTTGGATAAATAAAGGTATTTATTACTCCTAAGACTTTTTAAAATTTAGTTTGATAGAATTGGTTGGCCGGGTATGGAAGCAAGTGTGCCGTCCAACTAATTATTCCATAAATATCAGTTTTCGAGAAACTTTGAACTGATATTGGAAGTAAGTTTCCCTATAAGTAAAATAAGCTTTTCAAAATCAAACAATAATAAATCCTAATAATCCTATAAATATTATAAACGTGAAAGTTTGTGCGGATGGATGTACGTTCCGCTTAATCTCAATAACTACTGAACGGATCTCTATGAAACTTTCCAGTATTGTAGCTTAGACAACAAAATAGGACATAGGCTACCTTTTATCCGCGGGTAACACCGCAGGGCGCTGCTAGTATATATATATCTCTCTCATTTGTCCTTATAACGATATTGATATGGGTTTACTCATTGTTTTAGGTTAATAACTTTGGAGAGTTACTGTTTCTAAGAAAACGTTGAATAGTACTTATACCCGATGGTAATATTAGGTACGTACTTAGGCTTATATCTAACTTAACAAGTAGCCGGACTTGTCACAGTATTCACTGAAGCGGTGTATTGCATACGATAATCCAACAGATATATTTTAGTCGACCGCTTCTAATATCAAACACTTTAATATGTGCCCTCTTCCATGCACTGTGAGCTTATGTGTCAGAACCAGCGAGCAAATGATATTGAAATGGAATTGGGATGTAAAAGCGGTCAACTGGATTGAAGGTTATCTGTAGGTAGCAACATACAAGGATACAACTCGTAACAGACATTCCAAGCCGCTGGTTCGGAGTAGAGATAACAATCAACTTAGTCCGAGTCATGACCAGGAGGCTTACCATTAACCGGAAGTGTTGGATACTTAAAAGGAAGGATAATGCAACTGACAATTTAATTCCAGTTCCTCTAAACATCAGTGCTGCTGGCTCAGGTCACACTTGGCTATAAAGCAAATAAAGTGCTTACAACGAAAACTTATCTTCAAAGATTTTAGTCCATACGCCTGCGTTACCTTTCGTCTGAATTCTCTATTTGGAACACCTGTCGGGATTATAATACCTCTTCGAGGAACTTGTTGCTATCCTACCTGAAATGTAGATAGATCAAAATAAACTTTTGCGGAATATGCCCAGATATGCGTAGATAAAGGGCAACACAACGGTCTCAAACATACAGAAATAGTCTGTATATTTGAAACCGTTGTCATCACAGAAGACTTTTGAACAATTATTTAAGAACTAATTCTTTTTATAAACCTAAAACTAAACTAGATGCACCGATGTATTTATATGAAGTATTTTTTTATCAACCTGCGGCACCTCTGTTATACATAATTTCCGGCTTTCGCCACAACGGCGCTTCCCGACGGCGGGGTCGACCTGTAAAAATCCAATTCCCTCAACTCGAAAAAACACTCTGAAAGAAGGTTTCGCGGGCAAACATCGCCAGCCTCGCCTTTGCCACGCAATAAGCGACGGTTATCGAATTATATATCGACCATTTCCAACTAATTCGAAGCCCGTGCCTCCCCTCCAGTCCCTCCTTTCCCCTTTCCTCGCTCCCGCAACTCTAAGCTCATTTCCTGTGCGCCGCCTGGTTGTATTAATTTTAAATTAAGTACGGATTAAGCGGTGCGAGCTGTCGAATGCTATGTAAGCAAACGTTCCCGGCACATATCACGGTGCGAGGCGAGCGCGCGTGCCAACTGCTTAATTGCTATTTGTTTTTCAGTGAAGTCACAACTGTAACTTGTGACGGATTAGAAGACCGTTACGTGGATTAGTTTAGTAGCGCTAGATAATGCAATGTCCCACTCCTGGTCATAACATTTCCAGTATGAAAAGCTTATTTTTAACACTCCGAAATGTCAAAAAGGGTAAGAGTTTTTTTACGGTTATAAAGAGGTTTAATTTCCAAATTCAGCTTAACGCTGCCTAACGATGAGAGCGGCAACGTCGCCCGGAAGCGACACGAAGCGGCAGCGCCGCCCCGGCATCGATCATGGCGCACCACGCACACACGCAACCACCCCACGTAGATATAACACACAGACGATTTCTCGGTCTTGAGGTGTTTTTTAATTGCAATTGCTTCCTGGTCGTCGATAAATGTTTTGAAAGATATTCGGGGATTGCCAGACCTATTCCATTAAGGTTCGGTTTAAGATAAAAACTGGCAAAAGAGACCTAAAGTTTGCACTTCACATATAGTTACTGGCCAGCAGATAAATTACAGTGATGTTTTACTTATTAAGCGTCAAGCTTAGTTTTTCTTTTTCTTTGAGACAGTTGGGCAGTCTATATGTCACTCTGTTAAACTAACGGCGGCAGTGCATGCTGTGCATGTTGTGGTGTAGAGTAGGTGTACCTAAAACCAATCTTAACTGACCGCCACTGGAGTGTGTTTTTGCTTACATCTGACGTAAGCACATGAGCGCAATACCCAGAAACACGCATTGGGAGCATTCATTTATTTTTTAATTGGTTTTACTCAATGGCCGTAGCACTGCGCTGTGCTACGCCACACGTAGCGCTACGCCGCTAGAGGTAAATCTATTGGAACATACGAGTAACACGGTATTTTCCTGATAGTCATTCAGCATTTTTTTATTAAACGTCAACGCTTTGTTAGTATGAAGTAGGGAAATAATGTGTGACGTCATGAATTACTATGATCATACAGCGTCCTCTTTTAAATCTTTATGCGTATAAAATCTTCAAAATATCTAAAATAAATTAAAGATTGATGTTATCCGAGTAAAAACAACCTTGAATTATGGGAAGTAAAAAAAAATAGAGGTCATGTCGACTACAATGAGATGTGTCTCCACTTTTGAACTTTACAACAATAGTTCCGAGGTGGAGTTGGTAAATCTCTTTGTACGTGCATATGCGATTGTGCATTTCTTGTGCAATAAATGACGTTTCTAATAACAGTTGTGTTCGTTTGTGAACATCAGACTCCGAGCCCGGCCAGCGTCCAGCGACGGGGTTCCGCCCGCGTCAGGCAATATTGGCAGGCTTTCATTAAACGATGCGGTTCTATCACGAATTACGCCTCCATGTAGGTACATATAATGACCGTGGGCCATGTTGCGGAATTTCATTGAAAGTAATTTCTTACATTGGTACATACAATTTTAATCATAGGTTGTCACTGTTGTTAGTGTTACTGTAGCGGTTTAGGTTAAGTGTTGAAATAATAAATAACAAAAAATTACCAAAACGATTCATTGTCAAGAGCGGAACATTATTAACAATGTCTATAATAAAATGCTGGGAAGAAACGCTCGCGAAATGAAACTATTCTGATATAAAGCTGTTGCCATATGAAAGAGAATAATAACGCCCTCTTGACAAATTCTCATATATTTCTGGCGGCCAGCGCACGAACCTCCGAGTTTGTTTTCCGAAGCTCCGAACGGTTGCAGTAATCGCGCGGCCGCATCAGCCGGCTCAAAGCGAATAGGCGGCAGATCCTATCGCCAAAGCGAATACTAAAACCTAACTCATTACTCAGGCTCCATCCAGATTCGACGAATTTACATTTAGGTTCTGGATGCTTTGAGCTCCATGTTATTAGGTAGTCGCAGTCCGCGGTAGTACTTCCTGTCGTTTCCTATTGCTTATATACAGGGATAGGTGAAATTGGTTTTCGGTCTAAAACTAAATTTGCGAAGAAATCTGCATGAAAATTATTAGATACCGCTTTCTGGTGTGTAATGTTAACTTACTTCATAAATAAAGGCTACCTCCCCGGAACCGGAACGGTTTATTATTTAAATAGGCTACGTACCACTTACCTAATTACGCCGCTGCTCTTCCGCACATTGAAAAAGAACCTTTTTGGACCTTAAAATAATGCTATAAAATATGAACCTGACAAATTATAGATTTGCCCTATGAGCTATGGTGAGTTCAGATATGGCTGGCTAGGTCAAACATGCTCTTAAATACTCTATTGCATGCGTTTGCAAGGCTCTAATCATTCCTGTCCTTTTGCACGGAGCGGAGACATAAATGGTGCCTTTACAAATCAGACATAAGGAGACTAGACACTTATCACCTAAGATGCCTGAGACATATCTTTATCAGCTAAGCTACTCGCACTCATTCACGTCACACACGCACACACCACACCCCTACTCACATACACACTCACACATCTTCACACATATTACACACAAACACTTTTACTTAGTTTATTAATTTTCATGTTTTATACTCATAAGTGCTACAAATGGTGCATTCCAAGATACAGGCTCGCCTAGTTTGGACTGCACCAGAAATCCCGTGTAACCTGTTGTATCATTTGTGTTAGAATCAATAAATTTACTCTATTTACTCTATATACTGAAGATCAAGTGACAGGCCCGCGTTCCAAATTCCGAAGTTCTGTGTCGCTGCGGGATATTCGGTATGGAGCTATAACCTACCTAAATACATTACATACTTAAATTAATAAATAATATATCTTTTCACAAGTTTGGTATTCAAACTCGTGCAGTAAGTTGCAACCTTGATAAATAATTTGAATGATATTTGCGCCGCTCGTCTTTTTTATAAAGATCCATTCGGCCTCAAAAAATAGTTACTATTGATGACATTTGGTCTAATTTCTAACGGATTTATATAAACACCGACCTTAATGAGCTAAACACTCAGTAATTACTCACAACCACTTACCTACCGCCATTACATTCGGTATATTATCTGGAGAAGCGACGATCGACCCTTGTACTTATTATGAAGCTCACTTAAATGTTTACGGCCCTCAGCCTCAGTCGAGTTTCGAGGGCGCAATTTTGGGAACGCATGAACGCTCCAAGCATTAAAACTTTTAATATTTCATTTAGTATGAATTGGCTTACATGCGATAGTAAGATTATACTTAATTTATAGAGATGTTTTACCTGAGTATGTGGTGTTGTGTTCCTGGTTGGTAAGTAAGGTCACCAGAGCTCCCGAGGCCGCCTTGTGTTGATAATCAGGGACCGGCTACTAGTTGCCAACACAACAAATCCTCAAGTCAAGAAGAGTCGGCAATACACTTGTGATTCTTCTGGAGTCTCGAGCGACCGGCAACAGGCGGCCCGCGAGCCTCCTTACTGACAACTGACAATATGGTACCTTTTGTCTGATAGAGTAGCCACAATTTTGTTTGCTACTATGTGGCCTTTCTATTTGCTTACCATCAATGAGGCCGAAGCTTGTCGTTGCCTTTAAAAAAAAACGTAGATAAGAGACGAATGAATACTATTTCACGAGTTTCAGTTTTTGATAGGTAGTGAAATTAAAATTCAGAGTAGGTATTCTTACTCTTATTGTCAATTTGAACAACCAAGGATAAAAAATCGTATATTCGTCTGTATTCTAAAATGAGTGTCAGTTTCCGTATGATAATAGGTAATAATAATAATATATTTTGTGTCGATCTTGCTCCAATGATAGTTGCAGCACGATGGCTCGCAGTTCGCGCGGCGGCGTGGGCCTCATGCTGGGGCGCTGACTCCGCGGAGGGTCGCGCTGGGGCTATTGATCTCTATTAGCGCCCGGTTTGACGCTATGCCTTACACTCGCAGGCGCTAACGAATGATTAACCCCCTTATTCATAAAACTTAACAGAGGTTTCTGCTGACTGAAATGTGTTTTGTCCCTTTCTCATAAACATAAATGTCAAAATGACAGATTTGGACAAACGAATTTTAGCGGCAATTTAACTAGTCGAGTCAGTTAAGTCAAGCTGATCCAATTTGCAGGCATTCAGATGTTAGTACTGTGTAGGTTTTGAGTAAAACGTGTCACACACAGCAGTGGCCTGCGCGGTGGCGGCCTGTTGTACACTATGACAATCCTAACATTCATTCAGACACACGCGATGCGGCCTTGATTGTCATAGTGACAACTGGCTTAATAGATCTCAAAATTTTAAACCAGTTTCAAAATGTGCGTGCGGGAACCATGATCAGCTGTCAATTGTTAGACGGAAAACCTTCTGTACATACGTAAGTACATATTACTTGTTCTCCGTTATTAAGCTATAAGCTTATACCTATTACCACTACTACCATTAAGCTTATACCTATGCTATTACGTCAGATGTGAGCGGAAACAAACTGGCGGCGCGTTCATAGTTAAACATTGGTTTCACTATAACACTGTTACCAAAACAGTGTTTATCTCTTACTTACTATGTCTTATTTTGAATGCGTATGAATGACATTCGTTTGGAAATTTTGGCCGGACTGAAAAAGTTTTAAAGTCCCAAATATAATCAAGTACAGTCGGCCTCATGTTTAAGTAGCTGGACTTTTCATAGGGGCTTGGCAGTTTGACCCGTTCGAAATTTAGTATGACTGTTTTGTATGACACATGACATTAAAGCGACACGATACATATGTGTCAAACCCCTTATGAGGCCGACCGTACCTACACAAGTACCGTATCACAGTCTACATAATAAAACTAAAACAATATATATATACTTGTCGTATACGTACGGGATCATTTTATCGAAGTACAAGATCACTTGCGATTTTCCGTGTCACTTTTGTAGCAACAACCGAATTCATACCCTAATTTGATAAAATAAATATGTATATAGCTCGTCACAAAGTTTAGCAAAAATTATTGGTAAAACTGGTGTTCCTCTCAGTTTACGGGGCGCTCTTCCGGAATACAAATTTGTCGAACGGAAGTTTACGATACGAAATTATTGTTAGTAAACAAACACCCGTGCTGCCTTTAGCATCAGGTGCGGCAGTTAGAGCAAAACCAATATTAAACTGAACGCGCCTCCAATCAAACCTTAGTAATCTTATTATTACAAAAGTTTCAACATCACTAAATTTTTACTTTAAGTGCCATTCCGTAACTTACGCACGTAGCGGAGATTTGACGAACAGCGCAAGTAAAATCGAGGACGCCACAACAAGATATTGGGTATATTCAAACCAACCTACCGTTGTGCGGGAAAATAAATATAGGTACAGTCGCCATCAGATATATCGGAGCGAACAAGGTGCTCACAAATATCTGAACACGACTCTATTGTCAAGGCGTTAAAGTGCATGTTCAGATATTTTTGAGCACCCTGAAGAGTACAGATATATTTGATGGCGACTGTACATACTGCAGTACAATTTACTTTTTAATATGACGTATGAATTTTATTGGTATCATTTCAAGTTCTCTTGGACTATTAAAAAAAAGATACAGTATAATTTTTAGAATCATTGTTGCCTCAATTAAAAGAAATTGTCATTTATAATATATTGTGATGATTTAGTAAATATTCATGTAGTGACAGCAAGTTACAAATGTAAACATGTAGCTTTTCACATTTCGTAATCGATAGGTAATAGAAGTGGGAACCTGAGGCTTAAGGGAAGGCCATTCCAGTGCAAATGACCCCCTCCAACACGCGTGAGTTAGCAATTAACAATCCCGCTCTCTACGGAAGATCGTCGCGTAATTTCGTAAATATTTAGTACATTTTAATTGATTTTGTAACACTGGATAACTAAAAATCAATCCGGTTATTTAGAACAATAAAAAAGCTATCCTTTTATAAAACAAAATATATCACTGTCGTTGACAATTACGAAATCTGCAGCATTAAAGTTTATGTTTTCAATGATATTTAGGTTTTGACACAGTTACCCAGGCATTTTCAATACTTTGTTCGGTTATTTCATTTCTTTATTATTTTTCGGTTCACAATAATTTTTGTACAGTGTAATTCAAATTTCAGTATTTTCGTCAAATCTCTGAATGGGCCTTGCCTTATATTCCGTGCACAAGATCTTATAGCGCCACAGTCGTAGCCGATAACATGCGAAAACCTGTATGTATATTGTATAATATGTAGAGTAAGCGCCTGCGAGTATGAACAACGACCCTTAACACTAAAACTCGTAGGTTTTACCCGTCACTAGACCCGACGGCGGCGCGTAGCGGCGGCTACGGGCTACGAGCACAAGGTGCTACGCAGTCCCAGCTACGGCCCAGCTCGACTGCCTATAGGCCCTGCCGATAAGCTATTCTACAATCATATTATACTGGATCTCATTATTTGATTTGTTCAGACGGTCTTGACAGCCCTAACAATATTCTATCAAGCCAAAAGAAAAATGAATTCATAAAACAATATGCTTAAATTCGGCCAATTACATGGGCAATTATCAAGATAGCTGCCGGACAGCAAAACAATTTAAAAAATGAAAGCGAGCACAAAAGCTGCGGCCGCAGCTGTCATTGTGTCGAAACGAAAATACCGAATGGCTGAATTAAAAAAATAGAAACAATATGCGGCCGTGACAAACGAGTGCCCCCGAGCGGGCAAGTGCACCCAATTCTTCGCCGACCCGCAGCCGCCGAGTTTTCTATGCGCGCCCTAAAACAGTGCGAAATCGAAATTCACAGCGCATTTCATTTTTTGTCAAACCTTCGGCATTATCGGCTAACAGGCTGTCGCGGGCCACAAAGCCTGCTGATTACCGGCGCCGTAGGAACTCCTCGTCATTATCTCCCGCCCACCCTGTTTATTTTTCTGAGATAAAGATTAGCCAGAGTGGCGCGCGATTGGCGGGGTGGGTCGCTGGGGTGCGCGGGGGCGGGGCGGGGCGGGGCCGCGGCGGGCCCGCCCCGGCGGCGCGGGCGCGGGCGCGCGCTGAGTGTGCCGCGGTCGCCGGCCCGACGCGTCGACTCCGTCATGAGGCAGCCTGCGACGTGAGCCTCCGCCATGCTCGACATTAAAAGCTCCGCCGACTACCTCAGTCGGTCGGGCACCTTTACCAACTTCTCTATGCTGTTTGCGGGTGAATATTCATTATTATAATTATCCGATAAGTGACGTGAGTGAAGTGTTTGTTTGTGCTGTGTTGTGACTAAGGGTTTCGTTGAAAATGTCTCAGAGTAATCCTTTGGCAACGTTCACAAGCTCTTCGTTACCGTCTGTATACCTTATTTATTGTTGCTTAATATTAAATTAATTATACTTAAGTAATTATTTTATATTATATTTTTGTCAAGCTAAGTATATAATTGACTTTTTTATTTATTTAAATATAGCGTAAAACTGTTGATTTTTGAGAAAATTAATATTTCAGGTTAGAAAATATTATTGCGATTAAATCATAACATTAATATCATACATATGTCTTTAACATATTCGGATAGCTGTTAGTCCTTCTATTAGTATAAATTTAACTTACTGAGTAGGTATTTTTTATGAGTATATACACAATGTAATTACCTACCCATGTCCATGTTTCTTCTACTTGTATACCTACCTGCGTGAAAACTCAGTAACTAGGTAGGTAGACTTCTCTTTTGTACACGATTTTTATTATTATTTGTTTTTTATTTCCTCCTTTAATTTTGGAATATCAGCACCAACCAAGTACATATGTATTATATTTTATTGATGTTAACCATAGAAAACCATAAAGTTAATTATTTCTTGCCAATGTAAGTTACCTTCCCCTTGTACTCTGGCTAGCTAATTCACGTCGTGATATTTCTTCAGTGGTTAAGACTCGGATTAGGCATATTTAGTGGTACATATATCGAGGAACATTGTACTACTCAATCTTTACTTTTTTTTATCGGCATGAGCATCTAACAAATAAAGATACTACAGAGCATTTATATAGAAGTCACTTTTGACACATGACAGCATAACGTAAACTTGCACGTTTTATAGCACAAAAAAATAAAATATTCACTAGATTTTAAGCTATGAAACTATTTGTAAATCATAAATACTTACATGTTAACACCATATACATGGAAGTTATATATTTTTTAATATAATTATGTAATAAAAAAACGTTAGTGCAGTAACCCGTTCCGTACCTACCATCGGTAAAAATTTGCGAGTGAATCGGTAATCGATCTATTTGAAAATGGTTACCGAATGACACAATATTTGGAATAAAAAGGGTATAATATAGTGCGCTTTTCAAGTTTCTCTCGTTGCATTTGTTTGAGATTGCAAAACGATAATCATATCGCTCATAATCGGTTAATGTACCAATTTTTTTTGTACCAATTAATTCAATTTAGCCACATCATTTTTTTGTTATTTCACATTGGAAAAAGTGACTTCTAACGGCAAACGCTCTGTAATGCAATTTATTACGTACATGTCACGATTATGTACCTCTGTTAATATTTTTCATTACTTACCTCCCAATTTCTTAGTTATGGGTGCGTATGGTTACCCGACTTAAAGTACTAGTTACAATTATTGTCTAGCTTTCAACCATGTGAGGTGTCAAAACTATCAAATTACATATGAAAACACAGCTTCGCACATCTTTAGTGGATGTTCACCCTAAAGAACTTGACAATATGAGATTTACATACTGTAGACTTTATATTGTCCAGTAACCTTGTCGCCTGAAAGTACGGGGTAGGTACACGGAGAGAAAAATTTACTAGAAACAAGTAAAAAATATTAATCATTAGTAAAATTTTAGTGAATCCCAGGACAAGGAGATTATACTAACGGTTATAAACCAGTTTTACTAATAGTATTTACTAATACCAATAAAATTGTCCTATTTGGAAATACAATACTGTTTACTAAAAACAAGTAACTTTTATTTGAATCCAAATAATGTAACATACTTGGTTTTAAAAAAATCTTGTTGGAAAAACAATACTGTTTACTAAAAACAAGTAAACTTTTACTTGAATTCAAATATGTAACATACTTGCTTTTAAAACTGTCTTTTTGGAACAACAATACTGTTTACTAAAAACAAGTAAACTTTTATTTGAATCCAATAATGTAACATACTTGATTTTAAAACTGTCTTTTTGGAACAACAATACTGTTTACTAAAAACAAGTAATCTTTTATTTAATTTCAAGTAACCATAATAGCAATGTACAGATGCGTCCGTACCTGGGGCGCTACCGCGAACAGCAAACGAAGTTTTCCCTCTCTTTCGCACTTGCAAGTTTGCACATAAGTGAGACAGAGAGGGAAAACTTGGTTTGTGGTTCGCGGTAGCCCCTCTGAGCCTGATCCATACGCTATCGAAACACACTACACATATTTAGATCTTGTAAGAAACGATCACTTCTTACGTGATCTAAATTTGCGTGGCACGCTCCAATCGCGCTTGGACTGCTTGGATCAGGTACAGTTGCATCTGTAAATTGCAATTATGGTTACATACATGTCACTGTCCCAATTTTACAGGTTTCTGTTATATTTTTAACATAGTTAAAATTACACTTAGTGTGACACATTATGTCAAATTTAAATTTGTTAAAAGTGAAACCTAGAACTGTAATATTGAGCTAGTGAAGTAGCAAGTATCACTTGCTTTCTTCAGTATGCACATTTACAGGGTACAAGGAGTTAATTCTTTATATTTTTACAGTTACTCTTCAAATAATAGGAAATGATAAATTAAATCTAAGTAAGGACTATACGAATGTAACAAAACTTTAATGAAAGAACTAGTAGCTGTAAAAACAAAACAGGTTTACACATTTTAAATAAAATATCAAGTATTTAGTAATTAAGTATCTTTATTTAAAGTTAAATGAAATCAAACATTGGCAAATTGAGACAAATACAAAACTTAGCAAAACATACAGAATCATCATTTATGAATGAATGAATGAATGAAATCGTTTATTCACAATGAACATATGGTAACATAAGGTCTTAGATTACAAGCATTGTTGAATTCCCATGATATATTCAGTCTAGGTAGACGTGTGAAAACAGTTGTCAGTGATTGGATCACTCAGTCATTATTATAATAATTCGATTTACAGGGTTAAATTAATTTAACATCAATATTCTAATCTATTGTTACATTTACACAAAGTCACAGTCAAGAGGCCACCGTGTGGTCACATAAGTAGACACATCAGGCATGACATTAATATGATTTGGTACCACATAAGTAGACAAATCGTGAGAGTCAGGATGGCGGGTGTACCTAAACAAATATGTAAATAAAGTGTACCAAAAATTTGTACTGAATTTGTACTATTTTGTACCTCTTTAGAAAATTGTACCCTTCCGCATTTAAAGTTATTACAAAGTGAAGGTACACCCGCCATCCTGACAGTCAGGATGGCGGGTGTACCTGGGAAAATTATGATCCTACCAATTATCAACCAATGTTAATATCTCAATTTTTTGTACCTTTCAAAGCTTTCTAAGTATTGGGAGAAACCCCACGACTTTAACAAGTCCGACGTTAATAAGTCCATGCCCCACCACAGCACCCCGCAATTTTTTTATTTTGGCACAATCACAAAATTCACAAGTTGATATATTATCACAGACTACTTAGGATATTATTCAATTGTTTCGCCGCAGAGGTTACAAGCAAAATGGACGAGTCAACGATGGATACGGGGCACGCGAGCGGGGGAGGGGCGGCCGGTGCGTTTACGAATCTAGTTATTAGTACACTTTACTAATATCTATAAAGCTATTTTATTATTTACGGAAAGAAGTATAAAACTCATAGGAATAGGAAAGGGATTTGTTATTACAAGATTACCAATGATGGAAATCAGAATTGATTTTTAATTATTAGTATTCATTTGTAATCACCGACATTAGTATATCCCATTTGTATTATCTAGTAATCTTTACATACTGGTGCTAGTACGCCATTTATAAACCCAAGGAGAGTTTTATAGAATTTAAAGAACTCTAGTTATTCCGAGTAAAGAATATTAATTTCAGGATGAAGTAAAACCGTTTTGTATTTCCTATACTATGAAATTAATAAAATTTCCTTGAAATTATATTATTTACTAATGCCTAGAAAAAAAATGTAAAAATTAATAGAATTTGATATTCCCTTCTTTTAGATATCAGGTTATTAATACGAACAAAATTTTTTCTCTCAGTGTACTTTACGTCAAATCCGGTAAATCTGATTTTTTGAATTGAATAATCCAAGTTTGTAACCTCGAGCGCCGAACGCAACTTTGTCAAAAATCAATATTAACCTGTTAAATGGTCTGTAGCACCACTCTGAATTCCTCACCTTCTATACGAAGCGTAGGTACCCTGTAGGTAATGCAATGCCTTGACATTGCTACTCCGAGTACGGTGTCCGTAGACCCTTAGTATTTTCCTCGTAAATATGTTCCTGCTTGTAATCTAATAGAACATGAAATATCTAGACGTTTCCTCCACTTCCATGAATGCCTTTCACATGAGCTACCTGTAATATCTAAATTATGGAGGTGATTAAAGTGTTGGCTCCTGTTTTTATTCCTTGAATGAATGAACGATTGTTTTATTCACAAGATCATGCAGTATACCACAGTTGCAGTTCCAGTCCGGTATATTCAGCCATTTCAAACATGTGAAAATTATAATATTACATAAATAATAACGCAAATCGATCAATGACATAACAGATTCATGCATATAAAGTCGTATTAAAATAATTGACGTCATAAAGCTAGAGTACCTTCCTAGTATTAACAAAATAAAATGTAAGATGAAAGTCAATCAGGATAAATTAAAGAATAAATTATTAATACTAAAGTCAAATTGATAATACTACATTCATTAGTTAAACAAAAATGTCAAAACGTATGTCCGAAAAGTACCTTTACATTTTAATCAGTTATCTCATAAAATGTTATCATTTTTAGGGTTCCGAAGCAAAAAAAGCAAAAACGGAACCCTTATATCGGCATGTCTGTCCGTCCGTCCGTATGTCACAGCCGATTTACTCGGAGACTATAAGTACTACAATTAATAATTTGGTAGGAAGGTGTATTCTATGTACCGCTATATAAAAGTGATGTGAAATTACAAAAAAATATTATATTAGGGAGGGCACTCCATACATGTAATCGGTGGATAAAAAAAAATTCAATGCAAATAGTCTTGTTAAAAATAATATGAAGGTTTCTAAAACACTTTTCCAATTAAGGCAACCTTTGGTCAGATATTAGCTGTCCAAGTCATAAAAAGTGTGCCCCCCTACCCCCATAAATTTCCAAACTAAGAAGTTTAAAATCTGAAAAAAATTTTGGTGGTGTGTGTTTATAAATACTTTCAACGATTTTTGGTTTGAACAGGGTTGGTTTTACGGTTTTTGAGTTTTCGCTGAAAAACTGTCTTACCCGAACAAAAGGTCGTAAGTGCCTTGTTCCCCATGAAGATACAACCTTTTTAGATTCAATGTGCTGGATAGTGGTTTTAAATGTATACTAGTAGGTGTTCGCACGGAACCCTTCATTTTGCGTGATCCAACACGCATTTTTTCTTAAATTCTTGACCTGATACTGTCTTCAATGATGCCGGTAGTTTATTATAGATTTTTACGCACATCTTGGTTGTAGGGTACGTAGTCCTGGGGCTGGCTTATAGGTATGTTAAGTCCTAAACATCTCCGGATTTACCAGACTTTTTTTTAGAAGCGGCCCCTACTTGGTTCGATTTCGATCCTAGGGGGCGCCGAGCAGTGCCGAACGCCACTCGCCGCTTACTGGTGGTCGCTAGGGTAATGATTTCCACACGGGCGCTACATGGGCTAGAGACGCCTCTGCCAGTAATTTTATCGTAGTTGCTTCTTCATCGTTGTATTTTATATGTAGGTAGATTTGTGACGGGGATATTCTTGGTGGCATGAGCACATACCGTAATACCTGTACTTAAGGTCTACTGTCCATCTAATACACACATGGACTTCTATTGAGCCACAGTGCCCCTTTTCCATTATATTGTTACCTTGTTTTTTGTCATCATCCACCTTCGTGATTCTTATGTGATAGCATATCATATTTGGGCCCAGACGCAATTTTGTCGTAGCTTAGTGCCTGTTACTACCTACTGGCTTGAAATCTTCGTTTCTTATTATTTCTTCTTGGCCGTTAGAAGAATTTTTACAACTATAAATTTATTGGTATGACCGTGGAGAATATAGACACATAGATTTCGTTTTATTCATATTCCTCTATTAATTTAAATAGTTATATAAAAACTATATGGACAAAACATAAAACCATTATAATTTAAATTATTCTAACGTTTCTATATTACTTTTTTTGTTATTTATATTATTCTAACATTAGAGACTATGTATGTATTTATACATATATATATTATAGGGCCCGGAGAAACTAATATACATTTCCAGATACGTGCCCATGGGTCTGTTGCACAATGTTACCGTTAGTATGTCACAAAACGCCATAACACTTGTATTATACATCATTTGATCTCTCTATTTGCTATTCCATTTTGTCGTACTCGTAAATATGTCAAGAATTCATACCTTGTGATAGGATGCTCAGCATATAACACAAATATAATACAAGAAACTTAGAGCTAGATTTATTCAGTACTAAATTTGAAAAAAATAATCGTGTCCTCATTGAATATTAATGCTGAGTAACAAATAATAGTGTTTTGAATACATGTGTTGAATGGTATTCTGGCCTGTTATTGTATTTGTAATGAACAGCTTTCTTTTGCCAATTTTTAACTTTACTTTTAGTTCCCTTAAACTTATTTCATATATTTTAGATCCCTTGAGCTATTTTGTTTTTATTCATTCTCACACTTCACTCATTGTATAATTTAAAGCTTATTGTTTCACAATAAAATGTAATTTAAAAAAAAAACAATACAAATGGGTCATGCTTATGCTTATTGGCAAAATAAAACTGATTGAAGTCGGTGTGTGAAATAGAAGATGCTCAATTATGACTATGTAAAGAAAAAAGTGCAAATGTCATTAAAATAGGTTTCGTAATGGTTATTTGTGACAGGAACTCATTTGTCTTCAGTTAATTCTTTATTTTTGACTGTGACTGTACCTGAAACACTGCTTATTTATGAGTATGAAATTAAAAAAGTGCAATCGTCAACGAACTAAGTTTCGAGATGATCATTTTTCACAGGCACTCGTCTATCTTTATTTTTGACCTTGACTGGAACTGAAATATTTATTTATTACTATGCAAAGAAAAACGTGCAATCGTCATTAATATAGGTTTTGCAACGATTATTTGTGATAAGAACTCATTTCTCTTTATGCATTAAGCATTATTTTTCACTGTGACTGTAACTGACGCGTGATAGTAGATTTAATGAAGCGACGCAACTAATTATTGTCAACAAGTACACTTCTTACTAATGTGCATAACTCATAATATAATATTCCATAAAATACCTACGTCCAATGTCCAAAATTTCATGAAAAGTTTCGTTTTAAGTTAAGTGTGGGAGAACAGTAAAGAAAAAAGTTGCCGTAAGCAAGATTTGATTTAAATAAATGATGATTTTCAAAAGCTTATTTTTTTTTAAATAATGAATATGGACTGTTGTATCCTATAAATATACAATGTGCGATGGCAAACCTTGACTAATTGCTGATATGCAGTTATTCGGTAATAGTTTGTTATCGGTTTGCCTTTTAACATAACAGTAACATTGAACACCTATTTTATTGATAACTATAAATTTATTATGCCTTATTCAGCCACGTCGAATCTATCTTATCGTCGCCTTGAAAATGTTTTATCGCTTTATTTGCCATAAAGTTTCATATACTGAATGGAGTCGGCAAATGGCTTCAAATGATACAAAGAGGCATTAGAGGCTCGAGGTTCTCAGAGGTGTCAATAGCCACGAGGGGTCGCGAGCACTCTCAACCCTCTCCGAGCCGACGGCGGCGGCAATTGCCGTGAGCTGCGCATTTCGCCGTAATCGACGCCCTAGACGCCGCCGTCAATATTCGCTGGTCTCAATCTTCACAGGTCCTTTAAGGTCCCCAATACCGTAATTAAATTGTACAATACTTATATAAACCTAACTGTACCTAATAGTTATTTGTTAAGTATTTGCTTTCGTTTAATTAGCACATAAGCGATTTTCTGTTACACTGAAAACTCGTGTGGGAATAAATAAATAATCTTCATCCTCCTAGCGTCTCATAGTTGCATCCTGAAGTATTCTCGGGGTCCGCTATATAATTCCAGGTATTTACAGAAGCGACTGCCAAAAAAAAAAATCTATAACAACTTTAATAATTACTCTTTAAGGGGACGTTATTCGAAATCGTACTATTTTTCATTCAATATTAAACAGCCAAATACTTACTCACTTTTTTGATGAGATATTGAGATATGTTATAGTTTAAAAGTCTTACTATATATTTTTACGGGTCGATATTTAAAACTTTGCTCGATCATTTCACACCATGAAAACAGGAAAATTTAGATCTTATTGCGAGTCGTGTATATAATATATATTATGCAACTGGTGTATAAGAAGGGTATAAAAAGGTGAGTGGTGTGGGTTGCGATGTGAGCCTTAGCGAACATCGCAAGTAAAGACACCACGAGCCTTTTTATACCAGTTATACACTGTGGCATACAATATTTTTTCTACGACTCATTTCAAATAAAAAGTAAGTATTTTTCAGACTTTTCATGCGCCATTTTTTCCCTTAGTAATTATGCAACTTACCTACGCAATTTCTTCACTAATGCTATATAACTTCTTCATGGATTATTAAAAGAATCAAAGTACCTACACATTTTCTTCATGAACACAAAACGACAACGAACAACAAACGTTTTATTTAAGTAATATAATCATTTATAAGCTTGAATGTTTTCGTTTTCAATTAAGAATTTGGTGGGAAATCAAAAATATGACACTTTGTTTTTTTTTAATTTGCTAGACTTGGCATCCGCCATAAACTGAATCCAAATCCGGATCGAATCTTAACTGTTTCGTTTCGTAAATATATCCGAAAATAGATAAAAGTTGTTAAACAACGCAAAAAAGATGATAAATGTATGTATTCATATTAGTAAATAATATATTATGCATTAATTTATTCGTAAAAATTATTGCAAAGTTGCGTTAAGTTGGCAGCACTGATTTTAATCATAAAAGTTTAACTTGAACGCACCGAAGAATGACTATTAAACATAGTAGGTATTTGTAGTAGTCTGTGGCACCCAACTTTGCTTTTATTTTTCATTAAAGTAGGATAAGGAGTGTGTTTTTGGGCAATAGACTAGATAAACTTTTTACAGAATAAATAAGGTACGTATTTATGTTACAGTTCATGATTGCGTAAGTCGCGAAAAAAAGTACAAGAGTAGAAAAAATACATGAAACTCGAATGAAACATGACAATAGATCAGAAACGATGTGAAGATTTTTTACAGCTAGTTTTTTTTTTAAATGGTTTTACATTCAATAAAACTCAAATTATCTAGGAAAGCGACATGCACGCCTCATTTTAGTAGACAGATGGCTATCAGATCTCGAGCTGGACGGACGTCTGTCGTAATTTTTTCATTTTGACATCAGTTATGATAGTAACATTTTCAGGGTAAATTACTGGCGTGTCATATCGATGAATAAACGTTAACCGCCTTATTCATAAAACTTAACAAACCCTGCTAACTAAAATATTCTTTGTCCCTTTCTCACAAACGTAAATGTCAAAGTGACAAATAAGGACAAACGAACTTTAGCGGCTAGTTAACTAATATAGGTTTGATAGACGTTTATGAATAAGGGGGTAAAAATTTAATTACAATTCGGGATAGTAGAAAACACAAAATTTGCTTAATAAGTCTTATCATTATAGCAGTTTTTTCATAATTTGCTCTTTTGACCCGCTCTTCGTACTAAAAGTTTGATAAAATATTAATATACTTAGTGTGCGGATTTTCTTTTCATTACATAGGTAACACATCCTCCTTTTGGATGCATAGCTGAATTGAATGTGGACGTCGCAAAATGTGCACTAATGCAAATCGCAGAAGGTGCAGATCGTAAAACGAGCAGGTCGCAAAATGTGCAATTCGTAAAATGTGCAGATCGCAAAATGTGCAAATCGTAAAATGTGCAATTCGTAAAATGTGCAAATCGTAAAATGTGCAAATCGTAAAATGTGCAGGTCGCAAAATGTGCAATTCCTAAAATGTGCAGGTCGCAATATGTGCAGATCACACTATACTCGTACACGCGAATCCGATCCGCCGTCGACATCCGATGGATTACGCTACGAGTTAAAAATTGTGAATAAGAAGTCTTCTTGAATTCTCTTCACCCGGACGGGTCACGGGTGTTTAATACCCGAGCGAAGCTGATTCCCGCAGATCCGGACGTGAACTTAACCTGGACCTTAACCTTTTCCTAGAAGAAACGGTTCTTGGCGGGCCCGTGTAGTTCGGATTGTTAGTACTACTTCCAAATAAGAAGTTTTAACTTACGGAGGAACAGTAACTGTCAAAAATGTTAATAAGTGCACTCTATTGAAACATGCTAAGGTCCATTTTCATTTGACAGGGTTGAAGGAGGAAAACGTGCCGAAAAAGAGAGCAAAGGAGACCACAGTCATTTTCTAAAAGTTGTCATTGTTAAAAAGAATAATCTATGAAATACTCGATATATTATATCAAATACGCGAAGAAAGTAATAGAATAAACATGGACGTCTGAATATTTAATTTAATCTACGTTAATTTAGTAGCGTGTTATGTTTAGGAATGGTAACCAACACGGTGGCCATAGCAATACGATAGGAAGGGACAGTTGTCCCCTCGCAACTATCTCTGTCGGCACATCTTTCTGAGACTAGTAATTTATCTAGTTATACCAACTACTATAACGTCTATGACTATGATTTCAAAGGACTGCCTCATAAATCTTTATTTCCTCATAAAACATAAGGTTATTATAGATATTACATTATTAAAGATTTATTACCGAAAACTAAACATTGCATAAAAAAATGCAGGCCGAAATTACACTATCAAATATCTTTCATCAAAGGTTTATATGCCTCCCTTTCTCTTCACTTAGGAAAAAAGAAAGGCATATAGATCTTTGATCAAAGATATTTGGTAGTGTAATTTAACAGTTATACTTATTATTAAAAACGATTTAAGTTTTATATCAATTGTGTATACCTTTACTCATATTTTTCATTTTTATTTATAATAGGCACTTCTCAAAAATATGACTTTCTTCAAAAACTCCAAAGATGTGATTTGGTTGATTTCTAATTCGTCCAAGATAGTTTTGTATTTCTTGTCGAAAACCCTATACCGCAATCTTCTGTTTGTTCTTAAACGTTGTTTCAGTGTCATTTTAATCTTCGATTTAACGTGGATGGATACACTCTTTTTATAATTTATATATGAAGTTATATAAATTTGGTTCACGCGTCATTTTAACACTCAGTCGATGATGCCATACTTTAATTACATTTGTGGTTCTGTGTTTAGAACCAGCACAACTTAAAATTGAAGGTTTATATTTAGGATACCAATTATTTTAAAAATATCATATGAAACGGTTGAATTCGTCCGGTAAAGCATTTACTATATCGCACCAAGCAATGCCAATGAATAGCTCGGGTAACATAGGCAAATTACAAATTTGCCGTACCAACTGTCTTTGTTCACTTGACTGAATGATCTCAAAAGATTCGGCAACGTCCGAAACTGCTTTCTTATAATGTTGGTAGCAAATGTGTACGGTTGCTCCAGGATATATTTTAGACACAGCATTTATGGGAGCCTTTTCCGCATCGCAAATATATTCTTACACAGTGCAGTTTATCTCTTATCAGTTCAAATAAGCGAACATAAGTGTTTTGCTTCTTGTTAGGAAAAAGGGCAATGATTAAGGGCACAACATTTGTCGAGTTACCATCGGAATACAAACCCACATGGATTGTGTATAACTGACTAAATGGTCTGGGGCAAGCTTTAAAAGTACCGTCGCCTAGGCAAGCGTCGAATGCAGAATGCGTGATGATTTTTTTGGCTTCAGATGAACAAAAAATTAAATTTTTTTCATCCTGCCCATCCTCGCATACCAAAAATTTTTTTGATAAGCAATCGGGTACAACGACATCTTTAATTTTTTTGAAAGTAGTGGCATTTGAATTTAAAAACCGTTTTCTCTTTCTGTGTAACATGTCTCGTACTGCTGCAAACGCTGGTAACTGACCACTGTATTTATCGTCATGAAATAATAAGTCTTCCATGTTACGTTCGCAAATTTGTTGAACAGGACCCATATCATTGCAAACGTCCCTTTGTGTTTTTTTTTATCATCATGTAAATATTGTTAATCTCATTCGATTTACAGGTGTGCACACCTTTTCTCAATATTTCATTCTTCAAATTATTGGTGGTCTCAGAAGCACAACAATCGCTTCATTTAACACACGTCCACAAATAGCTTCCACTAGGATTTTGATTCTTTAAATTGTAGCTGTAACTATCGTGTAGCAACGTCTTTTTCCCTTTTTGATTTAAAATAATTTGTAAAGCCATAGTTTTTTTAAATATTAGCAGAACCTCACATGAGACCAATAATAATTTAAATAATGAAGTTGTTGACACAATGAAGGTTTTTTTTATGTAATGTCACGCATGACAGAAAATATGTAAGTATCAAAACTAGCAAGAAGGATAGTATGCCAAAGTGTAATGAAAACGTTTTACAATAAGTCCGTCATAGTCCGTTATCTATCTACTATTACATTTGAAGTTGGTAATTTCACCCGTAGATAATTGGTATTTACAGTGTGCTGAATGTGCTCTATTTCAAAATCTACACATTTTGTGACCTGCTATTATGGTCACGAATTTCTCAGGATAAGGCCGTCCCTTTCTAATAAGTGTATGGGTGCGAGAGAGAAGTTATGTTTTTGTAACTGCATGACAAACCGACCGACCACCATAGACCTACTGCTCAATATAAGATCTGCTTGCACATTTTGCGATCTGCCCTTTGTGAGATCTGCACATTATACAATCTGCCCATTATGAGATCTGCACATTTTGCGATCTGCCCATTATGAGATCTGCACATTTTGCGGTCTGCTCATTGTAAGATCTGCACATTTTGCGATATGGCCATTCTGCCTGCGGTCGTAAAATTAAAAACTAAATAATGCGAACACCTATTTCATCTTAGCTACGATCAGACTCAAAGTAGTAAATTGTGTTGACAAATATCGTGATATTTACAACTGTCTATATCTTGACCCTGAGATTCTGGTTCTTCTAAGACGAATTTTCTGTACGGTAGCAGGCATTGTAAATATCTAGATGACTCTGGTTTGGTTCATAGATTCCGCTCCCACTCCGAATTCATCAATTTGACGGATGATTTAAGGGATAAAAAGTATCCTATATGTTAATCCAGGCTAAAAATCTATGTATACCAAGTTTCATCATAATCCGTAAGCCGTTTTTGCGTTATTGAGTAGCAAACAACTTTCCCATTTATAGTTTTAAGTATGTTATTTTTCATGGTGTTTTCCAGTACTTGTAGTATATGACGATATTACTTGCTAAATTTCTAGGTCAACGGAAAGTACCCTATGAATAATGATTCTTTCATTTTTTCACAGCTAAAAGGGACTGTAGACCTGAGTATATAGTTTTAACCCGTCGTCTACCGGTCCCGGGGATCCACAGGCTCATTACAAAAGAATGCTATTGTTTATTTTTTTCGCCGGGAGACTACTGCTTTTTCAACTCGATACCTCCAGAAGTTCCCGAGATAAAGGGTCTGAACAGACAGACAGATAGATGGAGAACAAAGATATACTATATGGCTCTGTTTTTTCCCTTTTGAGGTACGAAACCCTAAAAAACATTTTGTCTAATAGTAGATTACTATTTTGATAATGGAGGCACTGCATAAAATTACTTGTTAGCCTTATTAGTTGTTTAACAGATGAAGATTGGTTTATCTGCCTGATTTACCTTACTTAAACAAAATTGAATTGTGTCGGTAATTGCCTAATCACAATTGTTTTCTGGAAAATATCAAATAGGGTAGATGACTCATGTTACAATTTATAACATAGTGTGGCTATAGGGACAGAAACCATCAAATTGTCAGTATTATCACAATAAAAAGTAAATAAAATAAATTAATTACAATCATAAACTTGGAAACTGAACGTTTCAATAAAAAAAAATTATATACATAAACGCATTGTTTCACTAAGGAAACAGCAATTTTCTCTTTTTTTCATACAACGGTAGTTGGATAGTGGGACGAGGCTACACGGAGAGAAAAATTTACTAGAAACAAGTAAAAAATATTAATCATTAGTAAAATTTTAGTGAATCCCAGGACAAGGAGATTATACTAACGGTTATAAACCAGTTTTACTAATAGTATTTACTAATACCAATAAAATTGTCCTATTTGGAAATACAATACTGTTTACTAAAAACAAGTAACTTTTATTTGAATCCAAATAATGTAACATACTTGGTTTTAAAAAAATCTTGTTGGAAAAACAATACTGTTTACTAAAAACAAGTAAACTTTTACTTGAATTCAAATATGTAACATACTTGCTTTTAAAACTGTCTTTTTGGAACAACAATACTGTTTACTAAAAACAAGTAAACTTTTATTTGAATCCAATAATGTAACATACTTGATTTTAAAACTGTCTTTTTGGAACAACAATACTGTTTACTAAAAACAAGTAATCTTTTATTTAATTTCAAGTAACCATAATAGCAATGTACAGATGCGTCCGTACCTGGGGCGCTACCGCGAACAGCAAACGAAGTTTTCCCTCTCTTTCGCACTTGCAAGTTTGCACATAAGTGAGACAGAGAGGGAAAACTTGGTTTGTGGTTCGCGGTAGCCCCTCTGAGCCTGATCCATACGCTATCGAAACACACTACACATATTTAGATCTTGTAAGAAACGATCACTTCTTACGTGATCTAAATTTGCGTGGCACGCTCCAATCGCGCTTGGACTGCTTGGATCAGGTACAGTTGCATCTGTAAATTGCAATTATGGTTACATACATGTCACTGTCCCAATTTTACAGGTTTCTGTTATATTTTTAACATAGTTAAAATTACACTTAGTGTGACACATTATGTCAAATTTAAATTTGTTAAAAGTGAAACCTAGAACTGTAATATTGAGCTAGTGAAGTAGCAAGTATCACTTGCTTTCTTCAGTATGCACATTTACAGGGTACAAGGAGTTAATTCTTTATATTTTTACAGTTACTCTTCAAATAATAGGAAATGATAAATTAAATCTAAGTAAGGACTATACGAATGTAACAAAACTTTAATGAAAGAACTAGTAGCTGTAAAAACAAAACAGGTTTACACATTTTAAATAAAATATCAAGTATTTAGTAATTAAGTATCTTTATTTAAAGTTAAATGAAATCAAACATTGGCAAATTGAGACAAATACAAAACTTAGCAAAACATACAGAATCATCATTTATGAATGAATGAATGAATGAAATCGTTTATTCACAATGAACATATGGTAACATAAGGTCTTAGATTACAAGCATTGTTGAATTCCCATGATATATTCAGTCTAGGTAGACGTGTGAAAACAGTTGTCAGTGATTGGATCACTCAGTCATTATTATAATAATTCGATTTACAGGGTTAAATTAATTTAACATCAATATTCTAATCTATTGTTACATTTACACAAAGTCACAGTCAAGAGGCCACCGTGTGGTCACATAAGTAGACACATCAGGCATGACATTAATATGATTTGGTACCACATAAGTAGACAAATCGTGAGAGTCAGGATGGCGGGTGTACCTAAACAAATATGTAAATAAAGTGTACCAAAAATTTGTACTGAATTTGTACTATTTTGTACCTCTTTAGAAAATTGTACCCTTCCGCATTTAAAGTTATTACAAAGTGAAGGTACACCCGCCATCCTGACAGTCAGGATGGCGGGTGTACCTGGGAAAATTATGATCCTACCAATTATCAACCAATGTTAATATCTCAATTTTTTGTACCTTTCAAAGCTTTCTAAGTATTGGGAGAAACCCCACGACTTTAACAAGTCCGACGTTAATAAGTCCATGCCCCACCACAGCACCCCGCAATTTTTTTATTTTGGCACAATCACAAAATTCACAAGTTGATATATTATCACAGACTACTTAGGATATTATTCAATTGTTTCGCCGCAGAGGTTACAAGCAAAATGGACGAGTCAACGATGGATACGGGGCACGCGAGCGGGGGAGGGGCGGCCGGTGCGTTTACGAATCTAGTTATTAGTACACTTTACTAATATCTATAAAGCTATTTTATTATTTACGGAAAGAAGTATAAAACTCATAGGAATAGGAAAGGGATTTGTTATTACAAGATTACCAATGATGGAAATCAGAATTGATTTTTAATTATTAGTATTCATTTGTAATCACCGACATTAGTATATCCCATTTGTATTATCTAGTAATCTTTACATACTGGTGCTAGTACGCCATTTATAAACCCAAGGAGAGTTTTATAGAATTTAAAGAACTCTAGTTATTCCGAGTAAAGAATATTAATTTCAGGATGAAGTAAAACCGTTTTGTATTTCCTATACTATGAAATTAATAAAATTTCCTTGAAATTATATTATTTACTAATGCCTAGAAAAAAAATGTAAAAATTAATAGAATTTGATATTCCCTTCTTTTAGATATCAGGTTATTAATACGAACAAAATTTTTTCTCTCAGTGTACGAAGGCGTGACGTCACACCTAGCTGTCAATCAGTATCGAGCGTTTTCAGTGCTCGTTAGCTGATACTCTGTACTTTACCTCTCATTTCCATACAACGGTAGTTGGATAGTTGGACGAGGCTACGAAGGCGTGACGTCACACCTAGCTGTCAATCAGTATAGAGCGTTTTCAGTGCTCGTTAGCTGATACTCTGTACTTTACCTCTCATTTCCATACAACGGTAGTTGGATAGTTGGACGAGGCTACGAAGGCGTGACGTCACACCTAGCTGTCAATCAGTATAGAGCGTTTTCAGTGCTCGTTAGCTGATACTCTGTACTTTACCTCTCATTTCCATACAACGGTAGTTGGATAGTTGGACGAGGCTACGAAGGCGTGACGTCACACCTAGCTGTCAATCAGTATCGAGCGTTTTCAGTGCTCGTTAGCTGATACTCTGTACTTTACCTCTCATTTCCATACAACGGTAGTTGGATAGTTGGACGAGGCTACGAAGGCGTGACGTCACACCTAGCTGTCAATCAGTATCGAGCGTTTTCAGTGCTCGTTAGCTGATACGCTGTACTTTACCTCTCATTACCATACAACGGTAGTTGGATAGTTGGACGAGGCTACGAAGGCGTGACGTCACACCTAGCTGTGAATCAGTATCGAGCGTTTTCAGTGCTCGTTAGCTGATACGCTGTACTTTACCTCTCATTTCCATACAACGGTAGTTGGATAGTTGGACGAGGCTACGAAGGGGTGACGTCACGCCTAGTTGTCAATCAGTATCGAGCGTTTTCAGTGCTCGTTAGCTGATACGCTGTACTTTATTTACCTCTCAATTTCGTCTTTTCTGTTGATATAATTGTAGTTGGTAATATATATTATATTATACAAAATACAATATTATACAAACACTTAATCGCAAAAAAACTGATTCTAATAGCATGAATTTTTTATGTCGTCTTGCCTATTTTACTGGTACTAATCCTTCAGGTTAACAACATTTGGTACAGTTTTCATAAGAGATTAAATTTCATATATAATTGCTATTATTTTAAAATAATGGAATTTACGTACGTACAATATATTGGGATAAACAAATAATTTTAGCAAATCGAAAACATGGATAATTTGAATAACTAAATGCCTGTTTTAAATGGTTTTAGTGGTAAATAGTTTGGTATGGTATAAACTACTAACATTCGGTTCATAATTCCTTATAATGTTCCAATTTAAGGAAATAAATAGGTTTTTTTTTAAATTAAGGTTACATAAGTACGTGAGAGCTGGAATAAATCAAAATATAATCATTATTCAAATCACAGAGTAAAATATTACATTTAAATGTTTAATTTCACGATGCTATTACCACTATTATCAGATTTGTTATATGCGACACATTTCAAATGAATAACTATGTTATGACATTTTAGAGTATTATTAAAACGTGATACTTAAATGGTGTTTTTCTATATTCAGTAAACAGTAAACAAATTAATAGTTGTAAAATTGTAAATGCCTTCAAGGAACATAGTAGCTAGTAACTAAAAATTTTATAGTGGGTGACAATGTTCATTAGCAAAAAATCGATTAGTTATTTTATATTATAAATAAGTAAGTTAGTTATATCTGGTATGTGAATTGAGAATGACGCTTGACACTTTGCGATTGACGTATAATCCGAATCAGAATACCGGGTTTAGTATAACAATATGAACGTTTTCAATGAGTACATAGATGTCGATATTCTAATTTTTAGCTAGCGATAGCTCAAAGATTATTTTCCAACCTATTTCTTATGTTTCAAACCAAAGGAACAATCTTGTATGTTTGTCCCCTTTTCTGTTACTAACAGATTTGGTGACCAAACTATATTGTTTATGCCCAAAAAACGTAAACAGTACTCGTCTAATAACAAAATCTGTATATTGGTCTAAGAAGTTATTTTTTAATATCATATGATAAGCGTTTACAATTAAATACGATTTTAAAACGTAGTACAGAATAACTGAATTAAAGTAGAGTTTCATTAATTTTATGGTGGGAATTTCATTAATTCATATGGAAGACACTCTGTATAAAACTAGTATGATAACCATTTACGTTACACAATGGACTCAATTAAATTAAGAACAATAATAACGTGGTTCACTCCGGCATTTTTGAAAAACAAATGCAATTTTATATCTATGTAACTTAGGTGCCTAAGTTTCACGGTAACGATATGATAAATGTCAGACAAGACATTTTATATAATAATTTATTTTTCAGATGCCTCATATAAAAGCACTTGGTCTACACATGCATCGTCCCAAGGATCACAAGGTGAGACATACCTACTGATTTTATGTCAATAAGCATGTAATTATGCTTATTGACAAACTCTTACACACGATACGACACACCATACACATGCATATACGATACGATCTGAACAAACGATAATACACTGAGTCACTTTAGTGAATTACGACGTAAATGTGTAATTAGAGCTCTCTCGCCACATGACCTATGACTTAGTTTAATTGATTATAGTGCCATGCCGAACTAAAACTTGAAATGTTATTAATTTATCACGAAGTAATTTTTCCGAATCTTCTAATTCGCGGTCTAATTCTGAGTCCTGAAAAGGTAGCTTTTACCAATTTCAATGTGTTCACTCGGAAAACGCGTAACCATGTCATGTACAATTTTTTATTCAGCGTAAAAATCAAAACAATAGCCCCTAAAATTATAACACGCGAGCTCAGAGGCGGCCGGCGGGCGCGCGTGCGCCACGCGCCGTCCTGGCGCAACAATACGCACCTAATTCTTTGATTGACACTTACAATATTTCGGTAAGTGATGCAATATTTTGATGATTATCATCATATAGCGCAGCGAGCGGAGCAAAGGGACTCCATTATCGCATTGCACGCTTCACTCGGCGCTCATTGTCGCCCGTCCCAGCTCCTGACTTCGATATTTGTCTAAAAATGAAATTGAAGATAATCTCGTTTTATGAATTAATGTTACCAGTAACTTTTTAATGTAAACATTTAGGTGAGTTTCATACAAGTGTCAATTGCCGCATCTACATAGATAATACGCCGAGTGTAAATAATGGCGTTAGGTTAGGCTAGGTAAGTGGTTGTAACTAATTACTGAGTGTTAAACTTACTTAGCCCGGAGTTTATGAAGATCCGTTAGATCAAATGTCAGATATAATTTCCATAACTCAGTACATTTTTTGTCATAACTTACCGACAGAATTAAAATTAAGTATTTGAGGCCTTGAAGTTTTCTACATGTTTTCTGACAGGGACCATTGTTTATTACATGTTTGACCCTACGCAGCGCTATCAATAAACTAATGCTAAATCATTATAGTCCCAAGAGACTCGCGTCAACCCGTGACGACTTAATGCCCCGCACAAAAGTTGTAAATGATTTAGTCGCCGCGCCCAGGGGAACGATAATATTGGGAGGCGATCCTTAAACCGCTCTATAATATGCAGAAACCATATGTTTCTAGGTAACATACTAGTATAGTTTACCAAATGATTTATTAGATACAAAAAGGAGGATATTATGCCGCCTGCTTATTTTCCAAAGTTTGAGATTCGATAAAATTTAAATTACACAATACAGAACAAAAGGTGAAGCTAAGAAAACACCTATTTATTGTTTCTACGTGTTCGTATGATGATTAATGTATTTCTGCGTACGAAGTTGCAGTTAAATTGGAAATTCATGAGATTTAAGAGATGCTAAAATTACTACAAATGCAATATACGCCTAGTTGGTAGTGACCCTGCCTTCGAAGTTGGAGGTCCCGGGTTCGAATTCCGGTCAGGGCATGTATTTGTGTGATGAACACAAATATTTGTTCCTGAGTCTTGGATGTTTTCTATGTATTTAAGTATCTATTTGTCTATATAAGTATGTATATCGTCACTTGGTACCCATGGTACAAGCTTTGCTTAGTTTGGGACTAGGTTGATTTGTGTAAGATTGTCCAAAAATATTTATTTATTTATTTATAATATGCGCTATAGCATCTTCTTACAACTTGACACCACACCGTGGCCGTTAGAATAGAACATGGAATTTCGTGGACAAAAGTGTAAACAGAAATCAGACAAGCGATCGACGTCAAAATAGTTCCCCAAATCAGTGGCCCCCATACCATAGGCCAGCTCCCCCTGCAGTCGCGATGTGAACTAAAATTAACTGACCTATGAGCGTTATTTAAAACTAAGCGGTGATTATTTGCCGAGATTTGTGAGGAGGTGCGCTAACGCATTAATAATTCTCGTTCTTAATTAATAAGGATAATTAGCTTTTTATGTATTGAGGAATCTGTGAATGGAAATGTGACTAATTATTAGGTATCTAAATTGTTTCTAATGGATATAAAGAATTTCTGCCTAACTTTCTGTGTAATATACACGCGATCGAATTAATTGTTTAATTCATCCCTAAATTTGTTTTTTTGCAAAAGTAATATAATATTTTCGTACATTACTCTCGTACATCGAAAATTGGAATGTATTTAACGTTTTTTTGAAAACAATCGGCACCTGCCGGTAACGCCAATGTAATATTTATTCCCACGTATTTAAGCAGGAGAATTAGATATATCCACAATGAACAATTTTATCTTATTATTTCTTCAAGGGCTGTTTGACAAGGTTCCGGACATCTCATCTCCATTGACCTATCAGCCGTTTGGACGCTAATAAATAGGTAATGAATATAACGTATATGTTGGATACGGTTGTAGCTTCCTCGGTTTTTTACAAAATAGATGATATTTTTTACACATCGCGCTCCCATGATTACACTCAAAGTGAGAAGAAGCCAGCAGCGACGGCAAAAATTAGCTGAAAGTGGCTTTCATCCACTATTCTCCGTCTCATTTGCCCTTACAAACAACCTGAAACGGGGAAAAGGACGCAGGACGGGGAAAATCGCCGGAGGCGCTCGGAGGGAAACTCTGAGCACCCCATTGTTTTGCATTCTCTGAAGCGCGAACGCGGGGAATATTATACGCGAGTAGGTACCCATGATCTGAGCTAAAAAGAGATTTCATTTGATTTTACTTGAAAAGCGACAGCTAAAGAACAGATTTGAATATGGTTTCAAAGCAATAAGTTGACACCTAAAACCTAAAATCATTTAATAATTATTCATTTTACGATTAACCACCAATAGCGCTATTAAAGATAGTTGTATAATCATCGCTTTTAAGTACATAAAGGGGTCGTTTTACCATTTGCGGTGGATTTCATTACTGGTCCGGCTGTTTGCACGCGTTCCAGTCGTCGCCTTTGACAAATAGTTTTGGCCCGAGCATCCTTTGATCTTTGGTAATGAGAATTTAATTTGTGGCGGTGACAGCCCTCACACGCGGGCTTAAATTTGTATTTTTAAGGGTCCCCTAGGCGGCTACCGATTATTTGGCTCTTTGCAATCACGCCCTAGAATAACTGTGTGGTTAACTAATATTCGTATAGACATGCTAACTTAAATGTCTTATGGTATGACGAATACCATGAGACGTCAAAAATCAACGATTTTGCCGAGATTACTTTGAAGTTGCTCATTGACACGTACATCATAAAGTTTAAATAGTGGACAAACATTCTGGTCTGTACAGTAAGCATCGTAAACACGACACATACACCTCGACACGATCAAATATATTCTACTGGTATAAATTCAGACTTGGTGACGGGAAACATCTGTTGATGTGGCATTATCTAGTTTTAACTGAAAACATTGACTAATGCAGTAAATTTTTTAAATTAATGAATAATATAAAACGGTTTCTAATATTATTTGTAGTTCAATTATTATTAGTTAAATACAGTCAGAGTTATAATTATCTGTGTAAATATGTACAGTCGCGGAATGAAAGTCTGGCACTTTTGGACTCTATTGCAATAGAAAAAAATTCAAAAAGATTCAAATTTTCCAACTGAACGTTACTAACGGGACAAAAATGTGTTACTACTGGACAAAAGCCTAGCCCGTACCTATAGGTATTACTGTTGTTGATCATCTATAGGCAGTTATTTTTTTAAATGCTTTTATGTCACACCTGGCCATAAAGTGGCATTTACCGCACGCTCCGCGCGCGGAAAATCCCACTTCCTGGCCAGGGGGTGACAAAAAATGTTGTGCTTACCTCAAGCGGTAATTAAGAAAGCCTCAGATCGCATAATTATCGCCCTTGCCTTCGGCTCGGGCGTCAAATACCTGCGATCTGAAAAATTCTTTGTTTTACCGCCCTTGGTAAGTAATGTACTATTATAGTCAATGTTCCAATCCAAATTCGGACATTTTCATTTCAATATGTTCCTTTAACGCAGCGGTCGGCAACAGGCGGCCTGCGAGCCTTCTTAATGACCACCTACAATGTGGTACAGTCAAGCGTAAAAATATGTATCGAATGAATCCTCTCATAAATATATACCGAAACCTTAATGCGCCGACATAACATCCATGGGACATATTTTTGAGTAGTTTGCATGCACCCATATTTTTGTATTCGACTGTACCTAGCTGTCTGATAGAGTCACAAACTATTTACACATGCAGCCCGCGACAATTTTAGTCGCTAAACCCCTGCTTTAACGGATGGTTACGGATGGAAGCAAATATGAACGTCGATTCGAAATGCTCAAACACGTTTCGCTACAAAACGGACATTCGACGTGACTTAACCTACCACTTTAACTGAAACTCCGTATCATAAATTCAAAACCCGTTAATAAAAAAAAGCTGACATCCGATATGCACCTCTATGAATTTCGTTGGTACAGATAGTTGATAGTGCTTTTACGGTGCAGCGTTATCACAAGTAGGTGTTGTGTTTCGCATGATTGATGTTGCGCGGAGATCGCCCAGTCACCATGAGCTGCTGTCTGAGGGCATAGAAAAGTATACGAAAACATACAGATAGAAACTATACCAAGGAATAAGTGTTACTGGTAAGTAATAATAAGGTACAGAAGAAGCACTTCCTCAGGAAATATGTTAACTGTCTAAATTATGTCATAAAGAATACGAGAAACCGATGACTTAAGACAGTGTTGTCGATAGATTAAAATTACCTTTGGATAAAATTATTGGAGTTCTTACACTGACATAAACGGAGAATTACGAGTCGGACTCGCCCACTGAGGGTACGGTGCAAATTTATTATAATTATATTACATATTTTTTATGATTAAATTACAATAAGACGATACTAGTACTATAAGACGATATGATATCACTTGCCACATTGTGCTAGGTCAGCAGAAAATACCAAAGTTTTAATTTCCCTTGATAGTGTCGAAATATTCGTTATTTGCAGCATAAAAGTTAACTTAGAAGTTTGATTTTTTATAGCTTGAAGGAACTGTATCCCTGAGTATATGGTTTTAATTTCAATTCGATACCTCCACGCGTTCCCGAGATAAAGGGTCTTGACAGATAAACATACGGAATCCTAAAAAGTTAATATTCTGCAAAAGTTTATAACATTTAATATCGTTTGAAATATTATTCAGAATGACATACTGTGCTCTGCATCTAGGGTTATCTACCTATTATCTCAGGGAACATTTCCGTTAGCTACGGCAACGAGCAAGCCGAGGAGTGTAAAGCCCGCTAGCCGAGCGAGCGAAGCTAGCATGTACCATGGTACCGACCTCTTTTTTTATTATTACTAATACAACTAACATACAAGGTATATTCCAGGCGATTTAAACTTGTATAAAGAACTGAAAAATAAGCAAATACAATTTCGGTACCTAGATTTAATGTCACTTATTATATGATTTGACCGCTATAGAAAATGATATATTGACCATAGGACAGTAAGCATATAAGATGAATTTAGACATTTTTATATAATGCATTTTGTTGAATATACGTTTTAAATGTGGGCTTATAACTTGTGAGTTTTGTATTATATTCTAAGTTATTATACATTATATTACTTAACCCTTTTTATGAATTCGTGACACTACATCCTTAAGAAAAGGTGTTTTCTACAGTGTAAGTTATGATTACAAAATGTCTATAAATTAGTCACAAAAATAATGAAACCCACACTATGTGTATGTACTATTTAGCAATTTATAATAAAAATATTCATACACTTCGTGACAAATATTTACAGAGAAAACTATTACATTCACCCCTAAAATCAAAGACGTGGAATCAAAAAACACCCAAATCAAAAGAACCTTCCAGCATGTTGCTCTAACACTAACAATGCGTGAAATCTGATTTCAGACTTCAAAGAGACAATCTAATTCTTCCACGTAGACTACCAATTCTAAATGTGTTTTATTTCAAAGAAGATAAGGTGTAATTTACAATAACACATACCCCCTTGTAGCCAGCGGCATTGTTCACAAATGGCCAATGCTGGCAATGCCAAAGTTTAGGATTATTCGGACACTAATCTAGCGTTATTCTCACGTTGTTTTCCTACAACTTTGTGTTCGTCAAAAAACCGACAACTGGCGGAACGCAGCCGAGCACGAGCAAAACGTTCGGAGCGCGCTCGTTCGAGGCTCGTAAGTCGGTCCACTCTAGACGAATTGTGTTCGGCTCGTGCTCTGCTCGTGCTTCGCTCGTGCTCGGTTCGTCTAGCGTAGACGCACCTCTACAAATAGTCGAAAACGGTATAATTCGGCCCAAAAACCAATGACGAGGAAACCAGATAAAATAATTAATTGTCGTGCTAAATAAAATATATCTTTATTAGATGTATTTCAATGACAATAGTTTACTTCTTTTACAAGTATTAAGTAGATTCCATTATCAGTTATATAAAATAATATCAGTGATTATCGGTACCTATCTTCGTATTTATTGCAATGTACTTACAGTGAAATAAAACCCGTGAACCTAAGTATAGGTGGTATTATCTAAAAGTACACCCTGTGATGCGAATCATGTGATACAGGTAGTATGAATGAGTAGTGTAACATGTTGAGAAATATCGACTGCCACACAGTTACTGTACCTACAGTCAACGTCGAAAATATCTAATACAGACTAAGTGCCATCAGTTTCTATCAAAAATTAAATTTTTGCACAAGTTTTTATTGCCGACTGTAATTTTTTCCACACTCATCAACTACTCGTTGAGACCGTTCTAATGAGCCCAAACACGACGTAGTATATTGGAGTTGAGATGGCCACCTTGTGTCTCCAGCATCAGTTTAGCTCGGTGGTGCCATTATTGTATAGTCACCGAATTTATATCAGTACCTATGCCAATTTTTAGCTCAATCGATACCGGCAAGTGGCTGAGAAAAGAATTGTCAATTTTGATTACAAATTATATACTTAGTTTACACATTTACACATTTAGGTACACACGAAACAGTACAAGTTAAAAAATGTGCGAAAGTCGCCTTAATACTAGGACGAAAAAAACCGGCCAAGTGCGTGTCGGGCACAGTGTAGGATTCCGTAATTGCGCGTCCATCACGTCACCGGTCATATGCGGAATTACGGACCCGTAGAAGGGTATTTACTGATCTTAGTACTGATGATGTACTTTTTTGAGATGTTGTGTTGTATATATATTTTTGCCCTTGACGGTAATGTCTACTTAGCTGTGATAGTTTTCCTTTTAAATTCATCGTATATACTACTACCGTGATTTTTTTCACATGCCTAATAGCCACCGTTTAGCTGGCAGAGGGGAGGGACACTTGACCATAGCAAAAATTATCACTTCAAGGCTTAATATCACGCCAACCGATTCTTGAATCAAAAAATGCTTTTAGGAACTTTATAATATTTTTGAAAGAGCTATCCAAACCACACGATGAGGATTGGAAGAAAAAAAATTGCACCACCACTTTACATGTAGGGGAGGTACCATAAAAAAAATTTTTTTATGATTTTATTCTACCGTTTTGTCGGCGTCATTGATATGTATACTCATGCCAAATTACAGCTTTCTAGTACTATCGGTTACTGAGAAAAGCGGGGGACAGACGGACGGACATGGCGAAACTATAAGGGTTCCTTGTTTACTACGGAACCCTAAAAAGGGCGTACGTATATTTCTGTTGCTTTAGTAACGGTATGATTTTAACAATAATATGTAACAATCGTCTTTATATACAACAAGACAACGTAATTATGAACACCAAGATATATATCAGTACCAACTCTAACACATTAAGAGGCCAGCTTAACCAAGTCATTAGTGAAGTACAATCCTCCACCATCCCTAGATCATTCCACTCACACAATAGAGAATATGCATGCGGAATGAATAATAATAAGATGTCACTATATGAATAGTAGACCACCAAATTATCAAAAAAAACATTAAAATTTTAATAGATATGCTCTAACTCTTAAAAAGATATGAAACTTGAAAGTCTGGAAAAAATGTTGTGTTTTTTATTGACCAAAAGTAAATTAAAAGCTACCATCCGGATTCTCATGTATTAATAAACTTAAAATTACACAAACAATGTACGTAAAGGCAATATTTCTCGAATTCCACGAGCAAAAAATTACTCGTTTTCCATACAATGGTAGTACAGGCGCATAGTATATGACGTCACATACTATACTCAATTAGTATGGGAGTTTTGGGGGCGTTTTGAGCACTTATGCTGTACTTAGAAATCCATTTTAGTCTTTAGTGTAGTTCTATAATTGTACTTATTCCATAAACACATTCGTTCCTCTCTAAAAACTGGTTCAAATGGCATCATGAAACATTATTATGTATATTCTCTACTTTGAAATATAACCTCGGGTAAGTTCTTATTCCTGTTTGGTCAAATCTAGCTTTAATGTTACTATCATGTATGAAATAGTTTATACCAAGCCGTCGTCAAATCTCATTTTTTCTGATTGCGACTAATCGTACTTTGGAGGCCTATAATATTCCTGGATATTAAATTACTCGTATTATAACCATTATATGTAGTAGATTGCATAAATAGATAAAATTCTCATTAACTTCTCGTCGGCAATGGCATCGTGATTGATGGCGTCAATTGCTCATCAATCTCAGTGGTTCGGGCCCTCCCGGAGTGTGACTGTTGCACTAACTGTACGACTGGTTGTTTCAGGCTATGGCACCAATTCGCTGTCCGCGATGTCCAAGTCATCTCTCGATGCGCACACGCATCTTCGTCAGCCTGGTGAGTACCTTTCATAAAACATTTATTTTTTATTATAATAAGTCCTTGTCACACATTCGTCATCGATCTGTTAATGTCGTGCATTCGGCGGCTAAGTTTGGAAATTTATGTATGTAACTATATTCAGATAACGATTGCTGCGATGGCATAAAAATCTATAAATGCGAGTATATTGCTTAAGGGTAGTACTGAAACAAAAGCGTACCTAAGCAAAGTTATATACTGTGCCTATAGATCAAAACCTTTGTCCTAACACGTAGACACTCTAGTACCAAACTCCATCTAGTACAGTCGTCATTAAATACATGTAGGCGAGTAAAATATTGTCGGATTAGAAGTCCGTTATACGACCGAATTAGGACAATATATATAAAGAGTGTCAACTTGTCAAGATATGTTTAAGAAACTCTTATGGTGATTGAACAAAACTCCTTAAAAATTCAACTTAATTTCGTTGCTCCTGGATGGATAAACTTGAATAACTATCTTGATCATGAGTAATGTTAAACTTTATTAAACTTTGACATTTCTTTCTAAAACGAATTATTGTGCAGGTTTTGTTAGATAAGTTGGATTATTTAACGTACCTATAAATTTTCTTCGGCCATTAGGTATGGTACCGCGGGCGGGGGCGGCGCTCGCCAAACACTCACTGTTTGTTGTCCACGGTCAGTTACCCAGGGCACATAAAAGCTTATTTGTGTCTCGACTTTATTGTGTCCAAACATACATTTTTCGACCCGGACACGGGTCGGAGCCTCTGAAGGGCCTGAATTTTTTTATTACAATCTATAAAAAATGTGCTTTAATTTAGTGATGGAGCTCAATATTACGGATAAATACCATTTATTTTAGTATATTTGTTGGTATAAGTAAGTATGTACGTTTACAACATTACACTCCGGTTCAAAACTAAGGAGGCTGCCAAGCAGTATTTATACATAGGTGCTTTTATATACCGTTACAGACTCGTGCAAACAACAATTACAAAACAACTAAATAAATTAGTGCGAGTGAATTCTCATCAATGCAGCTAACGAAGAGGTAGGTACCTGTCTTATTAGGCGCATCCCCGAGAGCCATCGAGCCAAGGGCCACTCGCTCCGGTACGTGACGGGTTTATCTTTATGTGTTCTTCGCTTATAGGTACGAATAGAAATAATGTTCTCGATAGACATTTGGACTTTAAACGGGCTAGATTTCGCGTTTAGTAAACATACTTAATCGCATAACAAAAACAACTAACTTCGCATCAAAAAAAAATGATTTGCACAGCCAAAATATTAAAATTGTACAAAGTGCGCACTCTGTTAATATTTTGAAACTAACAATGTTAGTATTGCAATTAAGCAGATTTAGATTGTTAAGTTGTTTTTAATGTGTCTTTAAATACTAGCCTCTTTGATTTGACTAATCTTACGTACAGCGCATTACAGATGTATTTCAAAATGATTTTCCTTCGGGAAAACTCGGATCTCAATCGGAATACGATGGCACCCGAACTGTCAATCAATGATTGCATTAAATGTGTGACGTTTTCATATCCATTATTATGGAACTTTATTGTTTAGTATCAAATGTCAAAGTGAAATATGTTTTTGTATTATATAGAGATGTTACAACCACCTTCAATAACTTTGAAAATACTCAGTTTTATTGTCATTAGTAAACGAAACATAATCTTCACTTTAAAACATAAAGTACAACAAAATAAATCTTATGGGAAAATATTCTTCTTCTTGGTTCAAAATTTTTTTTATTGTAGGTTTAGATGTGCCCGTTGCGTCCAAAATTCGCTGTTGAACTTTGCCAAAATACTCTGAGTTATTGCTATTTTGAATTTGCTAATTTCTGATATGAAGTACAGGCATATATGTATTAAATATAATTCCTTGGACTGGATTTTTTAACCGTTTTTGAGGTTTCAGCATGGTAATACAACCTTTTTCTAAGTAAACTGTAAATATAATCAAAACTATAACGAATATTTGAATTGCGTGTTAGCCACTCTATATATATATATATTGGTCTGCTGATGCGACTTACCCCTACGGCAGTAAGATGGGTAATTGAGAGAGCACGATAAATACGAACTTTTCCGATAAAGTACGAAGGAAAATCATTTTTCACTACATCTGTAACAAACATATATACCGACTAAGGTCCATGAGATTCTTAAACTTATTGTAACATCTGTATTGTAACCATGGTACAATAAAGTGTTATAATTATTATTGTTTCGCTGAGCATTTTGAATATGAAATGTAGGTATTCTGATTGCTCAAAGATATATTGGGCAAATATATTTTTCGTTAGAAAATGGCAATGGTAAGTTGAACAAAATTAACTTTGTTGTATCAAGACGAACATTTTCGAAATCGGTATCTTTCTGTAAATGTAAATTTCGTGGTTTTGAAGTTATATTTATCTTCGTGATTGTCGTTGTAGTTAGGTAGCTAGGTTACAGTACACGTAGTTAAGTAGTGTAAGGCACAAATCTGTCAATCCTATTCATAATAAAAGGTATACTTACAGGTCAGTGTTCGATAAGGTGTAATAGACTATAACTGACGTGCTTTTTATTAAGTAAAGACGCACAAAATGGAGACGGGCGGGAGAGTGGCGCGGGCGGCTCGATTTCATTAGAAAACATTGGTGTTTGCCCGCGTGTCAGCCGCGTGCCTGCTGCCGACCGCAGGGGTCACGGCGTCGAGTTACTCGGTACAACGTGGGGCAGCTCTGATTTTCGGCTCTTTCTTCGATAAACACGAACGATTTAATAATAAAAGCAGATTAAGGTTTTATAAAACCTGCTAGAACTTGATTTGCTACATTGTGCAGTCTCTAGTTTTTTAATGATCCTCCAAAAAATATGACAGATGATGACTACCTATAGTGTCATTAAAAAATGTTTATTAGTTTTCGTTCGACCAGTTTTAGTATGGAACACGTGTGACAACGAGTAACAGAATGGTCTACTATCATTACAGACAACACATACAAACATTACAGACATTACAGGCGTACATTTAAAAATAAATACTTGGGTATGGATTGAATTATGTTCGACATGCCACCAAGATCGGTATCAACTAGAAGCATTATAACTCAAGAGGAAGGCGCCTCAAAACATACATTCTGATATTTATTCAAACCGATTGCGTGCCTGTTACCAGACTCGATGTACATGCTACAACCCAAATCAATGTTATATTACAGTGGATACAATTACTTACCAATGGAAACTTTTTAGTACTAATAAACTAGGCAATCTTAATTTTCCATTATAGTCGGGAGTAACCCTGTCAATATCCATCACCACAACACCCCAGCTACGACAGATTGACACGATTTTTAATTGCTCCTATATAAAATAATATTATTAGAAAAATGTTTGTACAGCGTTTGATCAGGCCCACCCAAAGACCTGCTGACAAGGCAAACAACTCATGCAAACAAGGGAGTAAAAACCCAAGGAAATCAAAATGTTATTTCCACGAGCGTGCGTAAAAGACAACACTGTCGCGGCCATATGCGGGTACTAAAGTTGTAAACAAAATAACTTTTTCTAACCCATTAATACTTGAAGATACTCTGACGGCATTGAACTACATATGTGTGTTTGACAGTTAAAATACTAACTTACTTGAAATTATTAAAAGATTTGCATACTATTGTGGATACCGACAAATGACAGGATAGTGATAGTGAACTTGTTACTGGATACCAACAACAGTAACATCTCGAGTCAGAAATAGCTTTATCGAAACCGACGTCTAGCTTCACGGTCGATTGATCACAGAAAACAATTACTAACCAATAATCATATGTCTTAACAAATAGAAATGTCAAAATATATCTGCGGGGAGACTTTATTGAATCCGAGATTGGGGCACGGCGAATCGCAATCAAATAGCTAATGCTATAGGGGCCTCGAAATTGCACTAACGACTACGACTAGGGGACTACCCGGCAGTAATGTACTGAAATCGATTAATTATCCTTTTATTATTATTTTATGGCCTCCACTAGGACTGCTTCATTGTCTGCCAGACAGTATTTTACTTTCAAAAGCGAGTTGTGCTGATTCACTACCGCATTTGTTTTAATTACTGCCGATAAATGTGCACACTATTTTCGTTGCAAAAAATAAACAGTAATGCTAGTCTGCATTCCTAATATTGAATATCGCTACTTTCCTAAGAATTTGCTATGATAATCGTTCTTTATTATTATTTGGTTACAAGATTCTGTGCCCATTGACCCAATCATGTAAATTTCTCAATAATATAAAAATAATCGTATCTGACTTGACCCCGTCAGTTTGAAAACTCATGAGTTAATCGCTTTGGATTAAACACTTAGACTTCCAGGGCAATGGCGACATCAATAAGTAAAAATAAAAATGAAAAATAAATAAAAATCTGAATTACTGACTCTAATAACTAACAGCGGTGACCAACATTATTATTGATCGACGGATATCCATGGTGGTGTCATAATTGGAATACAAATTCGCTCTTTGACGCCGACGGGAGGGCCGTGATTTGGCCTTTTGTGCGTCACGCGTTAAACTCCTTCAAGCCTCTAGCTACACCCTACCATGATCCGCAAGTGAAAATCGAAAGCCGATGTAAACCCGTAAGGCTTAGAGTCTCTTTCGGTGTACGTCCATGCATCACTGGCGATTTTAGATTTAATGCCAAAGTAATAAGAACGATTTTACTCTTGTCAAAAAATACCATTCCCAGCGGTCGGGTTTAACGGTCGTTACATAAGATACTGTATTGCGTGCATATAAAGCGTAATTCGCTTTGTGCGTGCTGGA